>CANTUQ010000045.1:1231666-2463333 GCA_947683425.1 Excoecaria cochinchinensis
GCATCCAGTTTTCTCCTAGTTCTGAGATTACTCTTTCAAAATCATTGTCTTGTCTATACCTTAAAGAGCACGCTGGGAGGTATTACTTGGTCTTGGTTGGCATGTTATGGCATCAGTGCTTTTGATTTCTGGTTCTTGATATCAGTATATTGACTTGCCCTTTCTCTTTATTCTTTTTTTTTAAAAAAAAAAAAAAAATCCTCCCAGCGTGTTCGTCTTCTTGAAAATGCCTCAGGTTTATATCGTGTTTGTCTCCTTAAAATCCTTCTTCATACAAAAAAAATAAAATCAGAATAAAAAGGTAGAATATGCTTATCAATTCCATCTAAAAATAGGTGTCCTCATTTTAGATTACCTAGGCTGCAGAGTTATTATTTTAGATGAGAATAATAGGTGTCCTCATTTTAGATTACGTAGGCTTCAGAGTTATTCTTTTAGATGAGAATAATCATTTTTGAGGTAATTTTTGGAACTGCGTCGGTTTTCATATAGACAATGAATACTGATAGTACATGCATCTATTCTTAGTTTCCTGGGTTCCATAACTTGTGCTACTAGATGGCTCTCTGTGATATGTTTTTATTGGCTGTCCATATCTGAAAGATGTGCAACTTAGTTTTGGATGTCCAATGGTATTTGATTTTAATTTCGGAAATCAAATTTTACCATGCCAGTAGTTTAAATTTGCAATATCAGGATCTTTTAAAAAATATGTTATTATTTCTCGGTTTACCTTTTTGAAGTTTCCATAGCTCTAGTCTATTGGAGGTGACTCTGGTTTCTTATTATTTTTCTTCTGACTTATGTATCCTATGAATCTCTATGTAATCATATTCTTATCATTCTTCTTCTCACTTATCATTCTTGGTATCAAGTCAATGTGCTTACCTGCTCTTCACTTTTGCAAGAGTTATAGCAAAATTTATTTTGCTTTTATAGTTTGTTTGAAGAAATGTTCAATAAAGATAGTAATGTGATAGATTTTATGCCATTCGGGGTGCAAACTGTTAAGGAATTTTTTCATAAAGGAGTGCTAATACCTTCTCTCTTGTGACTTCTCTTTTACCTTCCCACTGAATTGATGAGGCATGTTCCCTTTTAAGAACTGTAATTACAAGAAATTCCAATATTTCAATTCATGTGGCCACATGTTATCAAAGATAATGGAGAAGGTAAAAGAGAAGGCATTTAGCGCTTCTCTTGTTTATAATGGTTTTAAGTGTATGTTGTCTAAAATGAATTATTATTCTATGCCACAACACTTCATGAAGTCAGAACTAAGTTTTGTTGTGAGAATTTTTACCTAAGTGATCTTGGAGGCATTCTGAGAATGATGTTTAGCATAAATACATGCCCTTATATTGAACTTTTTTCCCTTTGTGTTTATGCTTTTTATTTTTCTATCTCAAGTCTATGGGTGGTAATGAATCTTTCCTTCAAGGAACTTTGCGCACAAGGCAATGATGAATATTTTTATTGATTACATCTGAATTATTACAATTTGTTTCTTCATGCTGTTGAATCATGTTTAGATTACCCTCAAGATTTAAGTTTTTAATTACTTTCTAAATTCAACGTTTTATTTCAACTGTAGGATGAAGAGACAGCAAATCTCCAAGGACATGAAACTGGAGATAGTCAGTCAACTTGTGGCGAGGAGGAATTTGAAAAGGTGCTTAAACTTTGGATATCAAGCCACATTTTCAGTTTGTGCATTTATATTAACATATTCATTTTTCGATTGCAGGAAGAACTTGAACCTGAAATACCTGTAGAAGAGGTCTCAGATGAACAAGAACAGGCTGAACAGTTAGAAGCAGAACACACTCAGAGGGACGTAGATCCCAAAGAGCAACAGTATGTCGTGAGAAGGAACTACCAAAACCAAAGAGGTGGACGAGGTGGTGGCCGTAGAGGCTATCCAAATGGACGTGGCGGTCGAAGTGGTGGCAGAGGAGCTGGCAGTGGTGGTTACCAAAATGGTCGCAGCCAATATTATGACCAGCCGGGAAACTATTATCCAAGGAATTACTATAACAATCGGGGAAGGGGTGGCAGAGGTGGCGGGCACCCTTACAACAACCATGGTCAGGCAGTTCAGGGAGGTCATGGCCCAGCCGATGTTGGGGTAACTTCATAACGTTAGTATTGATTGGGTTATGGTAGGGTGTGATTACGAGTTCCGGAGGTGGGTGGTGAAAATGGTTTTTGCTTTTTTTCATGAACTTGTTATGTATGTGGGATCCTCTTGATCAATTAATCAATGCACCATCTAGGATGCCCTTATTTTTCTCTGCAGTCAATTAAGTAATGCCATGGATTTCCTGAATGTGAATGTGAAAAAAAATAAAAATAAAAACGAAGCTGTAAACGAACAGACCTCGACCTTAGTGGGCATTGCTCCTGATCGTTAAAAAAATTGAGCCAAAACCTAAAGCAATATTTATTTGTAATTTGAAAAAAAAAAATTAGAAATTGAAATATAAAATTTATCATGTTTTTACTAAATTTTGTCAAAATAAGTGTAATTTATAAATAAATTTCATAAAAAGATAATTTTTATTTGGTTATTAAAAAGATATTCTGCTGAAAATTTATGAATTTTAAATTATAAGATACCTATGAAGAAGCATACTATAAAATTGAAAAAGTTTTCAAATAACAAAACAATACACATTAAACCACAAAACAAACAAATATTTGGTCTGAGAGGTGGGAGTATTTTAGTGTAGTTGTTCTTGATATAATAGTACGAAGGTCCTTCCGAGGCTATATGTTAAGACATATAGAATATGAACTTGTTCGACTGTTATAGTTAATAATTGTTTACTGGTAGTGGGTTCCTTTATCCTTTTATCAGTGATTTATTTCACTAATGGTGGATAAATCTTCCTCTTTAATTGATTCCTCTTTGGAGAATGGTGGCCACATAACTCCACTAAACAAGTCAAATACCTAAGAAAATGATATGAAACATGATCTTAGTACCATATATTTGTCTCAGATCTTCTTTTTCTTTTTTTGTTTTTTTTTTTAATTTTACATACTATTTTCGTATAACATATTTTAAATATGTTTTTTCAATCTGTTTAGTTTTTCTTATCCGTAACAATCGATAAGATACGAAATCGCGTGCATAATTTTATTGAGAAAAATTTTTATAAACGAAGGGTAGTTGATGGATTCCTGTTGGCTTAGATTCTCTAGAGTTGCAGTTGAAAAGCATGAGCTTTCTATCTTTGGTTTCAACATTTTTTAATTGGTTAGTGGGATTAGAATAATGAACATAGGTTTTGATATACAGTTTCGAACTGGAACTGGAAATGGAATGTTGAGCAATGCTTGGGTTTCTGTTAGTTGGAATTCTTAGTTAAACTGTGCATCAGTAATCACAAAACACTTTAAGAAATATTAGATTGTAACTCAAAACTGATCCAGATCTCATAACTCTTAAAATCACTAGACTAGAGCTTATTCAGACTTGGTCTTTGAATTCTATCTCCCAATTAAAATTAAACCCAATCCTTTTAACTGTCAAAATACAAATCAAATGCTTCTTTTGGGAGCTTAATCCAACAATCTTATTGTATAGTGCTTAAAGGAAAACAAGAAATACGAGTAAATTGCGATGAAACTTAATATAATGAGCATGCAAAGGACAACTATACAACTTTTTATGCTCTATTACCGACTCTGAAGCTCTAGATTATATATATATAAACATATCCATACCAATTTGGCTACATAGATTTGCTGCCATCATAAAATAATGTTAATAATAAACAGGGGGATCTCACAATCACAAGATTTTCCATATATATAATTAATTTCTTGATGGATGGGGACATATATTCCCTAACGTAGCTTGATTACTGTTTCAAACTTTTCTAGAAGTTATAGTATAAGACCACTCGTAATCACGTAATGAAAAGTCCGATTTGAGTTCTAACTTAACTCTAAATCAAGATGAATAGAATCAGGTAATAATAGGAGTTCGGCTGGGCCAATACGTAGGTCACTGTCATTCAAGCACTTGACAGACAAAAAAGAATATTGCAGCTGTAGCATAGAATATATAAGCCGTTATTAGAAAAATAGCATCATAAGATGAAAAACAATGGGTCCCCACTGCTAACATAACTCTTTACAGTTTATACACTGAGAATTTTTGATGGGCTGATTTTTTTTTTTTTTTTTGCCTCAAATCTTTGCATATTAATTTATGACGGTCCATATTGCATTTCACTATTTGGAATCGATTCCCTCAAAATAAGATAAAGAAAAAAACTTAAACTTCCCTTCTTCAACATCATCTATATAAAGGAACTTCTATCTTCAATCCATTTATACAAAGCCATTCATTTACTCTAAACTTGAGTTCAAACCAATAACCAAATCCACCAATACGTCAGCAATGGAGTTCCATTTCCCACTTCTTCAAAGAAGATGGAGTATGGGATCAAGAGTGTATAGTTTTGATAGAACACCTGAAATTTCAGACACAAAGCAATCTCAGGTTGTGGAAATCAGATCTATAGATCAATGGAAAGCCTATTTTGACTCGTCTAAAGGAAATAGCAAACTGGTACCTAACTTCATTTAATAATTTTTGCTTATCTGCTGCAGCTTATGTTGATTATAGTTTGTTAGTTCTTATTCTGGTTTTATCTTCTGGTGTTGAAGCTGGTGATTCAATTCACAGCTACATGGTGTGGACCGTGTCGATTCATGGATCCTGCTGTTAAAGAGTTTGCTGCTATGTACAAAGATGTTGATTTTATCAAGATGGATGTGGACAAGTTCATGGTAAGCATCATCCACTGACATGATTTCTGTTTCTTTTCCTTGGTTGATCTGAGAACTGAAAGTATAATAAAAATTGTGTGATAAAATAACAGTTGGTGGCAGATCGATTCGGGGCAAACTCATTGCCGGCATTTGTACTGATCAAGAGAGGAAAAGAAGTTGACAGGATAGTAGGAGTGAACAAAGTTGGACTGCAGAACAAGATTGAGCAACGCAGGATATGATTATATTTATGAGAATCACAGAATATGATAGACTATGATGCTGGGAAGTATACCCTAGCCAGTGGATCATAACCCTAACCAGTGGATCATAACAATCCAGAAGAAAAATAAGACTAATAGATTATGAGAGTCACCAATTTGTTGAGGCAAATCATTCTGGTTTTCGTTTTTGTTATATAATATATGTGCAAGCAATTATCTACTTTATTTAAAATTTTCTCTACAAGTTATTATCCACTAAATACGGGTGAGCATGGACCGGTTAACCGGTTCATGAGCCCAAAAAAAAATCAGTTCATTAATATCGATTTTTTGAAATTTTAATCCATTAATCAGTCCATCGGTTTCGGATTTTAGGACCGGTTAACCAATATTTTTCGGTTAACCACTATAATTATAAAATGTATTTATAAAAAAATTAAATTGTCTAAAATACTTAAAATTTAAAATTAGAAAACAAACATAATCTAACATAATAATTAAATATGATGTTCAAACAACAAAAATAAACTAAAAATATTCAAAAATATTATTTTCACATATATTAAAAAAATTATTTTATTTGAAATTTTTAGTTAATATATTAATTATATATAACTTTTCGAATATATTTTGATTTTAATTAATGAAAAATTGATATATCATGAAATAATAAAAAACACTAAATATGGACATATTGAACAATTAATAAATTAACTAAAATGACTTTAAAAAAACTAAAATTAAATTGAAATATTTTAAAGTAAATGAAAATTAAAAATAATTAAATAAAAAATTAAATATGAAAATAATTAAATAAAAAATAAATAATTAAATATGAAAATAATTAAATAAAAAATTATAATAAAAATAAAAAAAGAGTGAAATATAATTAATAAAATATAGAGGTGTTCATTTATCGGTTTCGGTTCGGTTAATCAATTTATAAGCTAAAAAGTAAAAATCAGTTCATTAATATCGGTTTTTGTAAAACACTAACCGTTAACCATAAACATCAGTTTGGTTAACCTATTTTTCGGATCAATTTCTCGGTTAACCAAGTCCAACGGTTTTTTTGCTCACCCCTACCACTAAGTCTACATAGATACTATATAGTTCATCTCCTAAACAATTTAACATATTAAATCCCGGGCACGCAACACCTCGTGAAGGCACGTGAATGTAGCGCATGAATAATAACGAAATAATCTAATATTTTTAACAAATTTAAGGATATTTCATATAGTTTTTGACAGTAGATGAAGTATTACCTATACTTTTAATAAAATCAAGGATAATTTAAAACTCTATTAATTTAGAGATGCAATATGCTAAACGATTATAATTTAGGGAGAAATTTATATACCATCCCAAAGAGATTTGACATATGGAGTTGTTTGCTTCTTGTAAAGAATATGTTCGAAGTGGATTCTACAGGAAATTCTTCATGAGCTCGAGAAAGTTAATGTACGGATTAAGGATAGAATCGGAAATCCGTGCATCTACTGGTACGTTCACATATTGTCGTTATTCACACAAATTCCCTCTCATATGTGGATCCAACTTTCCTAATGATTCCTTCTCTATAAGATTAAAACAGTTTGACAAATGAAACACCGTGAAACTCTAGCATGTCATTTATTGCACCATCGTTCTATCCAGCAAACAAGGCCACAGACATAACCCTCAACCCCCCATTAATGGACACCAATGCACATCAGCTCTCCAAACAAAAGACAAAGAGAGAGGATTGCCTTGGCGCAACAGGAACAACCAGTTGCTACCTTTCTAATAATGAAAATGAATCTATAATCATGCCTGGACAGAATCTAATTCTTACCTTCTCAGCCGCTATGCCTAGAAGTGATTTTACTGGTCGCTTAGTATTCAAACAAACTGTGCATTTATTTTTGTCGAACTCAATAGATTACCTAAGTAAATTTCAAACATCTTTAAACAATTCCAAAGAAGCAACAATCAAGTTTCAATAGCATATATATTCCCTACGCTACCAAAACAGGAACAGGATATGACTAACTGTGAAGAATATCAAACATTCAAGTTTGAGGTGTAAACAGTCGATGCATTAATGTCATCATTTCCAAATTACATAATACAGAAGGGATTTTTTTTCCCCCTCGGCATCAAGCAAAAGAGATTAAACTTAGATTGCTAATATACAAATCTAAATTAGGAGTCATCTTGTGGCAGCAATGACAAATTCCATAGATGATAGTTTTTTCCCGCCATATTCAGTAAAAATAGTGCTTAAAGTGCTTCTAACTTTGTTCCTGCTATGCACAAACTTGCTCTAGGAAAGAGAAGAACATAACGTATTTACATTCAATTAACTTACATGAATAATTAGTGTTGATGCATGATCAGCAAACTCAATCTTAAGCAACTCTTTAACTAGCTGTTGGCTCCACCCAGGACCCTCTTCAGATCAGATTTCTGTTCTGCTGTGAGTCTTGATGGAAATGTGACATCAAATTTGATTCTAAGATTTCCTTTCTTGTGTGGTTCTTTTGATATGGGCATTCCTTCATTTGAGATTACAATCTCATGCCCGGGCTTGATGATATCCATTTCCGGCATAGTAAGATATCTTCCATCCAAGGTCGTCAAATCAACAGTTTTCCCTGTGAGAGCCTCCAGTAATGAAATTTTCTGATTGACAATGAGATCATTGCCATCCCTCTTGAAAACAGCATGAGGCTTCTCATCCACCACAAAAATAAGATCAGCAGGAACTACACCAGGTTCTTGATTGCCTTTCTCAGGGAAAGTGATTTTCGTGCCTTTTTTCCAGCCTGGTTTGATGTCAATCTTCAAGATTTCCTCAACAGTCTTTGGCTTACTGCAAGATAATTACTTAAAATCAATTTAATCAAACAAATAGAAAAATTAATTTCTAACCATACAAACATAACTACTTCCAATCAAAGAAGAAACAAAATTCGCTGGAATTTCACCATTCTCAAAATCCATTCTGGAAATAGGAAATTGAAATAGAATTGCAAATCCCAGAAATCACACCTAACATAATGATTGAAAAACACATAAATTAAGACTCCTAGTATGAAATTCCAGAAAAAGAAACAATCTTTATCCAAAAGCAGCAAAGAGTGGCAAAAAAACAATTGAAAATTTAACTGACCCGAAATCATCAGGAACAGAACGCGAAATTCTCATCTTTCTTTTAGCTCCCTTATAAAGCTCCTCCAAACTACACAACAACTTGCTCTCAACCGCCGCCGCTTTTCTGTTCCCTAGATTCCCAGTCTCCCCATTCCTGTAAAACCCACTCTTCCCACTCCCCCCGCCGCCAGATCCGCCGAAAAATTCATTGAATATATCCTCGGCATCCCGCGGATTGAACCGGAAAGACGTGGCATTGCCAGTCGGTGGCTTGACGTCATCGCCGGGACCACCGATTTCAAAAGATTTAAGCCCCTCTTCTCCGTATAGATCATAGATCTGGCGCTTTTGCGGGTCGCTGAGAATATCATAAGCTTCAGAAATCTGTTTAAACTTAGCCTCGGCTTCTTTCTTGTTAATAGGATTCTTATCGGGATGCCACTTCATCGCTAGCCTTTTATAGGCCTTTTTCAGGTCATCGTCCGTCGCTTTCCGGTTAACTTTCAGTACATTATAGTAATCAACGCCCATTCCTCTTCTTTCCTTTCTTTTCCTCGTCCAGTATCGAAATGAGAGTGAATTGAGTAAAAAAACAAAAAAAAAGGTTGTTTTTAAAATGAAGAAAACTTGTCGGCTTTGAGAAAATTCTTTAACTTTGGGTGAAAGAGACGGTGGAGAACATAGAATCCGGCGAGTCGGCCGGTCGAGCTAGTCAAAGAAAAATGAAAATGTGAAAGAGTAGCAGTGAGGACGGTGTTGATAACGCGTCGATGGGCGATATTTTAACGGGGTAATGTTGGTGTAACAGCTGTTGTGCGGGAAATGAATTGTGACAGGCAATTATAAAAACAAAACACTTTAAGAAGGAGCATAAGAGAATTAATGGTAATTATGTAATTGGATATGTAACTGTAACTTTTGTCTATTACAATAAATGAAATTAATTCGACACTCGGACCATAAATGCCCTAAGCTCATCATTCCCTTACTTATTTTATTTTTCTGCTACGAGATTATGATTAATGAATAATAATAAAACAATTTGATTTTCTTTTTCAATTTTGCGGAACATTAAATGTAAATTATTTTTTTATGGTATATAGTTGTTTAGATCAGACCTCAGTAACTAACAAAATAGTTAAAAATTATTTAAAACAAAGTTTAAAATATTAGTAATAAATTAAATTTTATCACTTAAATTATCTTTATCAACAACCATTTGTTTTCAAAAAAAAAAATACAAAACAACCATTTAGTTTTAGTTTTATTCTTATTCTTATTTTTTATTTTTACTTTTTTACAAGTGAATAACTACCTCATCATAGATTATCAAAGAAAAAAAAGTATACCAAGTAATGTAATTAAAATATTTTAGAAAATATGACTTACTTTTATCCCATAAATTACCACGTTATTTTTTACAATAGTATGTTCTTTGAAGTTTTACATCTTGTTGGTTGGATATGTAGGGGAGAATACATAAAATTAGTATGAAAATGATAACACAAAAATTGAAAAAATCAAATCTCATTAATTAAAAAAGTTATGAGATTTTCAACCGTTTAAACCATAATTATATGGAAATAGATATGATACGTGAAGGTAGGCTTGGTATTTGTAAAGTTAAAGTATTTTTATTGTATTTGTAGAGTTAAAGTGTTTTATCATTTGATTGTATTTTTATTAATTTTAAGTGAATCGTGATATGTTTATATGATTAAAATTAAATTTATGATTCAATTAAATATTGTAGTGCAGTTACTTTAAATATGGACAAATATATATATATATATATATATATATATATATATTTTTAAAATTTCTAAAAGTAAATTTTAAGTGAGATAAAATAAAATAGAATCATTTAAAGTGATATTAAAAAAAAAAAAAAAGCATCTACCTTAAGTTATCTTAAGGAGGCAGTTAGGTGATAGTTTGTGACAGGCATGTTGTGTTATCCAAAAGAGTTTTTTGTTGAGATTTTTTTAATTAAGAAAAGGAGGGAGAACGTGCAGCGAAGTCATTCGTTGGAGTTGCTGGACAGAGAATTTGTTTGTCATTAATCACAGAATCTGTGGCGTCCCTAGGCGCTCATTCCAATCATTACTATCACCCAAAACGCCGTCGTTGGCTGATTTAAACGCCCTCAAAATCCTTAATTATACATAAATTATGAACCATCCGCACGTAATTAAGAGGAGATTTGGCATGATTAATTTCATTTCATAATTGTTTGATGACGTGTGGGTTGGATCTTGCTTGACATTTGGTAAGCCTTTTACCTAAAATTTATTTTACTGTAGAATTCAAGCAAACAACTAACAGTATTAAATTGTGAATAGAAAATGAGTTATAGGATATTATTATGATTAGATTTTATTTATCTGGCAGACTAAAATAAGTATTGTTTTATATTAAATAAATAAAAGTAGAAGTAACATGCAATATACGTATTTCCTTCACCCAAGGATAACCTAAACACTGCCTCACCATTTCTCACCTATTTTTCTTATGGGATTCTCAATATAATATGATAATATTTATTATTATCAGTTGGGCATCAAATGCACATTTCAAGATCCATATCATAACAAACGTCTATACCCAATTGGCAATCATTCAATTTGTGCTATGACTTAGCATACTTTGTTCTTATGATTGGTTTTAATGAAATTTCGAGTTAAAAAAGAAAAATAGAGATGAATGAATAAATAAATAAATAAATAAATAAGAAAGAAAAAGCTTAAGACACAGCATACATGAATAAATAAAGAGATGCACATAATTCTTTTTTTCTTTTTAATGATTTACGGATAATAAAAATAAAATAAAATCTCAATAGGCTAGAAGTAGAATGACGCAGCTCAAATTCACAATTAGTCGGTACTATTAACCTCTGTGTTACAATTTGCCTGTGAAAATGGTGGTGGCAATCTCGCCAAGCCCACCCCCTCCGATCATCTCCAAGCCCAACAATTCATTCAACCACCATGCCCATCTTCTTAGCTACTTGAAGGATTGCAAAGACATGTTACAGTTGAAGCAAATTCATGCTCAAGCTATACGCTCCACATTGCCTACTAATCAAGACCCAGCCTTTCTTTACAGCCGAATTCTCCATTTTTCTGCTCTTAAAGACCTTGACTATGCCTATCGAGTATTTCATGGAATCGATAATCCCAATTCATTCATGTGGAACACACTCATTAAAGCATGTGCGCAAAGCTCTGATAGTAAAGAACAAGCTTTTTTGCTGTATAAAAGAATGATTGAGCATGGGGATGTCTTGCCTGATAAGCATACTTTCCCCTTTGTTTTGAAGGCTTGCGCCTACTTGTTTGCGTTGAATGAAGGGGAACAGGCACATGCCCAGATGTTGAAACTTGGTTTTGAATCTGATGTTTATATAAACAACAGTTTGATTCATTTTTATGCTTCGTGCGGTTGTCTGGATTCAGCACAAGATGTGTTTGATAAAATGCCGGAGAGAAGTTTGGTTTCGTGGAATTCTATTATTGATGCGCTTGTTCAGTTTGGCGAGTTTGAATCTGCTTTGAAACTGTTTGTTAAGCTACAGAATTTGTTTGCGCCTGATGGGTATACGATGCAGAGCATTTTAAATGCCTGTGCCGGTTCATGTGCTTTGTCTTTAGGGATGTGGGCTCATGCTTATTTGTTGAGAAAGTTTGATATTGATGTAGCTATAGATGTTTTGGTTAACAATTGTTTGGTGGATATGTATTGCAAATGTGGATCATTAGATATTGCTGTACAGGTCTTTGAAAGGATGCGTATGCATAATTTAACTTCATGGAATTCTATGATTCTTGGATTTGCTATGCATGGAAACGCTGAATTAGCATTGGAATATTTTGACCGTATGGTTAGAACAGAGAAAATTTTGCCAAATTCTATCACCTTTGTTGGTGTCTTAAGTGCTTGTAATCACAGTTGTATGGTTGTTGAAGGCAGAAAGTATTTCGAGATGATGGTTGCTAAATATAAGATTGAACCTCAGCTGGAGCACTACGGTTGCCTAGTTGATATTTTGGCTCGTGCTGGTTTGATAGATGAAGCATTAGATATGGTTTCAAGCATGCCCATGAAACCGGATGCTGTTATATGGAGGAGTCTTCTTGATTCTTGTTGCAAGAAAAATGCAGGCATTGAGCTAAGCGAAGAAATGGCCAGGCAGGTCCTCGAGTCAAAAGGAGGCGATTGTAGTGGTGTTTATGTGCTATTGTCCAGAGTTTATGCATCGGCTACCAGATGGAATGATGTTGGCGTGATCAGAAAATTGATGACTGATAGAGGTGTAACAAAAGAACCTGGCTGTAGTTTGATAGAGATAGATGGTGTTACCCATGAATTTTTCGCGGGAGACACATCTCATCCTCATACTAAAGAAATTTATCAATTCTTGGATGTGATTGAAGAAAGACTAGAATCAACGGGTTACACGCCTGACTATTCACAAGCACCTATGGTTGATGAGCCAAATGATGGCAAACATCAAACTCTTAAAGTGCATAGCGAGAGGCTTGCTATTGCTTTGGGGCTCTTAAGCTTAAAATCGGGTATGCCTATTCGAATTTTCAAGAATCTTAAGGTTTGCAATGACTGCCATAAGGTGACTAAATTAATCTCTAAAATCTTCAATGTGGTGATTATCATGAGAGATCGCGTTCGATTCCATCATTTTAAAGACGGCTGTTGTTCGTGCATGGATTACTGGTGATCGAAGTTACAAATTCACTTTTGGAACATTCAGAGCTTGAGATTGAGCGCACTGCACAGCTCCAATTAATTGGGGAGTGTGAACATTTTTATACAGCATGTCATATGAAGAGTTCGCTTTGAACACCCCACCCAGAACAACAACAAAAAAAAAAGAGAGAGAGAGATTATCAAAGAGTTCGCACCATTGAACTTTAATGAACATTGCAGAGTTTCTTGAATATGTAACTGACTGAGTTGCACATGCTCTTCTTGATATCAGTTCAAGTCAATATAAGCTCTGCAGCTAAACTTTTATCCTATATTTGCCCAATTCAATTCAGGTATGTGATCATTCACACGAAAACAAGTATGCTAAACTTGGGATGGGTTCTGGGCTAGGGATGCTCACAGGGCGGGGCGGGGGCGGGGAGTGGCTCCCCCATCCCCGCCCCGCGTAGGGGCGGGGATTCCCCGTCCCCGCCCCCGCTAGGGACGCGGGGGGAAAATCCCCCCCGTCCCCGCCCCCGCGGGGAAGTCCCCGTAAAAAAAATTAATTTTAATAAAAAAAATTAATTTGATGGACATTTTTGATCCAAATTAAAAATATTTTATAAAATTTAATAATTTAAAATTAAAAATATTTCATATAATTTAAATATAAATATTTATAAATATTTCATACAATTTATACATTACAAATATATATATATATATATATATATATATATATATATATATATATTAATATATTATTAATATATTATCAATAAATATATATATATTATTAATGTATTATTATTATTATTATTATTATTATATATATATATATATATATTTTTTTTTTTTTTTTAATTTTTTTTTCGGGGCGGGGACCCCTTTCCCCGTCCCCGCCCCGAATTCAAGGGCGGGGATTTTTTCCCCCCCATCCCCGCCCCCGCGGGGGAAAAATTCGGGAATTCCCCGCCCCGTTCGGGTCGGGTCCCCGCGGGGGACGGGGAATTCCCGCCCCGTGAGCATCCCTATTCTGGGCTGTTTTGTCGATAAGAGGAATTTAAGTATCTGTTCTAATTCTTTAAACCAATAATATCCCTTTTGTCTTGGTTTGGATATTATATTAATGGAGTGAGGAAGAGCATGACTTAATATTTTGGAGTATCTAAACAACGCTATATAACTAAGTAAAAGACTAAAAAATTGCACAAATAATTAATAAATCGAATTTCCTGGATGACTTAATATTTTGGAGTATCTAAACAACGCTATATAACTAAGTAAAAGACTAAAAAATTGCACAAATAATTAATAAATCGAATTTCCTGGATGTTCTTACCCTTGAGAAAAATCGAATCAACCCAAAAATATCACTAACCTTAATTACCAGACTATCCAAAGCATCATCTCAGATTCAACTTTATCATGTCCACAACTTACTATTACATTAGGTTTAGTTTTAGAAAAATAGCAACAAAAAACACATCAAGGGAGCATGTAGATGCAAGGAGTAAATGAAGCAAAAACATCCAGAGAATATATATTCATCAGCATAGTATTTTCCTCGGAGCATTTTGTTCGGTACTAAGAGGATGCAAGGGAAAATGTGCTATTTACCTGATTATGCCAAATTATAAACAATTGTTAACCCCCTCAGTTGCTTTATAAAACAAAAAGATGTACACCAATTTATCACGCGTGAAAATTTGAATACATTATCCTACGCAAAAGAGGTTTTCTTTTCTGGGTAACATGTATCTCTATAATATACAGAATTCTTATTCAAATGATTGGACCTAATACAGGAACCACAAATGTTGCCAATAAGTTCATTTGCATTGTTCCAGCATGAAAGGCAATAATCAGCCCGTCACAATACCTGCTAGGACTTCATTCTTACCCCGTGCATAAATTGTATAAACTAGACGGATTGCATCAAGCCATCCATCAAGCGATTCCCAAGAGTCAGCAACCTGAAGGAAAATTGGGAGCACATTCATTATTAAATCGTGAGCTTCAGCATTTTTCATAGTTTTCATACAATAAAAGACAAATAAAACAACAATCATTCATTGAAGCAAAGTACTAATAATAATAATAAAAGCCTTTACTTTCTTCTCCCTTTTAACCTGCAAGAAGATGATATGCATATCTATTCCGGAAATTAACAAGAAAAGTAATAGTTTGTTTGGATGGGAGTAAATTAAACTTACTTTAGAGAATGAAAAGAAACTAACATAAAACAATTTTATTTTAGTTTCCCTTCCATTGTTTGAATTATTGTCAATAAAATACTATATTTGTTCTGTTCACTCTCCTTTCTCTCTATTTTGGAGAGAATAAAAGTGAGAATATACAGTAAATTGTCACTCTTCTTTCCCTTCTTTCACTTAAGTTTCTCTCTTTCATTTATTGTCCAAACAAGAGAAAGTAAATTCAATTTAATTTACTCTACCCTAAATTCCCCTCCATTTTATCCAAAAACGAAACTAAATTGGATGTAAGTGCAATCTAAATGGTCCTAAAGTTGCTTTTTACGACTGAATGCTGACAGTTATTCCAAGGGTAGGAACATCATTCTATTCGTTATATATCAATTTGGAAGTGAAACAAAAAAACTAATACCTACCAAGAAAATTGGCCCCTGAATTGTATCAATGCAGAGGCCTGCACCTGGTGGCAAAGTCAAATCAGCACATGCTGATACAGAAACAATGTCTGGAATATCAACTGTGATAACCCTTTTGTCACCATTTGTTGTATCTGGTCTCCCATAAACGTGTGGAGGTGATTGTCTTTGATCTACTTTAACCTGTTTAAAAAAACAATTACATGTTTTAAAGATAAATAAAAGACAAATTGGTCGGAAGCAAGAAGCAATAGTATCAAAACAATTGGGATTATTGCAAGTTTATTTATTTATTTTGGAGGAATCTCCAGTTTTAATATATTAATCCATCCACAATTTAGTCATATAACTCTTGACTGCAAGTACCACTTTTTACTCAAGCTGGGCCTGTGTCTGGTTTTTGTTGGTCCCAGCCAACCTAGATCTTAAAAATTTAATTGTGATAACTTCAAAACTAATCTGCAAAAGCTAGAGTTACTGTGGTTTGAAGAAATTAATTTAATCCCATCCAATCCTTGCTAGGTAAGCAGCTCTTAAAGCAATCAAAAGAGGGAGAATAATTTCAAGAAATGTAGTTTTGAGACTGATTTCTGAAGCTCAAGAAATCACTTTTAATGATATTTATTGTACAGAGGATACTCGAGTGTTGCTGATGAAATCCAGAACTGTTTGTCACATTTTAAATTCAAAGGATACAACATAGTAGACTGTTTGGATAGCTAGAGCTTTTGAATGATCATTATATTAACACTAGCTGTATGAATTGGAAAATCTTCTGCTTGCAGATCTCCCTTTGACCTCTTCAAATAAAACTGCAGTTCTTTCATTCTTTGTTTAAAAAAATTATGAAGAGAGAAAAAAGAGGGGCAATTGAACCATCAATGATGGCAAATAACGTTTTAGAATCTTGATTCTATTGCATTTTCTTCAAAAGCACCCAGGACAAGTCAGTATATTCCATATAAGCAATTGAACCATCAATCCAGGAAAAATTTGAAACACTCTATAATGCATGATGAGACCCGAGTTCCATCACAATGCACAAAAAAGAAAAAGATGGACTGCACAAAGGAAATTCTTCTCAAAGAAAATATGAAGCCTATTGAAGTAGGAATTCTAATTGGTCTACACACAATTTGGGAAGCAAAAATACACTTGTACCTGTTGAAGTCCTTCATGATTTAACACAAATTGTGACCTTCTCCAGTCGCTATGAGGTGCAATTAATTTCCCTGCTGGTGGGGCAGTCAGATATCCAACTTTAAGATATGGTAATGGTAACTGTCAACAATTAAGAGTTGTCAGATATCTTAAAATAATTTACATGAAAACCATAACAGCATATTTTAGCTTGACTGGAAAGTATTAATTGGCTACAACATGTTCCACTTGTGGAATATGAAACCATCTATAGGAAAGTAAGGATTACTTGAAATACAAAATAAAATATTTTGATAAAACATTATTAACAAGGTAGTGAAAAGTTCATTGAAAGCCAAATGGATTGCATAAATAAGGTTTGAGTACCTGTCTTTTTCTCTGCTAAAATCCATATTTCAAGATACGGTGATTTTACATAATTCACGAAAATTGTATCAACATTACTCAAAACAAGCACAAGGTGTAGAGGATAGTTCAAGGGTCAGGTAAAATTTTATTTATGAACTAACAAGAAAACAACCGCAAATTCCATGGAGTTTCCAGGGATTGTGTCTCATCCTTCAATTTTAAGCTCCAAGAAATGAACCAAACCAATATTCAAGGAGTAATGTCACATCTATCTAATGAGAAATCAGTCATACACCAGTACACCACTAAGAACTTGCACAAGAAATAAGTATTTGAAGATTTAAAACACTAAATTATCATTTGAGAAAAAGTAAAACTGACCATTGAACGCACAAGTCGAAGAGCACTGCTGTACACCTATAATCAAGAAATCAAAAGAAAGTTAGCCTGCTAATTAAAATCATTTGATCCTCTCGAATGGAGGTTAATTATGGAGAACAGATGCAACATATTGTGCCACATTTATGCAGATGAACGTCACAATTGGAGATAGGTTATTCCACAAGTTCCAAAAAGGACATCAAAATAAACGATGGACTGCAACCAAAGATGAGGAAATTGATTGAGAACCCAATAAATGAACACTTACAGAATAATTTGGTTTCAATGCATGAGCAGCAGCAATGTATATAGCTGATTGGCTATACAACTCATTGGGAGAAACATCTTTAGGATTGGTTGCACCTCCAGATCGTAATGTGTCCTCTGCTAATCCATACTGAAATTAAGAACAAAATGGCTAAGATAAATGCCTCATCTGATTAACATGGGATGACAAAAAAATAAAAAATAAAAATAAATAAATTATTAACCACTTGACCAGCAAGTAAAGGAAAAAAACTAGAATCATACTAAATCAAAAACAGAGATTAAAAAGATAAAACTGACCAAAACAGTTCCAAGATTGTATATTGCTCGGTGGAAATCAAATTGCAAAGATATTGCTGCACGGAACTGCATTATAAGACAAGATATAGGTATCACAACAACATAAAATACAAATAGCCCTTGCTGATAGAAGATATTTGAAGCAAACCACTTGCTTTTTGTTCCTGCACATTCATCCAAACAATCTGAAGTCTTTGGAGTTACTTTTGTACCTTATTGATTGCAGTTTTGACAATTGTTTGCTTTTCTCGTGCAGGAACAATTGCACTAAGCTCCTAAAATTGCAAAATTACAGCACAGTATTAAATCAACCCATTTGGACCACCAAACATAGCATCTTCAGTTACTCGCTGAAATAAAAACATAATATAAGTTGTCTCAAAATCTAAAGTACCTGTAGAGCAAGCCCCCAATTGTTTAGTGCCTGAAACAAAATATCATACAAGGTTAGAATTTGACAATAAAATAGATAAAGAAAGTTAAAGGAAAATATGTGGGTCTGGTAACTAGATTAGTCTTGTAAAATAGTAAAACTCAACAATAAATAAATAATACCTGGGGACTATTCCAGTTAAGTTGGACAGCTTTTTCATAGTTTTTCGTTGCCTACAAAATCAGATTACACATTTAACTTCTTTAACTAGGAAGATATCCTAAAGGACAACAACAGAAGAAATTGGGGTTTCATCTGTTCAGTTGTATGTATTTTTGTTGCCTGCAAAATCAGATTACACATTTCACTTCTGTTCAGTTGTATCTTCTCCAGCCAGTCACAACAGAAATACATACAACTGCACAGAAGAACACACATGTACGCATTTTAAGCTACATCTGCTCATGAATATTTGAGATTATTTAATTATATATTTAACCTGCTTCCAAAGTTCTTCAGCCTCTTTTGTACGACCACGCATTTTTGCACGATCAGAGATTGCTATAGCCCAATTGTAAAATGCCTGGCAAGTAATTGTGAACACAAACTTCATATCAATACATCAGCCATGCAGATCTGTAAGCTCGTGTGTAAGCATACAAAAACTCATACAGAGGCTAATTGGCTACTAGTTGACTACAAACTCACATGTAGATGCAGATATTTAAAGCTTGAAATAATCACTCACAAAAATATCCTTGGCAACTTAGTTAATTGTATCATTAATCTTTTATGGCCAATTAAGATGCTAGCCATAAATCAATCCACAAGAATTTTCACAAGATTATTTAGGTTAAACATATTCATACATACATCATGAAGCGTAGGGCAGAGGCGTGTAGCCTCATCATATTTTTTACAGGCCTCCTCAAGCAAAGCATCTTTAGAAGGAGAGGTCGAATCTGGACTAACATTGTCTGCACTTTCCTGCATGCCGTACATGGAATGTGCCAACAGTTAAAACTAATTTTCTTGAGAGAGGCTCGTTAACAAGAATTGTGAACATTTTATAAAAAATACAAAATGCTTTTTAAGCCACTTGCAAAACATTTATGTTACAGGTAAATCAAGTGAGTGGATAGCAGAGATCTAGCTGATTGGATTGCTAAATAAAGAGCAAATTTCGAGAATATTAGCATTACAAGATCCAACTGAGATTTTTCAGACCTGAAGAACCAATGCCCAATTGTACAGTGCATCATAGTCCTGTGGATTTCTCTCTATCGCACTAGCATACCTACAAAATTTTGAGTAAAATTCATAATTTTGGAAATGCAAAAGCCCTGAAACAGCTGAAATTAAGAACTATTTTCTCACCGTCCTGGGCTTGAATTGAAATTCTACTGATTTCCAAATTCTTATTTCTATCCATTTAAAATTGTGGAAGGAAAGCAGGGGAAATCCTTCCAAAGGGATTAACAGTACATCTTAAGAAAATAAAAAAAATAAAAAAAAAAGCTCCAATTATCAAATTACAAGAAATCCCAGCATAAGGAAGATAACTACCTCCTAGCAGCAAATGTAAGAATCCGCTGGCGTGATCGACCCTCCTCATCAGCACCAGTAACACTATTGATTAATTCCATTGCTGTATTGTTCTCAGCTTGAATGTGCGGTGTGCTCAACTGACTGAAACCATTTAATCAAGTGGAATTGAATAAGGCTTCCAAAGAAGGAAAAATACATTTAAATAAAATTCTATTCACATCACTATACAGGGAGATTATCATAATGCTGCTTCAATCATCATAATGTTAAACAGTAATGTGGCTGTATGCAAATATACTTCAACATGAGATCCCACGCGTGCAATCATGGGACACAAAGGGAAGATCATGATGATTCTTGAGTACCCTAAATTAAAGCGCTTAGTCCTTAATGAGTAGCTATGATCGAGTAATCTCAACAAAAACAGCAGAATTAGATGAGATTTCAACCGAGTAGCACAAAGTTTCAAGAGGATCCAGCGAATAGTTCACTAAATACTGAGCAACACTTAATAAATCTTACCTTTGAGGAGTACTAACATCATCTCCTTCTTCGCTTTTCAATTCGCTAAGCAATTCTCTCATTGTGAACGTCCTGTAACCTTCGTCTTTTCGGAGTTCTTGACGCGCATTTTGGCCGTTGGATTGAGGTTTCTCCTCTTCGTTTATTTGGATCGACGGCTTTTTCGGCTTCTCCGCCTTGGGATCTGCATCCGTAGCTGCCGCCGGTGATGAGCCAGTTTCCGGTTCGGTCTCTCTTTTTGGCGCTGCTGCTTCTTCTTCAGGTTCAGGTACAGAATTTGATTGTGGTTGATGTTGAGGTAATGGAGTTGGGTCGGGTTCTGATTTCGGATCCTCTGACGCTCCATTTTGCAATTCGGCCTCTTCGACGGTAGAAGTGGACATTGTAGAGGGTTATCGGAGTTAAGAATCCGAGGAAGGGCTTGACTGTTTGTGAAGAAGAGATCTGTTGAAAGAGTTTGCTGAGTGAAGAAGAAAGGACGCCAATTCAAAAATGATTTTGCTGAAGGAGAATTTTCTGTTTTTGCGGTTTGTTTCTTTGCTTCATTTGGGCGCAAGTCCTGGTTGGTGACACATTGGCATTACCATTTTTCTTTCAATTTTGTTTACTGAAATAAATATAATTAAGAATCTTATTTTTCTTTTACAAAATGTGAATCTTATTTTCAAAACATTTATTTCTTTCCATTTGATTTTAGGGTAATAATTCGAATTGAAAATATAAGACAGTTTCAAGGTAACAAATTAGTTTATTATTAAATAAGATAAATGTTCAACTAAATAATTCGTTAAAGTAGAGGATTTTAAGATTCAAAAGTTCAGCAATTGAGACAATCAAATAAAAATTGTTAAAATATCTTAATTTGTTTTCACCTAATAATTTCGCAATTGAATATGTTACTTTTGATTTTAATACACACTTTTTTTTAAAAAAAATTGTATGTCTGTGTGTGAGTGAGTTAAATCACACAAAAGGATGAGATCCATCGATAAAGGTTAGCGATGATGCTAGAAAGAGCTTTGATATTGGCTAAACGCTCAATTGGCCAGGAAGTTTGCTGTGCTCTAATGCTCCATTATTATTTAACACAATCCCAATAGGAGGAGGGCGATTCCAACCTACAAGCACATTACACGATTGCTTGGGACTGTTGTCAAGGCCGAGAACCGAAATTCAGAGCTGCCAAATAACCAGACACAGCAGCACCAATGTTATCAATTTTGCAGCGAATTTTTGTAAAAGATCTTATTATTGCTCCAAATCCAACATAAATAGAAAACACGAAAAAAATATGCATTTAATATTGAAGAGGCTATTTTACAGGCGGAATCAATTGCTTCAAGCGCCACAATGAAAGGGAAAAAGAAAGAAAGCGACAGAAAAGAAAACTTGAGTCGCAAAATGATGAAAGAATTTCTAAAATAAAATGGAAGCAACATAAATTTACAACAAAAATGGATGGATGAAGCTATAAAGTAATCCCGAAATAATTATGGTGTAGGTACAGTAATCCTGTGGAGCATTTCTGATCAGGATGAAGACCCAAATTGAGAACCAGCAGAAGCAACATCGCTCGTGCTGATGGATTCCTTCGACGACTCTCTGTTTACTCTGTTCTTTCATGTTACAGCTAAGTATGATAAAAGGCCTTTAATAGAATGTACAGATGACGGCGTTTTCAGGACATACATAAATAGAATAAAACTGTGTGCGATGTCCATCCCTTCATTTTCTCCCAAATTCCCTTCCCGCTGTTGCACCAAAAACACAATCAGTCTTTCCATACTTGAACCCAAAAATCAGAGGTATTTAAACCAAAATTTATGGAATGGGGAATGGAAATTAATTGCAAACTGGATCAAATGCAACAATAAAATATCATATGCAGAATTTTTCTTAAATACTCATCACTTTACTAGAGACAATAGCTGTTAGAACAAATCCAAAAGAGGATCATTCCATCAATTTCTAGTTCATGTTTATACGGAGCTAAACTTGCAGTTTCATTGTGTAATTAATATGATTCAATTTTAAAACTAAAATGCAAATGGCTAATAATACAAGTAGAAGCAGCTTAATTCCCTTCATCCACCGCTTAGTCTCTAAAGCAGCGAAACAGAGCAATACCAACTAATAGACAAATACAAAATTAGATACCTTTGGAAGATGATTCAACTACAACAACATGCATATCAGCATTATTTGGAGGAAGCTGTAATCGAAGAGGATAAAGCTTTCCATTCAAAGGACTGCGAGAACACACAATAATATCTTCAAGACCAGTTTCTTCTCTTAATTTCTGAGTTAACTCATCAACCCCTGTCCCCTTAAAATGCAATGAGAATGCCTCAACAAGATCATCATCAAAATCCCCACTCTCATCCGCCACGTGGTAGTATATAGTTCTTCCCTCCAATTTCAGAGGCGTGCTCACATTCGATTCCGTCGACTGCAATATCAAACATACAAAACATTAAAGTTGAAGCACTTTCTGTAATAAACCCAATTAAAAAGATTCATACTTTTGAGATCCATACCTCCTGTCTAGAGAATTTGCCAGAATTTATTGAATCAGAAGAGGGAGAGCTTGATTCGAAATCCAAAGAATCTGAATGCGGAACCTGAGGCGGCTCATGGTGTTTTGAAGATTTGACTTCAATCTGAACAATATCAACATCCCAAAGAATCCAATCCTGAGTAGCAGTCCGGTGAGGAATATCATGGGTCACCGAATTTCTCCAAGGTGGAAGTCCACCGTTCGCTCTCAAGAAGTTACCGTACCGGGTCTTGAGCTTGACCTTACTCCCTTCTCTGATGGGCTCCCACTCGAGGGACGAATCGAGCCTTCTGGGCAAAGTCTGAAGGACCTTGCGACCAGTCATACCCAGAAGAAAAGGCTGGTTAGAGGCGGTGAGGTACTTGCCGTAGCAGGACTTAAGGCGGATTATGGAATCGGATCCGGGTACGAGCTCGACGATCCACCTAGCGTTCTTGGAGGATCCGTCTCTGTCTTGGATAACAGCTTCTTCGTCTTCTTCCGCGTGAAGGTACTTGTCGTGGTGGCTACGGAGACGCACCGCCTTTGCGTTGTGGAAAAATTCCATGCCTGACCGAAACTGGTTGGAGTTGGACTGAGAGAACAAAATCAGAGAAACTTAGAACCAAAAATGGGTTAATTTCTTCTCCTCCTCCTGATGTTCAGATGCAGAGAAGGAGAAGATGTTGGAAATGGGTAATTTATATATGGAGAAGCGGATTAGATGAAAGTGAGGTAAGGGTCAGCGCCAGCCAGCCCCAGTAGTACAAAGTGGAACCCGCATGGCGGAGGTGGGATGGACGCGGCTGTCAATTACGTGGCTATTTCGTGTAAGTCGTTTGGTTTGTGAGTTTCTAGTTAAACGACATATAGGAAATTAAAAGTGTGAAAACAGGTTTGGTTTTTCAATATTAGTATTATTTACTCTTTTAATTCCTCATTTAATAGTTTCTAAGAAGAAAACTACGTAACTTCCATTAGCTTTTATGTACACTAAAGAAACGATTTTTCATTTCGTAGAGAAACGATTTTTCAGTAATTACACCCTTTCTAACTTACGCTACTGTAGTTTTAGGACATTTGTAAATTGATTAGTTTTTTTTTTTCTTCCTCAAACTTTCAGACAGATTTCCTCTTGATTTTACAATTATCTCCTCTGGGATATAGTAATTATTGGATAGAAAAGGATATTCTATCTAGGGAATATAGTATAGTATTTCTTCGTTTAATATTTATAAGTAAATAATTATATTTATTTATAAGTAAATAAATTAACTCTATTATTAATATATTAATCTTGAACAAGTCAGCATAAGCATGCCATAGGTTTTAATGGAGAAATATTTTTTTAATTATCACAAAAACATAGTCTATGCAGAGATTTCTAGGAAGTATACATCAAAAGAAAATTTCTCTCTTTAGTTTGCGTGTTTCTTGCAATCATCTTCTTATATGAATAGTGAGACTATATGAGCTCAAGGGCTCTTACAATCCAATCTAATATTATATAATAATAAATAATAGCTTAGAAGTTTCTAAATAAAGTTTCAGCTAGAACTTGCGCTTAAAATTTTACTGAATTCATATTTCGAATAAAGCTGAAAATAGGAATTGAAGTACATGATATGCTTTAATTATATAAGAATCACAGGCATAAGGGATAATAGAGTTTTTAAAGTTGCATCTATAAAATATGTCTCAATTTTTTTATGGACACTCTAAAAAAAATGATTTTGGATACTTAAAAGGGTGGGTAATTTACTATTAATCATATTATGCAATGATTTTGCAAGGAATTGAAACCTTTCTTCCTCTTTAAAAGTAATGCGAGAAAGCAAGTGTTGGTTTTGTATGGCATGAAGGATTCTTGAAGTACAATTATTTGGCAAAGATATAATTAAGTACTGAAAAATATTTGAAAGCTACTAATAATTGAGTTTTAGTATTGATACCATGGGTTTGTCAAGTATACGTAATACATAAAAGGCAAAGAGAGTTGCAGAAACCAACAAATAAATTTTGTTCATGTGTATGGGTTTACGAAAAGGACTAGTACATACATACATATATATATATATATATATATTACGTGTCTCCCAGTGCTAGCGCCATTTTTATTTTTATTTTCTGGGTTGGTAAGATATCTAACTTCTAGATATGAAGGCTGAATTATTTTCTTCTAGATATGGAGGCTGAATTATTTGGCACTGAAATTGAAATTCTGATTATATAATCTATCATTACTTCTTTTTTTCCATCATTGATTTTCGAAACCTAATTATGCTAAGTGATGACCGAGCGAATTTACCGGGCAAGCTGGGAAGGATGTTCCGAGCTTATTCTGAGCTACGTCCGGGCAATCACCTGAAAATAAGATTCCGGCGGGTTTCCGACAAGGGAGACTCCGACGGTCAAGTTAGTAATTTTGGAAAATCAAGTATGAAAGAGAGAGAGTTTCTGAAATCTCAGAAAAAGAGACCTGCCTACCTTATGAGGTGTTGTGCTTCTTTTATAAGTCCATTACTCATGATGACCATTTGGGGCCCGGTTACTTTAATTGATGGGCAATGAGTGTGAATAACGGTTACCTTAACGGCTAGTTCACTGTATAACGGGTATGACAGCTGTTTTGTCGAACCGATCTATCTTTGGAGTTACCGAGCTCGACAATGAACCGGGCTCAGTATTTAGGCGACTATGAGAACTTTCCGAGTTATATGACAGAGTACCTGCAGTCGGGTGAACAATTTACCGAGTGGGCTTCTTTGTTCTTGTATCATTGAACCAAGGCCGGGCACTATCCGGAGGCATATTCCGAGCCCATGAGTATCATAAGTCCCCCCCTCATGCACATGATATTTATGTCATGTAGGCGGGAAGGTTTGGAGTTTTATTGGGGAAAAATTCAAATGTCTGAGCGGGACGTGAGCTGTCGAGCGTGATTGACGCTTCGATTCTTGTGAAGAGACGTTTCCGGTTCCCTATGCCATTATTGTGTCTCTTCGGTGTTCGTGACCGCCAAAAGGGGTATCCTATGGGAGTGTGCCAAGTGTCGTGTTCTTATTGGGCGCTCGGTTTTGCCCTGGCTTATAAATAGGTTAGATGTTTGGGTATTTCGGCTGCTTTGCACTCTTGAAGCTCTCGATTCTCTCTAAATTTCTTCTCCTTGTTCTTGGTGTTCTTCTCTTTCCGGCCTTCTTTCCGGTGACCGTGCGTCGTGTTAGCATCTTCAGATCTTTTCTTTCAAGTGATCCTGCGGATTTCAGGTTAGTCTACTTTTTCTTCATTATGAGTTTCTCGGAGGACTCTATTGAGAGGATGGTGGAGGAGGGTCTCGCCGCTCCAAGCTCGGGCAATGATTCGCCCCCTTCTACTAGCTCTCGCCCAGAAGGCCCTTCTGTCCGAGTTGTCGGTCAACCGAGCTCTCAATCAGGGAAAACCACAAGAGATATCACTCGGGTGGGAAGTATACGTTCAAGTATACTTCCGATCGAATTGGAAATGCTGAGATCCAAATACGATATACCTTCCGAGTATGCAATGGAAGTTCCGGGTTTATCTACTCGGGCCAATGCTCGATATCCTGGAAAAAGGAAGATTATCGTTTACGAGGCCAACTTTGAGGCCGGGGTGAATCTTCCCTTAACAGCTTTTGAGGTCGACTTCCTGAATTATTACGATATGACACTCGGGCAAGTTCATCCGAATGCTTGGCGAACACTTTCAGCCTTGCAAATATGGTCATACGAGCATGATATCAATTTGAGCATCCGCCTCTTCCGGGCCACCCACAAAGTAGGCCTTCGGATTCATGGAGAGGACCATAATTATATCCAGGCTCGGCCTGGATATAGTCTTTTCGTGGGGAATCCCGAGTCATTGAAGAAATGGAAGGATCGTTTCTTCATACTGAAGAGTCAGACGGATTTCCCATTCCGGACTCAATGGGGTCGGTATGTCAACAGGAATGACAACCCCATGATTCTGAGTGAAGAGGAGGAGAACATTTTGGCTCGGTGGAAGGTGCTAGCAGCCGAGAAGGTTGACATTAATGTTCAGCTTCAATGCGGCGTTCCTCCTCCTCCTCCAAAACCGAGGCGAAAGAAAAGAGGTAGATATATTCATTTCTATTTTCCGAGCTCTGATATGTGTCTTATTGTTTCGTTTTTTGTAGTGATGAAGAGGTCCGGAACGCCTTCGGTTGCCGAGGTCATCAGGGCAAAGAAACAAAAAGCCCTTGCTGGGACTTCTACCTCTGCCGCTGTTCCAACGGTTTCACCCAATCCCGAGCCTAATGTAACTGAGGGTCAGGGCCTGGGTGAAACAAGCCCTATATTGATCGTGGACCGTATTGATCCCGAGCCTGCTTCCACCGAGACTCCTATTTCCCAGCCAACTGAAGGCCAATCTGCCCCCCAGGAAGGGGCCGCTCCATCTTCTGATCCTCGCGATGTGGCAGAGGATGTGAAGGCCTTTTCCGAGGAGGTAGTGAGATTTTGGCAAAGCCGAGGGGATTATTGGTCAAAGAATAGGACCGAGTTCACTACATTCGCACACCGAGTGGCTTGCGTCCCTTCTGAGACCGCCCCCTTGTTGAAGGTCGGGGCTGAGCAGTTGACCGAAATAATGAAGAGGCACGAGATAGAGGTAATCTGCTATACTCCGAGTCTTTCGCTTGATGATAACAGTTGATTAAGAATCTAAAGTGTTTGTGCAGGGGGCCATGATAGCCGGGGCTGCCATTGCTAAGATGAACAAACTTATAAAAGGCAAAAAGAAGGAAGAGGCAGAGAGGGATCGGCTTCGTGATGAGCTCGGTGAAGCCTTGTCCAAGATAGAAACTTTAAATAAGCGAGCTTCAGAGGCCGAAGAAGAGATGCAAGCCCGGGCAGCTGAAGTGCTAGTAGAAACGGAGAGGGCTTCCCAGGCCGAAGCTGATCTGAAGAAGGCTCAGACCGAGCAGGAGGCAGTCAGGAAGGAGAATGCAGAGCTGAAGCAGAGTGTGGCAGACCTAGAATATAAGATGGTTGATATGGCTGCCGATAAATGTATCTCGTTTGGTGGTAAACTGATTCAGTCAGTTAAAGACCGATATCCGGACATGGATTGGTCTTGGCTCGAAGACGTTTACCCCGACGATTAGTTAGGTTTCAGCTTGTACATTTCCTTTAAATCAATAAAAATTTATCTTGTTCGGCAAAATCGAATGTGTTCAATGTTTGAATTTTTGTTCGGTAAATCGAGTATAATAGATATTTGAATATCTTTTGTTCGGTAGATCGAGTATAATAAAACTTGGAGAAATGTCTTGAATGAATTTTGATAAATATGTAGGCAAACAGCTCGGTGAAATATGACAATCTTACTGAAAATATTTTTTCAAATGAGAGACGTTCCATGAGTGGGGGAGCACTTTTCCCGAGAGGTCTTTGAGCCTGTAAGCCGATCCTTGGACTTGATGAATTTCATAAGGGCCTTCCCAGTTTGGACCGAGCTTACCCACTCCACCCATATTCTGTGTAGCAATGATTTTTCTAAGGACCAATTGACCGATCTGAAAAGACCGATGATTAATATGCCTGTCATGATATACAGCCATTCTCTGTTTGTAAATAGCCGTTTGGACGAGCGCTGACTCCCTGACTTCTTCTAACCGATCCACATGGTATGATAAGGCTTCGTCGTTTGCTTGCTGTTTGTATGAGATTACCCGAGCACTTGGGACCCCGATTTCGCAAGGAATAACCGCTTCGGATCCATATGTTAGTGAGAAGGGCGTGTGCCCGGTTGCTGTTTTGACTGATGTCCGGTATGCCCATAGGACGTGTGGGAGTTCGTCAACCCATAAACCTTTGGCTTTATCCAGTCGCTTCTTTAGACCTGCTAGAATAGTTCGGTTTGTGACCTCCGTCATTCCGTTGGACTGTGGATGATAGACCGAGGTGAAGCAGAGTTGAATTTTTAGCTCGGCGCAGAAGTTTTTGAAGGCTGAGCAATCGAATTGCTTGCCATTGTCTGAGATAATTGTGTGAGGAATCCCAAACCGAGTTATGATATCCTTCCGAACGAACTTGATGATGTTCGCTGGTGTGATTGTTGCTAGAGGCTCGGCTTCTACCCACTTTGTGAAGTGATCAACTGCCACTACCAAGAATTTCCTCTGGCCTGTAGCCATGGGAAAAGGACCGAGGATGTCGATTCCCCATTGGGCGAATGGCCATGGACTGTATATCGGTACTTGGCGAGTCGATTTGCTGTGCAGAATGTGGCCGTATTTTTGACATTTATCACATTTCTGAACGAGTTCCCGGGCATCTTTCTCCATTGTAGGCCAATAGTAGCCCTGTATGAGAGCTTTCCGAGCTATAGCTTGCCCGCCTTCATGAGCTCCACAAATACCTTCGTGTATTTCTCTGAGTACATAGTCCCCATCTTCCGAGCTTAAGCACAAAGTCCATGGGTGTGAGAATGAGCGTCTGTACAATTTTCCATCGAGAATGGCATAGATTGCTGATCTCCGGACTATCTTTCGGGCTTCAAGTTGATTGGGTGGGAGAGCTCCAGTGTCCAGAAACTGATAGATCGGTAATCGCCATCCGTCCATTATTTCGTTAAGCTGAACTTGATACTTCTCATAGGATGGCGATTTGATGATGCAAAATATGACCTCCAGTGGGGGGTTTTGGGAGTTATCCGATGCCCTTTTTGCTAGGGCGTCTGCTTCTTTATTGTCATTCCTCGGAATCTGCTCAATAGACCATGTGCACCCGGAATTCATCAATTGGGAGAGTAGGAGAATGGCGAACTCCTTATACCGAATCATATTGTCTTCCTTGGCTTCGAATCTACCAAGCACTTGATTTACCACTAGCTGTGAGTCAGAAAAAATGGCAATTGAGTCCGGTTTAACTTCCATTGCCAATTGTAGTCCGAAGCATATAGCCTCATATTCGGCTATATTGTTAGAAGCTGGAAAAGCAAGTTGGGCCATGCCTTTGATGATGATCCGTCCCGGACCTATCAGCATTATTCCGACACCTGCCCCTTCGGCTGTAGAGGCGCCATCTGTGTATAACTTCCAAGACCGGGTATCCGGCTCGGGGGGTGAGGTATGCAATTCAGCTACAAAGTCTGCTAATACCTGTGCTTTCATAGATGGTCGAGCTTCATATCGGACATCTAGCTCGCCTAGCTTGGTGGACCACTCAGTGAGCCGACCTGATGCTTCTGGGCGTTGCAGTACTTTCCTCAAGTTTGTGTTAGTCCGGACTATTACAGTATGTGCCTGGAAGTAGGGTCGAAGTTTGACTGTCGTAGTGATCAAGGAGAACGCCAGTTGTTCCAGGATGGGATAGTTGAGCTCGGCTCCTTTCAGTACTTTGCTGACATAGTAGATGGGGTACTGCTGGTTACCTTCCTCTCGGATGAGCACAGATCCGACAGCTCCCGGTGTGACAGATAAGTAGAGGTATAAAATATCCCCGGTTTGTGGTCTGCTCAATAGTGGGGGCGAGCTAAGAAAGGACTTGAGATCTTCAAAGGCTTGCTGGCACTCCTCGGTCCATTCGAAGTTCTTGAGGTTCTTAAGCGCTCCGTAGAAGGGAAGACAACGTTTGGCCGAGCAAGAAATGAACCGACCCAAGGCGGTTATCTTGCCATTAAGAATCTGGACTTCCTTCATTGTCTTTGGCGGGTGCATGTCGAGTATTGCTCGGATTTTCACAGGGTTTGCTTCTATACCTCTCTTCGAAATCATGAAACCCAAAAACTTTCCGGACTTGACGCCGAAAGCACATTTTTCCGGATTAAGCTTTAAGCCATACTGCCTAAGAACTTGAAAAATTTCCCGGAGTTCGGTGGGAAGAAGTTCTGAAGACCGGGCCTTGACAATCATGTCGTCTACGTAGACCTCCATGTTCCGACCTATCTGTTCGGCAAACAATTTGTTCATTAACCGTTGGTAGGTTGCGCCGGCGTTCTTCAGCCCGAACGGCATCCTTTGGTAGCAATATGTGGCCTGGTGAGTGATGAAAGCCGTTTTCTCTTCATCTTTCGGATTCATTGGGATCTGGTGGTACCCGGATGATGCATCTAAGAATGCATATTCTTCGAACCCAGCAGTAGAGTCTACGAGGAGATCAATGCTTGGCAAAGGATAGCTGTCTTTCGGGCATGCTTTGTTGAGGTCGGTAAAGTCTACACACATACGCCATTTTCCGTTGGACTTTTTTACTAGGACTACATTCGACAACCAGTCCGGATACAAGACTTCTCGGATAAATCCGTTCTGTAGGAGGACCTCGGTTTCATGCGACATGGCTATCTGTCGTTCTGGTGCATGATTTCTCCTCTTCTGTTTGATCGGTCTGGTGCCCGGCGAGACATTAAGGGAGTGGCATATGATTGACGGTGAAATTCCTTTGATGTCTGAGGGTGTCCAAGCGAACACATCAGAAAACTCTTTCAGGACTTCGATAAGCTGCGCTTCATCTCTTTTGATTGCTCCGACCTTTACTCTTTTGTCCGGGCTTAACTGAATGTCAACAAGCGAGTCCCCAGGCTCGGCCCTTGTTTCGATAGGGATGTCGAGGGAGTCTAGTGGAAGGGCCTGATTGGCTTCTTTTAGCATGGTCAGGTATGTTTCCCGAGCAGCTTTTTGACTTCCCCTTAGAATGGCCTCCCCCTTGGAGGTCGGGATTTTGAGCATTAAGTGGCGCATTGAGATATAGGCATCAATTCCTACGAGCAGTGGTCTTCCAAATATGACATTGTAAGCCAGAGGTATATCTACGATCATAAAGCGGCTGGTGCAGGCCTGTGTTATCTCGCCATCTCCTAATTCCAGGGATAGGACAACTGAGCCCTCCACTTTCACTGGTTGTCCGGATATCCCGATTAGCGGGGTAGCAACTGGTTCAAGGACTTTGCTCGGCATTTTAAGGGCCTTGAATGCTTGCAACGTGATGAGATTGACCGCACTCCCAGTGTCCACCAGAATGCGTTGGACAAGATAATCTTCCATCAATGCCTCAACAACCAGGGAATCTGTGTGCGGTTGTTTAATGTGATCGCCATCCGATTTGTAGAATTTTACTTCGTGGCTGGCTTTGGAGGAATTGGTCTGTATGGGAAAAACTTCTTTTGCTTTCCTCTTTCGCGAGTCTCCCATGGCATCATAATGTTTTCCCCCAGCGATAACATAAATTATTCCTGCTGGGGCTTTCTTATTGGAGGCGGGCTGAGCTTCTCGTTGCCTGGGAGATCGGGATCTTTCTCTTGCTCGGTCTTCCTTGACATACTGGGGGAGCTTCCCTTGCCGAACTAAGAACTCGATCTCCCTTTTTAGCTGATGGCAATCGTTTGTCTCGTGACCCTTATCCCGATGGTATGCGCAGTAGAGGCTCTGATCTCGGCTCGGATCTTCTCTCATCTGTCTGGGCCAGTTCACCTTGCCGGATTCCTTTAACCATTTTAGGATTTGTGCTCTGGAAGAGTTCAAGGGCGTCCACTTCTCTTCTCTTCGTTCGGCAGTTCGAGAGACCATATAAGTTTTGTGCGAGTTTCCGGAACTTCGGCTCGGGCCATCACCTCGCCCTGTGCCCCTGTCTGACGTCCGGAAAGAGTCTCGACGCGGTTCGTCATATGTGAAACTATTTCGGAGTCGTCTGGCCTCGTCCATCCTTATGTATTTATGAGCTCGGGACATGAGCTCGGTGAAATCGCAGGGCGGTTTCTTGCTGAGTGAATCACTGAAGTCCTGGCAGCGAGTATTGCGGATGAGGGCGTTGTTGGCTACTTCCAGGTTCAAATCTTGAATGTCCATTGCCACCGTGTTAAATCTTTCCACATATGCTCGTAGTGTTTCTCCTCTGTCCTGTCTTACTGAGTTCAAGTCCGCCGAAACCTTCGTTGGTCGGATGGCGGCCACAAACTTGGCGATGAACATGTCACTGAATTGAGTGAAATTCGAGATAGAGTGCTCGGGCAGATTCCGGAACCAAATCTGGGCGGACTCTGTAAGAGTCTGTGGGAAGATTTTGCATAGGGCACTATCATTGGTTGTGAAGACGAGCATAGTGTGATGAAACTGATCTAGGTGAGCTCGGGGATCCGTGCTACCATTGTATTTAAGCAGACTGGGTAGGCGAATATTTGGGAAAGGAGTTTCCAAAATTGCTCTGCAGAGGGGCGATCGGAAGTTACTGTGGTATTGGAGGGTGTTTCGGTTCTGGTATCTTTGCATTCGCTCTTCAAAGAGCTTTTCGAATTGCTCGGCCGTGAGTGTTATTGTGGATCCAGGAGTTATAGCTGGTAAAGGAGCCGGGGTATTTTGAGTGACTTGTGGAGCAGGGGGAGTGTAATGCCCTGGGGGCGGGGTATGAATTGGCGGTGCCTGGGCTGCTACTGCAGCCAGAGTGGCAAGGAGGGCCTGAGCAGTTTGGGGAGTCAAGCTTGGAATATTGGAAAAATGGGAAGTTTGGGGAGGTTGTATTGGTTGCCCGAATAGCTGGAAAGGGATTTGTTGGGAGAGTGGGGGAGGAGTTTGAGATGGGCTTGGAGGTGCCGCGGTAGTGTTCAGGTCTGGAAAAAGATCCATGAGAATGCTATGATCCACGCTCACCGCACCAAATGATGACCGAGCGAATTTACCGGGCAAGCTGGGAAGGATGTTCCGAGCTTATTCTGAGCTACGTCCGGGCAATCACCTGAAAATAAGATTCCGGCGGGTTTCCGACAAGGGAGACTCCGACGGTCAAGTTAGTAATTTTGGAAAATCAAGTATGAAAGAGAGAGAGTTTCTGAAATCTCAGAAAAAGAGACCTGCCTACCTTATGAGGTGTTGTGCTTCTTTTATAAGTCCATTACTCATGATGACCATTTGGGGCCCGGTTACTTTAATTGATGGGCAATGAGTGTGAATAACGGTTACCTTAACGGCTAGTTCACTGTATAACGGGTATGACAGCTGTTTTGTCGAACCGATCTATCTTTGGAGTTACCGAGCTCGACAATGAACCGGGCTCAGTATTTAGGCGACTATGAGAACTTTCCGAGTTATATGACAGAGTACCTGCAGTCGGGTGAACAATTTACCGAGTGGGCTTCTTTGTTCTTGTATCATTGAACCAAGGCCGGGCACTATCCGGAGGCATATTCCGAGCCCATGAGTATCACTAAGGAAATAACAAAAAGCAAAGGATACTCTCCTAACCCACACCCAGGCATAACCTATTGTCTCTATTCTTATATTGAAATACATCTAAACTGCACAACTTCCTTTTTATTTGGGTAAAGTTGCTTTCCGTACTACTTTTCTGCCCAAATACGATACTAATTCAATTCCTTGTAATAAAAACAGTTGGTATCCAAAGCTTTCCTAATGGCTAACATAGCACTATTTGCCTTTAATTAAAAACTTATTTTAGTTAATTCTAGCAATGAAATATACAATTTATACATTAATTATACTTTTAAAATGTGTCCGTGCAACATTGTAATTTTAGAAGAAGAATATTTGTCTAATTGTCTCAACCTAATTTGCATATACCAAATCACTATATATATATATATATATATATATATATATATATATATATATATATATATATATATATATATTATTCCCTTAAATTTATCATTATTAAATTGGGAAAAATTCCATAAACAATTTCAGGGTTTGGTAATTACTAATTTATAAAAAAAAAACTCCAAAAAGCGGCTAATTATTTTAAGTTTTTAATAATTAAATATATTGGCCAGATTTTCATATACGTAATGCTTTCAGCTCAACCACGAAAATAACAATGACAAACAGCCTAAAACGGCAACAAAACTTCCCTATCTAATCGTGAAATCCTAAAAACAAGTAGCAAATCATTAAAATTCAAATTAAAAAAGAAAATGATAAAAAAAATCCATACCTTCTTCGGAGATAATCTTGGAGACATAGATTTAACAACGGTCAACCGCGGAGTTCTCACCGATGACATAACCGAAATCGGCGAACCAGGCTCAGACCCGAAATACTCATCCGAAGCAGCTTCAAGTACGTCATCAGGGACAGAAGACAAACTCGACATAGACAACAAATACTCCGACAAAGACTCCGTCTCCGCCGCTTCCACCGCCTCCACATCCCACAGAATCCACCGGACCGTCGAACCAGTATGAGGCTCATCATGAGTAACAGTATTCCTCCACGGCGGAGTCCCACCGTTAGCACGCAAAAACTTACCGCACCAGCTTTTAAGTCTCACCTGAAACCCGTCTCTTATAGGCTCCCACTCCAGTTTCCAGTCATTAATCTTCTCCGGCGCCGTTTGGATAACTTTTTTACCGGTCAGACCTAAAAGAAACGGTAAATCCGAGGCGGTAAGGTATCTTCCGTCAAAGGTTTTGAGGCGTAGAACGTCTGTTCTCCCTTCAACGAGCTCAACAAACCATTTCGCTTTCCGAGAAGACCCGTTTCGGCTCTGACGGATAGTTTCTCCGTCGTCATCGGCGATCAAGTACTTATCGAGGTGGCTGCGGAGCTTAACTGCGTTAGTTTTAGTAAATAACTCCATAAATGAGTGGAAAGAGCGATGGATTTTGGCGTTAAAGTTGGATTGATGGATAGGAGAGGGGTTTATAAATTAATAGGAGTTAGGGCAGTGCATGAGTATGAAGAGGTAATTAAGAAAGTAATTAAAAGTGAAGGAGAATAATTAATTGTGATTAAAAAGGTTGATTGTGTTGGGATTTCCTTGTAGGTATTGGTATTGCTAATATATCTTAGTGAATAAGGATATACAGTTGACGCAGAAAATTCCAGGAAAACATTCAGAAATTTTTATATTAACAAATTTCTGGCCCACGCGCCTAATATATTATAAATATTGTCAAACTTTAAATATTTAATATTTCAAAAAATTACATAGCAACTAGCAACTTATTATTGTTTTAGTCAGTAAACCGTTTTAGCAAAAATATAAGAACATAATAAAAAAAAATAATTATTGAAATATTTTATTAGTAAACTATAAATCGCATTATAAATATATTTAAATATTCTAATACTCTACAAATAATTAAAATGAAAGTTGAAGGAGATAATAGAACTATTTAATTTTACAATAAAACCTACTACATAGTCAGCATTAATTATTATTTTTTTCTTTTCTGGGTCCATCAATACCTATAAATTGAAAATTTGTACAAATACGGGTTAATTAGAATTGCCACTTGGAATCTAGGACAGAAATTTCTACCTTTCGATTAAGATCTAATAATCCGATCAAATTTCATAGAAAATATGAGCTGAGAGTTTGGTTGAATTTTGATCCAAGGCCGAAAACGAGCTTCTTTAACTCATTTAGCCAATTAGTAATCATTATCAAAAGATAATATATACATGCCCAGATATAATATATGAAGCAAACCAATATTAATTATATGTGATGCAAGTAAACAGTAATATGTATAGCATTCAATCATTTAAGTCAAGTGATAGAATTCTTGAATCTTGACTCAATATTATTAAACATTAATAATATTTGATAGATATTTATATAAGAGTTATTATTGATAAAATAATAGAAAATAAAATGCTACGCTGAAAAAACAATAAATAGATAAGCATAATAAGCATGGCAAGATATAGTTAATTGAGAATGGAAAAAAAAAAAAAAAGTGTTGAATCCGCTTATATATATATTACTACGAGTGAAATATTAACTTTTATTCAATATTATTATTAAATATTAATAATACTGATAAATATTTATACAATTATATATAATATATATTGTGAGAAAACACATATATATTCCGATGTTACATGCATTGTATTTAATAACAGCAAGCAAAAAATGATAAGAAAAATGGATTAATTAGTTGAGAGGAGGAGTGGTTAAATGAAGCATCTAGAGGTTGAGAATGACGCGTGGGCTATACTTGAATAATCAACGGGTCTGGGAAGACTTTGGTGTTCACAAGCGACTCAAGACCGAACAAATGCAATTGAAATATAGAATAGTAGCCAAATCGTGGCAGTTGGGCTATGTTGCGCCCCTACTTTTTTCATTTTAATCTTTTTGACATTTGTCTATTCCTTGGTACTTATGGACAATTTCTTCTCTTTTCTTTTTAAATTTCGCAATTAAAATAAATAAATCACCATCAATTGTCCAACTATAATAGACTCAAAATTAATTTCTAAGAAGAAATAGATGTATGTATTTATATGAATTAATTCATATTTTGTACAATTAAATTGAAAATGTCAAAATAATAGAAGATGGGATGAGTATTCTTTAAAATATGAATAACTTTATTTTTGAAAAAGAGTGACTTGAGAGAGTAGTTTTGGTTGAAAGCATTGAGAATCATTGGATGTGGAAGAAGAAGAAGAAGAAGAAGCACTCTGTATGATATATGTTAATTTTATGAGAGTGGAAGCACTTGGCTAGGCCCTCCATATTTTGGAGGGATTAATGCCTTTTCTGTTGCTGCCCATAACAATCGTTATAAGTGGAACAACCACCACCCATATTTTCAGTTTATTGCTACTATTTTTTTTAAAAAATTATTATACTTTTGGGGTGAAATAAGGTGATTCATAATCATATATGTTAAAAATATTTTTTACTTTCAATTTTATATTTATAAAACTAGAATACATATTAATGTTTAGGGTAAATTAAATTCATGCAATTATTTATAAAATTGAGTTAATAATATTTATTATCATAAAAAACATTAAATTTTTAACTCGAAGTTGTATTTATTAAAGCTAGTAGAATATTATCACTGCTCCATCTATAGGTATGCTGTAACTTGTGGACATGAAATTTTCCATTAGTTCAATAATATTATGTTTTAATGCGTCATTAGCACATTGGATAGCCAGTGGATGCATTCGAAGGAAGTGGAAGCATGCAATTACCAACAACGAATTAACCTCTAAATAATAATTGTAATGCTTACTATTTATGAATTATGACGATAAAATGCATTGGCTGATGGCAATTTCTTTTTAAGCGGATCTATGAAATTGCTCATAATCAAATCAATAACATGTTATGATGTCTAAAAAAAAACTAAATAAGTAATTATTGTAAAAATATAGATTTTTTGTTTTTTTTTTATTTATATAGCGAGGCATCATTAGTTTGATTTATGAGTAAGGTTATAAATTCGATTTAAAGAAAAACTTTTCTCAACTGTTCTAAAAGTCTATTTTCAAGCTCTCTTTTTTTTTCAGTTTGATAAAATAGTTGAGAGTATGTAGGATGTATTTAATTGACTAAAATTGGTTCTGTTTTTGGAACAAGTTAAATGCATACCGTTCTTGCTTAGTAATGAAGCCCAAATTCGAGCAGCAAAGCCCAAGTAGTACCCAAATTGCATTGCCCACTAACAATGACCCAAGTCTAAAAATGACTAGGCCCATAAGAAAAAAAGGCCCATATAAAACAAGCACAGTTTTGTCTAATGGTTGTTTGTGAGAAACTGAAGTCAACGCACACAGGCACTTGGATTGCCACTGCCTGGTGTCATGTCATACTGCAAAGCTGTCCCCTCCCTGTTTGTTTATCGCTTATAAACAAACAGTAAGCATTAATTTAAAAGCTTGTCTGAACAGGACCGCTCGCTATCTATCAATTGACATTTCAAATTAGAAACCTGGTAGCAAAAGTTTATGGTGCCAAAATGTTTCACCTTGGTCTACCCTATCATTGTCTTTCTTCACATTGGCGTTTTCTCATACTAAATGCTAATCTACCCAAGTATGAATCTGATGTAAATTTCACACTGCGTAATTCAAAGTGGACCCATTTTGTTGGATTTCCAAACTCCGAAGAATCAAAGTGATGTAAATTTCTAAAGTAAACTCATTTTTCTAAATAAATAAATTAAAAAACGAAGTCATCTTCCTCAGTCACCTATTTCGAGTTGTTTTTGTCTTCATTTCTTTGTTCACGTGACCCTCTTTCTCTTTTCTTTCCTTCCCCTCTCCTCTGCTCGAGTCCCTAACTCCAACGACCAAGGCACTGCCCAATACAAAATAATTAAATAATCAAACTATTCCTCTTTTATATCCAAATATCACATTTTCCATTTCCCTGCTCTCTTCTTCTCTGCATCAATCAATGCCTCTATCTCCTTTTTCTCTGTTCCTGATTCTTGTTTGTTTAGTGGGCACTGAAGCTTGTAGTTTAAGGCCGAATGCATTTTCTAGATCTTCATGTCCGCCATTTACATCTATTCCTCCATTTCCTTTCTCAATCTCACCTGGTTGTGGCCACCCATCTTTTCAGTTAAAATGCTCTTCTCCTCACTCCATTATCTCCATTAACAACATTTCTTTCTCTCTAATCGGCTTTGAACCAAACTTTTCCTCTCTCACTCTTTCTCCCCAACCTCAATCTTCCCCAACAACTAACACTACTTGCTCTTCTTCTATTTCAATTCCTACTCGCCCCATTGATCTATCTGGCTCCCCTTTTCGATTCTCAGACACTGACTGTTCTCGTCTCTCTGTCCTTCGTTCTTGTTCTGCTCCAAATCTACCCAATTGCAGCCATTGTCCATGGGATTGCAAGCTCATCAAGAACCCTCTTCATCTCCTCCATGGCTGTGGATCTACTCACAATTCTCTCTCTCAGCAGGGCTGCCAGACAGATATTTTAGAATATGTTGACGAGATTTTGAAGCGTGGGCTTCATCTGGAGTATGATGAGTCTCAAGATTCGTACTTTACCAGCTGCAGAGACTGTAAATCTAGAAATGGAATCTGTGGTTTCAACTCTTCAGACCCGGAAAACAAATTCCTCTGTTTCCAGTCTAAATCTCGGTTTTCCCCTCCTTGGATTCACGAAGATGATGCAAATCGAATCGCCATTTTGTGTTCAATCTTCACTGTGCTGTGTTTATTACTAGTCATTTTGGTGTTTGCAGCTGTTTACAGGTCTAAACGATTGAGATCATTGGCCAATGAGGAAGACCCAACAATTCTATTCCTTCGCCGCCACCGCGCCGCCAGTCTACTTCCCCCGGTATTCACCTACGAGGAGCTCCAATCCTCAACCAACCACTTCGACCCGAAACGCAAAATCGGGGACGGCGGGTTCGGGTCAGTATTTTTGGGCCATCTCTACGACGGCCGGATAGTGGCGGTCAAGTATCTCCACAAACACCATCACGCCGCCGCAGTTGGCAAAGCGGTCTCCATAAAATCATTCTGCAATGAAATTTTGATACTTTCTTCTATAGATCACCCGTATCTAGTTAAGCTCCACGGATACTGCAGCGACCCGAGAGGGCTGCTACTAGTATACGATTATGTGACTAATGGCACTTTAGCTGATCATCTCCATGGCCGAAAAGGGAATTTAACATGGCAAGTGCGGCTGGAAATCGCATTGCAAACGGCTCTAGCTTTAGAATACCTGCATTTCGCTGTTCAGCCGGCGATTGTGCACAGAGATATCACATCGGCCAATATTTTTGTAGAGAAAGATATGAGAATTAAAGTTGGGGATTTTGGGCTTTCTAGGCTCTTGAATTTCTCCGATACATCGTCGTCTTCTTCTGGTTATGTTTGGACGGGTCCACAGGGTACTCCCGGGTATTTGGATCCGGATTATCATAGGTCGTTCAGGTTAACTGAGAAGAGTGACGTGTACAGCTTTGGTGTGGTTTTACTTGAGCTTGTTTCCGGCTTGAAGGCAGTGGATCAGAGGCGGGACAAGAGAGAAATGGCGTTGGCGGATTTGGTAGTATCCAAGATCCAAATGGGTCAGCTCAATCAAGTGGTGGACCCGGTGTTGGCGGTTGATAAGGAGGCGAGTGAGAGTGTGTATGCGGTGGCGGAGCTGGCGTTCCGGTGCGTGGCGGCGGAGAAGGATGATAGGCCTGATTCGAAAGAGGTGGTGACGGAGCTGAAACGGATCCGGAGCCGCACGCGTGGGTTTGGCGGGGCCAATAATTCGAATGGGGAAGGAGGTGACGTGGCAAAGGGATGAGTGATTGATGGGCGAGTGGTGGGGTAATTTGTAATTTGCAATTGACTGAGAAGAGTCAGTGGCTATGTTTGTATGCATATAGAAGCTTTGATAAAAGAGAATGTCAAATATACAGAGTTTTACCTTTATTTTATTTTTTAACCTTTAGCTCTGCAATACTACTTTTGCACTCAATTTTCCCACTCCATTTTCCTCTATCAATTCAAAATTAAATGCCTATTTTACTCTCTCTCTCTCTCTCTCTAAGTGGGATTTTAATTTATTTCATTTTATTTATTTTTAAAAAATTTAAAAGAAAATTTTATGTATTAACAGTATTTATCATATTTCAATATATTTAATAAACTAAAAAAAATTAATTTTGATCATATAAAAATTAAATGAAATATTTAAAATTAAAAAAATAAATTAGTCAATTACTAATAATTTCTTATAAAATTAAAGATTTTCTATTATTCTTTTTAATTCTCGTGTTAAAGTGAAATATATCACTTGAATGGAAAAGAGAGATTAATTAATTTCAATTACCTTTTTGATAATTTGTTGATTAATCATTCTTTACTTGAAAGGTAGAAAGAATAATAAATAAAATATTTGAAAGGAAAAATTAGTAAAATATTAAAATAATTCATAAATATTATTAATTTTAATGATATAGGCAAAATAGACATTTAATAGAGAGTAGTATTTTGTAATAATTGGCATGTGCAGCACAAGTGAAGAGTAATAAGCCCCTTTTTTCAAAGGGAGAAGAAGGCCACAATTCACATGTGTATGTTATTAAATTATGAAATTAAGAAGGCTGAATTAGTGGGTAATTCTGTCAATTTTGTAATCATGATGTTCTAGCAGCTTGCATTGCACCATATATTCTCACATGTTATTACTAGATTCACTGTCACATGTATAAATACTAAAATTAAATATCTTAACATATATAATTCTATTCAATTTCCAAATTATATTTGTTCATCACCTTTTATTTTTATTTTTGCATATTAATAATTGAAGTTGTATAGTATAGACTTTTGTGAATTCATATTTCTGTTTTCATCATGGATAGGACAATTTTGAGTTTTCACCATGGAGTTACCTCATTTGAAAACTACGGACATGCTCAATTATTATCACATTACTGTCCATGAGTACCCACTAAAACTATATAATAAATCCTCTCAAACACACAATTGATTGCACCCTTTATTTTTCTTGTATATAATTGATTTTGGAGCACTGGCACTAATGTCCTTTTTCCCAACTTTGACACTTTTTCCTTTTTATTTTCCCCCCTTGATTCGTATTGGGATTGGATTCAAAGCCCACCAACTTGCCATTATTAATTTAAGGTCCTAATCACTAAAATTCAATTAGAAAAAAGTTGCATCATACAACAGCCATACATGTAAAAATCACTTGCAGGAAAAACATAAGTAACAAGCAAGCTTACTTCCATTTCTAAGTGGTAAAAGTACAAAGAAGACGGAAACCCTTTTCTTGAAATGCTAACAATAGCCAAAATTAACATTTTACATTACATTACACATACATTACAATGATTTATTTGGGCCAACGATGATTCCACCATGTTTAAGTGCAATGACCAATAAGACATGATAGTTTTGATTGAGCTGCATTCATACCTTTCAGCTGAAGTAAGCTGATTCCAATGCGCTAGCCTTCTCACCAGCGATTTTTAGCTTCTTGGCTGCCGATTATTGCATAACCCCGCTCCTGCATCAAAGATGCAAAATCAAATTTTTAACCTTTTGATGCATACAACTTACTCTTGCAAAACATCAACGCAGAGCTGTACCAGTAGGCGCCACATGAATGGGGCTCCTTCTCTCTTCTTTATCTGGTTCTTAATCACTTCAAGGGCTACAAGTTATGCAAATCGATCAGAGAAACTCAACCAAAAATTTGAATTGTTAATGTAGATGATACAGCATACCTTTGGTAGTTTGTCCAATATTCAGCAACATAATAAACCAGACTTCATTAAATACATCAAGTCGTTCATCTGATGCTGCAATCATCTATATGAACAATTACAATTTACACCTTTTAGTGCAAAATAAATACATCCAAATGCAGCAGATATCAATCACATGAACAAACTGGACAGTAATACCTTACAATTATTGGCATTAAAATCAGGACCCAGTAATTCCACTGCTTCATTGTAGTTACCCCTCCCATACTCATACAAGGCCTCTGCAAGCTAGGAACAAATAAAAAAAGTTAACCACTAAATTTCAAAATAAAAATAACAAAATAGAAAAAAGGAAGAAAGTCCAAGATAATGTAAAATCAACTGACTGCAGTCTATGATATCTACGCACTATGCAGTCTATGATGAAAACAGCATGATCACAAGAGAGGTACAACGCGAACTCCAATCCACAGTGTTCATCATTTTTCAATAACATCTAATTGCATGGGGAAAGTTTATAATTTTTTATAACTGCTCAAACAGTAGTTAATTTCGTGCTTGTCTAAAACAAAAGCTCAGTGGAAGTGCAAAAATAAAGCAGTACATAATGGAAAAGGAACAAAAATCAGAACAAACCAGAATTGCTTGCTGCATTATTTGTTGCTTCTTCTTGTTCATCTTGGAGATTCTACACACAGAGAATCAAATTGCAAGAAAATGAATGCACGCTGCACCATGTTAAGGAATGGTTAAACAAGGTAGAAGGGTTGTTACCTGGATTTCAAGCCTTTTAATAACTCTTCTGCTTTTGACACCTCACCAGTTCTAGCTAAAGCCCATAATATCAACACATCAAGATGCCACTCTAAGTACCAGTAGGCCTGAATATTAAAATGCATGTACAAATATCAAAGAACAATTAGAAATGGTTAATGAGATATGGAATGAAAACACAAATAATTTATTGTTATGAAATTATTCTTATGAAACAAAGGTTTCCTTGTACACAGAATCACACTGGATATTAGTGCTTAGCTTTAAGTCGATGAACATAGATATTATAAGTGGTTATCTGAAAAGTGATGTTTACTTCATATACTTGTCTTGCACGTGTATGCTTCAGATTTCTGTACCACATGGTCTATGACAAGGGGAAACAATTGAACCAAACAGAACTGTAGGCCAGATGCAGGAGGGCAAAGCACAGTGAAGGACAAGTTAGTGTCTGCATGAGCAATATTAAGAGAAAGAAAGGAAAAATTGCACTATAGGCCAAGGGCAGGAGGGCAAAGCACAGTGAAGGACAAGTTAGCGTCTGCATGAGTAATATAAGAAAAAGAAACTAAAAAAATTGTACTGTAGGCCAGGTGAAGGAGGGCAAAGTACAGTGTATTTATTTAAGGACATTAAAATCAAGCCACAATGCAAACAATTTAGTTACATGCAGCTTGCTCCTGAAACAAGCCTCTTAACATTGATGAATTTTCTGCTTCTGATTCCTAGCCAAGAGGTAAGGGTTGTATTCTGCATGCCCAATTACTACTGTATGTTGGTGTTCTCATAACAATATCAAACACATCAGAACATTCACAGGTTAATATCACTTCAATGTCCATAACAATCTTAAACTGTTGCAAACATAAAATTCAAGCTAACTATGAGGAAGCTTCCACATAGTACTTCGAATTGTCTAGAGATCTTCATACGAGTATATTTTGCAAAGACTTTCCTGAAATTACTCAAAAATACTTTAAACTCCAATGAGTTCTGCACAAGAAATCATTACTCATACACTGCTTCATCATCTTTCAGTTTTAATACTGAATATGGTGGTACGTGATTTACATTATCTTTAACTGTCTGCCAAGACCTTCAGTCGGTCCTCAAAGATGCCATGTTGATCGCGTACATACACTCGCAGCATCAAACCCAAGGCGTTTAAATATACCTGAATGCACAAGAATGTAAGTTTTCGCCTTGTAATGCAACAATCGGCTTCAGTTTGAATAGAATTTATATCACATATACCTCTGCAGGTGTGGCATCATCCCTTTCCAACTCCTTCCAGATATGTTGATCATAAATTCCCAACACTTTTTGTATTGAAGAATGGGCTTCCAAGTAACAGAGTGCTATGTGCCACCAATTGTGCGTTAACCTTCAGATAAGAAAAGAAAAAAGAGAACCAGACATGGCATGAAAAGAGAGCAATTGATAAATTCATGAAATCATCTAGGTTAAATCACTTTCTTAATTCATACATAAAAGAAGAACAAGGACTCCATGAAGATGAGCATTCTTCCATGAACTCTACTGCTTCTTTAAACCGGCACTCATATTGAAGAACATGACACACCTGGATAAAATCAACAGAGAATGATCTTGAATCGCTAGAAACTATAGCCAAAAAGTTAAAGGTGCATATTACTACACCAATTTGAATTAAACAGTAAATTCGAAAAATTTGGAACCATGCTAGTTATTCTTTATTTGCTGTTTGCAATATAAGTTAGAAGTTAGAGCCTTTCCATGACAATGAAAGCTGCAAAAAGTTCTCAACTTAAGAAAACATATTACTTCGTTTATGAAAATTCATACAAAACTAAAACTCACAGCATGTTGTGCCCAATAATCATGCTTGTTTATCTCATACCCCTTTCTAGCAGCTTCCTCAGCATCAGCCATTCGGCCCAGCTCTAACAAAGGAAAAGCAAGCATGCCATAGATATAATCTTCTTTTCATTATAGCAGGAGAAGAAAAGAAAGTAAAAAAGAAAAATTACCATGATCCTGAAGATGTTTGGTAAGGATTCCGTTCTAGTCCTGCCATGGAAGCTCATAGATGAGCCCAAATTAGCTCTTTCCACAATTAACGAACCAGAACATCATAAGAAAAGGAAGCAAAGAAGCAATTATTTGCTTCTGTTCCTGGCTTTGTCCACCAGACACATTTCTATTACTTCATCACAAAGCTCAAGGGTGGTTTCCAAGTTCCCTTCTTCATAGTTCATATCAACAAAAAGATTGTAAATTTCAGCATTAGCAACCAACCCCTCTTTTCTCATCTCTTCAAACAGTTCTCTTGCCTCCAAAAATTTCTTTCTCTTGAAAAAACCTTTAATGAGAGCATTATAGGAAGCAGCTGTCAGTTTAAATCCCTTTTCAACCATTTCTTTGTGCAAAAACAATGCCTCTTTCATATTCCTTGCTTTACAGTGCCCTTTTATCAAAATGTTATAGGTGTTACTATCAGGAATAACTCCTTGAGCAGTCATTCTTCGATAAATATCATTTGTGCTTCGCATATTATTTCTGATGCAGAGCTGCTTCATAAGAGAATTGTAGGTAGTGGCATTTGGCATTATGCCCTTCACCAACATCCATTTCAGTAACCTTTCACCGTCTTCCAGCATTCCTGACATACAAAAACCATTCATGAGTACATTGAATGTAACAATGGTAGGTTGAAGCCCTCTATTCAGCATCTCTCGCAGAAGCTCATGAGCCTTGAGCATCTCCCCTGTCTTACAATAAGCATCCATCAGTGTGGTGTAAGTGATGGTATCAGGTTGCATTCCTTCCTCCTGCATTTCTTCCATCAGTTTTACTGCTTCTGATATACTTCCTGCTTTACAAAGGCCATTAACGATCGAGTTATAAGTGTAGATATTTAACTGAAGGCCCTTTCTGCACATCTCATGAAGAAGCTCATTTGCTGTATCTAGCTCCCCATGTTTGTAGAGACCATCAGCCAGTGCAGTGTATGTGACAACATTTGGTGTAAGCCCAATTTGGACCATCTGGTTGTGAAGGAAAAATGCCTTCTTAATCTCACCTGACTTGCAATAGCCATCAATAAGAGCTGTATAAGTAAACTCATCAGGTTCCAAGCCCTGGCTAAGCATGTCGTTGAAAAGTCTATCTGCTTCCGTCAACTTTCCACTTTGAGAAAGCCCGCAAATTAAAGCAGTATATGCTACAAAATCAGGGGTAATTTTCTGAACCTTCATTTCATCAAATAACTTGTATGCAGCATGAATATTCCCCAACTTACAGAATCCATCAATTAGTGTTGTATATGTTACCTTATCTCCAAAAACACCTTGATTTATCATGTTCCTCAGAGCATTTTCACCTTCATGAACTTTACCGCTTCTACACAAAATAAGGATTATGCTGCTGTAGGTATATGAGTTTGGTTTCAACCCCTTCATTTGCATATCTTTGACAAGCTGTAGCACCTTTGGTAGTTCACCAGCATGACAATATGCATTAATTACAGTGCTATAACTTACCACATCAGGCATATAGCCCTTGAGCTCCATTTTCAAGAGTAAATTATGGGCTTCTTTTATTTTCCCTAGTTGAAATAGGGAATTCAAAATTATATTATACGATGCAGTGTTCCAACAGACACCCAATTGATTAAATTCATCAAAAGCCTCCATAGTCATCCCGTGCATATCAGAGTTGCTTGACAAGCGGCTGAGATATAAATTACAAGAATCGACAGAAATTATCACTCCATAATTCAACAATTTGTCAAAAAACTTTCTTGCTTCTTTTAGCATCCCAGCTTCAACAAGAACTTGGAAGAAAACATCAAATACATGGGGATCTGAACCCCATTCCTTATATGTGTATATTAGCCTCTCAACAAAACAAGTGAATGAATGACTGGTATCAAGATTCGGTTTGCCCCAAAAATCACTTATAAGTTCATGAGCCATTTTTAGATCCTTAGAAGCTGCAGCAATTTGAACAACAATGCAACGAGCTTCAAGGTTTGGATCCCTGCGTAGGCAAACCCATTCAAAGAAATCTAAAACCAATCTGTAATCATTTCTAATGCGCATAAGAACCCAAATTAGGTGTTCAGATCTAAACTCGGATTCGTGAGGCTTAAGAATGCGGGACAGGGGCTCAGCACGACGTAACTTTATTGCATTTGAAATTTGATAGACAATTTCAGAGTCTTTAATTGTGAGCTTCTTTGGGGAGTAGTCAGGAAAAGGTCTGGTAGTGACCGAGCTTGAATAAGAAAGTTTTCGACTCAAAAATATTCCAACAAATGATTGCAAATAAGGAGGAAAACTCAAGTAGGGATGATGAGAAAACAGTTGAAAAGAACGCCTCAAGTAAAGAGTGGCACACAACTTCATTTCTGTGGGAAAAACCTATAACAATGAAATTTGAGAATTTCTGCAATAATATAGTTATCTTTCTCCATGTGGATAAATACGAGCAAAAAGACTTTATAATCTCATCACCTACAAAATGATAACAGTCATTTCAAAATTGGGCATGCAAAATAAAGGCAAAGCAATACAATTTTGAGAAACTTTATCAGCAACATAATCAAAGTTTAGCATTCTCAAAACTACAATTAGATATTTTCCTATTCAATGCAAAGCGTGTTGAGTAAGAAATTTATTCCTCTAAGAAACATTCCATCAAACACCTCTTGAGCAAATTTAAGAATCCCAGTTCCCTTATGAATTAGATGGTTCAAATTCCAATAGAAACTCAAGTTAACAGGACATATTGATCTCGGTGACAGTGAAATTTATATTACTGAGCCAAACATCAACACAAAGCAAAACACAAAATGATAAGTACCAAAAAAAGAGAAGCACATCAAATGAGAAACTAAAAAGGACATACCTTGAAGCCAAAGGACATATCATGAAGTCAATGCTTCACCTTCTTTAGTCTTTCTTTCCTTTTAGAATTTTGACGGTTCTAAATGTTTAAGCACAAAAGTTTGATTCATTGGAGAGCAAAATCTTTAATAAACAACATTAAAGACTAAAAAATAAATCCATAAATACAGTGTTTTATCCAAGCCTGCCATCTACTTGACAATCACCAAAAAAGCCAACTCCTGATTCAAAAGCATATATATGTAAGAAGCAACTCTAGAAGTAGATTTTCTTTCACAGGTTATGTAGTTATAGGAATTTTTTATTTAGGAATTGTAATTCTATTTTAATTATTGTATCACTGGTGTAAGAAATTGAAGATAGGACAACAAATAAAGCAGGCAATAACTCAACAAATTCCATTAAAAGAAAAGCAAATAGGGTAGGCAAATCCAAAATGAATTCCTTGTTTGTTCACATTGAATTACAAAAATATGCATCACTTAGAATTTGCTTTTATCAGGTATTAAATACCTAGGGTCGTGGAGGAGGGCAGTGATGAAGACCCCCAAAGAGGAGCTAGGAAGAGAGAATGAATCAATTGGACAAAGAATCAATCAAATAGAAATCAATTGACTAATGAGATGAGGGAGAAAACGGAAAAAAAAAAAATTAGAAGCATATACATACTAGAAAACAGGGTAGCTAGTCGGCGACGGAGGCTCCGATCGGTGGCCGTCCAAGAAAGGTCCGGTAATCTGGGTGAGAGGAAAGAAGAGAGAGAGGTAGGAAAGGAAACTGCGATCGCCGAGTAGAAGGGGTCTTTTGGGTATAATTTAGGATTGTTTTAGGGAAAAACAATTGGGGGAAAACCGGTTTCCGAGCTGATTTGGTAGTATCCAAGATCCAAATGGGTCAGCTCAATCAAGTTGGCGGAGCCGGTGTTGGCGGTTGATAAGGAGGCGAGTGAGAGTGTGTATGCAGTGGCGGAGCTGGCGTTCCGGTGCGTGGCAGCGGAGAAGGACGATAGGCCTGATTCGAAAGAGGTGGTGACACTGACAGAGCTGAAACGGATCCGGAGCCGCACGCGTGGGTTTGGCGGGGCCAATAATTCGAATGGGAAAGGAAGTGACGTGGCAAAGGGATGAGTGATTGAAGGGCGAGTGGTGGGGTAATTTGTAATTTGCGATTGACTGAGAGGAGTCAGTGGCTATGTTTGTATGCATATAGAAGCTTTGATAAATTCACAGAGTTTTACCTTTATTTTATTTTGCCTTAATACGTTAATTAAACAACGCATGCAACGTAATCATTTGTCAAGCCGCACTTCTAACTTACAAATTTATCATTTAAACACTTAAAATTGGTTACTAATAGAATTATCAACACGTTCATAGTGCGTGAAAGACAAACGCATGAGATGGATTCCATGTCATTTAGGACCAATAATAAATTGACATATGGATTAAAAAATAGTTATCCAAAATTTGCTTTCCCCACCATTCTCCCTTCATCATCTTGTCTCTCCCTTCTCTCTCTCACTTCTGCCACCCCACATCGACGGCGGAGAAGATGGCGGAGGAGACTGGCGTTGATGGCTGGATCCTAGACCCAACGGAGATGGCTCTCTCTTTCCGATATCCGATCTACCCTTCTCGCACTTTTCTTTTTCTGTTTTGTTTACAAACAGTGGAGAATTTTTTCTTTTTCTAATCTTTAACCTTGCATCATTAAATTTTTCTTTGGATTTATTTTTGAGTTTTGATTGAATCTGAAAAGCGATTCTTGGTTACTGGAGTTGTTTAGATTAATTGATTTTCTTTAGAACCAAACAAGAAGTTGAGCTTGCCTGCGAGAGATAATCTGTTTTGTTTTAACAGAAAAATTTTTAATATTTTTGTATTCATTTCATCTTGATTTCTTTCATTTTCTCGAGAAACAAACAATGAGAGAAAGAAGGGAGTTTGATTAAAAGTTAAAGAGGGTTTCGTTCAATTTACTTCACCATCTTCTAATTCTTGAGTTGAGTTCTTTATGAATTAAAATTCTTGTTTTTAATCATTTAATTGTTAATTTGCTAGAAGAAGAAAGAAGAAAATTGGAGAAAGGAAAAAAAATAGCTAAGAATGAGGAGGAGGAGACGTTTCGGTTTTGGTGCTTCTTGACAAGGTTTGGGATTCTTTTGTGTGTTCTTAATTTGTAATTGAATTGCAAATTGTGTTGTGCTGTGAAATTGGTTTTTGATAAAGATTTGGATAGATGTTAGATTATAGGCCAGTTTGTCAAAATTTATGAAAACAGTTTTTTCGATTGAATAAAGTTCTATTGAAAAAAGTTGTATATCGAAAAGTAGATAACTGTTTGGTAAATAAAATTTAAAATGACTTATAAAATCAAAAACAGTTGTCAACTGTTTGGTAAATGATATAATTAAAAATAGCTTTTTAGAATAAAAAAATAAAAAATGATATATATATATATATAAATTTTAATATATTATATTCAAAATCTCACTAAATAATAATAATAATTTTTACTTATTTGTCATTATGAAATAAAATAAATGATATTTTTGTCTAAAAAAAAGATTAAGGGCCAGTTTGGCAAAACTTATGAAAATAGCTTTTTTAATTGAAAAAAGTTATATTCCAAAAAGATGTATGTCGAAAAGTAGATTACTGTTTGGTAAATAAAATTTAAAATGACTTATAAAATTAAAAATAGTTATTAACTGTTTGGTAAATGATACGATTAAAAATGACTTTTTAGAATAAAAAAATAAAAAAGGATAATTTTGAGTGATAGGATAAGAGAAAAAACAAAAAAAAGATTATATTAGATATAATTGTCATTATGAAATAAAATGAAGGATATTTTTGTCTAAAAAAAATATTAAATCTGCTGCCCTTAAAAGCTGAAAATCAGCTTTTCTGTAAAGCTTCAATTTCTAGCTTTTTCTAATAGGAGGTTTTTTCACTTTTCAGAAAATTGATTTTTCTAAAATCAGCATTTACCAAACACTTATTTTTGTCCCATAATCAGCTTTTTATCAAATAAGCAGCTTTTTGCCCTTCAAAAAGCAATGCCAAACAGACCCTAAATCTGCTGTCCTTAAAAGCTGAAAATCAGCTTTTCTGAAAAGTTTCAATTTGCAGATTTTCTGAAAAGCAGATTTTTTCACTTTTCAAAAAATTAATTTTTCTAAAATCAGCATTTATCAAATACTTATTTTTGTCATATAATCAGTTTTTTATCAAAAAAGCAGCTTTTTGCCCTTCCAAAAGCAATGCCAAACACCCCCTATATTTCTGAGTAAGTTTAAATGAACAATTGTCAGAATGTTGTGTTTATCTCAGCAATGTTGAAAATCACTCTCTCACGCTTCTATGAAGCGTGTAATACACTTGCTAGTGTACATTGAGCAATTTTTATGCCACATCGGACATACAGTCAGCATAAAGGATTTATAATTTTATTAATAATCAATTTAAGTATTTAAATGGTAAATTTGTAAGTTAAAGGATCGGTTTGATAAATAATTACAAGTTGAAGGGGGTAATTAATATATTAAGACTTTTATTTTTTAACCTTTAGCTCCGCAACAGTACTTTTGTACTCTTCCCACTCCGTTTTCCTCTATCAATTCAAAATGGCCAAATACATAAATTGCCCCACCAACTTGGCCTAGATTTTCATTTTGACAACTCTACTAAACAAATCACGTAATAAACACTTGAACTAATCTAAAACACACACACACATATTCATATATATATATATATATATAAACCACTATTGCTGATATGTTTTAAGCCAATGTTATTAAAACCGGACCGGTTAAAGAACCGGTAAGACTGAGGGTTCGTGATTCGATCGGTTCAATCGGGTTCAACCGAATTTTTTTATATTTTTTAAAATATTATTAATTAGTATAATTTTTATAAATACTACTACTAAAAAAAATCAATCAAAACATTTAACATATGCCTCAAATATACTAGTAATAATATTTTTTCACCTTTTATTTTTTTTAAATTATTACTTAATTAGTTATTTTCTGTTAAAATATTTTATTTTACGAGTTTTAATTTAAAAATTAAATAATTCAATAACTGTTAATGAAATTAAAAAAAATGATAGAAAATTATCTTTAAGTTTATCAATTTTAATAATTTATCCAATTTTTATTCTATTGTATTTTATTGAATTATTAAATCACTGTATTATTTTTATTAAGTTCAAATATGATTAAATAGTAAAAAAATCAATTATTTGTTAAATAAAATTTATTAGATTATTTATTTTTAATTTTTATGAAAAAATAATTATTTTATTAATTATTTTAAATCAGACCGGTTCTGGCCGGTTCAACCCGATTTTGACCGATTCTGGCCGGTTTTTTTCCCAATCCGATTTTCTGAAGATGAACCAACCGGTTAGGCAACCGGTTCGCGACCGGTCCGATTTTAATAACAGGTTTCTCTTTTTTTCTTTTTCCATTTTCATTTCTCTTTCTTTCTCCTTTACCTCTCCTATGCAAATCTCTTTCTCTTTCACTCGTTAGGGTTAATTTTATCTGTGGTCATCGAGTTTTAGAGCTTATAATCAAATAATGATAATAAAATAATTTATAATACAAAAGTCATCAAATTTTTATTTTATTTCAATTAAGATAAAAATAACTAAAAATTTAATTTTTCGTCACTGGAGCATCATGCAAATATGTCATTTTATCAGTTATTTTTTATAACACACCCAATTAATATGTCATGTAACCCATTTACATGAAAAAATTTACATATCAGTAAATATACATGCTATACCAACATGTACAATAAGAAAAAAAAATTTGCTGACACATATACTTATTGATGCGTTAATTTCTCCATGTACGCAGATTACATGGCATACTGACTGAATGCATTTTAGAATATTACTGATGATATGATATATTTATTTAACTTTCCGGTGATAAAAAATTAATTTTTTAATTATTTTTACTTTAATTAAATAAAATAAAAATTTAATTACTTTTGTATAACAAATTATTTTATTATGACCATTTGATTATAAATCTCAAAATTCGATGACACGAAATTAACCCCTCGTTGTCGTCATTTTTGCTACCAGCTATTAATTGACAAAATACGCTCAACCAGTTATATTATGTATTACAATTTTTGTTATGAAAAATTGTCCACTCTGGAATACTTTTCATTGACCAATTACAGGAAGCTTGAAATGATCAAACTTGGAAATTGTAGATGAAATAGATCCATATACAAGCAAAGTAGAAATATTAACTTCATTTATACAATCAACAGTTTTATTTTGCACTTGGTCCTTCATTTACTAGTCGGATAAAAAACTGGAATTATTACATTCAACCACAAACTCCATACTAACAAATGCACACATCATTCAACAGTCACACGATCAACGAGATTTGGGGCATCAATTTCTACTTCTATACATCAACTGTATAGATTCATCCTCTCAGGATTGGAAAGTTCAGAAAATTTAAAACCAACAAAAAAACATTATTAGAAAATTTAAACCCACAAATATATCCAACCTTAAGTACAAAAAAATGATCCTTATCAATTCCAAAACCAGACATAAAAAAAAAGAAAGATTCACAGAGAAAAAAAATTACCTCATAGCAGCCGCCTCAAATTCTGCCACCACCTCCTCCGTTAACTTAAGCTCACCGACAGTCACCGCCTCAATTTTCGTACACCGGAGTAATACTCAACCATCTCAGATCCTCGGTGACATCAGGTGCCTACAAACATTTCTCTTTCTTTTCTCGGATCCAGAGATCTTGGTTCTCAAAGCCGATCAATCGTTATATCAGGCTCAAAAAATGAATGCCAAGAACCAGGGTCGAGATCGGCATCGGAGGAAGGCGAGTTGGCATCTTGAAAGGGAACAAAAACAAAAGGGCAGGGGAAGGCGAGGAGAGAGAGAGGGGGAGGGGAGATAGGGAAGAGATAGAAAATGATGAAAGAAAGAAATCGGGACATTTTTATATTTAGGGCGTTTTAGAAAAAGTAATTCTTAGAGTTATAAATTAGTAAAATTTAAGCATATATGATCCAAAATGAGAGTATAATTTTAATTTTTAGAGTTATAAATTTTAATATATACTCTATTTATCTATATGAGAGCCAAATTGAAATATATTTTTAATTCATTGAAATTGTAACATATATATTACATGTGTAATTTTTCAAGTTTGGAAAGATCCGGACCCGAATCCTCATTTCCCTCCCTTACTTATATTCCTAAATAATTGTCTATCTTTTTAAAAATATATATTCACACTAAATATAAAAAATCATGTCTTATTCTATTAATATATAATGAATGTATTATTTTTATTTTAAATTATTTTGATTGCACGAAATATTATTAATTTTATATTTTAATGAATTGTTATTAATCTACAAATTTTTTATTTTATTGATTAAATTGAGTAAAATGAAAACATTTTTATGTATTAATAAATAAGCTAACATTTTATCAAATTGAGTAAAAAAATATATTTTGGTTGTATAAATAAATTAAGGTTTTTTCATCCACAATTAAAAAAAAATAAAACAAATATTAACATAAAAAATTAAAAAAATCTCTAAAATTAAAAAAATTTAAACAAAAAATAAAATTAATTTTTTTTTCAAAAAAAATGAAAGGGCATCTTTTGGAAAAGCTGCCGTGTGCAGCTTTTTCCATTTTCCATGAGAAAAGCTGCTCAACAAAATAAAAAAAAAATATTGCTTTACCCATTTTCACAAATAAAATTTAAAACACCCCAAATTTTCAATTATTTTTTTAAAACACCCTAAATATAAAAATGTCCCAAATAAATCAGTATATGGTTGAAGGTGAAGTAAAATTTAGGATTTTAAATCCACGTGGCAATAATTTATTGAGTGTATTGCCACGTCACCGCATTTGAAATACACCCTCCTTTATTTTTATCCGTTTTCTTCCACATTGGTTCAAATATACTTATGAGTTCAAGTGTTTATTATGTGATTTGCTTAATAGATGTCAAAATGAGAATCGAGGCCAAGTTGGAGAGGCAATCAATGTATTAGGCCATTCAAAATTGAATGCCTATTTTACTCTCTCTCTCTCTAAGTGGGATTTTTTTTTTTATTTTAATTTATTTCGTTTTATTTATTTTTAAAAAATTCAAAAGAAAATTTTATGTATTAACAGTATTTATCATATTTCAATATATTTAATAAAGTAAAAAATTTAATTTTGATCATATAAAAATTAAATGAAATATTTAAAATTAAAAAAAAAATAAATTAGTCAATTACTAATAATTTCTTATAAAATTAAAGATTTTCGATTGTGTATTTTAATTCTCGTGTTACAGTGAAATATATCACTTCAATGGAACAGAGAGATTAATTAAGTTCAATTCCCTTTTATTTGATAATTTGTTGATTAATCATTCTTTACCTGAAAGGTAGAAAAAATAGTAAATAAAAACTTTGAAAGGAAAAATTATTAAAATATTAAAATAATTCATTAGAATTATATAATTAGAAAAAAGTTGCATCATACAACAGCCATACATTTAAAAATCACTTGCAGGAAAAACATAAGTAACAAGGAAGCTTACTTCCATTTCTAAGCGGTAAAAGTACAAAGAAGAAGGTAACCCTTTTCTTGAAATGCTAACAATAGCCAAAAATAACATTTTACATTACATTACATATACATTGGAATGATTTATTTGGGCCAATGATGATTCCACCATGTTTAAGTGCAATGACCAACAAGACATGATAGTTTTGATTGAGCTGCATTCATACCTTTCAGCTGAAGTAAGCTGATTCCAATGCGCTAGCCTTCTCGCCAGCGATTTTAGCTTCTTGGCTGCCGATTATTGCATAACCCCGCTCCTGAATCAAAGATGCAAAATCAAATTTTTAACCTTTTGATGCATATAACTTACTCTTGCAAAACATCAACGCAGAGCTGTACCAGTAGGCGCCACATGAATGGGGCTCCTTCTCTCTTCTTTATCTGTTTCTTAATCACTTCAATGGCTACAAGTTATGCAAATCGATCAGAGAAACTCAACCATAAATTTGAATTGTGAATGTAGATGATACAGCATACCTTTGGTAGTTTGTCCAATATTCAGCAACATAATAAACCAGACTTCATTAAATACATCAAGTTGTTCATCTGATGCTCCAATCATCTATATGAACAATTACAATTTACACCTTTCAGTGCAAAATAAATACATCCAAATGCAGCAGATATCAATCACAGTAATACCTTACAATTATTGGCATTAAAATCAGGACCCAGTAATTCCACTGCTTCATTGTAGTTACCCCTCCCATACTCATACAAGGCCTCTGCAAGCTAGGAACAAATAAAAAAAGTAACACTATATTTCAAAATAAAAATAACAAAATAGAAAAAAGAAAGAAAGTCCAAGATAATGTAAAATCAACTGACTGCAGTCTATGATATCCACGCACTATGCAGTCTATGATGAAAACAGCATGATCACTAGAGAGGTACAACGCGAATTCCAATCCATAGTGTTCATCATTTTTCAATAACATCTAATTGCATGGGGAAAGTTTATAATTTTTTATAACTGCTCAAACAGAAGTTAATTTCGTGCTTGTCTAAAATAAAAGCTCAGTGGAAGTGCAAAAATAAAGCAGTACATAATGAAAAGGAACAAAAATCAGAACAAACCAGAATTGCTTGCTGCATTATTTGTTGCTTCTTCTTGTTCATCTTGGAGATTCTACACAAAGAGAATCAAATTGCAAGAAAATGAATGCACGCTGCACCATGTTAAGGAATGGTTAAACAAGGTAAGAAAGGTTGTTACCTGGATTTCAAGCCCTTTAATAACTCTTCTGCTTTTGACAGCTCACCATTTCTAGCTAAAGCCCATAATATCAACACATCAAGATGCCACTCTAAATACCAGTAGGCCTGAATATTAAAATGCATGTACAAATATCAAAGAACAATTGGAAATGGGCAATGAGATATGGAATGAAAACACAAATAATTTATTGTTATGACATTATTCTCAGGCAACAAAGGTTTCCTTGTACACAGAATCACAATGGATATTAGTGCTTAGCTTTAAGTCGATGAACATAGATATTATAAGTGGTTATCTGAAAAGTGATGTTTACTTCATATACTTGTCTTGCACGTGTATGCTTCAGATTTCTGTACTACATGGTCTATGACAAGGGGAAACAATTGAACCAAACTGAACTGTAGGCCAGATGCAGGAGGGTAAAGCACAGTGAAGGACAAGTTAGTGTCTGAATGAGCAATATTAAGAGAAATAAAGGAAAAATTGCACTATAGGCCAAGGGCAGGAGGGCAAAGCACAGTGAAGGACAAGTTAGTGTCTGCATCAGTAATATAAGAAAAAGAAACTAAAAAAATTGTACTGTAAACCAGGTGCATGAGGGTAAAATACAGTGAAGGACAAGTTAGTGTCTGCATGAGTGTTACAAATAAAGAAAGAAAAGGAAAAAAAAAAGTCTTTTCCAGGTTTCTGTATTTATTTAAGGACATTAAAATCAAGCCACAATGCAAACAATTTAGTTACATGAATCTTGCTCCTGAAACAAGCCTCTTAACATTGATGAATTTTCTGCTTCTGATTCCTAGCCAAGAGGTAAGGGTTGTATTCTGCATGCCCAATTACTACTGTATGTTGGTGTTCTAATAACAATATCAAACACATCAGAACATTCACAGGTTAATATCACTTAACAATCTTAAACTGTTGCAAACATAAAATTCAAGCTAACTATGAGGAAGCTTCCACATAGTACTTCGAATTGTTTAGAGATCTTCACACGAGTATATTTTGCAAAGACTTTCCTGAAATTACTCAAAAATACTTTAAACTCCAATGAGTTCTGTATAAGAAATCATAACTCATAGACTGCTTCATCATCTTTCAGTTTTTATACTGAATATGGTGGTTCGTGATTTACATTATCTTTAACTCTGTCTGCCAAGACCTTCAATCGGTCCTCAAAGATGCCATGTTGATCGCGTACATACACTCGCAGCATCAAACCCAAGGCGTTTAAATATACCTGAATGCACAAGAATGTAAATTTTGGCCTTGTAATGCAACAATCGGCTTCAGTTTGAATAGAATTTATATCACATATACCTCTGCAGGTGTGGCATCATCCCTTTCCAACTCCTTCCAGATATGTTGATCATAAATTCCCAACACTTTTTGTATTGAAGAATGGGCTTCCAAGTAACAGATTGCTACGTGCCACCAATTGTGCGTTAACCTTTAGATAAGAAAAGAAAAAAGAGAACCAGACATGGCATGAAAAGAGAGAAATTGATAAATTCATGAAATCATCTAGGTTAAATCACTTTCTTAATTCATACATAAAAGAAGAACAAGGACTCCATGAAGATGAGCATTCTTCCATGAACTCTACTGCTTCTTTAAACCGGCACTCATATTGAAGAACATGACACACCTGGATAAAATCAACAGAGAATGATCTTGAATCGATAGAAACTATAGCCAAAAAGTTAAAGGTGCATATTACTACACCAACTTGAATTAAACAGTAAATTCAAAAAACTTGGAACCATGCTAGTTATTCTTTATTTGCTGTTTGCAATATAAGTTAGAAGTTAGAGCCTTTCCATGACAATGAAAGCTGCAAAAAGTTCTCAACTTAAGAAAACATATTACTTTGTTTATGAAAATTCATACAAAACTAAAACTCACAGCATGTTGTGCCCAATAATCATGCTTGTTTATCTCATACCCCTTTCTAGCAGCTTCCTCAGCATCAGCCATTCGGCCCAGCTCTAATAAAGGAAAAGCAAGCATGCCATAGATATAATCTTCTTGTTCATTTTGGGGTAGAACCTATTGAAATCAAAGTTCTTATTAAACCAATTATTAATAAGATCAACCTTAAATACCCAACAGAGGAAGGAACCTGTTGGACGACACTCAGAGACAGGTCGGGTCTACCCATGTAGAAACATAGCACTTGAACCCTTTTAAGAGAAACCAAGTCTTTTGGGTAGTCCTTCAAAAGCTGCAAAACACTCAAGCAATTAATACAACTTGCAAATTCAGTAATGAACACGAAATGCTAGGCAGCAAGCAAAGTAAACATCAGTTAAATCATCTGTAACGTATCAATTGACAGGAAGACAACATTAATGATATATTCTTCATCACTCAAGTAAAAACTATGAAAAGCAAATGTCATAAGATGTACTAATTTCCTACCATCCCCTTGTTCCATCATGTTCTTTGCCACAACAAAGCATTCAATTCAAACACTTGTATTGTCCTCGAGGACAGCAAAATTAAGAAGTGAACACTGATCAAATTAAAAATTGGGAGAGAACAACAGGAGTAAGCTAAACTCATTAGAATCAACTGGTCCCAAAATGAGTGAAAACTTTGTATAAAATATGCCTTAGACTGCAATTACTTGCAACACACAGAAAATGAAGAAACAGATTTTTTATCGACATCAATCAAAGAGATTTTTCCACCTTAGCATGGCATTCAACAGCAACATCATCGTCTCTATTCTCAGAAATCAAAGAACTAATCGCTTCAAACACCGCTTTCTCATAACAAGTTGCTTGTTCCTGTGAAAATAAATTTCAATCATTAAAACAAAGAAGGGGCAAAAACCCACCACAAACTGGAAGAAAAAGAACCCACAAGTCGATCTTTTGCAGCCTGGATATGAAAAGGAGCTTGAGAAGGATTGCTAGAGCAGAGGAAATGAGCAGCCAAAATATTAGCTAATACGCAATCTTGATCATGGAGAGGCGCTTCTAGAATCACGCGTCTCTCTCTACCATAGATTAGAACCTTCATTAAGCAAGAAAAAACAAAACCCAGATGACAAATTTAAGTAAAAATACCCGAACCCTATTAAATTGGAGAGTCAGAGACACATAGACAGTGACTGAGAAGAAAGAATACAAACTTGGTGGTAATAAGAGTTGATAGCGGAGATGCAAGCATCAGAATTGGTCTTGATTTGGTATCCCCATCTGTCCAATTTAGCACCTCCAGCCATTTTTATCTCTCTCTCTCTCTCTTTATTAGGACTAATTCTGGCTCGAAAGCATATGTATAATCTCAGTGGGGGTTCTTTACATATGGAAAGGATGAATGAGAATAAGGACAGTGCTTACAGAAGGGAAGGACGTGTGAGGTGTTAGTGTTACAATGACGAATCTCTCCAAAGTTCCAACTCAATTTGATGCTTCGCCTTTTAATAATATGGTCATCGATGAATTCATGTTTGTCTTCTTGAAGTAATCTATGAAATGATAATATATTTTTTTAATCTCTTCTGGTTCTCGGCACGTTTGTTTGTTTTTGCAGTTTATCGCATCACCTGCCTCTCTTGTCTGCTTCTTTTTTTTTTTCCTTAATATATAATTTAATGCTCCAATCTTCATAACTTTACCAAGTCTGCCTCGTTCTTTATTATCTTTCAATTTAGCACCTCAATTCGGTAAAATAATACTCTTTTTATTTTATTTTATTTATTATTTTTATTATTTTTATTAGAATTAATAAATATTAATTAAATTTAAATTTAAAATTAAATTAAATAATTTAATATAAAAATTTAAATATAATTAGTTAATTTATATTAAAAATAAATTTTATTAAAAGTGTAAAAATATTAGTAAAAATTTAAAAATACCCGATAAATAAAATTTAAATAAATAATAAAAATGATATATAAAATAAAATAAAAAAAAATACATTTGATATATCAGTAAATTTAAGTTTATGTATGAATATCAAAATGTGGATATGACCAGGCTGATAGATTGATAGGTGAAGTGACTGTTTTATAGATCGATCATTTTTCAAAGAAAAAAAATGATGTCAGTAGAAAAATTACAAAATTTAAATTGACTATTTTAGAAATGAATTTAAACCGATTAATCGATTTATACGTAAAAAAGAATGAATTTATTAATATCAAATTTTTAAAATTACAGTTTATTAATCAGTTTATTACTATCGGTTAATCAATTCATCGATTTTAAATTTTCGGACCGATTAATCAATATTTTTTGATTAATTACTATAATTATAAAATATATTTATAAAAAAATAAATTATTGAAGATACTTAAAATTTAAAATTAGAAAACAAACATAATTTAACATAATAATTAAATATGATATTTAAATAACAAATATAAATTAAAAATATTTAAAAATATTATTTTCAAATATATTAAAAATTTTATTTTTTTGAAAATTTTAGTTAATATATTAATTTTATATAACTTTTCGAATATATTTTGATTTTAATTAATGTAAAATTGATATATCAAAAAATAATAAGAAATACTAAATATATACGTATGGAACAATTAATAAATTAATTAAAATGACTTTAAAAAAACTAAAATGAAATTAAAATATTTTAAAGTAAATGAAAATTAAAAGTATATAAATAATTAAATATGAAAATAATGAAATAAAAAATTAGAATAAAAAAAAGAGTAAAATAAAATTAATAAAATATAGGGGTATTAATGTATTGGGTTCAGTTCGGTTAACCGATTCATAAAGAAAATCGGTATCGATTTTTATAAAATATTAATCGTTGACCACAAAATCGATTCGGTAAATATATTTTTCGGATCAATTTCGATTTATTTTCTAATTAACCACATCCAATGTTTTTTTTTTGTTGACCGTAACTGTTTTAATTCTTTTTTTTTATTAAGATAATGCATTATAATAAAATATCAAAATTAATTATATGCTTACAACAAAAAGGAAGACCAAGTTGGTCTGATTATTTCAAGGCCTTGAGAAGTAGCTACCTACACAATCCTTAAGGAAATAAATTAAAATAACAGCAACGTTAAGGTGTGCAACCTTAATTCCTAATTATTCCATCCGAGCAATTCATATTTATTGAAGCAAAAACAAGTAAATTAGGAAGATTTTGCAGCCTTAAACTTAGCAGCAAGAGCCTTTCCAAAGTCCACAAGCTTGTTAGTTTCAGGCAAAACACCCTTAACAGCAGGATGAGAAGAGAAAGAGTGAGCCCATTTGCAAAGTGAAGGAGTGCTGGGTTGATGAAGCAGCTGAGTGTGGCTTATTATCTCTGTTGCTCTGAGCCAACCCAAATTGCTCCCAAATGCAATATCAACATACCCAATTTTATCTCCTCCAAAAAATGGCTTCCCTTTGCTAATCTTCACAAATGCATCCTCTATCATCACTAGCCCTTCTGTTATTTCCTTTATAATTTCATCTCTTGCCTCCCCTTCTGCTCCCAGCAATTTTCTCATATTTGGGAACCACTGCACACAACATTCTATTTATCAATATCCTCTACTTCACCTGAATTTTACTGTCCCACAAAATACTAATTAAACTTGACTATTTATCAGTTTACTATTAATTAATACACAATTTTCTTGATTAATTGCACAATATAATAATAATAATAATAATAATAATAATAATAATAATAATAATAATAGAAAATAAATACCTTCTCATCAACAAAGTCAGCCCAAAACCTTGCAATAGCACGTTCATAAGGATCAGAAGGAAGAATGGAATTAGGAGCAGAAGACCATACTTCATCAATATACTCAACAATGATCATAGACTCACAAATGGGTTTACCCTTATGAATAAGAACTGGGATTTTCTTGTGCACTGGATTCGATTCAAGCAGAAGTTGACTTTTTGATCCAAAATTTTCTTCAAGAAACTCATAATGAATAGATTTGAGGTTAAGGGCAATTCTTGGCCTCATCACAAATGGACTCGCCCATGATCCGAGAAGTTTCACATCACTTTCACCCATTGCTCAACAAAACAAAGATCCGTTTCTTCACCAAAACAGAGAAGAGATGGGTATGGCTATAAATAGAGGGATTTAAAGGAAGTAATGAGAAAGTCAGACAGGCAGAGGGTAGTTGTTTGTTGGGTTAGGTGCGTGAAAAAAATTCGTTGGCTTTGCTGTTATGCATGCTTTCTTTTTTTTTTTGTTGGCAACACTTTAATTTATGAATTTGACCAATTCGTTTTGCATTTATTGACTTAGTTTAAGTCTGATTTCTCCTAACAAGAAACATTAAAAAGTCTATAGTAGCAAATTAATTAAATATATATATTTAAAAATAGAGTATGATTTGAATAAATATAAAAGAAAGTTATAAATATTTTGACGATCTCTTTCTATTAATTAATATTTTTAATATATTAAAAAGTTTGGTTAGAGTGTGAAAATGTGAAGGAGATTTTGGGTTATATATATTGTGGAATTTTACAGTCCTAAATGTTTTCCCACTTAGACGATGAGATTTGGGTTTTATTCTTCTTTTTCATATACCCAAAAAAGAAAATAAAATAAATTATTTTCCATCAAACAAATAATTGAAAAATAATAGAATCCGAAAAAGATAGGGTAAGTGTACCGTGTGGCTCAAAACACAACCTCGTGTTTGGTAGTCGTGGATTTTTGTTCCTCTTAATAAATCTTGCACGTTTATTTTATATATTAAAAAAAATAAAATAATCACTTGCACCAGCCGGGAATCGAACCCGGGTCTGTACCGTGGCAGGGTACTATTCTACCACTAGACCACTGGTGCCTCATTCTCTTTGGCTCATAATTTTAGAATATAGAAAGAGTACTGTGGTCCACGTTACATTAATTTTGAGCATAGATGTTAGCATAAAATAAAAATGCAAATTAAATTGGTTAAAGTGAAAATATATAAGCCTCGAGAGAAACTTTAAAAAAAAAAAACTACAATCTTAACAAGTTAAATGCTTCCATTAACCAGGTGTATATTAATAGTACACATACAAAAAAAATGCAGTACAGAATTTTTAGAAGCTGTACAAAAACCTAATGCAGGCGAAGGGGGTTATTGTTGCATTACATCTCCTATATCGGAAGTACTGAATAATACAAAATCATGCGAAACACAACTACTACATACACGTGGTCTCCTGTCTTGAGCTATCTTCCATTGCTATAAATGTGTACATTAAACTTTTTTCAAGAGAATCCATATGAGAACAGTTTGGACATCTTTTCGGTCAGGAGGAAGGTACAGCCAATCCAAGCTAATCCATTAACATTCAATATCGGATGCCAAACTTGTCAAACTGGGGGATACAGCCGCGCAAGACTGTTGCAACTCCATCAACGCACAACAATCACATACCAACCAACAACCAGTTTCAAACATTCGATCGCACTACAAACATCAATCTTTAAATGGCTACGAAGCTACTTTACTCTGTAATTCCCAAAACAAACTTTTGGCTTCCTTGGCTTTGTTTTTGGTGCTCTTAAGCTGCACCATCATCTGAATTGGGCCCAGAACACTTTCAACTTTTGCAAAAGAAATTATGCATTTCACTCAAATTAATTTGCTGGTTCAGGAAAAGCTGATTTTGTATGTTCAAGAGCTACCTTAAAAATTACACAGTTGAATTCTATGAGCAATTTTAATGTGGGAGACGAATTGAAAATTGTAATACCTTTATAATGTGATTGTGATGTCAAAAAATTTGAAAAACAAACTGCACCATACATGTGGGCTATGCAGCCTCATCTACCTCTGGTCCTCTTGGAATGATATAGCATGTGAAATGTATGTCAACAACCTGAGTTAGGATAAAGAGAAAGGGTAAGTAACCACAAATGAGAAAAATTTAAACATATTTAAAACAATGATTCAATCTCAATAACATATCCTATATGGCAGACAATATATCTTTCCAACTTCAATAAAGGTTGTCATTATCACTCAACTGAACTATAAGAGCTATCAGACAGAATGACAACATGACCGCTACTAAAAATAAAATGGTTATCTTTCATTATAGCAGGAGAACAAAAAGAAGTAAAAAAGAAACATTAGCATGATTCTGAAGATGTTTGGTAAGGATGTCGTTCTGGTACTGCCATAGAAGCTCATAGATGAGCCCAAATTTGCTTTGCTCCTTCCACAATTAACGAACCAGAACATCATAAGAAAAGGAAGCAAAGAAGCAATTATTTGCTTCTATTCCTGGCTTTGTCCTCTAGACACATTTCTATTACTTCATCACAAAGCTCAAGGGTGGTTTCCAAGTTCCCTTCCTCATAGTTCATATCAACAAAAAGATTGTAAATTTCAGCATTAGCAACCAACCCCTCTTTTCTCATCTCTTCAAACAGTTCTCTTGCCTCCAAAAATTTCTTTCTCTTGAAAAAACCTTTAATGAGAGCATTATAGGAAGCGGCTGCGAGTTTAAATCCCTTTTCAACCATTTCTTTGTGCAAAAACAATGCCTCTTTCATATTCCTTGCTTTACAGTGCTCTTTTATCAAAATGTTATAGGTGTTACTATCAGGAATAACTCCTTGAGCAGTCATTCTTCGATAAATATCAGTTGTGCTTCACATATTATTTCTGATGCAGTATTGCTTCATAAGAGAATTGTAGGTGGTGGCATTTGGCATTATGCCCTTCACCAACATCCATTTCAGTAACCTTTCACTATCTTCCAGCATTCCTGACATACAAAAACCATTCATGAGTACATTGAATGTAACAATGGTAGGTTGAAGCCCTCTATCCAGCATCTCTCGCAGAAGCTCATGAGCCTTGAGCATCTCCCCTATCTTACAATAAGCATCCATCAGTGTGGTGTAAGTGATGGTATCAGGTTTCATTCCTCCCTCCTGCATTTCTTCCATCAGTTTTACTGCTTCTGATATACTTCCTGCTTTACAAAGGCCATTAACAATCGAGTTATAAGTGAAGATATTTAACTGAAGGCCCTTTCTGCACATCTCATGAAGAAGCTCTTTTGCCGTATCTAGCTCCCCATGTTTGTAGAGACCATCGGCCAGTGCAGTGTATGTGACAACATTTGGTGTAAGCCCAATTTGGACCATTTGGTTGTGAAGGAAAAATGCCTTTTTAATCTCACCTGACTTGCAATAGCCATCAATAAGAGTTGTATAAGTAAACTCATCAGGTTCCAAGCCCTGGCTAAGCATGTCATTGAAAAGTCTATCTGCTTCCATCAACTTTCCACTTTGAGAAAGCCCGCAAATAATATATATATATATATTATTTTTATCCCTAATGTATCTCTCTAGGGTTTAAGTTTACACACACACACACACACATATATATAGATATATGTTTAAGATAAACTTATATAATTAATTTTTGTTTTAAAGAGTGGCTGCACTTTTTACAAACCCTAGCTGCCACTTTTCTTTGTGAAAGAAAAAAAAGAGAAAATCCTTTAAAATCCAATCGCAAGAGATGGAGCTAGCACCCCTGCGATTTTCTGCTCATCGGTTCATGCGTGTGGATACTAATAAAGGACGTTCGTGATTGGAGCAGCGCCTACAATCCGATAGAACTAAGGTGTTGTTCGTATTTCTGCGCATCAAGAAATGTTGGTGTTCTATTATCTCTCTTTTGAATCAATTGGATCGCATGGATCCTATTTGGGTTTTTGTTTTTTCGCTGCATTAATATGTATTTAATTTCCCTCAAAACCCAACAAAGTCTACCTCCCATGAACAGCTTGAACCCCCAGATACCTCCCCAACTCATTCACCCGAGGTATGCCAGACATTTTAGACAACTCATACGCAATATCTGGATCCACATTCTTAGAAACAAACAGGCTGGATTTTGCAAAGTTGATACACTGGCCAGAAGCTTTACGAAACCTCTCCAGACACTCCAAAATTACTAACTTTTGATCCTTTGAGGCCTCCCCAAAACAACACCATATCATCTGCAAACATCAAATGAGAGATAGCCGGGGAAGTTCTAAAGATTTTAAAAGGCCTCCACTTCTTGATATTGATATACTCATTAATTAACTGAGAAAGCCGCTCAATACACATCACAAACAGGTATGGAGAAATGGGGTCTCGCTATCGCACCCCGCCTTGAGGAGAAAAAGAATCTGACTTTGACCCATTCCAAAGAACAGCAAGAGAAGCAAACTCCACACAGGCCATAATATTTCGCACCTAAGAATTGGATAGCCCCACATCTTCAAGAGTATTTCTAAGAAAACCCCAGTCAACCCAATCATACGGCTTCTCTAAATCAATCTTAATTGCCATGAACCCTTTACCAGATTTCTTGCTATGCATGGTATGGATCGCTTCTTGAAAAATCACAATATTATCAACAATTTGGCGCCCCGGAACAAAACTAGGAGCAATAACATCTGGCAAAATACTTTTTAACCGATTCATTAACGTCTTAGTAATAGCCTTATAAACCACATTGACTAACAGAAGGACCAACCACCGACCACATTTTCTAAAAGAAAACCGCAGGGAACCCATCGGGTCCTGGAGATTTAAACGGGGCCATATCAAAAATGGCACCTTTCACTTTGTCCACAGAAAAAGGTATATCAAGATGCTCCACTTGATGCTCAAGAACCTTGGGAAAAAGCCTTGACGGTAAATAAGTATCATCATTCGAAAGCTCCACACTGCAGGAATATAGATTTTTAAAATATTGAAATGCATTAGATTTCAGAGCCTCCTGATCCCAGATCCAAGTCCTTGTATCATCCTTCAATGCTTTAATAAAATTTCAATTTCTTCTGACCATCGTTGAAATGTGAAAAAACTTCATATTTTTATCCCCTAAATTTATCCAATCCTCCCTAGACTTTTGAAACCAGAGAATTTCCTATTGTTCCAAAACAGAATCCAGAATCCCCTAAATTTGGCCCAGCCACCTTTTAATTTCCAGTAAGTTTTAGTTTATTGTCCACATGAACTATTTCTTTTTATAATAATTTATGGTTTTTTTTATATGTTTGAAGGAGCAATTGCTCCCTATTAAAAGAAAACTTAGTGCAACGTTACTTTTATGATTTACTTTGATGCAATCGCTGTTCATGTATTTTAGATTGTCAAATTGAAAATTTGAAAAATGTTAGAAAAAATTAATGTTATGTTAATGGAAGATAATTTTAGATTTGTTCTCTTTCCATGTTGTCTATGTAACTTTTAATTAGTTGTCATGTCATATTAAATTGGATAAAAAAAATTGGAGATGACGGAATTAAATTATTTTAGTATTACAAATTGAAATTTATTGATTTTATTTTTAAAAGCCATAAGTTGAAAAACCTATTTTGCAAATTACCTTGAGTTTAGTAATGGACCGAATAATTGTATATAAATTCTTTTGAATTTCTTTTTAATTTTGTAATTTTGCCTTCACTTTTTATTTTATTTTCATGTATATTAAAATTTGATTTCTTTTTTTCTCTTTATTTTTGCAATTTTTTAGTCTTAAAATATTTTCTCCCACTTGATATTTTTTATGTATTAACTAATTTTAAAATAAAAAAGCTGGATTTGATTCAAGGGATTTTTTTAATGAAAGAAGTATAATAATTGTGATATTAAATGTAGGAATTATATATAGTGCGCCTTTTCCATTAAGAATGCTGCGAAATTCTGATTAAATACAATAAAGTGAAGCTTCATATAATATACAATCCAGCTAGTGCTTATTCCATTCTCTTTTGATAAATATCGATCTTATTCCGTGCCTTTATTTTTTAGCCAAAGTGGAATCAATTATGCCCTATATTAAATTAAGTGAAATTGAATGGAGACCCTTGTTTCTAGGGTAGCAATTAAAAGCTGTTTCTTGGAGTCACATAATAATAATAATAATAATAATAATTCATGGACCGACAAATGGAATATCTATTTTAGTCTAAGTAGGATATATAAGATGTGAAAAGATCCAGTTTGACATGATACCCAAAATTAAGAATAAAATAAAACTGATAGATTGGCACTGTAGAGGTAAGCAAATGTTGAATAGTTAGGAATTAAAATTTATTGATTAATTGGACGTAACGCATTTGTCAACGGTCTAAAAGTAATCAATAGTAAAATATATGAGCTGAATCGATCTGATATAGTTAATTATTAACAGCCTGAATTTTTAAATCACGTAATTTTGAACGTGGCCAAGGTTCAATACTAGATTTTTACAATATTTTCTTTCTTTCTCAGTTTTTCTAAGAGTAATGTTGCCGATAAAACAGATCCTGCACCCTTTCCAAAACAAACGCACAATTTATATATTTGTTCATACCACGCTAACTAAATGAACAAGGACCAAAATCAACCAAAAGAAAAAGGACACCAATGCACTTTTTTTTTTACAGCTGTAAAAATTAATAAATTGAAGCATATATAATGCATGTAACAAATGTTCTCGCAATAGAGATATCTTATGTCACAAATCCTTCATTGATAATAATATTAGGTTTTGAATCCACGTGCTAGCCCTCTCAGTGCAGTAACAGTCAATTGTGGCATAAAGTTTTTTTTGTTTTTTTTTTTCCCTCACTCTACCATGGCAATTTTTATGGATATGCAAACTATTGGTTCATAAGAACAAGGCATCTTATGACATACAGGAAAGTGAAAAAGATTAGCAAAAGCCTCACCGAAAGTCACCTACCTATTTACCCAATCTCCATAAGAACATCCTTCTACAATTCTATATATATATTACATTAAAATCAACACTTGTTTCATATCTCATCCCCTCCCTTTCTCCCTTGAAAATGAAGCTAAACCAATCTTATATCTGTCTTTTTTTCTTCACATCTTTGATTTCTATTCTCCCATCCTTAATCTCCTCCCAAGCTTGCAAGAATTCCTGCGAAAAAATACCCATCAAGTATCCATTCGGGACCGGCCTTGGCTGTGGGGATCCAAGATTTCAAAAATATGTAACCTGTAATCAAGAAAAGCTCACTCTCACTACCCACACAGGCACTTATCCAATCACCAATATTGACTACACTAACCAAGTTTTATATATCTCAGATCCATCTATGTCTACTTGTGATTGTACTCAACCAAGCAAAGGTTTTGGCCTTGATTGGGATGCTCCTTTCTCTTTTCATGATGACACTGTTTTCACTTTACTTGACTGCTCCACCACTTCTTCACCTATTTACAAAACCAATGCTAATTCTGATAGTAATGCCACCATAGTCCCTCAATGTGATAAAACCGGTGCACCCATTTGCAGTTTCTTGTATTCTTGTCAAGCTATTAGCATGCTTAATCTTCCAATCTCTACTTGTTGTGTTTACACTCCTGTGGATCTCGGACCGGCTTTTGAGATGGATTTGCAGAAACTGCAATGCAGTTCTTATTCTGGGTTTTATAGCTTTAGTGGACAGGAAGCTAATCCTGAGAATTGGAAGTACGGGATGGCTCTTAAGTATAAGTTTAATGTGTATAATGATTATCCAAGTTCATGTAGTAATTGCGAAAGGAGTAATGGTGTTTGTGGATATGGTGGAGCTTATAATTCTTTTGTTTGTAATTGTCCTAATGGCTTGAACGCTACTTCTGATTGTTTCTTTGGATACAACCATGGATCAAGTCTTCTCCCATGGCAAACAGGTACTCTTGTTTTTTGTTTGATTAGTTATTTAGTTAAGTTCTTATGTTTTATGATATTGCAGGTGCTTGGTTAATCTATTCTTTGGCATGTTTTGTGATATGGGCATTGTTGTAGATAAATCACTACTTTTGCATAAACAGCAAGACTCTATTGATGTGCTTTCTTTCGTAATTAATGTATTTTCAAACGTAAGAAATGTCTCAAAGCCAATAGTTTCAGACTTGTTTTTACTTTAGGGTCTCTCTTAAAAATGTCTCTAATACTAGAATCTGAGATCCAGCTAGCAACGCAATTAAAGTGGATCTCCCTATTATATATTAAAATTTGAAATAAGATGGAATAAGGTTCTTTCTTCGGGGATCCACACAAGAGAGAATAATCACTTTCACTATATGACTATAAAGATTGTTTGAATCAGGCCCTACGTCCTTTTCAACCTCAAAAAACAGATAAGTAAGCATTATACCTTCACATTTATTCTCATATCATTACCACCTTCTAGTTCCACATCAGACTTGACAAATTAAAATCAACCGCTAATTTCTTTTTAAAAAAGGCACATCAAAAGAGAATCTATTGCTTTAAATGTGATTAATACTATTACTAGCAGCTTCAATAATCCGTATTATCATACAATGGGTTGAAACCCGACATATAAAAGGGAATATAACAAAATCTATTCCGCTATTTATTTCCCAATGTAGTCTCATTTTAATAAAATTTATGAAAATAATTTTTTTAATTGAAAAAAATTGCATCTCAAAAAATATGTAACTACCTGATATATAAAATTTAAAATAATTTATAAAATCAAAAATATTTGTGAACTGTTTGCTAAATGATATTGTTAAAAATAATTTTTTAGAATAAAACGACAAAAATGGCATATATAAATTTTAATATATTATATTTAAAATCTCAGTATCTCACTAAAAAATAATAATAATTCCTACTTATTTATAATTTTTTATTTCACTAAAGTATTAAGACTATATATTTTTATATATAATTAAATAAAAATAAATATAACATAAAAAATTAAAAACATATATATTATTTTTATAATTAATCGTACATATTATTTTAGAAATAAGAAAAGAGAATAGAAAAAAAAAAGAATATAACCGCTTTTAACGTTAGCTTATTTTGGATAATAGGATAAGAGAAAATGACAATAATTTTTTATATTAAATACAATTATCATTATAAAATAAAATAAAAAATATTTTTATCTAAAAAAAATACAAAATATACTACCCTTAAAAGCTGTATCAGCTTTTGTGAAAAACTTTAATTTCTAATTTTTTCTAATAATTTTTTTTTTCACTTTTCACAAAATTGATTTTTCTAAAATCAATATTTATCAGCCTTTATCAAATAATCAACTTTTTTACCTTACAAAAATAATGCCAAACACAGCCTTACATAAATTACTCACCCCTTTTCACTCCACTACCTATGTTTTTTCTTTTGTTCAATCCACGTCAAGCTTATATTTCTTTGGTAGACAGTGGAGCTTTGTATTTCGAATGTCACATTCTCAATTGAAACAATAACATAATTACAAATTAGTAAGGAAGCACTGTCTATAATTGTTCCCCCGCTTTTAACCTTTCCCCACAAGTAGAGGTTGAAACAGGGACACAGCCCCTCTTTACATTGCAAAATCAAAATGTCCCTTATAAAATCTGTATAATCCCTCTACCATCATTGAACAGGGAGATTGGTTTTTGTTTTGACAGCCAGAAACAAAAAACAACTTTCTATAATGAACATACTCAAGGAGGATCAGAAACCCAGCATATGTTAGAATCATTCTGAATATGTACAGAGATGTACCATATCTGCAAAACTTGTTTCTTTGGTGTCTCTTTCTTGCTCGTCTCAGAACTACCCTACTGAGCTGGACGATTCTTCGGTGTCATCTCATATTGCAGCACTGGGGCTTTCCTGCACGTAATTTGTCCCAGAGACATAGCATCTGCCTAGGAGATTGGTAATGAGCAGTGTAATAATCTTCAATGCATCCAAACTGGCAAAACTTCAAGCTATGCACATATTCTACTGGTTTTGAACTGTTGAAATTTTCCACCCACATTCCCATGCTCACATCTTCCATCTTAAACAACTGCACCAATTGGAAATAGATTCAGGTCAATCCTAATCCTATGCCATACAATTTGACAAAGATCAGTGCTATATTGATTTAACATACTCTCAATTTATGACTTTGAAACTCCGCCACTATAAACTGAGCAATGTCAGAGGACACGACATAACCTGGACCATTTGCATAGGGTGGGTACTCCTCTTCTGGCCATTCCTGTGATAATGTCAGTTGAATAAATTATCATCAGCCATTAGTCTTAGAATTGGCAACAAATCATAAACTCCTCAAAAATATGAGAACTATGTACAGACAATGAATTTAAAATACATTTCCAGGACATAAACTAGATATGCTTATCAAATACCAAAGTTTAGTGCAACAGTTCAAATCATATCCTCCCTCCACAGACTGCTAACCAATTTCAAACTACAACCAGAGTCCAAATGCATGGCTCAAAAAGTCATGGGTGTACTCGTTAATAAATCATGTGCAACAAAAAAAGTTATCACATAACCAGGATTGAGACATCAATTCTATCGAATAATAATAAAATAAAAAATAAATATAAGCAATATGAACGCCGGAAGTAAGACAAGTTCAGTATGACTAACTACCAAATTCTGCAAGAATTTACAGAATATATACCTCAAATGTCACTGCCCATTTACCACTACGCAAAGGCTTGTGATAGTAGTTGATATTTCCAATGTATAAACTTCTATCTTCTGGCACCTGCTTTGCTTCTTTGATCACAGCATCAACCCTAACAAAAGTATCATCATCACACTTCATAATATACTTTGCAGCCACATTGCGAGCCTATTAACAACAAACAAGAAAAAGGAAAAAAAGAAGATATATAAAACTCTACTTAGATTGCGATTAGAGAAATAATAGTGATATGAAAAGAATAATTATGACAAGCAAGGAATAAGATATGTGAGATTTAGCTTATTAAAAACAAGATGAAGCAGTAGTCACATCTTGATCCATCACTCACCCCATATTCACAGATTGCAACAGTCTTCAATACAACAAGGTCATAGTTATCCATGTATGGGACTATAACAATGTCACCAAAATAATCTGCTTCTTTCTTTAGCTCAATATTTATTTCCTTTCTTCCATTCTGTTGAACAAAAATTGGTGAATATAAATATATTGAACTTATATTATAGCAAAGAGGTCTGTAAAATTATGCACGCCTTCTTTTTCCATCCATACCAGAGCAACAAAAAACCGAGCAACTACTTGTGAAGATCTTATCAAGCTATGCTGCATCCAGGTTTTCCTTACAGCCATCCGCTCAGAAAAATGATTGCCAGCAGAGAGGATGCCGATAAAGAGCTCCACTTGTCCAACAGGTAGAGGTGGTGCTTGCCACTTACTGAACATCTCAAGGTGCTGTTGCGGTGCAAAGCTTGGATGTGAGGAAGGTAAAGAAGCAGCAAAAATTGAATGCACATCAACATCACCATTCAAATATAATCCGGTTGCATCCTCGAGAACAAAACCCTGTGAAAATAAATAAAAATAATAATAAGATACCATGCTCTGTATATATGCATTTGTCAATAGAATAAGAAATCTGCAAGATCCCAAAGTTACTTACAGTACGATATGGAAAAGAAGTAATATGTCTCCCATCAACATTGATGTGGTATCCTTCCAACCCAGCACTCACTGTAAGAACAAACAATTTGCCCTCAGCAAAAGGAAATGGCCAATTGTATGAGATGGTCTTCTTCCGTCCTATCAGTCTATTCAACCACCAGGTTGCTCTCGAATCTTCAGAACTGCTATCATCATCACGAAGCCATTTCTCACATTTCACCTGCCCATCAACTTCAAAAGAGAAAAAAGTAATAATCACAATCATGTCCCACTTATAATATTAAAGAGTTGAACCTGAAGCACGGGAGGGGAAGAGGGATGAACAGAGCAAATGCGGCACCTATACTAAAAACCCATTATAAAAAAATCTTGGATACATGTCAATAACAAGGATAATACATCAGACCGCAAAATATAAAACAGAAAATATGCATAACGAGACAGAATGTCATTTTCAGATACTGTCACAATAGCCTTGACGAAATAATGAATCCAATATCCATTTAATTCAAAATTGACAGCAAAACTAATAAAGAAAACTACTTCGTCAATTCATCAACAAGCTATCAAATTAAAAAAATATCAGCAACAGGCAAGGATAAAATTATAGCAACCATCACGGATGCATACCAAAACCAACTAACTTACCAGTCTCCTCATCGGCCCGAGAACTCCATCCTTCACACCTCAACGCATTTCCCCATTGCATTCTGTAGCAAGTATTCTGCTCAATCACAGGTTTCCCACTCCAATCACCCTTCAATCTCGGATTAAAATGGAGAATCCTAGGCGGGTCTTCTCCATCAACGGTCTTTAATCCCTGCAACTCCATCATGAACTGGGACACCATGACTGCCTCCTCCCCCTCCTTAAGCAACGCTATTTTAGGATCCTTGTCCGGGTGGGCCCATCTCGGATTCGCCACCACCGTTACGTGGGACCCAAGAGTCAATCCGCAGGGCAGCTCCATGATCCGATTCCTGGCCAGAAATTCCGGCCCGGACAAAGCGATCGAAAGCGGGCACTGTTCGTTGCGATTGTCGGTGGAGTTGCGAATGTTACTCGGGTTTGCTTGAATTTTACCCGACTCCAACTCCTCCCACAGCTTCTTTCCGGCGAACCACGCCTCTTTCGCTGCCTTGTGAAGCACGGAGAACTCATCGGCATCATCAGTGGAATCAAAAATAGACCCGTTAAAGAACAGACCGGACTGTTTTCTCGTCTCTCGCATTCGCCGTTCAGGCGAACGATAAATGACTTGAGAAGGGTCCAACAAGGTGAACTGAGGTTCATCTTTTCCGGCTAGTAAAGGTCTGGGCAAAGCATCGCCGGGAACGGACCCGTATTCATACCCATAACCAGTTTTAAAAACAAGAGGGATTTCAAGGCTCATGAAGAGCAAGTAAAGAAGAAAAACACCCATTAAGGCCTGAATCAATGAGAGTCGGCTCGTTGACACTAAAGACTCGAGCTTGACTCGCTTCATTGTCGGTGCGTCGGTAGAATTAATAGTGGAATGCGAAATTTGTGAAATGGGTAGGCAAGTATCGGCCTTTTTTATACTTTTATCTTCGAAGTTGAAACCCTAAATCATAAATTCGGAAGCAATTTGGTACTGGAAACTACTGTTTGCAATTACATAATATGCTGGGGAAACGCACACTCTTTGCCACGAAGAAAAGAAAACTGCCAAAAAAGAGAGGAAACGCAAATCATGCAAGATCAATTTGAACAAAAATAGAAAATAAAAAATCCTGTTATTTAATTCCCTGACTGGTTTTGACTCTTCTTAGCTTGCAACAAAACGGAGCGTTTTGTTTTTTTTTTTCTAATTTTCAAAAATTAATAATTATTCTCTTAATTTCTTTTTATCTGTTATTTTTTATCAAAATTTAAATTTTATTTACACATCACTTTGAAATTTTTAGTATAATTTAATTTTTTTAATATAAATTGATCAATTAAATTTAAATTTATATTAATTTTATTTTAAATTTAAATTTAATTAATATTTTTTAATTTTAATAAAAATAATAAATATTAAAAAACGGATGAGGTATACTGTAGAAATGTACTATTTTGCACTTCTTGTGTCTTATTTTATAATTGTTCAAAATAGTACAAATTCTAACACCCTTTTTAAAACTTATAGAATAATTTAAAGAGTAAAATAGCAGCTTCTCTTTTATTGTTATTGAAGTCAAAATAAAAAAATAATTATAATTATAATTATAATATTAGAGGAAGAGAGGCCATGTGGTCATGGAATGCACACCACATTCTATTGCATTGGTGGTTGTGCATAGTTGTCATTCCCTTTCACTAGTGCCTTTTTGGGTTTTTCAATTTTTTCAATAATTAGAAAGGGAAAAATTTAATAAAAGAAAAAAAAGAGATTTATTTATTTATTTTTGTTGAATTTAAGAATTGAGAGACCGTTGGGAGCAAAATTTGAAATGTGGGGCCACTTGAGATGAGTGGTTGGTGGTGGGGTTTTAGAATTTTAATTGTTGGATTTGTCCCTTTCAGTAATGATTTTTCAAGTTTAGAAAAAAATGGTGTCAATTACAAAATTACTATTAATTTTACTACAAAAGTTTAAAATGTTGGTCTTATTCAAAGAGAAAAAACATAAAGAGTGATTCTGACAACCACCAAAATCGGCTGTGGGTTAGTTAATGAAATGGCTTTTATTAATTGCCTGCTCCTTTCTGTTGCTCTGTTCTTTCTTTCAACATCTCGTCTCGCTCTATCAAAAATCAGCTGACTGCTTCATTGACCCAAAATGGATCAATCCTTAATGGGCCTTCACAACTTGGCCCCATTTTAGTTAGGCCACTGTCTTTGTGCAGGGATCATGCTCTTACTCTCTATTTGTTTCTTATAAAAAAATTTCAAGTTAAAAGCCGGGACAAAGATTTCTTTGGTGTATTTGAGGAAAATATTTTTGTGTTTAGTGTGTTTGTAAAAATATTTTTGGGAGGAGGATATTTTAGTCAATACCGCAGAAGAGACCTGCGGTATTGCGTGAAACGCAGCAGAGCCCGTTTTGGGGCTGAGTGAAGTCACTTCAGCCTGATACCACAGCTGACGGCTGTGGTATGTGACGTAAGATACTGCAGCCGTCAGCTGCTATATCAAGTGACTGTCCTCTAGGCTGCATGCATGTAACGCTGCTCAGTCACGCGTGACCGAGTAATGAAGAACAGAAAAAATGAAGAAAGGAAAAAAACGCAATTAATTTTTGTTTGAGTACTGTGGTTATAAAAGAGCTGAGATTGTGATTGATGCTGCATTTGTTATGCAGCAATAATTTTTTTCTTTCAATACCAACGTTAAACACATCTTGATAATGACAATAAAACAAGAACAAAAGAATAAATGAATAATTCGCCAAGAAGTGGAAGGCTGGAGTATCAATTAGGTGTAGTGGTGTTCAAAAATGTTGTAACCCATTCAAACTAATTCAACCCTTCTAATTTATTTTAATGGGTTATTATAATCCATTTTAAAATTTAAAAAATATTTATACGGGTTATTATATAATCCAACCAACTAACCCATCTAATTATTATATTGACTCTAATTATTATTTATATCAAAATATAACACAGATTTATATCAAAATATTTAGCATATTTAAACTCGTATATGTATCGTATAATGCTCCAAAATTTTATTTTTCGTAAATATTACTTTTTCGAGCCATGAATAGTGACATCGAGATGAATGATACCACTCGGGGTCAAAAAATATTTTATTCGACTATTGGAAAGTACAATTTATGAGGAATCCGAAAATATAATTTGAGATGAAACTGAGTTTAAATAGGCTCTTAAAAATCAAAAATAAAAATAAGACGCGATTCAATTTAAATAATAAATGCAATTGACTAAACTTTTAATAGGCTTGAAAAAAATGCTAGAGACATTTGAAAAATTATCTTGATACTTTGATTCACTCTAAATAATGCAAGGAAATTTTTGAAAGTGAAAAATTAATTTTTGAATGACTTTCGGGCCGTAAATAGTGATATCGATAACACCTGAGATAAAAAAAAAATTTTATTTGACCATTGAAAAGTACAATTCATGAGGATTCAGATGGTATAATTTGTGGAGAAATTAAGTTTAATTAGGCCCTCAAAAATATAAATAAGACGCGGTTTAATTTAAATAATAACAGTAGTTGACTAAACTTTGATCGGGCTTGAAAAAAATGTTAAAAACCTCCGAAAAATTATCGTAATATATGGAATCACTCCAAATAATGTAAGAAAATTTTTGGAAGTGAAAAATTAATTTTTAGATGACAAAAAAAATTAATTTACTATATAATGGGACTTTAAAACTTTGATAATCTTTAATATTAAAAAAATAACAAAATTAAATATTATTAATTAAATTTTGGTGCAATGAAATTAAAACTATTAAAACTTTGAAAATCTTTAATATTAAAAAATGATAAAATTAAATATTATTAAATTAAATTTTGGTGCAATGAAATTAAGTTTTAGGACACAATTAATTTGTTTTATTTTTTTAAAAAAAATAAAATATGCATGTGTTATCTAAAAAAATATTTACTAGAATAAAATTAATATTTTATACTTAAAAAATATAAATATAGATAATATAAAATTTATATGTTTATAATAAATTATAGAAGATTAACATAACTCATCTAATCCAGTAATGAGCCAGCCAATTCAAGATAAATAATTTAAGTTATGACCCAGCTAAATTGGATTGAGTTCAATCCATTAAAAATTTTAAATGGATTGGATGAAAAACTGATCGTAATCCATCTAACCCATGTTTGAACACCTCTAATTAGTTGCAACTATTAGTTTGTTAGAGAGAAATTGATGACAGACTGAAAGTTTCGAGTTATCATCTTGAGCTGATCAACTGAAAACAATAAATTTCGGCGGGTTTTCAATAAAAAAAACTCTGACAGTTAAGTCAGGAAATTGACGAGAGTAGGAAAAGTATGATAAAATTGAGAAAAAGATCAAGAGAAGAGAAATATACTTGGATTTTTCCTTTTATAGAGTTATAAATCAGTATTTGAATAGGAATCAAATTCTAATTAGAATTCATGTCTTAAATACTCCCTCCGTCTCACTTTAAAAGGCTATTATCCTTTTTTCACGGTAATTAAGAAAATAATTGAAATACATCAATTTCATAAAAAAATAATATAAAATGACAAAAATGTCCTTATTTATTACATTGAGAAAAAAAAAAGTAAGTGATATATATTTAATAAATTATATAATAAATAGGGATAAATACGTAAATTTCTTTCTTAAATTACGAAAAGAACATTTGGAGTGGGACAAATAAAAAAGGGAAAACAGCCTTTTAAAGTGGGACGGAGGGAGTAACATAGAACTCAAAAATTTCTGATTTGTAATTAATTCCTAATTAGATAAGATAAATATCAAAAAATTCGTGTTTTGGCGAAAATTTAACCTTCAAAGAACTCTAACTATCCTTGTAATTATTGAAAATACGTTGATTCCGAACTATAAGAAGAGACCGAGCTATTATTGAAAGAAACATACAAATAAACTCGGATAACCGGACTGTTAACGGAGTGTTTGGTTATCATTATTATTAGTAGAGGGTAGATTTCTCTAGAACTCAATTACAGTGTAACGTGAAAATTAAACAAGTCATCAAATTCAAAACATTTTTTCTATGTTTATACGAGTGCTCACCATTATATTAAATCAAATCAACTGGTCAAACGACATTAATTTTTTGATTTAATTCCACTTAAAAATAAAATCAGGATTAGAAAAAACCGACAAATAACCGAAAGAAGCTGACCAAATCTGATTTTAACAAAACTATGTCGATTGGTTAAAAAACAAAGTAAATCAGAAAAAGACCAACAAAGAACCGGATCTGGTTTTGACAAACTATGTCGTTTGGTTAGAAAAACACCCGTTTTATGAATATGTGTTGATTATTTATTTATCGCTGTTTGGCAAAATATTTATGGAAAAAGGAATCAAGAGTTTAAAAATAAAGAGTGATTTTTATATAAATAAATCAAATAATAGGATAAAATGTCATGATAAAATTTGAGATTAAGGCTCCGCTTGGAATAAATGAATTTCATAAAATTTTATGGAATTCATTTGTAATTCCTATTTTTTATGTTTGGAATGCAAAAAAAATAGGAATTGAATTCATAGAATTCAATTCCATAGAATTCATCATGCCTTCACCAAATCCCATCAAAATAGGTGGAATTTGCAAATGAATTCCGTATTTTTAAGAGGCAAAATTAAAAAGACTATAATATCCTTTTTATCATTTGTTATAAATAAATTACCTATATGACGTTAATATAATCTGTGACGTTAATATAATATGTTATTCTTTCTTTTCTATCACTATTCTTCTCCCTCTCCTATCATTATTCTTCTGTCACCTAAGGCCACCATTATCGGATTTTTACTCGTTGCCGTTGAATTTTTACTGACTAATTTCATTCGGTATGTATGATTTTTTTTAATAATATTATTGCTGAAATCAAATTTCTGAATTGTTTATGTTCTATAAAACTTAAAACTTGGTAATTTATGTTAGTGATCATAAAAGATTTAAATAATACAAAATTTATTCATTTATTCAAAATTGTCTAATACAAAATTTATTCAAAATTGGTATAAAAGATATTTTAGTAAATAAAATAGAAATGAATTCATTTATTTCAAGTATAAAAATAAGTAATTCATTTTCAATTGTATATTTTAATAATTTTATTCCAAACATAGGAATTCATTTACAAATGAATTACATATGGAATTAATTTGTAAATGAATTCTACAAATTGAATTCATTTGTTCCAATCGGACCCTAAATCTTTTAATAAAAGTAGAGATTTAGTTGTGATAAAAGTAGCAATAAAAAACTAATTTTAGTCCAACCGTATAAATTCATACAAGTTTAAATCAGGTGGTTAATTGTAAAATATCATGTCAGTGCCACGTACTAATATTTGTATAGATTAATGCTGAAAATTAAATGATTTGATCAAAATTAATTACTTCTCGTAATATTAAAAGAAAAAAATTACGGTTAATTTTTTTTTTTAACTACAGTATAATGACCACGCCCCATCAAATGTGGCATTGGAAGTTGATGAGGCTGCTTGAATCCCCGAGAAGAGAAGAAGTGATTGTATGCGGCCAAAAAGAATGAATTAGAAACCTGCCACTTTCAAGGTCTTAAATGCTTTCCAACATAATTTTATTTTATCAAACAAATGCTAAAAAAAAGGATAATGGGATTATATTGTTTATAACGAAAATAAGACCTTCGCTCACCGTATCAGACCACTTGCACCAATTGCTACATTAATATTCTTTTATATATTTAGAAATACAAAACCGGGTTCAGATTCTACCACAACCCAGTCTTCAGCATTGGTAGCAGCTATATACTGGCATTTATCTCAGCATGTCCTGGTCGCAACTGACATGCGAGCATAAGTTTACTGGTAGGGTTTCACTTAGCAGCCAAATGCAGCAACCTAAGAAGCGAATATTTGGTAGCTAGGATGGAACTGAAATCATGTCTTATACGACATATATTGCAAAGCTTAACACATACAACGACAATGGTTCAGCGATAAAAACAAAGGTAAGCTTGGTTACATAACCTAGGTTACATCAATGCACATATTTTATATACATAAGCCAATTCTTTTGGAAATTCCGGCGCCTATAATTCTGACGTATAATAATTCTCATAAAACAACCCGTTGGATCCTGTCCCTTTCGCCTTCTTTTGTTTTTCTTTTCTTCTTATATTCATATATAAATCTAGCCAAGATCATTCGATAATTCTCACTCAACAAAACTACCTAATAACTAGACAGTTAATTCAGTTACAAACCCCACCATGGTCGTGGAAACTAGTTTTCCTGCGGTGAGCAAATGTGCATCCATAGGCCGAGAAAAGCACACTGTGGTGGCCGACATGGACGGAACTTTACTCATCGGCCGGAGCTCTTTCCCTTATTTTGCTCTAATCGCCTTCGAGGCCGGTGGGGTTTTCAGGCTTCTTTTTTTGCTGTTAGCCTCGCCATTAGCCGCACTTCTCTATTACTTAATTTCAGAATCAGCTGGTATTCAAGTTCTAATCTTTGTTTCATTTGCTGGGTTGAAAGTGGGGGATATTGAATCCGTGGCACGTGCGGTGTTGCCAAAGTTTTATTCCAATGATGTTCATCCTGAAACTTGGCGTGTGTTCTCTTCTTGCGGGAAACGGTGCGTTCTTACGGCGAATCCCAGGATTATGGTGGAAGCATTTTTGAAGGATTATTTGGGAGCTGATTTGATATTGGGAACTGAAATATCAAGTTATAAAGGTAGAGCTACAGGTTTTGTGACAATGCCTGGTGTTCTTGTAGGGAATAACAAGGCTAATGCTCTTCAAAAGGCTTTTGGAGACTCACAACCAGAGATTGGCCTTGGTGATAGGCATACTGATGCTGCTTTTATGTCTATGTGCAAGGTTAGCAATTTACTCATCACAATCTTGGGGATGGCATCTGATTGGGTACCCACAAAAATTGTTCTATTAAAATCAGAATATAAATGTTTATATTCTAACTTGTTTGAAATAATGGTAACAAAAGATATCAAATTAGAAAAACTATAATAGAAAATTATGACTCGTAAGAAAAAACACACATCAAATTATTCAAAAAAAAAAAAAAATTAACACACACGTATAAAATCAATATATTTAATCATTTAGACATCTTAACGTTTTAAAAGAAAAGAATAATATATATACATGAACTTATTAATTTCATTGCTATTATAAACTTTTTTTGACATAATATTGTATGTGACAAAGCAGGTGAATTACCAATTACAACTATGTCAACAAAATGTACTTAATTAAGGCTAACAAAATTGACCAATTCCATGTTTATATAATTTTTGTAAAATTGAGATATTTAAATTTGCTAGACATACATGTCAAGTCTAAATTAGGATTACAACTCTTATGTCTAATTTTAAGTTCTTCGTACATGAATTTTAATCCTCTGTGTGCTTAAATGTATATAATACAGGAGGGTTACGCCGTGCCGCCGGCGCCAAAATTAAGGGCAGTGACAAGTGACAAGCTGCCAAAGCCTATCATCTTCCACGACGGAAGGCTAGTTCAGAAGCCAACACCATTAATGGCACTACTAATTATCCTCTGGATTCCAATAGGCTTCATTCTAGCTTGCTTAAGAATAGCAGCAGGATCACTTCTACCTATGAAAATGGTATATTATGCCTTCTTAGCACTCGGTGTCCGTGTAACAGTGAAGGGCAACCCTCCTCCTCCGGCCAAAAAATCAATAGGCCAATCCGGTGTCCTATTTGTTTGCTCCCACAGAACCCTACTTGACCCAATATTCCTCTCCACCGCCCTCGGCCGCCCTATAGCCGCCGTCACCTACTCAGTTTCTCGGCTATCAGAAATCATATCACCCATCAAAACTGTTAGGCTCAGCCGGGACCGAGCCACGGATGCATCAATGATAAAAAAATTACTGGAAGAAGGAGACTTAGCCATATGCCCAGAAGGAACTACTTGCAGGGAACCGTTTCTATTGAGGTTCTCAGCTTTGTTCGCAGAATTGACGGATCAAATCGTGCCGGTGGCTATGGTTAATAGAATGAGCATGTTCCATGGAACCACAGCCAGAGGGTGGAAAGGGATGGATCCATTTTATTTTTTCATGAATCCTAGCCCAGCTTATGAAGTAACATTCTTGAGCAAGTTGCCTGTGGAGCTGACTTGTAGCTCAGGAAAGCCTAGCCATGAAGTGGCTAATTATATACAGAGGGTTATTGCAGCTACACTTTCCTATGAATGTACAAGTTTTACCAGGAAAGATAAGTACAGGGCACTTGCAGGAAATGATGGCACTGTTGTTGAGAAACCTAAGCTCAAGGCTAACAAAGTTATGGGCTGCTAATTTTAAATTTTTTTTTTTGGAGTGGGTTTTTAATTATTTATCTACGCCAATTTCTTGTACCTTTATAAATTATCTCAAATTATAGTTTAATTTAATGTTTGACATAAATTAAGGATGGTAAATAAAAGGACAAAAAATTGAAATTATATTATATGAAGAACTATCGCAACTTTAAGCTCATATATATATCGCGTGTTTACTTTATGCTTTAGGCATATCGAACTTTTTCTTTTTGAGATGATATATTAACAACTACATTGAACAAAACTTAAACACTACATATTATTTTCACAATCAATTTTATCAAATATTAATAAGATTTTATACCGCTGCCGAAGCAGTTAAATTAAACAAAAAAATTAATTCCTATAGAATTTCATTAAAATAAATAAATCGAAACATGCTTTTAGTTTTTAATTTCTGTTTCTATAAAAATAAAAATAAAAATAAAATAAAACGAAACCTGTTCGTTATTAACACTGAATTGCATCTCATAAGAATACCAGTTTGTACAAATTCTTGAATACATCCGGTGAGAAAATGGAGGAAAGAAACTTAATACAACAAGCCTATCAACAGAAGGATATATTCCATTTTCTTGAGTAGAAACTCAACCAAGATTTTCATTAAGATCATAAGTTCTTCAACAACTACTAGATTTTTAGAGAGCTAATATCTTCCGATGTCTTCCGACTTCCCCGCTCTTCCGACCAGATTGGACCATGCTCCATCGCGGATTTTCGATTGGAAATCCAAAAGGTGGAATGATGGTGGATTCTGGGATGCTCCCTCCCCAAAGGTTGAGCGTCCACAAGATGAATCCCCTACCTTCAGGCTATTTGTGGATAATTTGCCTCTAGGTTGGCCAGGGTATGGTTTGAGGAAATTGTTCTCCTGGTTCGGAAATGTGAAGAGTGTCTATATCCCAAAGAAACTGAGTGCAAAAGGTACCAAGTTTGGCTTTGTCAGTCTCTGTACGTCAAAGAATATTAATACAGTAGTTAATAGGTTAAATGGAGCATTCCTGGGCCACAGAAAACTACAAGTAAACGTAGCCAGACATGAAGGTTCACCTCACAGAGGAAAAGAGGAGGTTATTCACAATCCAAAAGAGGTAAATTACCCGAGTATGAGAGATACAAGATCATATGCTAGAGTGGTGGAAGAAAAAATGGTCAGCGACGATGGGAAACGTCAGGATACATACAAGAATATGAAAGCAGGTGCTGTCAATTTCCAATACAAGGTTAAATCGGAAGACAGGGAATGGCTGAACAGGAGCTTAGTTGGATGGTTACACAATGTACAGAATGTTTTCAGTATTCAAGAAGCCATGTTAGCTCAGGGCTATATGAATTGTGAATGTAGACCTATGGGGGGCAACCTTGTCCTCCTGACATTTCCTTCAGGTGAAGACAAAGAACACATGCTCAGCTCTGGTCTGGAATGGCTTGGAGAATGGTTTGAAATGATTAAACCATGGGAACCAAATGATGTGTGCAAAAAGAGATACACTTGGGTTAGATGTGAAGGTTTCCCTCTCCATGCTTGGAATCAAGATTTCTTTTCGACCATAGGGAGTTTATATGGCAATTTCATTACCTTGGATGATAGTACAAGAAAGAAAAAGTGTCTTGATGTAGCCAGATTCATGATAGCAACCTCATCACCTACAGTGATAAATGACATTTTAAAAACCAGAATTGATGGGATAGTATACCCTTTTAGGGTCTTTGAAGAGCCATCTTCTTTCTGTCCCGATCTGTTCAAATGGAAGACAATGGAAACTTCAGGGAGGGTTGTGAGGGAGGAGCAGATTCAATCGAAGAAGGTGGTAGGCGAAGAGTCTCCGGCCTCTGAAAATTCCTTATCTTCCTCGATAATTGGGGACAATAATTCCTTGGCTGCGCATTTGTCACGAAGTGGATCTCTGGAAGAGAGATATCAGAGGCATGGTAGTAGGGACCAATCCCCAAAGAAACAGAACTGTGAATTGCGGCCCTCTGCCGGGATATCTCCTTATTGGGCCCCAACCCCTTTGAGCTTAACAGAGTGCCGATCCAGCAATGTTGGCGAGCCCAGCCCATTAGCACTTGAGGACCTTACTCCCAATGGGTTGGAATTAATGGAAATTGAAGAGGACCCGTATCAGCAACCCAACCTGAATGAACTGGCAGTTCAAATTACCTCTAACGGTAAATTGCTCTCTAACCTTAAATCTAGAAAGAAAAAGGGGAAAAGGATCCGCTCCTTCTACTCGCTTGATAGCTCCAAAGCCTCTCGACAAGCCCCTGATTTAAGAAAAAAGAAGGGAAAAAAAGAGTGGTTGCTGTTCCTTCTACTGATTAAGCAAACACAGAAGACCAAGGTGGCTCAGCTTATGCTGCTGGAGAGTCCATCTCGGATGGATGCTTCCTTAATGTCAATCGCAGGATTCTCAAAGAAACCACGGTAGAACAGCTATCGCCCTATGAAGAAGCTTTGAAAGTTCTAGAGGTTGCTGATCAGTTGGGTATTGTTCCTCCTCAGAACAAAACTGCTTTCCTTGAATCTCTAATTAGATCAGAGGAAAGGGATAGAGAAATCTGGAGAAACTCACATGTAGAATCATGAAGGCACTAATTGAGATAGTAAGGTCCAGCTTGGGATATTTTCTAATCCGTGCAGTTAAATGATCTTCATGTCTTGGAATATTAGGGGTCTTAACTCGAATATCAAAAGAGGTCTCGTGGCTTCCTACATCAGGGAAAGGAATCTGGATATGGTGCTACTACAGGAGACAAAAATGCAGGGGATGGAGTCGATCATTGTCAGGAAACTTTGGGGAAAAAAGAACTTCGATTGGCTCTCCATAGATGCGGTAGGAAGCAGTGGGGGCATTCTAATTACATGGAACCGGGGATCTTTTCAGAGTCACAGTCAAATCAAGGGTCCACATTGGATAGCAGTCAAAGGAACTTTGGTAGAATTCAATCTAATATGCTGGGTAATTGCAGTTTATGCACCTTGTGAAGATCAGAAACAGTATGAATTGTGGATTCAACTGGCTAATCTCCTTGATGAGGATCTTCCCTTCCTCATTGGAGGTGACTTCAATGCAGTGCTTAGACCTGCAGATCGTTGGAGGGGGGTGTTTTATGGAAAGGACAAGAAATTCCAGAAATTTTTCTCCAACTCTGGCCTAATAGATGTCCCTCTGACTGGGAGGAAATATACTTGGGGGAACTCAGTGAGCCAGAGCAGAATAGACCGTTTCATAGTTAACAAAAATTGGCTCTTGACCATGAAAGATATGACCCAGACTGCTCTCCCCAAGAAAATTTCAGACCATTCCCCTCTTATTTTATCCTGCTTACATGTCAACTGGGGGCCAAGACCTTTTAAGTTCTTAAATGCATGGTTGAAGGATGCAGACTTCTTGAAGAGAGTCAACGAGTGGTGGTCATCTTCTAGGAGCTCAACTGGAAGTAACATACAGGCTAGATTGAAACTGCTCAAAAAATCCATAGTTATATGGAACAGGGCATCCTTTGGTAATGTTGATCTAGCTATCTCTAAACTTGAGGCAGACATTGAAGAACTAGACCGAGATCTTGAGAATGAAGACATACACGAGGCTATCAGGGGATTCATGTACTCCAAGAAAAATTTCCTTGTTAAGGAATTATGGGAAAGATTAAAAGCAAGAGAATCCATTTGGAGGCAAAAATCTAGAATCAAATGGTTAAATGAAGGAGAGCAAAATACGAAATTTTTCCACCTTGCTGCTTCAGTTAGAGCGAGTCACAATAAAATTGGAAGATTAGTAACAGAAAAGGGGACAATCACAAGTCCAATGGGAATTAAGCAGGAAATCTATGATTTTTATAAAGATCTTTACAGTGAAAAAAACTCTGACAGGCCCTCATTCCCGCAAAAAGCTTTTAAGAAGCTCTCTTCATCATCTAAAAATTTCTTGGAGTTGCCTTTTTCTCCTGAAGAGGTCAAAGCTTCTGTCTGGAGCTGTGATAGTTCTAAGGCTCCAGGTCCGGATGGCTTCAACTTTGCCTTCATTAAAGCAGCGTGGGACATTATTGAGACTGACATTTTTAAGATGGTGTCGAAATTCTATGATGAAGGATCTCTTCCAAGTGGCGTCTCATCCTCATTTCTCACTCTCATTCCCAAAGTAGTGGGGGCAGATAAACTCAAAGATTTTCGTCCAATTAGCTTAATCGGTAGTATGTACAAAATTATAGCAAAAATGCTGGCTAACCGATTAAAGAAGGTGGTGGGAGAAATTATTTCTGAAGAACAGTGTGCGTTCATCAAGGGCAGACAAATCCTAGACGGTGTCCTGATAACAAATGAGATTATCCACTCCTTAAAATGCTATAATAGAAGTGGGGTCATCTTTAAAGTAGATTTTCACAAGGCTTTTGATTCTGTGAACTGGGACTATCTTAGTTCAGTAATGGATCTCATGAACTTCGGATCTAAGTGGAGATCATGGATTCAGACCTGCATAGGCTCTGCAAAGGTGTCAGTCCTGGTCAATGGTTCCCCAACCCCTGAATTCCAGCTCTCACGAGGTCTCAGGCAGGGAGATCCTCTCTCCCCGTTCCTCTTCATAATAGCAGCTGAAGGTCTTTCGGTCCTCATAAATAAGGCAAAAGAGGCAAGCCTTCTCAGGGGTTTAAACCCACTTCCAACTTCTTCGCAGGATTTTGCCATCACTCACATCCAATATGCAGATGATACAGCGATTTTCTTAGAATCAAACATGGAGAGTATCCAGCAGATGAAGAGAGTCCTAAAGGTTTTTGCAGCAATCTCAGGTTTGATGGTTAATTTCCACAAAAGCTCCTTAATTGGAATAAATGTTAGGCAGGAATGGTTAGAGAGATGTGCAAAGTTGGTGCAGTGTAACATCCAACATCTGCCCTGCTTGTATCTTGGGCTTCCTTTAGGTGCAAATCCAAGGAAGAGAGAGACGTGGATCCCGGTAATTCAGAAATTCAAAGACAAGCTGGCCGGATGGAAAGGAAGATATTTATCAATGGCTGGTAGACTCACTCTAGTTAAAGCTACCTTGATGAGTCTTCCGATCTATCATATGTCTCTGTTCAAGGTGCCAGTTGGAGTCATCAAGTCTCTAAACTCCATAATGCGGAATTTCTTCTGGGGAGGTAATGACAGTAAGAGAGCCCTTTGTAAGATGAAATGGAGTTCCATTGAACTGCACAAGCTCCTTGGGGGCTTAGGGATTGGCTCTATTTTTCACAGAAATCTTAGTCTTCTATTCAAATGGTACTGGAGGCTACAACCAAATAGCAAGGCAACCTGGCAAAAGCTGATTTACAAAAAATATGGTATAAAAAATTGTCTGATCCCTCCTTCTATCGCCACTCCAAGAGCCTCTGTGATATGGAGGGACATTGATAAAATCAGGTCCTCCTCCCCCTTCTTGAATTGCCTAGCTGTAGATGTGGGTAAAGGAGACGCCTGTTTTTTTTGGCATGACAGGTGGATTGGATGAACCGTTGAAATGTAGGTTCCCTCGATTGTTCAAAATTTCACTCCAGGGGGATGCTTTGGTGAAGAATTGCGGCAAATGGTCAAGAGGAACTTGGCAATGGGAGCTAATTTGGAGGAGGGATCTCATGGTTTGGGAAAGGGAGAGGCTAGCTGAATTAGAATCTCTGATTAATTCGTTTTCCCTCTCTTTGGGGCAGTTGGACAGGAAAATTTGGGTTCATGACCCCAACGGGGTATTCTCTGTAAAATCGGCAAGTCTCCTCCTGGCCAACTCGATCTCTCCCTCGGTTAATTTGAAGCCTTACTCTTCGATCCTCTGGAAAAAGTTAGCGCCTCCTAAGGTAGAACTCTTCCTTTGGTTATCCTTGCTTAATCAGATCAGCACCAAAAGCTTCCTGGTGAGTAGGGGAATTTTGCAACCAAATGACATTATCTGCCCTATGTGCAAAAAAATGAATGAGGATGCCAACCACCTCCTTGTCTCTTGCCCAATATCAGCAGCCTTGTGGTATAAAATAATTAGATGGTGGGGATATGAATTCTGCATACCAGAACGGTTTAACGACTTGGTAATACAGTGGTCCTGTTATGCGAAAGGGCGTCTTCAGCAAAAGGTATGGAGCATTGTTTTTTTAGCTTGTATCTGGACCATATGGTTGGAGAGAAATGCAGTGGTTTTCTCTGGTAAATCGATAAACCCGTCCTCTTTGTTCCACCTGAGTTTAGCTCGAGCTTCCTTTTAGATCAGCTCACATCAGGATTTGAGTAGTTTAAAAGGGCAAGACCTTATCTTAGCTGCTGATGGTATTAAAAAATTGAAATTTGGGTGTATTCCCAGGCGTGTATGCCAATGGTCCCCTCCCAATTCAGGATATGTGAAATGGAATACCGACGGGTCGTCATTCGGAAATCCAGGGCCAGCTGGTATGGGAGGTGTTCTTAGGGACTCGTCTGGTAAAATTATGTGTATGTTCTCATGCAAAATTGGGATAAGTATCTCCTCTGTGGCAGAAGTTATGGCAGTCCAAAAAGCTCTCCTTATCTCAACTGACTTTCTTGTATGTCAGAACTTGGGGGTATGCTTTGAATTGGATTCTATGAATGCAGTTTCTTGGTTAAATGCTGAAGCAGTAAATAGACCTTGGAAGATAGGGCATGTGATTAATGACATCAAAAATAACTCAGCCAAGCTAAAAGAAGTTCAATTTGTACATAGAAGAAGGGAATGTAATCAGTTTGCAGATGCTCTTGCCAAACAGGGTGCTAATCGTGTGGATGATTTAGTGGCATGGCTTATTTGATTGGGGGCGTGATGTATAGCTGTTAGCAGCTGACAGGCTTGGCACTTTTTTTCCTTCGGGGCAGTTTGAGGCAGAGGCATCGTGTTAATTTGGGGTTATATAAGGCCTATCTTCTTGGCTTTCCTTTTCATATATCTTGGCACTGTTATATGGTTGTCTGCTGGTTAGCATTGGTTGGGGGGATGACCTTTCAAGGTTAATGAATTGGTTTGGACGATCAAATAATATGCAGTGGAGTTTGTCCTTTTTGGTATGGGGTTTTTTATGTGGTGCCTGCTGGGTTGTTGTAATTGTAACTAGCTTGGCAGTTTTTGCCACTCTGTTCTCTTTTTTCTTTAATAAAAGTTTTGGATTATAAAAAAAAAAAACTACTAGATGTTTAAATACAAGGTAATAATCCCATGCCTTGGCATTCAAAGTCGTGATAGGGCCTGATTTCCATTAGTATTGCTTAAAAATAACAGGCCGGGTCTTGGCTATAGAAACTTATTTAAAGCTGCATTAAGCTCACATTTGTGTGTTGAAGTAACTGAAAGAAAACTAATGCTATGTTTGGTAAGAGGGATTGTATTGTAATGTAATCGGAGATTGTAATGGATTAAGAAATGTATTGTATTGTAATGTAATTATGATTACATTACTATGTTTATTTATATTAGTAATGTAATATAAATATTAATACATTCCTATATTTGGTTAGATTACATACATGTATTGAAATATAATTATATTTATAATTATCAATTTATTTTTTATGATTATTTTATATATTTATTATATTATGATTTCATATAAAAAATGCAATTATACTAAATTGTACTTATTCATATTAAATTTTCAACTTAATATTTAAAGTAAAATTAACATTATAATTGTAACTATAAATTATAAAATAAATTGTTTCATAAAACTCAAATTATCAATGCTCAAATATCCCTACTAAGTAAACTTTTTACCCAAATCTCTTTCTCATCATCAGGTATAGTAAAAAATATATCAGTCGTTTTACTGTTACAACCAATTTTTCTTGTTACCTGGTGTCTCTCACGCATATTCAAACCACTCAATTTTGTCAACTCACTGTTGATCATCAATCTCTTCTCATGTGCATCGTCATCTTCTAATACTCTACTAAGTCTATCACTAGCCTTTCCAATTTTCATGCCAATAATAGAAGCCGAATCTTTAATAACTCTAGCCAAACTTGAAATACTTTCACTTCTACTACTTTTTACCTTAGAACCCTCTTCATTTGTCTCAAAAAATGAAGCAGAATCAATTGGAATAGAGCTTACTTAATTTTTATTAGCTTCATTCATTGTTTGTTTTTCCAACTCTTCCATAATATTTGCAGCTGTTTCAGCATCTTTTTCAGTAGCACGATCTTTTTCAAAAATAATACAGAGCTCCTCATAAAATGGAAAGGATTTGAACCTGAATGGTTCAGCATCCGAATGACTCTACAAGAACATACAACCATTCTTAGATTAAAAATTTTTAGATGTAAAAAAATATTTTTCACAAAAACTATAATGAAAAGTTTATAACCATACCTTCAAATATTCATCCCAAACTGCATTTTCTGCTATAATACATTTTCGATCTGAGTCCCAACCAAATCCACTGCAATTACAACCAGCCAACATGTCATGCACAACACCAAAATTGGCTTTTAAATTTCTCACTTTTGACTCGATGTGGGGCTTCGCTTTAATTCCACTATTTGGTAATTTTCCCTTAAGACTATCTTTCACAGCATTAAAATGTCCAGGTTTGAAATCTTTTTCAGCTTTAAATCTTCCAGTATTATGTAACTCGAGAAAAGTTTTAACTAGTTTCGTCTCTTCATCAAATGTTCATATCCTTTTATTAGTTCTTGGTCTTTTTGGCTTAATAGAACCTGAAGATGTACCGATGCTTGACATTTCTGCAACACAAAAATCAGCAGCAGCAGTCTATATAATTGAAGTATATAAAGAATTCAGTGGGTAGTATGTGATAAAAAAAGTTATGGTTTCATTAAAATTTGTAACATAAGTCTTCCAATAGATAATAATAATAATAATAATAATAATAATAATAATAATAATAATAATAATAATATATCTTACTCAGCAGTTGAAATTGCTGGGCTAAATAAGCAGCAAATGAAGGAGTTGATCTCAGCACCATTATTTTATTTACAACCCAAACAAGTATCAACTGCTTTCCTCTCAAAAATACCACAAAGCAGATGCACAAGTCTAATACACTAAAACAGATAGAAGAAGAAAAATGCATGGCAAAACTTTGATACCTACCATCGAAAAATCTACCCCAATTTCCATTCAATATCTTATGAAATTAGATGATACTTGTTTTGTGTGGCTGGAGATGAAATCTCATCTTCCAGGCCATATAAATCACTAGATAGCAAATAATCACCTATAGAATATCCGGCACAATAGGAAACAACATTGGATTGACATGTAGCCTAATGACTGAGATGCTTATATTTATGATGACGAATCGGTAATGTTTAAGGTAAGATCGAATATAATTTCAAAAAAGGAATATACATAAAGAGGAAAAGAAATGGAATTTGTCATTTGTATTTCAGTCAAACAAGTATATGTAGAAATTATTTAGAATAAATAAAATGAGGAGAGGAATATAAGATGTCACCCAAGAATATTTCCAAAATCTGCTCTTAATATATGTTTTGTTTCTCAACACAATACAAAAGAAGAATATAGATAGATATAATCATGCAAACTGTTTTCCCATAAATAGTCAGTATTTGAGAACAGATGAATATAGATATATGAATGCAAATTGCAAACTATTAACTATGCCACTTTACCCTAAACTTCTATTTTCTGCATTCTCACTACAAACAACATAGTTCTCTGCACAATTGAAGAAAAGAACACCTTGAATGCATAGTCGTAATGGGATCAAGAGGACTACGATGGAGAATTAAGTTCTACTTGTGTTGTCCGCATGGTATGTTAGACTGGGGTAACTCACCGTTAAAGACAAAATTCATCTTCTTACAAGACCGAAATCAAAACCAAAAAAAAAATCTGGACAGAATCGATAGGTTACTCACCGTTAAAAAGAGAGGAGAGAGCTTACTCTTCGATCACCAACAATGATGATTCCGATGGTGGTGAGATCGACGATAGTGAAGTGAAACTAGCGATGGAGGTGAAGGAGGCGAAAGAGGTAGAGAGAAGTTTTCCAGCAAAATAATTGAATTGTAATTAGAAATACAATACATTTTAAAGGGATTAAAAAATATACTAATGAATGTATTGAATATTACAGATGTATTTACCATTGCAATACAATATAAAAATTTTACATTATCAAACATAGTATTAATTACTAAACCAATTACATTACAATACAATACTTCCTACTATGGCATAAGGTATTGGCTCTGTAATGGATATAGGGTTTTAGTAAACAAACACAAAGATGCCATTGTCCTCACAAAGAAATATTATAATTAATTGTGGTGTGCCTGGTTAAAACCTTAAAACTTTTCTTAGGCATTGTGTTGAATTTTCTTAACCGCCCTCTAGATGTGAATGTGATTGTTACCTGTTTTGAATAATTTCTGGGAGCTTGCACAATTTCAAAGCTGACATTGTGGCGCTAAAAGGGATTGTTAGTCTAGACAAGCACCATAAAGCAGGGGGAGAGCCAACTAGAATTGGTCATGACTTGCCTTTAGAATAAACATATATAATATATTAGGACAATCATTTGCCTTTTATTACGAGTATCCAAAAAGTTGAAGAGACCACTCAATCCCCTAAAATTAAGCCCTTAAAAATGGCAAAAAAAAAAAAAATTAAAAATGATAAAATCCAATTGCAATAGATAATTGGAAATGGTGGGACTATTTTATACATTTGATTTAACATCTACAAACATATAAAAAAATGCAGATATGGGTTTCCAATGCTTAATTTATGATGTCTTTGAACATACATTATATAACTTATAAGTGAGTGGATGATACCTAGGCTTAAATCACCATTCAATAGGAATATGGCATTAGTACCAAAAAATAACTATACAAGATTCCATAAAAAAATAATAAATAAATAACTATGCAAGCTGCACAATTTTGCATCTTTTATTTTTATTTATAGATTATTTTTATCCTACTTGTCATGATCAATAAAATAATAGCTGGAGGTTTCCCAAAAAAATTAAAGAAAGAAAGTTTACAGTCTTCACTCTTGAGGTTGTAAAGAAAACTGACAATTGTAATAAAGGACAGGAACTCAGATTTCTGAAACATAGAAGCTTTCAAAAGTACATTAGGACCAGCAATGGTCTAAGAACATGGGAGTTATAAAACCTGCTTCCTATTCACAGACATGTGCCATCATATTCATGCAATTATTAATTACAATAATTTTAAAAAATCTATAAAAATCATAATTTGATTAGTTAGATGGTGTATTTTAGTACAGATAGAAATCTCAGTCTGATATATCCTAATAGTAACTCAGGAGGTTTTTGGATTTTCTGACGAGTACAAAAACTATTGGGTGAAGTAAATCCGGCCCATTTCTTATAATAATATTTCTTTGCATATAGTCTTTGTTCTCCATTTGTCCCACTCTTTATGCGATGACAAAGGACATCATAATTCAGACATATTCATGCTTTTTCAGCATTACTAACTGTAAAGGGCAAAAGCAAAACAAACTCTTTTGACTCTTTATTGTTCTACTCCAAATTAAAATAGGGATCTTGAACTTAGATTAATTTCCTCAAATATATCAGCAAATCACCAGTCTTGCTAAAATGGCTTATCAGCTGCTATGCTTTCTTGTTTTATTTACCATCACAATAGTTGGAGAGGCAAAGCAGATTGCTGATAGATCATGCAATCCCAATGATCTCAAGGGTCTAATTGGTTTCAAGGCCGGAATCCATGGCGATACTTCTAACAGATTATCGAAATGGATTGGTCATAATTGCTGCATATGGGAAGGCATTCGCTGCGAAAATACAACTGGTAGAGTCACAGAAATCAATCTTTCAGGATTCATTTCCTCGAGTGAATTCATGTTCCAATCCGAAATGCGTGGATTGCTGTCTTCTTCTATATTATTTATCAGCTCTCTTGAAGTCATTGATCTCGGTGGCCTAATAGGCCTCGCTGGAACGATCCCACCAGCGATTGGTTTTCTCCTCCCAAAGCTGCGAAAGCTGTACTTTTATGGCAACAAGCTCAGTGGACAAGTGCCTGATAGTATCGGTAAGCTGTCAAAACTTGAACAACTTCATCTGCATGAGAATCAATTGTCTGGTTATCTCCCTTCTAGCCTTGGCAATCTTAAAAACCTTAATCAACTGCTGCTGTATTCGAATCGATTCACTGGGGCAATACCTGATTCAATTACTAACTTGAAGAATCTAATGCGATTGGATCTTCACAGCAATGCACTAACTGGTCATATACCAGAAAAGATCGGTGAATTACAGACGTTGCAGAAACTTGATCTTTCGAGCAATCGCTTAAGAGGGAAAATTCCAGTTTCATTGACCATTTTGAATGCCATATCAGAGCTGTATTTGGATACAAATAATCTTGAAGGAGAAATCCCATTTCCATCAAGTTCTGGTCAATTGTCTTCTCTTGCCTTCCTTAGACTGAATGATAACAATCTTACTGGAAGGGTACCGGAAAACATCAGATACCTGCTTTCCCTCCAAAGAGTTTCCCTAGCAAACAACAAGCTCGAGGGTCCAATTCCTTCCAGTTTGGGTAATCTAGCAGGTTTGACAGAGCTATATCTCAATGGAAATCTGCTATCAGGCCAAATACCGAAATCAATCAACCAACTCTGTCGCCTAATTCTCTTGAACTTGTCTCATAATTCGGTTCAAGGTCCGTTGCCTCACGATATTTCCTCGCTCCAAAATCTCCAAACTCTAGATTTGTCATTCAACCAATTGAATCTCATCGCCTTCCCAAAATGGCTGGCAGAAATGCCATCTCTTTCTAGGATATACTTATCAGGGTGTGGAATCCATGGAGAAATTCCAGACTTCTTGCAAGTAACACCAAGTCCGTTACAAGAACTGGATTTATCATCTAATTATCTCACTGGAAGCTTGCCAGCATGGATAGGAAGGCTCACTCAGCTCTACTCATTAAATCTCTCGAGAAATTCTCTTGCTTCAGGTATCCCTGATTCGATTACGAGCTTGCAGAATTTGGGAGTTCTAGATCTCCACTCAAACAAGCTGACAGGCCCCATAAGGAAAGTTCTTGAGGTGGGAAATGCATTTCCTGATGGCTCACTAACATATATTGATCTTTCTAATAACAAATTTTCTGGTAGCATTCAACAAATTGGAGTAGGAGCTCAATCTGGGATACAGTATCTCAATTTGTCACAAAATTTTCTGGAAAGCAGGGTACCGACAACCATAGGGAGATTAAATTTATTGCAGACTTTGGATTTGAGCTGCAATAATTTCAGTTCCAACTTGCCAGAAGCTTTAGCAAATTTGAGCGCATTAGAAAGACTGAAGCTGCAGAAAAACCGTTTCACTGGCAAAATACCATTTGGATTTCTGAAGCTGAGAAAGCTGAAGGAACTGGATTTATCGGATAATCTTCTGGTCGGTGAAATTCCGACAGGTAAACCTTTAAGTGAGTTCCCAGAGACCTGTTATTCTGGAAACAAAGGTTTATGTGGGAAGCCTCTTACTCCTTGTAAGGCTTGAGGTTTCCTGATGCTAAATATAAATATGAAGAAAGTAGTACTCTTAGGAATTGTTCTACGAAATGAAACAAAAATCATTTTTTATCTCACGAGTTGCTCCTCTCTCTTTTCCTGTCCTTCCTCTCTGCCTCTCCACAATGCCATAGAAATAATAATCATGATTTTATTCCATGTGCTGAGAAAATGTCAGCATCACTGTGGTAAATTAAAAAATTAAACAATACATGTCCACCTGATTCTGTTAGATTCTTATGCTAATGGACTCTTTTCCTACGTAGCTGTTGTGATGAGTTACAGAATTGCACAAAAGATGAATAAAGACCGATAAAAAAAATTCTCTGAAAATTAGCCTTATTAAATACAAGTGTTACATCATTTAAGCACTTATAGCATCAAAGGGATCTTGATTTAACCCCAGTTGATGGTATTTCATGTAGTCAATTCCATTTAACCGTATGCAACATAAGATCTGCTCAGGTAACTCTTCTGCTTTGTTCCCCTGTTTTATTATGATAAACAAGGTATATCAGATTTCAAGATCCAAAACAACTAAAAACAGATGAACTTCCAAATAGCTAAGAACTTCCTTTCTTCTCAAAAAAGAAAATTCATATGAAAAGGGGACAATTTTACCTGTATCGTGAGGCCAACATCCAGCATGCATATTTTAAGTCTATCTAGGAATGCTTCAAAACCTTTCCTAGAAATGTAACTGAATCTGTGCATGTCTATTACAATCTCGAAGTAGTTTTCTCCCTGGAAGAAGAAGAAGAAGAAGAAGAGGAAAAAAAAATTGCCTTTTATAAGAAGGAAAGCACATTAAAACGTTTGCCACACAAAATATGTTGATCGAAAGCTGTTTGGCACAATTCATATCTCATTACATTATTTTTAAGAAACACAGAAATGGAATAGCAACTTGAGAAATGACCATCACAAATCCTAATGCACCGACATAATCAAATTTGTAAGGTTTATATGTTAAGTATTTACGATAATATATGCTAAACAATTCATATTTCTTTGGAGATATGAGATATCTGCCTAACCATGAAGGAAAATCACTGCTCAACAAGGACACAGATGAAACTCGTACTCGAGAGCAGCATATGTAAAATTTAAAATCAACTTACTGAGTAAAATTCATGCTGTGGGCGTGAAAGAACAGGTTTTTCATTGTATGCCTGCATAAGCTTCCTCTCTGTGGCACTTAAATGAAGATCTTCTACATTTACAACTCGACCCAATATCTTCAACCTTTCTCGAAAGGGTACAATTGTATCTGTAGTGAATCCTTTAACTTTTTCAACTTCATCATCAATTAACCGCTGTTCAGAACATAATTAATAATGTAAACAAAGCCATCGACAGCAAATAACAACACAAATTCTGATTTTTAAATGTGATATATTGCAATCAAAATAAAAAAGGATCCCATCTTACTGTGATACTTTCTTGAAAATGGGTTGGAAGTTCCTTCAAGTAATTCTCAGAAAGCTTAAAATACAAAACAAAACTCATTCCTTCTCCATCAATTTCACTCTGAAAAAGTGTAGCATTATACAATGGTACCTGCGCGACCCACACAGAAAAAAAAAAAAAAAAAGTCAACTCTAAGGATATTATAAAAGGAAAAACGAAAAAGAAGAAAAACTTAATTTCTCACTCAAGTCCTGCACATTAGAAACATGAATGCAAAGATGTACACCTACTGAAAGTGAGAACAAATTAGGATACCTGAACATTTACAACAAGAATAGCTGGGAGCTTCCCAGAAGAATTAATAACAGGAAGCTCCACAAACCGAGCAATATGGCCAATTTTTCGCGGAGTTAAAAATACATCAACACCAAATGGGTAATATGCAGCATGGTTAGAAGCAAATTCCTTCTTCTTGTCCCTGGCATTCAGAAAATACGTGAATTAGAAAACAACTCTTTGCAAGAAGACAGCTAAGTTAGATCTGAACTTAGGGCAGACTGTGCTAACTTATACGTATACATACTATATGCATTTAATTGCAGTTAAGTATGTAGGTGCAAAAGTAATTACACAATAGGATTCCATCTAACCTGAAATAGTTCTGTCCCCGTACTTTGAAACTGCCTGGTTCTATATGGGACCAACAATCGAGCATTTTCTTTTCTAATGGACAAAAAGGTACTTGAGAACCCGCTACTGGTCTCTGCAGAATTGGTTTCGAAGAAACTGAAACCATTTAAAAAAAGAGGAAGAATAAATTAGGCACTAAAAATAAATATTTATAAAGGATTCAAATGCAAATAATACCAAAAAGCAACACTGATAAACTATGAGATGCAAAGCAAGAAGTTTGTTAAGATGAAAAACAAAATTAAAAAGATAAACAAAAGTCATATATAATGTAAGATAATAGATTTAGTACTTTAAAAAATCTAATATAGGCATAATTGGAAATTGAATAACTTCCGCTGATAAATTGAATCAATAAACTCGGTCAACATACTTTCTGAATGAAGCAGAAACATAAGCCATTGTTTGCAAGTGGTGCAATGGTAATGCTTATTCTATTTCTAAAGTTTACTACATGATTAGAAAGCATTCAACATGAAAACTGTAGAGCAAATGTTACTAGAGAATCCAACCATAAACTTATATTCTGAAAACTGTAAATTTAACAGATGACGGTAATGGTATAATGTATGTGACCCTATCAATGAGATACCGCAATTGCTAATAATAAGATCATTCACAACTTGAAACTACAGCTCCACAAACTTTAGCTACATAGAGTAGTTAAAACTAACAAATCAAATTCTTGATACCTTTTGTAAGAATATATAATGACAATTAAGTTTTTTTTTTCTCTCTGCAAAAACAAAATTACATTCCAAATGCTTGAGTTGGAATTCTTACAATATGGGAACCTTCAGAGTTGACAGAAAAGTACTTACATAGAGCATTATTAGGATGGCCTTCTTTCCATTTGAATGAAAGTTTTAAAGCAGACTTTTTCCTTGCACTCGGGGGGCTAGAGCTCAATGATCTTCTCTTTTCAACAGGTTGAACAGTCGAAGCAAGACAAGGCAAACAGTTTCCTGCATGAATTCCGCAACTGTCTAATAACCCTTCCCCCCTACCAGCATTATCATCTACAGAGGATGCAATTTCATCCAGATACACAGGTTGCTTCACTTCATTAGAAGGTCCCTCAGATTTCGATAGGGAATCTGCATTGCCTGAGTTGAAGACTTGATTACTAGAACATCTAGCAGCCTCGCTCACAGAGTTCCGAGCAGAGTTTCCTGTATAATTTGCCACCTTTCTCTGATCACTTGTTGAGGAATGTTGATTATTGAAACGTTCTGCGTGATTTGTGTCTCTATTAAATGTATTAGCTGATGGCGGTAAACTTTCAAACCCATTTAAAGATAACATGTCTGCAGAAATTGAACAAATTCGTAACTCAAAAATATAAACTCAGCTATCCATCAGCATATATAAAAATTCTAGAAAACATAAATGCAACAGAAAATAGAATGTACAAAAAATCTTACCATCCGGCACACTCTCAAAATCTTCATCACAATCAGACTCAAATATTGCAATGGAGTCAAACCATGCCTCTTCAATACTTCCTGCTGTCGTTGCAGTGTAAAATTAAATAAGTCAGATATACATTGACGTCCAAATAAAAGAAAGAGATACTTCATCTATAAATATCCATGGTCTATTTGTGGAAGTCCATCCTATTGCCAAATTGGGAAGGGTTTAACAAAGCACAGCTGTCACTGCCACCTCAAAAAGATCATCAAGAACCAAAACAATAGTACATTGGCTTAAAAATCAAAACGCCATTGACACGGGCATTGACGCCCATTATATATGCTGTGCAGTCAATTCTGCACCAATTGGTAACAAAACTATACTAGGAAACTCTATCTTGCAAAAAATACATCAAAGATCAGAAACCAATCTGCTAAAACGATGAAGCTGAAATTGGTAAAATCTTCAGCTAATTGCAGCAAAAACATTAGAGCACAGAAAGTTGGCCTTTGGCCTGGCATTTAAGTTGGAACCATGTCCATATCCACATTGTTTCAAGGAAAATGATAACAAAACTTCCCTCTGCGTAAGGATCAGTTCAGAAGGTATCGTTTATGAGACGCATGCCAACTTTTTATCGTCACATTTAACAATAGAACACTAATCATCGTAAAAGAAAAGTACAAAGTAACCACATTTCAAGCAAAAAGATTAACCACATTAAAATCATTAACCCAAACTAAACTATAAACAGTTAAATTCCAAACCAACAAACACCAAAATCAAACAAATCATCCAAACAAATAGAGACCCCAATTTAATGTTAAGTCAAACACATAAACGATTCCAAGAAAGGGGGGTAAAAAGAGAAGAACTTTGAGCACAAAACAACAAGGCAAGTAGAGAGGGGTTTCTATGTGGACCTTGAAAAGTGGGGTTAGAGAAAGAGGAACGACGATCAGGTGGAGGAGCAGAAGCAGAAGAAGGCCTATCAAACTTATCAATTGATCCATCAGATAATCTTGAAGATATTCTTCTCTTGATCGCTTTCTTCTTTCTGCGTAGCTTCTTCTTTGAAGACCTTAATCTCCCACCTGCACACCCTTCTGGGGTTGATACACATCCCCCCATTTCTCTCTCTCTCTTTCACAGAGATCAGAAAGTCTCCATTCTTTAAACAAGACACACAAATTCTATTACTAGTCTTGAAGAAGGATAAAAACAATGAAAGTGAGAGAAAACCCAACTCCTAGATAGAAAATAACATTAAAAAATATACATGGGGAAGGCTATAAGCAACAACAACTACCGTTTCTAGACTTTATTGCTTTCTTGATTTTCAGAAAGAGAGAGAAAAGGAAAAAGAAAGAGAGAAACTCATTTGTATTTGTAATCTAAGCTAAGATAATTAAAGACGGTTTCTTTCATCTTTGGCTTTCTGTAATAAATCAAAGTCTTTTATTTTTTTTGTTATTTATGAAATTAAACGAAAAAGGAATAAAAATAAATAAATAAAAGGAAACAGAGACGCAATGACGGCAGTTTGCGTTTGTTGTTTGTTGCTCTCTGCATAAGGCGGGCAGGACCCAATTCACTGATTCTGCCACGTGGCTTGATATTATTAGCCTAGATTAAGAGTTTTAGACGTGTTTGTGCGTGTGGCTGTCTTTGCTCTTTTATTCTTTTTTTCTTACACTTATTTTTATCTCTTTTCTTTTTTAGCACTTAATCTTTTGAATTATATCTGTGTGCTAAATCCTTACACGTTTATTTGTCGTATTAAGTCCTTATATTTATCTCTCAATTTTTTAAAAAAGTTTTAAAATTTATACTTTTTACCCTAAACTTATTTTTCTTTTTTCAGAATAATTTATGTTTTATAAATCACTTCCTATAAAATTCTAATGCTATTTTCTTCATGCCTACTTCTTACTCTATGAATTTAAATGATAAACAAAAATAAACTTAACTTGACAAACATTTAGAGGTTCTTTGGATTTTAATGAAAATGAATTTTGATCTCTATTCATTTTTCATAGATATTAAAGTATTCAAAACTGCTAACAAATCCGAAAGCTCACTGTTCTAAAAAAATAATTTAAATTTAAATTTATAAATTTATAGTAATATTATTAGCTTTTTATTGAGTAAATCATTTGGAGCAAAATATAAAAATAAAATAAAGCTACATCTAATTTTTAAGTTGAATAGAAAAAAAGGATATTTGTTGGCAATGTTAGATAATTACAACGACATGGTCATGACATTGAGATGCTTGCCTGTAATTTTTTTTTTAAATAATAATAATAAACTTTTGATAAAACAAATAAAATAGTAGGAAAGTTAATTAGGTTGGTGGTGGGAGTCACCAAAAATATTTGTCATCTGGTCCAACTCAAATCTCTGGTACTTTACGCTACTAATTAATTCCTTTTTTTGTATTTTATTAATTATGTGGTTTAATTTTCAGAATTAATTAACAAAAGGTGTAAGGTAATGAAGGTTAGGTCAGTTTCATGAAGCGACCATATGTTTCACTCGTAAGTTTGATGTTAATTTACTCATTAAAACATGTTTAGTGTCTTTGATTTGGCTGAAAATTTCAATTTATTTACAAAATTATAATCAATCTCATTTATACGTACCAAATATAATATTTTGCCATTATTTTATTATAATGCCATTCAAAAAAATCATAAAATTTATTGTAGCAGCCTTGAACACTATCCCTAAAAAAACAAAATAACACGCATTTTTGTTAAAAAAAAAAAGTTAGGGGAGAAATAATAATTCTTATAAAATATGAATACTTAATGGTAACTTTCCAGTCAAAGGAATAAATAGAGTGTTAGGGCTTATCCACAAAAATTAAAACTAAGAAATGGGATAGAAAGAAGGTCGTATATGATTGGTAGAAAAAGATTAAAGCGTTAAAGATAAGATAATTCACGATAAATATATATATATATATATATATATAATTTCAATGCAACAGTAGAAGTATTAAAAATGTAGATTTTGGTGTTCTTTTTAATTTAGAAATTTATGCTATGCGTTACTGATATTTGATATTTGCCTTCTAATTACTTATTGGTATATAGTGGTAATAATTATATTGAAAAAAAGATTATCGTAAGAATTTCAATTCATTCCTTTTCTTGATTACAAGGATGTGTGATTTGAGTTTATTGGTTTTATTTCTGTGCGAACATGATAAATTTGTGCACCATAACAATTTTATTATTATTATAAGATTTTGATTTACAATTTAAACATAAGACATTAAACTAAGTTTTATAATTCATTATGGTAGAATTTTCCTCTTTAATGGGTTGGTATGATGAATATATGCATAATTAGACCAACTCAAGGGTTAATATTAAACTTGCATTGCATAATTTTAATAAGTAACGTTTTGATGACGAATAATTTCGAAAAAATATCATTTGCTTCAACAACATGAACTGTGCTAAGAATAAGAAAAAAAAAAAAAAGATTAACGATGTACTATATAAAACAATTTTAAGTTGATATGAAATTTTAATTTTTTATTAAAAAATAAATTAGAGCAGCACAATAATAGAAATGTATGCATAGGATGCAAATAAGGAAACAACTATATAAAAATAATAATAATAATTAAATAAATGAAATAATAGAAATCCATTCCCTTTATTCAAATTTTAAGAATAAAATATTAAAAAAAGTATTTTATTTTTTTTTATAAATTACTAATAAAATTGAGATATCACCTTTCTACAAGAAACAGCTAGCAAATCCTTCAATAAATATAATAAAGGGCAGAAACTCGGTGGGTGGACCATAGGATGCCACATACCTTAATTGCTTCTGCCAACATTACCCTCTTTTATTATTCAGTGCAACTGTGCAAGTACCTTCTTCGATATCTTTCATGTGGATTGCTAGAATTTTAAAATAAAATAAAAAATGTGGATTGGTAGAATTGAAAATAAATATAATAAAAAATTGGAGCCATAATGATTTTTGAATTTATGGCCCTTCATTATTCATAGTAATTCAACATTTGCAGCTAACTTTATATCCGATTAAATTTTCACCTTTTCAATAAATTTAAAATATCATTATTACTTTAATATCATTATTACTTTAATAATATTTAATACATATTTTTTTATCTTTATTTTACATATCATATCAATAAAATATTTAATAATTTTTTTTACATGCTTTACTATAATAGCTTAAATTAAAAAGTAGCATTTTAGTCTATTCAAGACCATAATTTTTTATAAAAATTAGCAAAATCAAAGACTATTTTAATATTGGTAATTTATATAAAAATATGACAATTTGGTGAGACGGATAAAGTATTTATTTTATTAGATCTTTAAATTGACATTATTATTTATTTTTTGAAAATTAAAATGATACTATTAATTTTTTTTTTTTTAAAAATCAGATACTTATGAATTGATTAAATCATATTGTCGGATTTCATACATTGATTTTAAAACTCAGATGATAATTCTTAAATAGTTAAATTAGAATAAATTAGAAATTTCATGATATATAAGAATATTTGGGATCACATGAATCATTTGAATACTTCTTAAAAATTAAATCAAAGGAAAATGAATTTTGAGAATAAAATGGATAAATTTGGTAACACAATTAGCTGAAAATTAGATTTTGAAGCAAACTGATTAAAAATTCAGAAGTCAATCATTCAACCTTAATATATATATATATATTTGAAAAAGGCTGAATATTTTCTTATAACTATTATTCTCTGAAAAATAAAAATGTTGTAAAGAAATATCAAGAACCATAAAAACTACATAGTACATAGTATGAAATGAAAAGAAATAGTTTGATACTATTTTACATTTTCAACCAAAGCCATCAACTCCATTGAATTTGGTAGCCTAATTCAGAGGATAGCGGTCAAAATGTGTCGCAGGAATTGCTCGATCATCTTTGTACACACACGCACGTTAGTAAATACAAATTGCAGCAATTATTTAGACTACCTTCCAAATGCTTAAATTGCCGACCTCACCTCCATCTCCTGCCAAAATCTATCTTCATTATCATTAGTATCATTTATCAAGAGACCATCAGGTTTGAATTTCACATGTATACAAATAAAATTAATACTCGCAATTAGCATAGTGTTTTTGTTTTAGTTTTGCCTATGAATGACCTCTACTTAGGAATTATTCTTCTGGCAGTTCAATGCTATTAATGTTGGACTTTGTGACAGCTATGACTCTGTCACTCGTCTCGTTTAAGTAACCCCCCTTTTATTAGGGCATTTAATTTGAAGGGAACATTTTACGATATGATTAATTACTGCTTCCGTAGTATTAGTACTTCAATTATGGGCTTAATTAGGAGTATTATGGAAGTGTCACTGCAAAGCTAAGTGGATGTTTAATGTAATTTGATTAATCAAAGAAACAGTCAAACAAAGACATTAAATGAGTTCAGTGCTCTTCAATATTTTCCCTGTAAAGAAATTTTGGGATCTTTCTGATGCCACAGGACATGTCTACCCCACATGCCTGCCAGTGCCAGGGGCTTTTCTACCATACTCCCACTTTCTCACATCACGTGTATTTTCCCTGTAGTATTTTTTTTTTCTTTTTTCAAAATACATCGTCTAGGCCTCCAACTTATATTTTTTAATTGAATTTTTAAATTTTTTATTTTATTATATCAAATTTTTAAATTTTAACCGTTAAATTATATTTTAAATAGTATTGATAAAGCTTAAAATGTCTTTATCTGAAAAATAGAAAGCGATCCGATCGGATAAGAATACACTGCAATAAGAAGAGTCCGGTCGGATCAGGCGTAAGCACTCCGAAACTTAAGTTAGTAACTTAGGGAGAGAATATACTTTTAGAGAGAGAATGTTTAGAATTCAATATTTGGTACCATCGTTGACTGGGCTATTTATATGAGATGATTGAGGGGCACTCGAGTGCCTGGGGAGTGATTACTGGCTGTCAGAGTAGGTATTCGGCGACATGAAAGGGAGCAGGTGGTAGGCATGGGCGCTGCCTTGTGTCAGGTGGCTGATGGGACTGACGGTCACATCAGCCGATCGGGCGTGTGCGCTGCCTAGGAGCTCGTGTCTGCTACTCTTGGTTGTTGAGCCTTGGGCCTTGCCAATTAAGTGGGCCGGCTTAATGGGCTTTAGAGCAAATGATACTTGCTGTGTTATCACTTGTCCCCCCTCAACAGGTCCGATTGGGCATAGATTTACCTTTTACAGGTCCGTTTGGATGGGATCAGTTCTGAATTTTCCCGATCTGAAGACGCATGTTGGCGCGATTTTTGAATTTGGGAGGCGCTTTTTCTGAAGGTGCGCGCCTACTTGGATAGCTATTTGCATTTAATGTTGCGCGTGCACCAAGGGCGACGCTTCGTTCTGCGTAGAGCCATAATATCTTTTGACACGTGGCGCTCTTTTAGTGGCGTAACGGTTGGCATATTCTGGAAGCTCCGACTATAAATAGGGGATTTTTTGGAAGAATTTCTTTTCTTACTTTTGCAATCCCTAGCGAAACTCTGCCAAAAATCTTTCTCAACCCCCAGATTTCTGCCATCGCTCCTTGTTCTTTCTTCAAGCTTCCTAAGTCTCTTCTATCAAGTAAGTAACTCCTCTTTTCCTTCTTGCCTTTTTCTTTTGCTTTCGATTTCCCTTGGTATTCATCCAATTAGAAGTTAGGGATTTGCATTTTCCCACTTCCTTTGCGAGAAATGGCTTCTAGCAGCGGGCAATCGCTGGACATGAGTTTTTTGACCGAGTATGAAAATAAGCCTGTAGTTGAGTCGTGTTCCCGACTGACCAACGGTGAGGTGGCCGAGATTCCAGCCAAGTATGGCTTCCCTGACAACGTATCTGTAGTGCCATACCCCGCTTCTATGGCGGTGACGGAGGGGCCCTTTGGGAAAGATGGGAATGAGTGGTTCATCCGCCACCAATGGAGCTTGGATGCAGGGATGTGTCTTCCTCGTTGAAATCGCTGTACTAGAGGGCTATGGAATCGCCCCTTACCAACTGCATCCAAATGGGTGGAGAACCTTGGCTTGTTTCAAGATATTATGCATTTGGGAGGGAACCGCCCCAACTCTCGACCTCTTCACCCATTTCTTCTATGTGTCGTGCCGGAGTGATGGGACAGAGCACTTCTTCACAAGCCGACCGAAGAAAAAACTCATCAACATCCCCAGTTCCATGAAAGGCTTCCGAGAGCGATATTTTTTGGTCGAAAAAAGCGGCGGTTTCGGAGTGAGCCTCTCCCGATCGAATGGGGCCAACATTTTAAAAGATCTGGCCGCCGATTAGCCAATGTACGAGGCTGACATCCAAAAACTGATGGGAGCCGTGGCAAGGAACGGGGGACATTTCGAGTCCAAACGGCTGTTGGAGGCACTCCCGGGGCCCTCCATCCTAGCTGCTCTGAGGGCCGAAGTTGCTGTAGAATGTGAGCATTAGGATCGGGCAAAGCAAACAATCATGGAGCACTAAGCATGCATTGCATTTGCATTGAATAATGTTGTTTTATAAAAAAAAAAAATTATCTTGTTTATTGCTTGTTCGCAGCTGAGATGGCTGGTAGGGGCGATGCGTCTAAGAAGCTCGGCGAGAGGATCAGGCTGAAACGTGAGGCCGAGCGGAAGGCCCAAGAACAAAGGAAGAGGAGAAAGCTGGTGTCCTCCGCGGAACTGCAATCCTCTCGGGGGGCTGCCGGCGCTTCTTCAGCTGCCGCTGCAATTGCTGTTGTCCCAATCTCTTCGACTCCTCCAGCTGTTACCGTGCTTGCCTCCAAACAAGCAGCGCCAGCACATCAAACCGGAATCACTCACCATCATCTGAAGAACACTCGGCCCCCGAGGCTTCGGGATGAATCGGATGATGATGACGCGCCCATTGCCCAAATGATCAGAGAGGTGGAGGAGGCTGCCAAGAAGAAAACCGAGGAGGCTGCCAAGAGGAGAGCTGCTGAGCTGATAGCCGAATCGAATGCTCGGGTGGTCGCCAAAGGCAAAGCCGTTCATCATGGCGAGGCTCTTCCGACGCTCTTCCGACCGGCGGCCGGTTTCTCTAAAGGAGTTTCTGAGAGAGAACTTCGACGATGATTGGTCGCAGAGTCAGGTGGCCAGTTTCATCTGTCGTGGTCTCCTCCGGGACGAAGATCATAGGGAAGCTGGTGACACCAGTCAGCTCAGCAAAGAATGCAATGCCATTAGCCACTAGTTGATGGACGTAAGGACTTATTGCTTCGTTTCTGGTGCTCGTCCACACCTCAGTATGCCTGACCTAGTTACTCTTGCTCTTTTTGTGCAGGCTGCCAGGAGGACACAACGACTACACCTCATGGTCGGTGTGTGGAAAGGGAGGGCTTAATCGAGCGCCGAGGCCAGGGCGGAAGCAAATGCTCGCTATGAGACCGCCAAGAAAGAAGCCTCTATCCCTCGGGCTGAGGTGGCTAAGCTGAAGGAGCAGTTGTCCGCTTCCCAATCGGAGACAGTGGCCTTGAGGAAGGAGGCCCACCATAAGGCTCAGGACCTGAAGGCTCGGCAGAGCGAGGCTGACAAGCTGAGGGGTGAGGTTGCCCGCCTTTCTGCTAAGAATGCACAGTACAGGCGGTTCGAGGCAGATGCAACCCGACTGGATGCCGAGTGCAGAGAGCTGGCTGCCAAAAACGCCAAACTGAAGATGGAGGGCGAGCAACTTCGCAAGGAAGGGGAGTCTCTGAGGACGTCGGAGGAGGAGAAGGAGGCCTCCTTCACGAAAATTCTCGAAGAGTAGCTTGCCAGTCAGAAGGAGCGTCTTCTTGATGAGATAGCAGAGGCCACGGTGGAGTTGTTGTCTCGGCTAATTCATGAAGCTGAGAGGCGCTTTCCTGGAGTCGATCTGACTTGGATGGACGATCCGGCGTCATTGCCCGCTCCTCCAAATGGCGATGATGAAGAGGGCGCTCCTGAGGGGGAGGCGACTCAGAGAACTTCAGGAGGAGATCTTTCACTTCCAGAGGCTAGTCAGGAGGCCCCAGTCGAGGTCGAGTCTGTGGTGCCTCCAGCACCTGAAGCCGAGTTGGTGGTGCCTCCGTCAGTGGGGCCTGTCTCTGAAGGGGGGACAAGATCTGTACCGTCATCTGCCGACCCTTCTCAAGCCACTGTCGAGCCGAATGCCGATCAGACTACCAATCCTCTTGGCGAAGTGCACATTGTAAACATAGATAGTTAGCTTAGGAGCTTAGATTAGCTTTGCTTTTTTCCTTTATTTTTTTATCTCTGTAACAATTCTTTGTAAATTGTATAGTGGAGACGTTCTTAATAAAATTGCATTTTTCTGCAAATTATTGTCGCGTGTGATCACCGTAACCGGGAATACATAAATTTGTATTAAAATTGTCAATATAATTGAGCTAAGTACTACTCGTGAAATTGCATAATGTTTGCAAGTACTTCCTGAAATCAATTAACTTTAAAATCCAATGGCCGATCGGACCGTAAAGCTGTTAAAGTGATACTCGTAAAGCTGCATAAAATTTGCATAATCGAGTTGGGTCCACACTCGTAAAGCTGCATAGAAATTGCATAATCGAGCTGAGTGAATACTCGTAGAGTTTCATGAAAATTGCATGATCGAGTTTAGACAATACTCATAAAGTTGCATAATCGAGCTAGGTGATGCTCGTGAAGCTGCATAAAAGTTGCATAATCGAGATAGGGAGGTAAGATCCTCCATCGTGACATATTTAGGGAGGTGAGATCCTCCATAACGCAAACACTTTGGCTTTTTCAGCTTGGAAAGGACGTCAAGCCCAGCCTATGAGTTGCATAACATGCATAATTTAGACAAAGGTGAAAGAAAGAACCTTTTTATTCAGCAGGCAATTGCCAAGTTCTAATACATTATTAGAGATGGTACTTTTTGAGTACTTCCACATTCCAGCTTCTGGGGATATCTTGCCCTTCTACAGTTCGGAGCCTATAAGTGCTCGGGCTTAAGACTTTGGAGACCTCGTAGGGCCCCTCCCAATTTGGCATTAGCTTTCCCACCCCGGCATTTCCTGAGCCTAACTCTGCCTTTCTAAGCGCCAGATCGCCAATATTGAAAGTTCTGGACCTTACTTTAGCATTGTGGTACCTGGCAACTCTTTGCTTATAGGCGGCGATCTTGGTGTAGGCATCCTCCCTCTTTTCTTCTATCAGATCTAAATCCTGGCATCTTTCTTGAGAATTCTCCTGTTCGGAGTAGAGCGCCGATCGGTAAGAGGGAAGGCTGACCTCTACAGGTATCATTGCTTCGGAGCCGTAGACGAGGGAGAATGGCGTTTGATGAGTGCCTGTCCTGGGCGAATTTCTGTACGTCCACAGGACACTCTACAGTTCTTCAGTCCAGTTGCCTTTTGCTTCACCGAGCCGCTTTTTTAACCCTTCGAGGATGGTCCGATTGGAGACCTCAGTCATTCCGTTGCTTTGGGGATGAGCGACCGACGTGAACTTTAATTTGATGTTCAGGCCTTAGCAAAAGTTTCTAAATATGGAGCTGTCGAACTGCTTGCCATTATCTGCAATAAAAACATTGGGTAAGTCATACCTGCAGATGATGTTTTTCCAAGTAAAGCTCTTGACCCTCTCGGCTGTGATAGTGGCTACGGGTTCAGCCTCAATCCATTTGGAGAAGTGGTCTACAGCTACTATGAGGAACTTCATCTGCTTTTTGCCTTGGGGAAAAGGTCCTAAGATATCCAGCCCCCATTGATCGAATGGCCAAGCGACTCCGATCGGCTGCTGGTCTGCTCCATGCTGCCTTATAATCCTGCCATGTACTTGACATTGCAGGCATCTTCTTACTTTCTCTTGAGCATTTTTGAGCATGCTAGGCCAGTAATATCCCGTCTGGAGGGCTTTTCTTTCCATAGCTCTGCTTGCTTCGTGTGCTCCGCATATGCCTTCATGGAGCTCTCTGAGGATATAGTCTCCCTCCTCCTCCATCACACACTTGAGCCAAGGGTAGTTGAAAGCTTTCTTATACAAATCACCATTAATGATGGAGTAATTAAGGGATTTTTGTGATACCTTTCGAGCTTCATCTTTGTCCCCGGGCAGCCGACCTGTTTGGAGGTACTGCTTGATTGTGCTCATCCAAGTTTCATCCTCTTGGTCGATCTCCATCATCTCCAGCTCGTCTAGGGAGGAGGAAGTCTGGTCAACAATAGCAATGTTTTCCTCTATAACATTTTGTCCAGAGGCAGACATCTTCGCTAGCCGATCGGCCTCTGCTGTTTAGTCTCTTGGGACTTTCTGGAGCGCCCATTCTGACCAAGTTTCTTCGAGTTTTGCGAAGGTAGCTTTGACTTTGGCTAGGTACTGGATCATGGTGGCCTCTCGGGCTTTGAAGGTCCCCAAGACCTGACTGGTTACCAGCTGGGAGTCACTTCGGATTGCTACTGACTCCGGTCGGATGGCATGGAGCAGTCTCAGCCCTTGAAGGAGCGCCTCATACTCTGCTACACTATTGGAAGCTTTAAAGTTGAGCTTTATTGCGTACCTTATTGTGATGCCCAGGGGGCCTTTTATTACTATGCCGACACCTCCTCGAGTGTCATTTGCTGCGCCGTCCACCGTCATTTCCCAGTTTTGCAGCTTGGGCTGACTCTGTGGTTCCTCACCCGCAAATTCAGCTACGAAATCTGCCAAAGCCTGGGCCTTTATCGCCTTTCTAGGCTCGTATCTGACATCCCAGGACTGTAGCTTAATTGGCCATCCCACCATTTTGCCTTCTAGATCGGGCGTCTGGAGAATCTTTCTAAGGGGGTGACCCGATCGTACGACAATTGTGTGCGCCTCGAAATACGGTCTCAGCTTCCTTGCACACATCATGAGGGCGATAATGAGCTGCTCAACCGGTCCCTTTCTTAGATCTGTACCTCTAAGTACTTCACTGACGTAGTACACGGGTAGCTGTTGAGTTCCTTCTTCTCGGACCAGGGCACCTGCAACAGCTTCCTTAGAGGTGGCTAAATAGAGGTATAGATTTTCACCTGGTACTGGCCGGCTAAGCAGCGGTGGGTTGGTGAGAAATGCCTTCAGCTCTTCGAAGGCTTGCTGACAGTCTTCCCCCCAGACGAAGGTTTCACTCTTCCTCAGCTTCTTGAAGAAGGGTGTGCAGCGCTTGGCTGAGGAGGAGATGAATCGTCCTAAGGCTGTTATCCTTCCGTTTAGCTTCTGGACATCTTTTATGTTCCTAGGGGATTGCATCTCGAGGATAGCTCTGATTTTTTCTGGGTTGGCCTCAATCCCTCTCTAGGAGACTAGGAATCCTAAAAACTTTCCTGATGGTACCCCAAAGACGCACTTCTCGGGATTGAGTTTCATCTGGAATTTGTTCAGAGTGTCAAAAACTTTTGCCAGATCGGCTGGATGTTCCTCGGGGCTTCGGCTCTTGACGATCATGTCGTCGATGTACACTTCGACATTTTGCCCGATCTGGTCTTTGAAGATCTTGTTCATAAGACGCTGATATGTGGCCCCTGCATTCTTCAGTCCGAACAGCATCATCCTGTAGCAAAATGTTCCGTCGTCTGTGATAAAGCTGATTTTCTCCTGATCCAGGAGCCACATCAGGATTTGGTGCTAGCGCGTCGAGAAAAGAGTAGATGGCGTGGCCTGCAGTGGCGTCCACCAACTGGTCTATGCTGGGAAGGGGATAGCTGTCTTTGGGACATGCCTTATTGAGGTCAATAAAATCCACACACATCCGCAGCTTGCCAGACTTTTTCTTGACTAGAACCATGTTAGCCAGCCACTCGGGATAGTCTACCTCTCGGATTGTTCCGGTCTTAAGTAGCCTATCCACTTCTTCTGAAATGAACTTCCTCCGATCGGGTGCATGCATCCTTAGCTTTTGTCGGACCGGAGGATAGTTTGGGTCCATATTCAACTTGTGGGTGATCACCTTGGGGTCTATGCCAGGGATGTCTTCTGGCTTCCAGGCGAAGGTCGCTTGATTTATCGTCAAGACCTGCATGATGGCTTCTTCTGTTTCTTTATCCATTCTGGTCCTGACTTGAACATTTTTCCCTTTATTTAGCGCCTTCGTTTTTGTCTCCTCGGCAGAGTCCATCTTGGGCCTTTTCATATGCTCTGGCTGCTCGAGGCCGGGTTCTACGACCATTGCTTCCCGTTGTTGCTTTATCATGGTTATATAAGCCTCTCAGGATGCCTTTTGGTCGCCTCTCAAGATGGCGACCCCTCCGGTGGTTGGGATCTTCATCACCATGTAGCGGATGTAGGTAACGGCTCCGGTCTGGAACAGCAACGGCCTGCCAAAGATGGCATTATAGGAAACGTCATGTCAATAACCATGAAAGTTACCTTACATGCGTGAGCAATCGCCTCTTGGCCTAGCTCGACAAAGAGCTCTACCGAGCCCGCTACTGGGATAATGGCGTTGCCCAGCCCAATCAGTGGAGTGGCATTCTGCTTCAGTTCTCCGATCGAGAGTCTCATTGCTCGGTAAGCCTGGAGAGTTAGGACATTAACAGCGCTGCCATTGTCCACCAGAATTCTTTTGACGTTGAAGTTATTAATTCGAGCTCTTACAACGAGAGCATCCTCATGGGAAAACATGACGTCTCATGCATCTTCGCTGGATATGGTGATTGAGGCAAGCTGCTCGGCCCGTTGGGAGAGGTAGACTCCTTTCCCCTTCTTTTTTCTAGAGAGATCCTCTCCGTAAGATGACCCTCCTGTGATTACATTTATTACCCCGACATATGGCCTGCTCAGGTCGGCGTTTCTTGGGTTCCTGCGCTCATTATCGTCTGAGTCAGGATCATCCCTGCGAGGCTTCGGCTGTCTACAAGGATCGTCCCCTCTGGCCAGGCCTATGAATCTTTTGAGGGCTCCGCGATGTATTAGCCTTTCAATCTCCTTTTTGAGCGAAGTGCACTCGTCGGTTAAATGACCGACGTCTCTGTGAAATTCGCAATACTTATTCGAATCCCTCACGACCCTGCTTCTTTCGGACATGTCCCTGGACCAGTTGACCTGGCGGTGCTTCTCCTTTATCCACATTAGCACCGCGGTCGGGGTAGCATTGAGAGTGGTGTATGTCCTCTCGGCCTGATCGTCTGGACGCGCAGTCCGGTCTCTTCCCGGCCCTTTCGTCTGACCTAAATTTCTGGAACTGGCAGCTCTGTCTTGGCCTCTAGCTGTCCGATCGGTAGCGGAGGCTCTGTGAGAAGAGCGACCTTCCGTGTATTGCAAGCGGTCCAATACGCTGGTCCTTCTTCCCCTGTTGGACCTAAAGGCATCATCCAATTGGATATGTTATCTGGCCCTCTCCATGAGTTCAGCAAAGCTGGATGGGGGTCTTGTTGTGAGTGATTCGAATAGTGGACGGTCAGTGATGCCCCCTGTTAAGGCGTTAGTCGCCATCTTAACACTGACGTTTCTTACCTCGGACATGGTAGCCTGAAACTTGTCGATGTAGTCTCGCAGACTTTTATCGGTCCTCTGGTAAAGGTTGCACAAGTCGTTCACCGTCTTAGGCACACGTGTTTGTATGATGAACCTCATGGTGAACAGCTCCTTTAGCTGTCTGAACGACGTAATGGATCCCAGAGGCAGCTCGTGGAACCATGTCAATGCGTCTCCTCCCAAAGTGGTAGGGAAAACCCTACAGGCTATTTTTTCGTCATAGGTATAGACCTGAACCTTGGTCAGATACTCAGCCAAGTGAGTGGTAGGATCGGTCTTACTCGTGTACCTTTCCACGACCACATCTCTCCACCTGGGAGGGAGCTCAGCGTCGGTGATTTCTCTGCAAAATGGGGAGGCAGTATTCCCGCATGTGTTTCCTTCGAAGGCGCCTTTCTTGGGCGCGAGAAAGCCAAGCTGCTTGAGTTTCTGCTTGAGCCATTGATCCTCTTTACTCAGGGTCGTAGCGGTGGACTCGTCTTTGTGCTTTCGCATGTGGCTGCGGGTTGGAGTGCACATGTAGGACAAGTCATCCCTTATGGAGGGAGTGGTGGACCTGCTGGTGTAAGGGGAACTCCTGTTCGTAGACATCATCTGCTTCCCCTTGTCATACCTTCTCGGGGTTCTGACCACTCCCCTTCGAGCTCCCTGAGCGCGAGGCTCATTAATGATTATTCCCTTGTTTCTATTCCTTCTGAAGTCTTCGCCCGCGAGGTAATCCTCTTGGGCTCTTTCAGAAGTAGCTGGCATCTTACCCTTCTTAAGCGTTTGGACGATGCTCTTGGTGAAATCGCTGAGGATAGCGCGCATGTCTCTCATAGTGACAGGGGTATCCTCTGGTTGCCTCATAGTGGCATCATTGAATTCGGGAAGGAGGTTGGTCCTCGTAGGGGACCTGGTGGGCCTTTCCCCCCTTCTCGAGGTGCCTGATCTGGCACGAATATTATTGCCATGATCTAGGTCCATGGGGGTCGTATTCTCGTTGGATCTTGAGTTCGCCATACTCTCAACGAAAGCACCTAAGATGTCTTTATCTGAAGAAGAGAAGGCGATCCGATCGGATGAGAAGACCCAGCAATAAGAAGAGCCCGGTTGGACCAGGCGTAAGCACTCTGAAACTTAAGTTAGTATTTTAGAGAGAGAATGTGTTTTTAGAGAGAGAATGTTTAGGATTCAATACCTGGTGCCATCGTTGGCTGGGCTATTTATATGAGATGATTGAGGGGCACTCGATTGCCTGAAGAGTGATTACTGGCTGTCAGAGTAGATATTCGGCGACATGAAAGGGAGCAGGCGGTAGGCATGGGCACTGCCTTGTGTCAGGCGGCTGATGGGACTGGCGGTCACATCAGCCGATCGGGCGTGTGCGCTGCCTAGAAGCTCGTGTCTACTACTCTTGGTTGTTGGGCCTTGGGCCTTGCCAGTTAAGTGGGCCGGATTAATGGGTCTTAAAGCAAATGATATTTGCTGTGTTATCAAGTATTATCAACTTATTGTATAATTTTAGTATCCATAATACATTAAGTCACTAAATTCTATTTTTTATTTATTAGATTTTTATTTTTACTCAATATATATTAAAACAAAAGGGTATAAATCAATGAAAATTTAAATATTAAATAGAAAAAAAATGTATAAGCGTGGAGACACAATAATGCATTTGTAATTTTTTTAATTAAATATTAATGTCAACAAACTAACATAATTGGCTTATATTAGTTATTATTTAATTTTCCTAAATAAACTATACATCTATCGGGTCGATATTATCTATTAAGTACTAACACTACCCTTTTGAGGGTTAATTACGTCTGTGGTCATCGAATTTTGGTACTTATAACCAAATGGTTATAATAAAATAATTTGCAACATAAAAGTTATCAAACTTTTATTTTTTTTCAATTAAAGTAAAAATAACCGAAAAATTAATTTTTCGTCACCGAAAGGTTACACAAATATGCCAATATAACCCGCCTACATGGAGAATTAACACGTTATTAAGTATACGTCAGTAGAACTTTTTTTTTTTTATCTTTTTGTACAGATTGACATAATACGTGTACTTCTTGACGTGTCAATTCCTCCATATAAACGGACTATATCGCATGCTGACTGGACAAATTTTAGAAAATTACTGATGAAATAACATATTTGCGCGGTCCTCCGGTGACGAAAAAATAAATTTTCGGTCATTTTTACTTTAATTGAAAAAAAATAAAAGTTTGATGACTTTTATGTTACAAATTGTTTTATTATGACTATTTGGTTATAAGTACCAAAATTCGATAACCACATACGTAATTAACCCCCCTTTTGATGTCCTTGCGACTCTCAAGGTTTGATGGCAGCCATGATACTAGCGGGCTAAAACTCTTTGGACGGCATAATATTATTACTCCCTCTATTATACTATAAGAATATTTTTTTTTTCATTTTGTACAAAAGATTAAAATAACCATTAAATTGGCTTAATCTTATAAAAATATATTTTCATTTCATTAAAATAACCTATTGTTAAAAATAACCAGTAAATTTCATTATATTTTCTAAAAAATAAATTAAAAGGGGAAACTATAAAAGAAATGTTTTTTAGGGTAATGTATTGAGGAGAGCATATAAATTATTTTGTTTTTTTAACAAAAATTAAAGGTTGCAATTGCCTTCATCCTACCGCATGGGTCCACCCCTGCTTATTATTATTAGCCTCTGCATTAAACTATGGTGGTTTACCAAATTCACCATCAATGTAATTTCCTCTTTCTTTTGAACTCTATTGATGTATTTCCTTATGCACAAAGAGAGCGTAGACAAGGCAATAATGCAATTTGCACTAACTATTAGACATTGGGGGTATAATATCAACAAAACAATGCGTGAATGCATTAAAAATAAAATTCTTTCAGTAATCCTAAAATTCTTCCTCTATAATCATATGAGCTTCACTAAAAGGACCTAATAAAGTATTTCCCTCGAAAAAATTTCTTTTTCAATTAATGGTTTAGATATTTTTAGTGAAGGAGAATTTGACAAAATGGAATATCTAAGGAAAAAGAGAATAATGCGTTGAAGCAAAGTGGAATGAATTATCCGCCGACTCATTCGTTCACGTTCATTTTACCTCGGGAAGATTGGTTAAAAACAGGACAAAATCTGCCGACTTTAGGTTCAAATTTAATTCTGATTTCTGACTGTCTTATGCCAAAGTACCTCCAAATGGAACAAAAATCCAATTCTAGGGATAATTCCATTTTGCAGAAGACAGAGAATCGAATAACCAAGCTCTGAAAACAAATCTATTTAGTTTTAATTGTACTATTTTGTTTTGCGGTAGCTGTTACGGTATTTGGGGATGACAGTTACACATTTGATTTGGCAGGCCTTTGACGACTCTACCAAATATCGACAAATAGTCAAATACTGCAAGTGTGGGCAATTTACCTAATGGTCTCTGTTCACATCTGGTTGACTTTTTCAGCTTCCTCCCTTTCGAATGTGTCTGGCTCCGAATCGCATATACTGCGGGGACCAAAGGCATAAAGTCAGCTTTTGCTGAGCTTTATTGAGATCAGCCAGCACCCCCCGTTCAGAATAACAGTTATTGGAGTTTTTGTTTTCTAGGCACCGAACAACACATTGCAGAAAAAGCCCAAAACATAACCAGACGTTATGGACTCCATTAACCCGGCCCAATCAAATTTACATTTATTGCAGGAAATTTGCATCGAGAATAGAAGGGTAACATCAAATTAATTAACTCGCATTAAAGGGAAACAAAAATCTGCTGGTTCAGAATGTGCGCAGTTGTGCCTTTTGGGATTTTAGAAAATAAAATGTAAAAGAAAATGATCTGGTTAGGAGGATAAATGATTCATATGAAGTTTTATAATCTGGGCAGACAATAATCAAGCCTGGCTTACACAATACTGGCGTTAAATGGTGTTAATTACATTATGTTCGTCTTCCTGAAAGATAAAAAAACAATATAATGTCTGGTCAGCAGAACTTCAAAAACATGATCCAATAAAATCTGACGCTAACTATAAGTTAACCTGGAACTTCTGAGGTTTCTGCTTGGGTTGTTGAGCACTCAGAATCTAGGTGTTGTATTACTGCAAGGCAGTGAACCTATGCATAAAGAAATATCTCAATGTGTCAACTATCCAATACTTTCAGACCTTGAATATCTCAATCAGTTATTTTCTATGCAATTATCAACTAAAAGAACAATATATGTGAATCAGATTGCCAATACTATCATGTCCACTATGGAAGATATTGACTATGATTTCACCCCCGAGGCACCTAGGTGCCAATGAGTACGATATAAAGATTACATCTCTTACCTTCTCATTGTTTACTGAAATTCTGGGACTTTTAATTGCGGACTGAAGTTCAGAGCATGGTGACTGAGGGGGAGAAGAACCAAACTGCCAATGTATCATGAAGAAAAGGGTAACATGTTTTCTTTATAATAATAAAATGTTATAACCACATTGAGGTGCAAGCAATTCTTGCCTCCGACACACAGGAGCCTAAATGACTGCTTTCTAGCTGGGGCTTGCCAACTGCATTCTGCTCCTGACATTTTAGGGAAGCTGCAGAAAAAATATAGTAACTGATCCTTGCTATGTCTTGTATGTTTTCGTTTCCAGCATGCATTATAAATTTGCTTAGTATAATTAGATGCTACATATATATCCTTTTTCTGTATGTTTGAATAGCAATGACTATTTGCACATCTAGTTTAGAAACCATTTTAGGAGCCATATTTCCTTTTTTTTTTATATAACCATTTGGTGTCTCCAGTCCACTGACTTGATTAATTTAAATTCATGCCAGGCAAATCCTCAAAAGAAGGCAAAATACTCCCTTTTAGTATTTAAAGATGCTCCATATTTCTTTTCTTGGGAGGTATATTTCAATTTGCTTTTATCTTGCAGATGCCGACAACCTACTGGAAACAAGTGGTATAGGGAAGTATTGACCTGTCTAATCATCAGATTGGCCTTCCAATGACAGCCAAGAAATGAACTTTAGAGGTTTACCACATTGCTCCATGATTTATTGTTGTGAAAAAAAAAATGTCCTAAAGAGTAACCAAAAAAAAGGGAAAAAGGAAAGGAAAACTGTTCTACTCCTAAACTACCATAGCTTGACAGAAACTTTTTCCACCATAAAACCAACCAAGTGGCCTCTACATGATCCATCTTCTTTTTGTAAGCATACAGCATTTATGCATTGCAAGCATTATAATAAAGAAGTAGCATGCATGTTTACTGACGTATTCAGCTTTGTTTATTCCTAAACCACTTTAAAAAAATGAAGTACAAAGAGAATACCTCGATTTTCTGCATCATTTATTCTGAGACCTTCTTTTGGAGATGTTTCTCTGCTATTTTGCACAATGGCTTTAGTCCTGCTTAGCCACTTAAGAGTATAAATAGGGTCACAAATAAGAACCAGATATCAAAGAAAATTAAGGATGTAGTATTTATCCCATTTTCTCATCCAGCACAAATTCAATTTGTCATCCGATTTTTTCAAAATCTGTCTTCAATAAAGCATGAGTTATGCTCGAACTTTTTGAGGCTATAATTTGTTTCGAAGGCACTGCCAGAAATGCCTAATTTTTTAAACGAATGCTCTCTGCCAGATCACTCGACTGAAAGAAACATATGTTTTATGTTTTTTTTTTGTTTCTTTTACTGTAGCATTTTAAACTTTATGACCGATAGGTATTGGCTAAAAATTGAAATTTCTCATAAGTCTGTCACTTACATATTATCTTCATTTTCCCAAACCACATCATTGTCTTCTTCACATTTCAGTGCGGCAGAGAATACTCTTTTGTCCTGTCAATAAAGTCCAGGACATTTCAACCATTGAAGCAAATGAAGGAAGTTATAATTATCTGTGAAAGGTTCATAGAGGCATGACATAGAAGAGATAAATTTTTTATTACATAAGAATGATGTGCATAGCATACATAAATATGTTAAGTATAGCATGTTAAATAAATTTTAGTGCACTGTCAAATACTTCTATTTAGAGAATGATCAAAACAGAAAGTTTAAATGAATATCCAGATATTCATGTCGAAAAAAACCAGAGTTTGGGTTAAAGCTTTCCTCATGCATGATGTATTTGTTATATCATCCTGGCTAGATGGCCTTGTATTTATATGTTACATGCCACTATGCACTGATAAATATTCCAAGCAGAGTTCAAGTGGTCACTAGGAATGAGAATATATGATCTTTAATTTGAGAAAGTGAACACCAAAATAGAAATTAAACCTTTGCTGACCTCTTCATCCATATTTGTAATGGTCTCCTTAACCTTCTGCAATATTATTGCTAAGTTTCTTACTTCACAATGTAAAGCCTGATTGTAAGCCAGTTACAATAGAGTGTACAAGCGAATAAGTAGAGAAAATAGATAAAGCCAAACTAAAATAAGCAGCCAACAGTCTGAAATTCTAACCTCTTTCTCAGAAATCAGATTCTGTACTACTGAATTCTTCGCTGATAGAGTTTTCTGAAGGTGAGGAAAAGTCAAGACAACTCATGTTATCTTTAGCTAAATTGCAAATTTGTTTGTTGGAAGTTGGAACCTAACACAAGTATTTAATACTTGAGTGGATATCTCTTCCATTTCAGTTTGACAGTTGTTCCTAAGGTTTGCTGCTTCCAGCTGTGCCTCTAGCTTGAAAATAATTTTATCCTTTTGTTGGAGCTCATCCTCCTTGTTTTTTAGTTTGTTTTCCAAGTCAACGACATTTTCTGTGAAAACCAGAGTAAAGTGAGAAGCAGTCAAATCTTGAAAATTTTTGTTATTGGATCAAAAAGTAGTTGGACAATTGATGTACTATGATGGTTTTATGTTGATCAATTATAAGAGGAGTCACAGTGAATGAAACATTCAGAATTGATAGTGGGGAAAGCTGCCAAAGAAACTCAATTGATTTCTCTCTAACAGATGGATCAGGTACTGTAGTACAATGATATAGTGTTTGTTAATTTGGAGGGAAGCAAGGCAAACTGGACCTTTTACAGTCTGATACAAATTCTTGAAGGCAGGTGAAAGAGAAAAAGGGTTTACCAAGGAAAACTTTTTCAAAGGCAGAAACCTTATCCATCTTGCTCTTTAAGCCAGCCACTGAACAAAGAAAATGAAGACAAAAAACCCAATATTACAATTTCCATTAGTTTACGAAGACTCGTATAATGGAAATTTAAATATTCCAATGAACATTGAAGATGAAAAAGTTCAGAAAACTACATGCCTACTTCCTCTTTATCACTCACAAGGCAATGCACATGATTCATAAGTTGTTTGATTGAGGAAGATTCCTTTTCTATAAAATCAATCAACGACAGATGAGAAATCAGCTTTTCTGATAGGGCATTTAGCTTTCCATCTCTGGCTTCAATTGAACGTTTCATTTCATAAGTTGATTCCTGATTATTAATGTTAAATCAGCCAACAACACAATCTACCAAATCCTCTTTCCAACTTTAACAAGAATAACAGAGCACTAATCGTACCTCATAAGCATTAATGAAACTTTCCCTGGATTGAAGCAGGTTTTGTATCGTCTCCTGCAACTCTTTTTGCTTGCTCTCAAGCAAAGCGTTGTCGTTTTGAAGGTAATTCACCTCAAAAACCAAAATAAACGAACAATCATCATCAACAAGTAATGATCAACTAACATTCAATGCGAATTTCTAAGAAGCCATTTTCGACCAGCATAATATAGACTGACCTTCCGCTCGAGCTTTAGGCGCAATTCATTGGAGGAAGCTAACTCCGATTGCAATTCCTGCAACTTCCTCCCGTATTCCTCCTCAATTTGCTTCTGTTTCTGTATCCAAACACCACAAACGAGAAAAATTTCAACTGTCTAACTCATTTATGAATGAAATGTGAAAACAAAACCTGAATTAGAAAATGGCATTGTTGAGTGGCGGAGTGTTCTCGCTCCTTCATTATTCAAAAAAGACAAGAAAAAGAGAAGGATTAGATAGGGGAGAGTGTGAAGGAAAAATAGAGAGAGAGGAAAATCGTACTCTTAGATGTCGAAGTTCAGTGAGTAGAGCTTGAAGCTGGAGCTTGAATTTGGACAATTTAAGCAACTCCATTTTCCCTCCAAAATAAAATTCTGAGTAACTTGGTCGTATCAATTGATTTCAATCATTCAAAAACTGAAGACGACATTTTACTCGGCCATGAAATTTGTTTGGACAGGCCCAACCAGCATAACAAAGATTTGGGCCTGAGCCCAACATTAATACTTTTATAATTGACTTCAATATATATATATATATATATAACCGATTTGAAAATACTTGGAATGAAATACTATATTAAATTAACATGAGTTTTTCTGTAGTATTTTAAAATCTAAAGCAATATATTACGAAAGTAATTACTAACTTTTGGACACGTAGCTTCTAGTATAGTTATTAGGACGTACAATTATGCTCTTTATAAGAAAAATTGAAATAATGGATGTACTCATTGCTCATTATGAATAAAAATATTTGTAACCATTAAGAGTTGATTTGTTAAATGGTGAAATTTTGAGTTTGATCCATTCTAATAACATTTAGCAGTATAATTAGACATTATATGTATTTTGGTAAAAAATATAATAAACAACTCTACTATTAGTGACTTGACTGGAGCACTTAAATGGTAGTGTTATCAAATAAAATCCCTATTAAACTTCCGTTTTATTCAGATAAAATCCACTTTCTAGAAGCTATAGTAGGTTTAGCTGAAGTATTGGGAAGATTATTGGTGAATATTGAGACTTATAAATTATAATGGAAAAAGTTGACAATGATTTTGAAGTTATATTCCAACATCTTATCATGTCCCTTAAGGCAGCCAATTATAGATGCAGAGGGAAATATATCTGCATTGTCCACTAATTAATTTGATGGGTAACAGAAAAGCTTAAGCTTCAAAGGAACAATAAAGCAGGAATCTAGTCCTTAAAAAGTTATGATGGATGATGCAAAAATTTCAGATAGTGTTACTGTTGGAGGTCAGGTCAGTCCCTTCTGCTGCTGGGAAGCATAAATTTCCAACAGGTTTTAAATTAGATCTATATTCATGTGGCCCAATATTGCCACTAAATCTACCCTATCCCAATTTGATTGATTTTCCTTATCATTATTGCAGTTGGCATCCTGTCTCAATTCTCATTAATTATTGCTTGTCAAGATGGCCATTCATTCTTCCAGTTTGCCAAACCAATTTAAGTTCTTAATCTTCAATTTCATAATTATATTTTCTCGACTGAGAATTGGTGTTGTGCTACATAGTTAATTTGAAATTACTGATAAAATTAAAACGGCTTTTGCAAAAATCATGTTCATGCATGTAGTTACATTTTAATTTTGGTCTAATCTTAGTAACTTTAATAAGTGAAATTAACTCTAAATTATTAATACGAAATGTGTAAAATTCAATTTTTCTACAATATTCTCGCTAATCTATCCAAAATTATATTAAATTGAGACTAAATTTGATTGATCAGTCACAGGGCAAATTGATATAGAATTAATTTTTGAAAGTAAATTAAACTTTGAGTATCAAGTTAGTTATTCGGTCTTTAATTCAATGTTTCCGTTTTTGGCATGGAATTTAAATTATGAATCTCCAAAAATACATTTAAGTGGTATGTTGATTTAAATTAAAGGAAAGTTTTAAATTTGAATCTTTTCATCATCTTTCGTCAATTTCTCTTATAAGAAAAAATTAAAATATGAATTTAAAATTTAATTGCAATCTAAAACTTCCATCTCTTAGCTTTAAGGTAAGATTATACCTTCCAAATTGAAACGGGTGTTAATTGGGACTAAACATAATTTTTTTTTAGCATTAGTTAATTCAATAAGTATAATTAAACTGGAGTTTATTATTTTTAATTCGGTTTTTTTTTTTCAAAAAAAAAAAAGGAACTTGATGGGTGATGGGATTTCAAGATTGTGAGCAGGTCAAGGTAAGGGAAGGCTGCGTAGAGCAAAGGGAATTTTAAATGATAGCAAGTAGAAAAAGTATTGCATGGATGAGAATGCCTGTATTAGAATCTAACCGAGCAGCATGCCTAAATTCACAGGGTGTACAACTTACCATTTTAGGTAATTTAGCACATGGCTCTAGCTACCTAAATCCCTAGCTAGTCTTGTATTTTGCACATGTTATTTCCTTAAATAATAACTATACACAAATCTGGAAAAGAGGATTGGTCCCATTGGCAACTGCGAAATTTGTCCACATGTTCAAATTCATTTCTACTCCTTTGCTGGTTGCCATTCTTATGAATGCACTTTGCCACTAAATTTGGACTGCTACATGTGTACCCAAAGCAAACTCCATCAAATTGGTAACTAGATTTGCTTGCAGTTTAATTTGCCCTATCAAGTGGATATGATATTAGAAGTTTAAAGCTAACTAGTGTTAATATGTTTATCATATTCGAATATGGGAGGTATAAATTCTAACACAAGAGTAGTAACTCTAAGTTAAAACTTATTGATAGATTATACGTATATTTTTAAAAAAAAAAAATGTATTTGAAACTATATTGATTCAATTAATTCGTAAGCTCACGAATGGAGTCAAAGTGCTCTTTTCAAAGTATTTAAATTAACATTATCATGATTCAAATTTGAGACTTCTACTACATATCTCATCTTATGAATATAGATTATGAATATAATTTCAATAAACCAACTCTGCTACCTAGAGTTATCCAATATTAAAATTGGAAATACTACATATCGTAATAGATTATGAAGACGCTTCTAACATAAAAAAGGGATGAAATTATATTTTTAACAAAATGTATGTCTTAAATATTAGAGATATTCTAAAAGATATATAAATTTGATGTAATAGTAAATACATTATACATCAAATAACTTAGCCATGCGTGAGACAAACCGCACATTAATTGATAACACCATAAATGACATACTCGATGCCCATTCGGTCGGCCCAATCCACTTAGTAGAGCCCAAAACCCATCAGAAAAGAGCATAAAACCTGAGTATGAAGGCAGCGCCACGTCCGATCGGACTGATGTGAAACACGTCTAATCAGCCCACTGACATAAGGCAAAGCCATGCTTTTCGCCTGCTTTCTGTCGTTTCGCCGCTCACCTACTCTAACAGCCAGTTATCACTCCCCAGTCACTCAAGTGCACATTTCCTATCTCATATAAATAGCCCAACAAACAATGACATCAGGTATCTAATATCTGAAACTCTCTCTCTAAGCATTCTCTCTCTAAAAAGCTACTAACTTAAGTTTCGGAGTGTTTACGCCTGGTCCGACCGGGCACTCTTGATTGCAGGTTTCAGTCATCCGATCGGCTCTCCCCCTTTATCACTTGACACTTCCAAGCAGCTCTCCTCTTTTCAAGATAAAGACAACCTAGGCATTATCTTTTGGTGCTTTCGTTGAGAGACGAGAGCAGCGCCCAAAGTGGCCAGTCCCGAATACCTCTCATTGGTAGGGGGAATAGTGATAGCATCGCTATCCTTCTATCCCACATCGGCTGGCGAAGAGTTGAAAGTGGATCTTATAAGGTCATGGCCGCCTTTCCCTGCAGAGGCCTTTTAAAACCGTGAAAATTCAGGTTCAAAGCGGACAATATCTGCAGTACCCGGTGTATCATTAATGAATTGAAAAATAATTTTTTTATTTTTCATTTAATATATCAAATCGTCTCACATTTAATCAGTATACGATATATTATATATGTAATAATTTAGGGAGACGTGAGACATGCCATATAGTAATAAATATAGATAATTGGATTGAAAAATAATATTTTATTATTATTATTATTATTATTAGCCAGTATGCAAAAAAGAAAAGAAAAAGGTGTACTAGTGATTTGATTCTTGTGGCGGCATATAGAGAAAGAAGCAAATTAGCCTTTCTAGTTGTAATTATATATGCCTATCCAATTTAGACAACCGAATGGTGAAGTATTGGACCGGTGCTTAGCTTCAAACAACTCTCTCACAAAATGGCTACTTGGCTAACTTGTTGTATTTAATTTGAGGACCAAATTATAGCCAAACATCCAACTCAGCAACTTCAAGAGGAGAAAGTGACTCCATCCTGTAGGCGCTTTCAACACAGCTTAAATAAGTACTAAGTTTTGGAGATGCTTTTCATGTCATTTTCAACCACGTGGGAAATATTAGTGAATAATTTATTGTTAGTCTGTATTTAATTATCCAGATTTTATTCTATTTGATTAAGAATATGAAATTTTTATATGCTTCTTCTACTAGAGGTGGGCAAAAAAACCGTTGGATTTGATTAACCAAAATCGATTCGAAAAATAGGTTAACCGAACCGATATTTATGGTTAACGGTTAGTATTTTACAAAAATCGATATTAATAGACTGATTTTTATTTTTTAGCTTATAAATTTGTTAACTGAACCGAAACCGATAAATGAACACCCATGTATTTTATTAATTTTATTTCACTCTTTTTTTATTTTTATTATAATTTTTTATTTTATCATTTTCATATTTAATTATTTATATCCTTTTAATTTTCATTTACTTTAAAATATTTCAATTTCATTTTAGTTTTTTTAAATTCATTTTAGTTAATTTATTACTTGTTCAATATGTACATATTTAATATTTCTTATTATTTTCTGATATATCAATTTTTTATTAATTAAAATTAAAATATATTCGAAAAGTTATATAAAATTAATATATTAACTAAAAATTTTAAATAAAATAAAGTTTTTAATATATGTGAAAATAATATTTTTGAATATTTTTAGTTTATGTTTGTTGTTTGAACATCATATTTAATTATTATGTTGGATTATGCTTGTTTTCTAATTTTAAATTTTAACTATTTTCGATAATTTAATTTTTTTATAAATGCATTTTATAATTATAGTGGTTAACCGAAAAATATTGGTTAACCAGTCCGAAAATTCGAAATTGATGGACTGAAATTTCAAAAAATCGATATTAATCGACTGATTTTTTTTGGATTCATGGACCGATTAACCGTTTTATGCCCACTCCTATCTTCTACCATATATATATATAAATATATATTTTCTTTAAAAGGGATAGAGTTAGAAATTTTTGAATTTATGACCTTTGTACTACAAAACTAGACCATCAAACTCAGGCAATCAGAAGTTTCTCTTCTCTTTTTTTTTTTAAATAAATATTATAATTAAATAAATTTTGAATATATGCGTATGAAATTTATTCAAAAGTGATAATCGAAAAGAAAAATCCTGTCCATGGGTAATGGTCAAAAGCATCTTCGCCGCCTCTATCATTTCATGCCTGGGATCTGATACTTGCATTACATTTAGTGTTGACGTCAATGCTACTTTCATTATTTTCCTTTATCTAATTATAATATTTATTATTTTTCTGTTCCTTTTAAATATTGCCTATAACGTTTGACACATAAATTAAAAAAATAATTAATATATTTTAAAATTATAAAAATTTTAATAATTGACTATATTATATTTTCATTAATCAATATAAAAAAATTACAAATATATAAATGCATTTAAAATATTAAAAAAAAGGTAAAATAAAAAGATGCATTAATTTTTAAAAAAAATTTTGATTTTTTTTTTTCAAAAACTACACTTAAAAATGAATGGGGATGGTATTTACTTATTGATAAGTTCTGAAATGTTAGAAGGTTGTATGACGCTTTATGACGGTTGAGTTACAGGTGAGCCAATCGGAACTAGGGTGAATGATCGGACGATCGGATCTGGGATGGATGATCGACCGATCGAACTTGGGATGGATAGGGATGATCACGGGCCAGGGCGGGTATTCCTCGTCCCCGTCCCTGCCTCGGCGAGAATCTCCGTCCCCAATAAAAATATCCAACTCCAATAGAAATTTCTAACTCCGATAGAGATTGCTGACCCGAATAAAAAATATTTCACAAAATTTAACTCACAAAATTTAATAATTGATGATTTAAAATTAAAAATATCTCATACAATTTAAATACAAATATTTGTAAATATTTCGTACAATTTAAATATTAATAATATCATTTGGATAACTTCCATACCAATAAATATCAACTTGAAAAAATTTAATATATATATATAATAAAATATTAATTTTTTTTGGGACAGGGACGACGAGACCCTGTTCCCCGTTCCTAGTCCCTGCCCCGAATTCAAGGGCGGAAATTTTTTTCTCCTCACCACTGCCCCCGTGAGGGAAAATTTTGGAATTTTCCGTCTCGTTCAGGTAGGGTCCCCACCAGGGACGGGAAAACCCCGCCCTATGATCATCCCTAGGGATGGATGATCGAACTACTTTATTCCTGCAATAAGATGAGTCTGGTTGGATCAGGCGTAAACATTCCAAAAATTAAGTTAATCGTGTTTTGAGAGAGATAATGTAGAGAGAAAGGCTCTCAAGACTTCTCATGCTTGAATCTTCATTTTTTGGTATTTATAGAGATTTGTAAGAAGCACTTGAGTGGCCTGCTCTAGAATCATAATAGGTAGGCGACGATGTGGCTGAAAGTAGACGGGAGGATAAGACGGTGGCGTGTGTTAGTTGACTGACAGAGGGCGTGCCCTGTCAATCCGATCGGACTTGCCTTACTGACTGCTTGTTGACTTCCTTGGATGTCTATGTCACATGTTTAGGCCTTATAATTTTGGGTCTGATTTGGGTATTGGGCTGAGATTGACTCAGGCCTAGTGATAATGAGAAGTCTTTCAGGAGTCCGTGAACTTTTCTGAGTCAAACTTTCATTCGTTCATCCTTTAGGAGTCCGTAGACTTCGTTAAGGCAAACTTTCGTCCGTTTGTCCTTTAGGAGTCCGTGGACTTCTCAGAGGCGAACTGTCGTCAGTTCGGCATTCGGGAGTTCATGGACTTGTCTGAGGGAAACTTTTGTCCTTTCATCATTCAGGAGTCCGTGGACTTCTCTGAGGCCAACTTTCGTCCGTTCTTCAGGAGTTTGTGGACTTCTCTAAGGCCAACTTTCATTCATTTGTCCTTCAGGAGCCTGTGGACTTCTCTAAGGCCAACTTTCTTTCGTTTGGTCTTCAGGAGTCCGTGAACTTATCTGAGGCAAACTTTTGTCTGTTTGGCTTTCAGGAGTTTGTGGACTTCTCTGAGGTAAATTTTCGTCCATTTGGCCTTCAGGAGTCCGTGGACTTCTCTGAGGCGAACTTTCGTCTGTTCGGCCTTCAGGAGTCCATGGACTTCTCTGAGGCGAACTTTCATTCGTTTGGCGTTCAGGAGTCCATGGACTTCTCTGAGGCGAACTTTCATTCGTTGGCGTTCAGGAGTCCATGAACTTCTCTGAGGCAAACTTTCTTCCGTTTATCTGTTCCCACTGACTCATGAAGGATCCCACAGACTCTTGAAGGATAAACATTAATTATTTTTTCAAGTTTTAAAATGCTTCCTTTTTAAATTCAATTTTATTATTAGTAATGCATACCATAAACATATTTTGGACATATTAAAAATATTGAACTGTAGATTAATCTTTAAATTAATTTGGCAATGTACACCATGAATATACTTTAAATGTATTTTATAAGCAAGAATATCTTTAAATTTATTAACAATATAATAAACTGCATGTTTGGAAAGAGGTAAACTTGAAAGGAAAAAATTAGAAAGAAAACAAATTTAAATAGAAAGAAAACAAATTCATTGTTACGTGGAAAAACAAAAAAAATAAATGCTTAAAAATATTCAAAACTATATTTTTGCCCTTATCGTTTATCACAAAATATTTATTTTAAAACAAATTTGCTCATAACATTTATAAAATGAAAGATTTTTGCCTCTGTCGTTAATTGCTGCAAACTTTAATAGTTAATACATTAATTGACTGTTAATGAGACATATGTTATGCATCAATTGGACAGTTCATACATTAGTTGACAGCTAATGAGACATATATCATGCATCAATTGGACACGTGAATCAAAATTTTGGGTGCCAAATATGCATTTTTGTCACTAATATTTTTTTAAACGTACAAATTTGCCCATAATATTTGTAAAATGAGAGATTTTTACCTCTACCGTCAATTACCGATAATTTTGACCGTTAATACGTTAGTTGTCCGATGACCGAGAGGCTAAACTCTCTCATTTTACAAACGTTAAGAGTAAATTTGTTCATTTTAGCAAACCATTGAGGAAAAAAATACCTAAAATAAATAAATAAATAAATAAACAAACAAAAAGTTTAGAAGAAATGGTTGAGCCTTTCGACAGTGGGGGCCAGGCGGCATTGCATGACCAATTAGTTAAAATAAAGGAATACTACTTGAAATTACTTCCCATATTATTTATAAAAAATAGTTTACACTAGTTGTATTATACTCCTGTACTAATAAAGAATACATGAAATATTATATATGTTAACAAACACTAAGGAAATTCTTAAAAAGACAAAAAAAAAAATAAAATTTAGCCATTCATGTGTTATATATACATTATTTTCTCACTTTCCTTTTATATCGTATATGGCAATTTTTTTTTTTTTATCCATAAATGAAGAGATAAAGGTGAGCATACACAAGTTGGGCAACAGCATTTTATTAGTGGGCCATTGAACGGTGGGCCTCTTAATTAAAGTTAGGATTAGATCCTAAATCTAGAACTCTAACTCAGAATCATCCCTAACTTTACATTAAAATAACAATCACATCATTTTCATAAACATAAAAAAAAATCATTAGCAATTATTAAACTCCTTTTTTTAGTAAATGAAAATCATGTGTTAATCCAAATCAAACTCCATAACCATAAGAAAAAATCTCAAACCAAGCATTTTTTTTTTGTTTTTTTTTAAAAAAAGCCTTTCAATTCGTTTTGTACATTGGATTTGTACTTTATGCAAGCTAAGCTAGGGGACCCCATCATATATTCCAAAACCCAAAAATACCCCTCTGATTAGCGTTGATTGTTTAAGAATAAGGCGATGAAAGCAGAAAGTAATCTGATCGGACGGTGAAGAAGTGATGTTATGGTGTTCATGATAGAAGAGAATAAAAGGAGAGGAGCTGGATCTTCCCAGAAAACCTCACTGCAAGTGACTTAGTTTGCAACTCCCGAGGTCTCTGTCTCTCTCTCTTTTTGGTAATAGCAAGTGAGAGGTGGCACAGTGCGCACCAACCTCCACTATCTAAGGAGATCACACATACGAACACGCACACCTCTCTCTCTCTGGATTTGCTTACATAGCTTTCGCTTTTCTTTACTGGGTTCTGTTCCTTTTGGGATTTTGAAGCTACTTAAAAAGCGCATCCAGTACAAAGTTCTGTTTTTTAACGAACCCAATTAATTTATACAGGCAATGTTTTTTTAACGAACGTCAAAAGACTGGATTTCTCTTATTCAATTTAGTTGGGTATACGAATACATTTTTGGGGCTTTTTAGTTATGGATCCACCGGCTATGCTCAATGGGTCCTACAATTTGGCAGAGATCTGGCAGTTTCCAGTGAATGGGAACGGGCGAGGTCCTTTTGGGCAGAGTTTGAGTGGTCAGTTTGGGGATAATGATCCGATGAATTTAGACCGTCGAGGAATTCGCGGCGGCGCAAGAAAACGGCGTGACGCAGTGGAGGATGATTCTGCAAAAGTCGTCTCTCCAAACAATGGCAGTGGCAATGGCAATGGAAATGGATTGGTATTAGTTTTATTTGATTCGTTAATTTTAGTATTTGCTGTTTCATTTTAGCTTTGCTAAAGTTTTCTTCAATTTGGTTGCTATTGTGTTGTTTTCTAATTATAAAAGAGTTAATAATGTTTGATAAAGAAATAGTTGTCTCCTTGTTATTTTCTTTATGATGTGAGTTGTCTATTTAGGTCCTTTTGAGGTTGCCTTTTCAGCCACCTATCTGTCTTAGTGAACTAACTCAATAATTGATCTAAATTAGTACCCCTTTTTTCCTTATTGAAGTGGTAATTTTTATCTCTACTTATGTAGAATTGGTTATCTAGGATGTTTGGTATCATTATGTGGGATAGGTCTTGGTGATTTAGAAGGAATTGGGCTTGCTCTTTTTTTGTGAGATAATTTATCTTTCTAATTTGTAATCTGAATTGGGCAGAATGATTCCGATGCAAAGCGGCTCAAAACATCAGGAAATAAAGAAGAGAATCATGACTCTAAAACCGAAGCAGAACAGAGTTCAGGCAAGCATGTGAAACAGAATACTCCACCACCAGAACCACCTAAACAGGATTACATCCATGTTAGAGCAAGAAGGGGCCAAGCTACTGATAGCCACAGTCTAGCCGAAAGAGTAATTTTCTCTAATCCTCATTTTTGTCATAGTTATTTTGGGTTGTGAAGATATGTTTGTTGCACATAAATCTGTCACATAAACTTTCCTAATGACAAGTTTTGTGTGAACAGGCTAGAAGAGAAAAGATAAGTGAAAGAATGAAAATTCTTCAGGATCTAGTCCCTGGTTGCAATAAGGTATGACATTGAAATTTTGTAAAAGTTCATATTGGAGTTTAGTCTGAAAACACTTGTAGGTCAATTATACTTAGTCTGATAAAAATATTTTGTAGAGGTGTAAATGCTGATAGATAAATTTATAGTATAGTCAAATGGAGATTTAGTTAATGATGATGGTCGAGCTTGCTGCTTTTTAATATATATGCTACAATAGAGTTTATAATCAGTATATTTAGGGGATACTCAAAAGTACAATTTCCTAGGGTAGATTTACTTATCTATTTATTTATTTTGGTTAAGGTTATTGGCAAAGCACTGGTCCTCGATGAGATTATTAATTACATCCAATCATTACAGCAGCAGGTTGAGGTATGCATCCCTATTTTTTCCCCCAACAGATTGAGTGCTCTAAGTGGTTATAGGTTTTTCCTTTCATATGTACATGCTTTCTTCTTTTTTTTTTGATGTTAAATTGCTTGATTTGCAGTTCCTGTCTATGAAGCTTGAAGCAGTAAATACAAGAATGACCCCTGGAATAGAAGCATTTCCTTCTAAAGATGTAAGTCCTAATATGTTGCTGCCGTTAACTTATATGTGCTCTTCCATTAAATTTACTATTCTTGGATTGCTAGCTTAGGCAGCAGCTTACAACACATGCACACATGTATGTTTTGTCTGATGCACAAGCTGTACAGACACACAAACACACACACACACACACACACACACAATTGAGGGATGATAAGTCTCCACTCAAAATTTGTATCCACAGTAAACAGATAAATGTTACCGAAAGTTTCCAAAATTAATTATTACTGGCAAAGATTGTTTGTAGATTGCTTAATTGCATTGAGATTGTTTGTAGATTGCTTAATTGCATTGAGGGCAAAACAGAGGTGGTTTTGTTGGTTGATAGGTTATTTGTGGATAGTGAACTAAGACCCTGTTTAGATTTACAGAAGCCGTTTACAGCCTCAAGCTATTTGCTGGCCTCATTTTGGTCAATTGGACTATTTTCTCACTGAATTAATCCCGAATTTTATTGTTTTTTTAATTCTTCATTTAGAATTTTCTGCTTACATATTGTTGTGGCACGAATTTAATCTTATGAACCATCAACAAGGGAGATGTGCTTAAATTGACATGTCAAGTGAACTTTCTTGTACTTAATGTAACTTTTGATGGTCTATTAGAAAATAATGCCAGATCTGTTAATTCTTTGTTTCTTTTTAGGGTATCTATATAGAGACTAAGATGTGTTTGCATAATTCTTACTATGAGTCAACTTTCCATTTCAGTTTGGCCAGCAAACTTTTGAAGCTACGGGCATGGCCTTTGGTCCACAAGCCACAAGGGACTACAGCCGCGGTACATCACCAGAGTGGTTGCATATGCAGGTCGGTGGTGGCTTTGAAAGAACATCATGATACGAAAATACACCGTCAGTTAGTAATAAGAGCATTAAGTGGCAAATGCTTCTCCTTCAGTTGCTTCCAGAATATAACATATCCAGAATATGTTAGATCAAAGATATAACATATTTCCATTTCAACATCAGACTTGGAGCTGTTGTTAAAAGACTGCTTAAGTAACTGTCTAAACATCTCCATTCATTTGTGTTGAAAGTCATTCTTTAGTCCATATATCCTCTCGCCTGAAGGCTCTGTGTTCTTCTCTGTACTAAAATACGCGAATAGTGCCTCCCAGAGTGAGAGTATTATTCTTGTAATAGAAAGTTGTTTGTTCAAAATTTCTAATGCTAAATCTTGTATAAACCTTGGTTTACTTCAGAAGCTGAAGCCTGCTCAATATAAAGGCCTTTTAAGAGCTCTCAATCTTCCAAATCTTTAATAATACTGCATATCATTTGCACTGATAAAATATGTATTTTAAAACTTTCCGAGTTTCGAGCTTTAAATAAAAGAAGCAGGATTACTTATTTTTCCTCTGATCTTTCATGTTAGGCCGAGTATGGCAGACCGTCCTTTTCTGCAGGTAAAGATGAAGCTATGCATGACACCATTGACGTACAATGCAATATCCTGAACATAAATTATGCATTTACAATAATATGGCGCCAAATCAGTTAAGCTTTCCAGCGTATTTCCGCATCTAATCAAACATTATATATCTGCAATCTGCAGTACATTTAGAAAAGCCGGCCAAAGCACTACTGTGAAGTTATCTGAACTTAAAGCCAAGTGCATCTGTATAATGGACAAAAAAGCAAGGCTAACTAACACGAATTATAAAGAACTCCCCATACTTACAATATCTATTCACAACTATACCAGAATTTTGCAGCAAAATGTTTCTGCTTTCGAAGAAAAAAGAGGCGTTTGGTGAGGAAATCCAAATGAAAAGTACTTGTAACAACTGGGATATTATGCCACTGGCTGTGTGCCCCCAAAGGAACTTCCACCCCGGTTAAAAGTGCTCCCACTAGATTGAAAGTAGGAAATGGCTGCCCATATCACACGTAAAAGCAGGATCACTGAAAAGACGGTGCTTCCAAGGGTGCAAACCACCTGTAAATGTAATTATTAATAATAATCATAAAATTTGTCAGTCATTACTTTGTCATGTATTCATACCCATGAAATCAATTTCCGAAAAGACTCTGGCTAACTAATAACTAATGCCTAGTCATCAATACTTTTATGATTTTTTCTTTTCCAGAAAGAATAATCCCATGCTCTCTTTTGAGCAACTCGATTCTCTCCCAGGATGGATTCTGATGAAGAAGCTGATCCAGGGAGCAGCAAGCAGGCCCATGAGCCCAAGGTGTGGAGAGTGTACACAAGGAAAAATAGGAGGAGCACAGGAAATAATGTGGCTGCTGAGCTGGAGGAAATCAGTTAGGCGTGGGAAGGAAAAGAGAGAGGAAAAGGCATTAGTATAAATAGCTGTTAGTTGCAGGGGAGGAGGGGTGGAAAAATTACTTGTTGTTTGGGTATTGGAAAGGGATTTGGTAGTGAGATTGTTTCCGTCCCTTGCTTGTGAGGGGTTGGCCCTTCTTTTGATCTTTTCATTGTATTTCTTTCTTTTAGAACAGATTTCTTGTAATCTGATTTCATACATCAATACACACTCATCTTTTCATCTCTATTGCTCATTGTTGAGATTGTATTTCATATTTCTGTGTTGTTGGAATACCACTCTTATCAGCTGCTAACATTGGTCCGACCTGCCGGATTCGAATGGAGACCCGTTACCAGGCACTGCAAACTCGATTAGATGAAAACGATCTGAGAGTGGGAGAGCTCACTGCTAGTATCCATGAATTAACCAAAACTGTTTCCGAGTATCAGGCGGATAAGCAAAAACAGGAGGAATTTCGAACGTTCATGATGAGCTGGGTTAAACGCTTTGACAAGCAGCCCCAAACCTCAGAGGATTTCAGTTCACCAGGAGGACCAGCGGTGGAGGGAACTGGAACCCAGCAGGGGCAAAGTTCCATTCCGAGAATGAATTACCAAGTCCAACCTAATTATTTTACTGAACCTCATCCTTCTTTACGCAAGATCAAATTGCCTATGTTCAATGGATCTGATCCAAGGGGATGGATTATGCGTGCAGAGACATATTTTCGTATTAATCAGATAGTCGGTGAGATGCGGCTCCGATTGGCAGAAATTTGCATGGAAGGGGCATCCGTTAGCTGGTTTTTTATGCTCCTGGATATTTATCCCAATTTAACTTGGGAACAACTTAAGAGTGAAACAATGAGGCGATTTAGCAGTGGGTATTCTTCGAGCCCTTTTGAGGAATTGGCAGACCTCCAGCAGACAGGAACGGTGGAGGAATACATAGAACTTTTTGAGACGGTGGCGGCCACAGCACCGGGGTTGCCCGAACAACAATATATTGGGTACTTCATTAGTGGGTTGAAGGAGGAGATAAAGGGCTGGATAAAAGTTCATCAACCAGAGGAGCGAGTGGAGGCGATGCGCTTGGCTCGAACGGTTGAGGCGTCATTGCAGATTGGTCGGGGAGGAGCAAGTCGATCGTTGAATCTTTCACAGAGAGACAGGGAAGGAACCATTAAAACCCCTGTGACCCAAACAGGATGGGCTGGACCTGGACGAAGTGGGCCCATAATTCCATTAAATCCACAACAGCAGAGATCTTTCACCAACACCCCAGCCCAACAACGGTTCCTTACTTCATCCTCACCTGAATCCCAACGTTGGGGACAAAGGAGGACAGGAGTACGCCAGCTGACCAAAACCGAGTGGGAGGAGCGGCGAAGGAAGGGGCTCTGTTTTCAATGTGGCCAAGCGTACTCTCCTCAACACAAATGCCCACAGGCTCAACTTAAAATCATGTTATTGGGTGAAGGAGATGAGGTTGAAGAAGAAGAGGAATTTTTCGAAGTAGAAACAGAAGACGGTGAAGGACGGGTAGACGGAGAGTGTAAAATCCTAGAGTTTCAGAGCGACAGCCAACAAGTAGGCACAGGCAATTTGGAAGTGGGGAAATTAAACACCATCAAGCTGCTAGGGACTGTGAATGACATTCCCACACTGATGTTAGTGGACAGTGGCGCTACTCATAACTTCATATCCAGTCAGTTAATCTCAATACTGGGACTCCAGGTATGTACCATTAAAACCCTTGGAATTAAGCTTGGGGATGGGTATGTGATCGGGATCAATAAAAAATGCATGGGAATTAAGCTCAAGATTGCGGGCTACGCTTGTACCGTGGATGCTTTAGTTACTGACTTGGGAGGGCTGGATGTCATTTTGGGTGTTGAATGGTTGCGTACTTTGGGGGATATTACAGCAAACTGGGCTTCGGGCAAATTAAAGTTTCAGAATCAGGGAGCATGGATAGAGTTGAAGGGGGTCAAAAGAATGCAAGGAACCATTCCCTCTCTGCAAAGTTGGGTCGATGGCCAGTTACACCCACTAATAGGGGATGGGGATGGGGCTGATCTCCTACCTGGGGACTCCATGGGTCATTTAAAAACCAACCAGCGGAGTCAGTTTGCAAACATTTTTGCCCGCTACCCAACCATTTTCCAGGAACCAGATGGCCTACCACCCAAACGTACAGTGGAGCACAAAATCATCCTACAATCAGGCCAGGGACCAGTATGTGTTCGGCCTTACCGGTACCCCCACCATCATAAGACGGAGATTCAACAGCAGGTACAAGAAATGCTAACAAAAGGGATGATTAGGCCTAGTCAGAGTCCTTTCTCCAGCCCAGTAATTTTAGTGAAGAAGAAGGATCAGTCCTGGCGAATGTGTGTGGACTATAGGGCTTTGAACAAGGTGACCGTGCCTGATAAATACCCTATACCGGTGATTGAAGAGTTGTTTGATGAATTGAATGGAGCTCAATTCTTCACTAAACTTGACCTCAAGTCAGGGTATCACCAAGTTAGAGTTTGTGAAAGGGATGTCGAAAAGACTGCCTTTCGGACCCACGATGGCCATTACGAGTTCCTGGTAATGCCTTTTGGCCTAACAAATGCACCAGCCACTTTCCAGTCGGCCATGAACGATATCTTCCGACCCCTACTCCGCCGTTGTGTCTTGGTTTTTTTTGACGACATCCTGATTTATAGCAAGACGTGGGAAGAACATTTGAGGCACGTTGGCTCAGCTCTTCACATACTGGCAGCCAACCACTACGTGGTAAATTCAAAGAAGTGCGTTTTTGGGCAGTCATCTGTGGAGTATTTGGGACATGTTATTGATGGAGAAGGGGTGAGAGTGGATACTAGCAAGGTTCAAGCGGTTCAAACATGGCCACGACCAACTACTGTCAAAGGAGTAAGGGGATTTTTGGGACTCACTGGTTACTACAGAAAATTCATAGAAGGTTACGGTAAAATCGCCAAGCCACTCACGGAATTAACTAAAAAGGGGGTGTTTCAGTGGAGTGAAGCAGCTACTGAGGCATTCAATCATTTGAAGAAGAAGCTCATGTCAGCACCATTACTCGTGTTGCCTGATTTCTCCAAACCTTTTGAGTTGGAATGTGACGCATCGGGGTGTGGAATTGGAGCAGTGCTGATGCAAGATAGGCGGCCCATTGCTTATTTTAGTAAGGCGCTGTCTGGTCAGAATTTGGCAAAGTCAGCGTACGAGAAAGAGGTGATGGCAATAGTCCTTGCTGTATTACATTGGCGACCGTATTTATTGGGGCAACCTTTTATGGTCTATACAGATCAGCAAAGTATTAAACAGCTACTCCACCAAAGAATAACGACGCAGGATCAACAAAATTGGTTAGCAAAGCTGATGGGATATAAGTTCGAAGTCTGTTATAAGCCCGGCCGTGAGAATAGTGCAGCTGATGCTTTGTCCCGTTTGTCCAAACCGGAAGGTGAATTGCACACTGTGGTAGTCAGCCCTTGTTGGGTGGGCGGGCAGGAGTTGTTGCAGGACGTTGACATGGATCCTCAAATTCAATGTATTTTGCAAGATTTACATCGAGATCCCTCTTCTCATCCGGGTTTTGCTGAGTCTCATGGGAGATTGTATTATAAGTCACGGCTGGTCATTCCTGCTACTTCGCCCTGGATCCCAAAATTGTTAGAAGAATTTCATACAAGCCCATTGGGCGGGCATTCTGGATATTACAGGACTTACAAAAGACTAGCATCAGTTCTTTATTGGTTCGGCATGACCAAAACAGTCCAGAAATTTGTCCAGCAGTGCGACATTTGCCAGCGTTACAAGGCTTCCACACTAGTACCAGGAGGCTTGCTGCATCCACTGCCAATTCCAGAGACCATTTGGGAGGAGGTTTCGATGGATTTCATCACTGGCCTACCTCGTTCTAAGGGATACGATACAATCTGGGTGGTAGTGGACAGATTGTCCAAATACAGTCATTTTATCCCACTGAAACATCCCTATACAGCACGGGTCTTAGCGGAAATTTTTCTTCGGGAGATCATCCGCCTGCATGGACTGCCAAAATCGATTCTAAGTGACCGAGATCCTCTGTTCATCAGCAGGTTCTGGCAAGAAATTTTCAGACTCCAAGGAACCCAGCTCAACTTTAGTTCAGCATATCATCCCCAAACGGACGGCCAAACCGAAGTGGTTAACCGGTGCTTGGAGGCTTATTTACGTTGTTTTGCAACTGATCAGCCTAAGACATGGTCGTATTGGTTATCGTGGGCTGAATTTTGGTATAATTCGACATACCATATCTCTACTGGAACTACTCCTTTCGAAGCTGTTTATGGCAGGAAGGCTCCAACAGTTTTCCAATTTGTTCCAGGGGAGATTCAGGTGGCTGCTGTTGGGAGGGAATTGTGGGATAGAGATGAAGCTTTACGCCAACTTAAAATCCAGTTAACTCATGCTCAAAATCAGATGAAGAACCACGCTGACCAGCACCGTCGTCACGTGGAATTTGGTGTCGGGGATTATGTTTATGTCAAGTTACGTCCCTATCGGCAACTGTCAGTCACATCCAGGATCAATCCCAAGTTGGCCCCGCGTTACTATGGTCCTTTTCTTGTGCTCCAGCGGGTGGGCCCGGTAGCATATAAGCTGGAACTGCCCCTGGGAGCTAAAATCCATTCGGTGTTTCATGTTTCTCTCTTGAAGAAAGCCATAGGAGGTGCTTCTGTGGCTGCTGAGCTACCAGATGAATTGGAGCCTGATGAGGTAAGCCGTCCTGTTCCATCTTCTATTCTGGCTCATAGAACCCTCATCAAACAGGGTGAGTCTGTTCCCCAATGGCTCATTCAGTGGTCGGATGGTGGTCCTGATCATGCTACCTGGGAGGATGTCTTCATCATCCGCAACCAGTTCCCTCATCTTAGTCTTGAGGACAAGACAGCTTCCCCACCCGCCGGCAATGATGAAGAAGCTGATCCAGGGAGCAGCAAGCAGGCCCATGAGCCCAAGGTGTGGAGAGTGTACACAAGGAAAAATAGGAGGAGCACAGGAAATAATGTGGCTGCTGAGCTGGAGGAAATCAGTTAGGCGTGGGAAGGAAAAGAGAGAGGAAAAGGCATTAGTATAAATAGCTGTTAGTTGCAGGGGAGGAGGGGTGGAAAAATTACTTGTTGTTTGGGTATTGGAAAGGGATTTGGTAGTGAGATTGTTTCCGTCCCTTGCTTGTGAGGGGTTGGCCCTTCTTTTGATCTTTTCATTGTATTTCTTTCTTTTAGAACAGATTTCTTGTAATCTGATTTCATACATCAATACACACTCATCTTTTCATCTCTATTGCTCATTGTTGAGATTGTATTTCATATTTCTGTGTTGTTGGAATACCACTCTTATCAGCTGCTAACAGATTCACTTTACTAATATTCAGCTTCTTCATTTTGATTTCAATTTCTCTTAATGGGAAGGAACTCAAATTAAGTTCATTTCTCTGCTTCTCTTGCATTATCAGAATGTTACATGATAACAACCAGATATGATAATCTTAAGATACTTCTATTCTCCTATCTACATTGACATCATGAACTCAATGACTCTGAAAGAGGCATGTGTCTAAATTACTTATACCTCAAGCAGTGCTTTAACAATTGAAAGTGCAGCCAATAGCAGAATCCCGTCAACAGCAAAGGACACCTGAATTCCCAAAAAAAAAAAAAAGAAAAAAAGTGAAGAAAAAGAGGGAAAAAAAAAAGAAAAAAGAGGAGAGGATAAATGAGGGACAGCTAGGGGATATAATAAATTGCTCAAAAGCCTCAAATTGACAAAGGACTTAGAACACTTTCATTATTTAACATAAGGACTGTTACAAGTTACTGCAGCCTGGAATTTCCTTTACCCTATTTACAGCAAGAGAAGATAACCCATCAACATATAGACATTCAGGAAACCATAGTCTATTCTACCCAAGATGGCAAGACAAATGTCAATGGTATTTTCCTAGTTAACTCAACTTTTTATTTTTGAACTGATCTTATATAATCATAGCCTCGATACTGGAGCTCTTAACTACATAGAAATTATCACAACAGTACTGATTTGTTTTGTCAAGCATATTCATATTTGTAGTTGATTTTGCGGTGAATGATAAAATGTTTTCCTCGTAATTAAATCACTAGTCCACTGCAACTCCAAATTGAGGCCTTAGTACACTTCCCTCATAAGACATGCATTTCCATGAGAAACTCTCATCAATGTCCCTTACGCCTATTTCATCCTAAAAGATTAAAGAAATACTTTTTCTTTTTTTGTCCATCCTGAAATTAAAACTGTTTCAGTCAGATCCTTTTGCAAAGGGAATACCGATATAGGCTAGGAAAGATATATTTTTATCTTTTAAGAATACAGTCCTACTTGTATTATGTCTCTACACCCTAGATACACTTGTATAAATACTCATGTTATTATCAATAAGATCTGTAACTTGTGAGTTACACCTTTAAGATAAACCTGATTATAAAAACTAGTTGCAAAGGGTTTGCTTGTCCGTTATGTTGGCAAAATTCAACAGGGTTAATAATTGAATCCCATGTTAGCAGTATAATGGCATCTTCTTTTGTTTATGAGTTGCCAAAATTTCTATACACAAACAATAAACTACCGTTATTAGTAAATTTATAAACATTCTGACTTATCCTTTCCCATTTTAAGGGAAATTATAAAGGGGTGTTCCAATTTTTACCAATTCCCATTACAAACTACCAGCAAGTGGAAGAAAGCAAAATTGAACCGTCAATGATAACCGTTACGAGCTGTCAAAAAGGGGGAGAGTGAATTTACCAACTGAGGAGAAATTACAGAGGGCAAGATTAAGCGAGAAGCTTTCTTGGCACGCCTAGAGATCTTCTTACACAAGCTCTGCAAGAATCTGATAAGCAAATCAATACTGCTCTCAGTGTCATCCTCATCGCTCTCCTCATCGATCAAGTCATTATCATCAAAGAAAACTTCACCGCCAATCTCTTCGCCAAATTCATCAGCTGAGCCATCCAACTGAGAACACAAATCTTGATTGTAAAGAAGATGAACTCAAGAGATGAACAATAGATAGAATTTGGGAAGAGGACAGACCTTGCCCCGGCAAATGGTGAATTTGGGGCTTTTATTGGTAGAAATGAGATGGTGGTAATGTAAGGATTGGCGATTAAGAGGAAGTTTTGGAGAGGAGTGGAGAAGGAGGTTGGTTATGGTGGGTGTGAAATTGAGAATGGTGCATCTTGCCATTGCCATATCCAATGTCTGTGTAAAATGGATTTTTTATCCGATTAATATTTTTTTTTCAAAACTATTTATAAAAAAAATAACAATAAAACTAAAATCTGAAACTAAATATCAAAATAATCTTTTTAAACTAACTCTAAATTGACATTTTTTTTTCTGAGATTGACATTTTTAAATAATTTTATATGTTGGTGAGGTTTTTACATTTTGTGTGCTTCATGTGATAAATTGACCATAAAATTTTAAATTTAATTAGCAAGTTCATGCATATAAACTAGGGGTGAGCATGGTCGGTTAACCGGTCCATAAGCCCCAGTCCATTAACCAGTCCATTAATATCGGTTTTTCGAAATTCCAGTCCATTAACCAGTCCATTGTCATCGGTTAACCAGTCCATCGGTTTCGGTTTTTCGGATCGGTTACCCAATATTTTTCGGTTAACCACTATAATTATAAATATATTCATAAATAAAATTAAAATTTTCAAGATACTTAAAAATTAAAATTTTTTCACTATAATATAACATTATTGTTGATAAAATAAAAATATTTGGTGGATATAAGCAAATTTATTTTTAAAAATTAATATTTAATAAGTAAATATATTAACTAGTTCATAATCATTTTTAATTAGATAAATTGTTATACTTACACATAGCCAATTAAAAAACTTAAAAACTTAAAAATAATTAGTCTAATGAAAAAAAGTACATGATCACCTTTAATTAGGATAAATTATTATATAAATTGTTATAAATTATTAAAAAATTAATAAATTAACTAAAAATTCGGTTTCGGTTCGGTTAACCAGTCACATGAGTCAAAAACCATTAACCAGTCCATTAATATCGGTTTTTTCAAAACACTAACCATTAACCAGTCCATTACAATCGGTTAACCAGTCCATCGGTTCGGTTTCGAATTTTTTTTTCGGTTAACCAAGTTCATCGGTTTTTTTGCTCACCTCTAATATAAACTTCATTTTATTGATGTGATTATAAATTTTTAAAAGAGTCAATACATAATTTGTATTCCAAATTACTATTATATTAATTCATAAACTTATTTAAGACGCAAGTAATATTTTTATACTATTAAATTTAAAAATATTATATTATTCATTTTAATTTGTTAAAAAAAATCATATTATTCCTTTTTTATGTGACTATTGTGAAGCCTAGTGTCCATATAAGGAGTAATATAATGTTTTTAAGAAATTCAAAGGATAATCTAATATTATATTTGTTTAAGGGTAATATGTTAAACGATGATTTTAGTTGGGAGTTTATATATTATATTTTTAAAATTTGATTGTTAATTCCATAATATATTTAGATTCATTTATTAGCATTTTCAAGGCTGCTTATAGATTAAAACTCAAAAATACATGAAAGTGGCAGTGCAATTGAAAATTTTAACTGAAAATGCGGATTAATTTTATACGTGATAACTAAACTTTTGCAATTATAACGTTTTGGTCATTAAACTACGATTTGTAACGAAAAAATAACTGAACTTTTATTTTATAACGAAAAAGTCACGATGACCGGAAAATGCATAATCTGGTCACCGACGCGTGGGAAACACGACGAGCTTCACTGCCACGTAAGAAAAATGCCACGTCGGATCTTGACCGGATCCAACGTGGCATGATTTTTTTTTTAAAAAAAAAGAAAATTAAATTTTTTTACTGTCATCTCCATCTCCCTCTTGGTTGTTTCTCTCTCAATTTGTCTTCCCTTCTCACTTACAAGATCATGGTGGCTCCTCCTTCTTCTCGCCTCTCCCTATCTAGATCGCTCTTGGCTCTCTTGATCTGTCTACCTTCTCTATTTATTTGCCTCACCTCTCTTTCACCTTATCTCACTCTCTGTGTTTCGCCTTCTCTCTCTCCCCTCTCTGTCACATTCTCTCTCTTTCGATATCAGTCTATCTATATTTAGATCTGTGTCTTTTTCTTGACATTCATCTTCACTAAATATAGGGGTAGGAGTTAGAGCGGGAAAATTTCCGCTTAACTCTATGTGAACATAAGCAAAAAAAAATAAAGGGAAATTTTTCTTACTTAATTCCTCGTCTTCACCACGATGGAGCTCCTTTTTTTGGAGAATTTGGAGATATCATCGGAATCTGTTTTATTTAAATAATCATTTGTGGGTTCTTCTCGGCCTCAGTCTGAAATTTCATTCTTAGATTTCTTTGATTCTTCTTCACAGTGGGATAAAACGGAGACTTTTGGTATGGAGAAGTACCCTTCGGTGGAAATTGATATATTGAGCAGATAAATGTGATGAGATAGTAACAAATGAGAAACTGCAACAAGTATCTACAAATCAATCAATCCTCACAAGCAAGGAAATTTTCTATGCTCAACATAACCCAAAAAACAGCCAACCACCGGCACACAAAGAATTTTTATATGCTTAACATAACCCACCACCAGCATACAAAGAATTTTTATATGCTTATCTCACTCTCTCTTCTTTAATTGCTTTTGATTATGATGAGTTATGTTGTTTCTCAATTGTTTCAACTTGTTCTAGTTCCTTTGGGTTCTCTACTTCTGCTTTTGACTATTCAACATCTTTCACAGCTGCTACTAATTCTTCGAAAAGTTTCCCAATTTTTTCAGCTGATTGTTCCTTCGGCTTCACCTCAACTTGTTCAGATTCTTTATTCGAAAGAATTTTTGAAAGCTCCAATGATTCAAGAACATCAGCAGATTCTTTAGCTGGTTGCTCTTCTACTTTTACGGATTCAGCAACAAGTTTTGTAGGTTTATCTTCTGATTTAGGTAACAATTTTTTTTTTGAAATCCCAGGTTGTCGTAGTGTACCCGCGCCGCCATGGCCTAATTCGAGAACGAACAGAGGAAGAGAGAAAGAAAAACAGACATATCGAGATTAAAGACTGACCGAAATCGAGAATGGAGAGAGAGAATGACAGTGAGATCGAGATCTGGAGATTGAGAGAGCAGAGCGAGAGAGAGAAGATGGGATCGGGAGAGACAGAGCACAACCACAATGAAGAGAAAGGAGAGAGGAGCGATATGGACAGTGAGAGGCGAGAAGAAGAGGAGCCACCAAGATCTCGTCAGTGAGAAGGCGATGGAGATGACAGTAAAAAATTTTAATTTCTTTTTTTTTTTTCTTAAAAAATCATGCCACGTTGGATCCAGTCAAGATCCGACGTGGCATTTTTTCTTACGTGGCAGTGAAGCTCGTCATGTTTCTCACGCGTCGGTGACCGGATTATGCATTTTTTGGTCATCGTGACTTTTTCGTTATAAAATAAAAGTTCAGTTATTTTTTCGTTACAAATCATAGTTTAGTGACCAAAACGTTACAATTGCAAAAATTTAGTTACCACGGATGAAATTAACCCATCTGAAAATGCCATTCAAATATGAAGTTGAATTAAACAAATTAAAATAGTTTCCTCTGTGATAAAGCCTGGATCGTCTTTATCTGGAGAGGGAGGAACCGACCGATCGGATGAGAGTGACCCTGCAAGAAAGAATGCCTGGTCGGATCAGGCGTAAGCACTCCGAAACTTAAGTTAGTAGCTTAGAGAGAGAAAGTGCTTAGAGAGAGAATGCCGGAGATTCAATACCTCGAGCTATCGTTGGTTGGACTATTTATATGAGATGATTGAGGGGTACTTGAGTGCCTGGAGAGTGATTACTGGCAGTCAAAGTAGGTATTCAGCGACATGATTAGGAGCAGATGGTAGGCATGAGCGCTGCCTTGTATCAGGCGGCTGATGGGACCAGCGGTCATATCAGCCGATCGGACGTGTGCGCTGCCTAAGAGTTCGCGCCTGCTATTTTTAGTTGTTAGGCCTTGGGCCTTACCAGCTGAGTGGACCGACTGGATGGGCCTATAGTTTAATATTATTTGCTGAATTATCACTCTGCAATGCCATGTTTTAACTAATAAAATTAATTTTAATATATTAAAATATTTCGATTTGAACTCATTTTTTTTGAATTAATTTCATTTATAATTATTGAATTTATAGAAAATAGTGTACCAATAATAAGAAAAAAAAATTATAACACAAGAATAACTCGGCTCCATAAAAATTATCAAGTCATTATGGCTATAATTAACCATAAAAATCGTTGAAAATCCATGGTAGCAATCTAACTCAATATAACCAAATGCAGGAGCTCACTTAACAGGCAAATATGTCACCAAATCACATGAGATTTGTGCTATGTCAGACGGACACATGACATGATGAATGGATTGAAATGACACATTGATAAAAATTTTTTAAATGCATTGATGATTTGTTTGTTTACTTACGAATTTGTACGCTGAGTTGAAATGCAGTAAATTTTTTTTGGTGATTTTTATAATTTATTTCGATTAAAATTATTTTTGAAAATAATTTTTTAAAATTTAGTTATTTTTGAGTTATAAAATTTTTATTATTATCGATACGTTATTTTAATATAAATTTGATAAATATAGGTGAAATTAATCCGACTCTCCTTGGCCTTCACTAAAAAGACAAAATAGTTGCAAATTCAAATAATTTTTGGAGTAAAAATGAAGGCCTCTTCTAGTTTTAGGATACCAACAGGCCACATCTGCAATTGGGTTTGGACTCGGACATTTTGATTATGATGAAAATGATCGGAGTCCAGTCTCTAACTACCTACCGAGTACCGACCTCTAAATTTTAAAAACATTCGAATTTCGGGTTGATCACAAATGTGATTTTTGTTCAAGCGGCTATTAACCTTCTTCCTACATTTTAATTAGTGGAATGCGTTCATTGTAGCTTCTATTAAAATCTAAGATTTGTAGTATCACCCCATACTTCCCTTATTTAATGGAAAAATTAAGTCATTCTTAAACCTACGTGGCCGTCATTTTCCGCATTTACAAAATTACAACTAACCTTCTCTTGTATGCTTTCAACTTGCGAATAATCCAAGGTCGACTCTTTGCCTCAAACGACGCCGTCCACAGCGTTTTCGGAAACTTACTCTGCTCTGCTGACGCTCGATTCCCTGAATAGGCGCGTGTCGCTAAAATATCCATTTCCACTATCTCGGGGCCCACCACTAACATAAACCACGCTCCAAGAGGGTGCGCGTGGCGAGGTTTTTATGTGCATCCGTTAAGCTAATGTGGAAGACTTATTAAGACGCGGTTTGATTTGATTTTGGTGAAAAACAAGAAGCGCATATTGTCATAACTGCAAACAAATAAAAGGAAATTAATTAAAAGATTTTTTCGCGGAAAGAAGAGGAAAAAAAGGGGAAAAAAGAAGAAAAAGATAAGAAATTGAAGCTGCAGTAAATTTTCAATTTTTTGTCTCCCCCCTCTCTGTTTCATCGTCCATTGGAGAACGAAGCATTGTGAAGAAGGGACGCACGCACAGCCCGCGCGAAGACAAAACTAGTACGGAGAGAGAGAGAGAGAGAAAGAGGTTTTCAATCGGAATATTCTGTTTGGGAGAAAATTCTCGAGTTGGTTTTTCAGTTTGGATCGGTTAGTAATTTTTCAATTTCTCGTCGAGGAGAACGATGAGTGGTGGATTGGAGCGAGTTAGGATAAATAGATCGAGATTAGCTCGGGATGCGAGCTTGACCAGTCGTAATACTCACACGGTTCGACTCGGCCGCGTCCAGCCTCAGGCTCCCGGTCACCGCACCATCTTCTGCAATGATCGTGAGGCTAATTTCGTCAGATTTAAGGTTCCTTCTTATATCTCCATATGCTTCTTTTTATCCATTTAAAATTTTAAATTGGGATCAGAAATAGAGTTCTCGGTTTCATTATGTTGTCCAATAAAATGGGAGCTTTACTGGGTTTATTGCTAATCATATATACAATTTCTTAAATCCAAGAATAATCTGTACTTGCTTCGTCTTTTATTCAAGGGTTTCGCTTAATCAAAAGAAGTGAAGTAGCAACTGGTTGGAATTTTTTTTTTTTCCTTTTTTTGCTTCTTCATAATTTAGTTATTAGAAATTTTTGTTGTCTTCGCACTTTGTTTTTTTTGGGAGAATGGAGACTGCTGGGGTAAATTTTAATGATCTACTTCTTTTAATTGCTCATGGGAAGTTCAAGGATGAGTGCTAGCTAGGTAACAGTTTGTATTGTGTTTCATTCTCTAAAAAGTGTACTGATAATCCCCTAAATAAAGGAACAACAAGAAATGGTCAGAGAAATAATGGAGCAAATGGCTGTTTCTACTCTGTAGTCGGAGAATGCATATGTGGTATACTGTGGAACATCCAAATTATAACATGAATTGTTGCTCCTACTGACGTTTATGCATTGGAAACTGCTTCATATCCATCTGATGTAGCTGGAAGAATATAATAGTGTCTAAACTTGATTATAAATCACTGCTTGCAGTCAGCGCTGTCAGATGCTTCCCTCAAACACTTTTGGGCTTCCACATGCAATTATTGTGTAAAGTTCATTTTGCATGTAGGAAAATGTGGAAGTCTACAGGCACTTGAGGGGATGCAACAAAATTTAGGGAATAGTTGGGTTGATATGCACTTTGTTGGAAGATTTTCCTTTAATGTGATAGTGCATTTTAAGCCATTTTCATTCCAACCCGTATCAATCTGCAAACAATGAGGGCTTAATTACTTTATAATTGTTAGAATTTATAGAATACTAAATTTTATAAAAATATTTTTTTAAGATTTCTAATTTATTAACACAAAACAACCACTTTGGCACTGAAGAACTATTTCTATTAAATTACAATATATGTGTGCTTTTTTGTAGATTTTTTCAAGTTAAAATTATTCTTTTGTCAATTCTCTAAGGAACATTATTTTGATTTTCTCATAAATTGTATTCTTATACAACTTTATTTATATATAATAGAGTTAGTTATTTGACTATCTTCTATTAGTTAGATTGATTATAAAATCTTATTTATAATAATAATAATATATAATTCATGCTTGGTGTATATATTCTTATATCTCTCACTCATATATGGTGGGATTGAGTTTTATTCTGTAAATAATTCATACTTCATATATATATTATGCAACCAGTGCATAATTCGAGAGATTTTCAGTTATAATCTGTTAAGAGTATATAATTTTTTGAATAATGGAACCTTTTATATTATTTTTAGTATGCAATATCCTAAATCATTTATCATGCACTTATTTCTCTTTTGATCTCATTTGTTTAATCATTTGAATATATTTATAATTATATTATATCACTTAGCAATGTTAGTATTATATCACTTAGCAATGTTAGAATTTATAGAACACTAAATTTTATAAAAACAAAATTTTAAGATTTTTAATTTATTAATACTAATTAAGAAAAAATAATCATTTCAACATATGAAAAGTTATTTTTATTGAATCACAACATATATATGTACCTTTTTTTGCAGATTTTTTCACTTTGAATTCTTCTTTTGTCAATTCTCCAAGAAATAATATTATGATTTTCCTATAAATTGTGTTCTTACGCAATTTTATTTATATGTAATAGAGGTAGTTATTTAGCTACCCTCTATTAGTTAGACCAATTATAAAATTCTATTTATTATTATTATTATTATTATTATTATATAATAATAATAATAATATATAATCCATTATGGGTGTATATATTCTTATAATAATAATAATAATAATAATAATGTAGAAGATGCAAGGAGTAAGGATGGTTATATGAATGCCCATTGTTTTCATGGTTACAATAACTTAGTTGTAATGGTGAGATGAAACTGGAGACAGAAATCAGAAGTTTTTGCCTAGGGCAGGTCAAATTGTAGCCAGTCCTTTAATCTTGACCTTGGGTGGAAATTTTTTCTTATGGTTTCTTCTCAATGGGTCCTAGACTTGAAAATCACTGTCACAAAAAAAGAGAAATGGAAAAAAGAAGAAAACAGAACAATGGCTTGCTCTTGCCACTCAACACGAACTTAGAAATTTTGATTGGCTCTAATTTCATTTTTTGTGCTGGAGAAGTTATTAGTTGTGTTTTTAGAAAGCAAAAACATAATATCTAGAAGGAAGTGTAAAGATCATTAGAGTTTAGCCTGGCTTTATCTTTCAAACACAGCATAAAAAATGCAAGTTAGCTTTCTATACTAGATGATATCCTAGGAAACCTTTGTGGCCCTGAAAATTTTCCTTGATATGTTATTATGACACAACAAATGCTTATGTTTCAGAGGCTGTCCAGTTTATCTATGCTTTGCTTATGGTGTGCTTAGTAGTTGAGGCTTAGTCTGTACAACTTTGCTGAGTTGAAGTCTATCCTTGGTGGAAGGGATATCAACTTAAAATTGATGATGTCTCTTTCTGTTTATGGTTACCAAAAGCGCATATGTAGATTTACATGTTCTGGTGGGATAAGATTATTGCTAGGTTGGCTAAAACATTGGTCTCCAGCATGTTAGGAAAGTATGTCCTTATCACGCTTCTGGGGTACTCTTACTTTTTATTTTTATATAAGCTAGGACTGGGAAATATATACATGCTTTTTGTCAAAAATGTGTTCTGCCCTCAAAATATTAAGCGGGTAGGGTAAAAGAATTATAAAAATGCTAGTACTTGAATTTACGGTAAACTGCAGAGCAGAGTTTTTCTGGATGACTAAAACAAAGAGTGAAAGGTATCCAAAATGCTAGATTTTCCACTACAAATTTGTTCCTACTAGAAGCTCTTCTGCCTCATTCTTGAAAAATTTTCTGAATTTGGATGTTCAATTGCTAATTGGTCATTAATGATGCTTTGGCTAATTTTTTTTCCTCCTTCTTCTTCTTCTTGTCTTAATTTCTGTTGGATATACTTTGGCCTTTGTTATAATGGGATTGACTGTTTCAGGGGAATGCTATATCAACCACAAAGTATAATTTCCTCACCTTTCTACCAAAGGGATTGTTTGAACAGGTAAGTTAATTTTAGCAATACATTGGTTTTATTTTTAAAAGCATTTTACTTGGAACTTAATAAATGTTAAAGGTGTGATTTTGTTACTCAACCTTAATGGCAAACTGGAGGCAAGTTTAACATGCTTTTGAGTTCTAAGACCGAGTTACGGTTTGGGCGCCTGATAGGATTATTGATTTTGTTTCTGGGTAGAAATCTCATATTTGAATTGGTATAATTGCTTTTGTTTATTTATCTCATATTTGGTTCTTGTCCACTTAAGGGTTAGTCTACTAGGTCACATTGACTAGTGCAATGACTGTCCATTTGGTTTGGACACAAGTTTACCAAATAAATTGTGCATGTGGTCTGGAAACAACTTTGCCTAATAAGGATAAAGATGGCAGCCTAAGGTGCAAAAATTCCTAACAGCCAATCCAATTTACTTATACTTGCTTCAGTGCTGTGCATGTTTGATCCCATCTCTTTACGTCAAAGTTGAGTTGATGCAGAAATGCACAGTATCTTTGATGCTGCTGATATAATAAAGTAGAATATACTGGTCTACAGAAGTCAAAGCCAACATCAGGAATTTATCACTTTTTCCATAGATTAATAACGGCATAGCCTTATCAGACCATGGTTTGATCACTTTACTTGCGTGGAAGTACCGGAACTGGTCTATTTTGATAATTGGATTGGAAATTAATTTAATGTGTTAGGATCTCAAGAGCATAGAGTACTGACATTAAAGCTGGTCCAGTTTTATGCCTAGTGATATTTTTGGTTCTTTGGTGATTTCTTTTCCTGAGAAATTCCATGTTTATGCTGAACAGTTCAGGCGGGTGGCCAATTGCTACTTCCTCTTCATATCAATTTTATCAATGACACCAATCAGGTATATCGATTCAAACTTGTGTCAGCTCATTGCTTTGTAATCATCAGTATCCATCAATGTTATACTTGCCAGTTGCTGCAGACACATGATTAATTTGTTTAGCTAGGCAGCCATATATAATGCTTGACATGGCTAAATGTGGTTTTGACGTTCTTTTTTTTAAAAAAATTTGTAAAGCTTATAACATATGCATTAGTTTTGACATAGTTGGACTAATTGTTATGCTTGCCTTTCCTTCTATGACTCCTAAATGAAGCATTAAGATTTAGTCAATAGTAGCCATAGGAAAATTGTAAAGGACTAGGATGCACATAATGGGAGATTGTGATTGCAAGGGTTAGAGCTGGATGAAGGTGTTTAAGGGAAGACATGTTTGGAAGTAGCATCTAGTGCTTCTTTTTTCCCCCTTAGAAAATGAAAATTTTTAAGCCTTGGCATGAGGCAATCTTAAGCCAATCTTTCTTTTGGTATTGTCTCCTTAGCTTTTGTTGCATGGTGATCATGGATTGCAAAGACATACTCCCTCCGTCCCATAGGAGCACTTTCCTTTTTAATCCATTTCAAAATATAGGATACTTGCTATTTTTAATCTATTGTTAACTTGTGAATTATCTATAATATCCTTGTTTAATTTCTCAATAATCAATAAATTTGCATTCAATTCCTTGTATCATTTCCAAGTAAAACTTAAAATAATGTGATATTTAATGCACTTAACTTTAACTCTCCATTATATACTTAAGTTTAAATTTTTGTCAAACTTGTCAACTCATTTATGGCAACTTATATTTCCAACCGTAATACATTAATAATAGTTATTTTTATTGTTACAACAACAATTATTTATTATATAAATGAAAGGCATAATTGGTAAATCATGTGTAAAATTATATCTTATAACCAATAAAACTTACTTTTCTTAAACTATGTGAAAATAAAAGTGTTCCTATTATTATGGGACACATGGAGTATTTTTAAATGGAGGAAATATTTTAGCGTTTTCCATAGTTTCCTCCTTGACCTTCTCATTTTTCTTTTTCTTGCCATTATGTATGCATTATCTGTATGTATGTTTTGACTCAATAGTTAATGTTGACATCATGGAGTCTTTGATTATGCAGTCCTGTCAATCCTGTGACCAATGTGGCCCCTCTAACCCTGGTACTTTTGGTCTCCCTTATTAAGGAGGCATTTGAGGATTGGGTGAGTACTTTGATTCATATTAATCTTAGCAATTGTTATTTGTCTCTTCTATCTTGTAGTTGAATTTCTCAAGAATAATCTTCATCAACTTAAATTGTTTCCTGATGTTTGCAACCAGCAAGATGGGATGAGGGTAGCTTGAGGCCAAATTCTATAGATGCTTACTCTTTTTTGTTTTTTAATATGCATTACAGAAGCGTCTTCAGAATGATATGGTAATTAACAATACTCCTGTAGAAGTGTTGCAAAATCAAAAGTGGGTGACTGTTCCTTGGAAGAGGTTGCAAGTTGGAGATATTGTTAAGGTAAGCATAATTTAGTTATTAATTTCCTTGTAGATAAAGTAGCATTTCTTCTACTTGTCTCATCAGCGCCTGACCCTGAGATGTGGATCATCCAAGGCATATTAGCATAGCGTACCCTTTCATTCCAAATTAAAGAATTCGGATATTGTCCATGGTTTTATCTTATATGTGTTGTAAAGTATCACAAATTTTAGAAAGAATCAAAGTTCAAAATTGAAATTGGATATGAGACGATTTTGTATTTCTTCATTCATTCCCATCCAATAAAAAAAGACGGGATCTGCTCTCAGAGCTGACTTGCAATTAATATTGTTGACAAGGCATTATTTCTTCTTCTTGGAAATTAGACATGAGTTTGATGGAGCGTGTTTTTCTTCTAACACCTTTGATCTTGGAGGCCAAGATTTCGAGCTTGAAATAGTTATGGAATTCAAGGTTGATTGCCTCCACATTAGAAATCTCTATGTTTGCAGTTGGGTTGTCAATGGGCATATGAGGTTAGTTATGTACTGGAGGTTGGAACACGAATAGGAGGAGCTAGCTGTGAGATGAGTTACAGCCCTTCCATTAAGCTGACTGTAGGCTACCTAGAGTTAACAAATGTGATCAGAGAGAAGGAAATTTGTCTTCTTGGACTCCAAGTGTAATGGAACGCTTATTACCATCATTATTTTCAATGATTTTCTTACAATTAATCATCGCTTCATGATTGTCATTATTGGTGCCAGATTTCCTTGACATTCCTTTAATATACTGAAATTGATATTTGTGTGGCTGCAGATAAAGCAGGATGGATTCTTTCCTGCAGATCTTCTTTTCCTTGCTTCTACAAATCCTGATGGTGTCTGCTATATTGAGGTTTGACTAATTTGATTACCCTGTACAAATGATTAACATATTAGTTATTGCTGTTATGGCCTTATTTTCATCGGTGTCTTTGGAAAACAAGAGTGATCTACTGATGTCTTGTATTGTTTATTTGTTTCTTGTCTGGTTCTGGCAGACTGCAAACTTGGATGGAGAGACAAATTTGAAGATCAGAAAAGCGTTAGAAAGGACTTGGGATTACTTGACCCCAGAAAAAGCTGCTGAATTTAAAGGTAATCTTTTTCTTTTCTTCTTTTTTAAGTGAATTTAATGTTTATCTTAGTTTAAGATATAGTGATCATTAAATAATATGTAAATTTTCTGTCCTTTTGGCCCCTCAATACTCTTGATTGATAAGGGCATGCTTGGTACAGGTTATACGTTTAGTTCTTGTTTTCTATTTCCATTATTTCAACTTATTTCAATTAAAATGTCCTTTTTTTTTTGTTGCAAAAATAGCAGAAACTACAAAGGGGCGGTTTTTATCTATTTCTTTTGCTTTTTTTTTTTTAAAATTTTTTTTAACAAGAAGAAAAAGATCAAAAACTTGTAGTTGTAATTGATAATAAAAAGGCCCTAAATTTTTTAAGCATTACTGATTCTTGTTCCTTGATTCTGCACTACTCTATTGGATTTGTCACCATTTAACTGGAATATTTTCATGCTTCACGTCTTTGCAAGGCAATATATTATAATGTGATTTTCTCTTGAGTACCATTCTTCTTTAATGTTGAATAAACATCTATGTGACGTTGATATTTTTTAAAGAAGTATTTTAATATGATGCTTGCAGTTTTATTTTGCCTCCACAATATCTTAGCTTAAAATACTAGTATTATTAAATTTAACTGTTATCTATCTTCTACACATGGAAAATAATCACTGTGTTCATTTTCCTATTGTCTCATGATTGTTCATTTTTGTTGGTGCAGCTGAAGTACAGTGTGAGCAACCAAACAATTCCCTGTACACTTTCACTGGAAATCTTATAATTCAAAAACAAACAATACCGCTCTCTCCAAATCAACTTCTTTTAAGAGTATGCTCTGATTTCACTCCTATAAAATCATCAGTTGATTTTATCTATCTATCTTCATCTTCTCTTTTACTAGGATTTTTTCCAAATTGAGGGAACTGAATGCTTGTTCATAGCAACTTTCAACCCTCAATCCCAAAGGAAGAAGGAAAAGAAGGGAAAGGAAAACTCTTGTGTTCTAATATATCCATTGTAGGATGTCTGCCTGAGAGTTCTTTGTTTGTGATGCAATCTTTGAGTTGTTAATTGACTTTGTCATTGTGGATTCCCAGGGATGCAGTCTCAGAAACACTGAATATATTGTTGCAGCTGTTATTTTTACAGGTCATGAAACAAAGGTTTGTTATGCTTAATTTTAGTATAAATTATAATTTTGTTAATCCTTAATTTCCCCTATATTTTATCATGAATTTCATTTCTTGCACCAAATGTGTTCTTGAGGAACAACTATTAACATTTTTTTTCCGATTTTAATTTCTGAGTCTTTTTATTTTTTTCTTTCCCAAATTTTTACCAGTAAACTTGTGATATACTTGTTGACATTTTGATACTTACCTTCGATTCTACTTTTGCAAGAAGAAGTTGCTTTATGAATAATTTGGATTTCCATTGCAGGTTATGATGAACTCAATGAATGTCCCTTCAAAGAGAAGTACATTGGAGAGGAAGCTCGATAAACTTATACTCACTCTCTTTGGATCTCTTTTCTTTATGTGCTTGATTGGAGCCATAGCTAGGTGGGATGTTGACTAATTTGAAAACTCATCATGCTTTGCAACTATTATTTTCCATATGCTTTGCAGTTATTATTTTCCATCTTTTTTTATTTCTTTAAGTTACTTTTTCTTGCCTTTTGGATTTTCCTGTGTAACTATGTTTTCTGCTTGATTGAAATTATGTAGTGGTATATTTATAAACCGCAAGTACTACTACTTAGGTCTTGATAAAGAAGTGCCAGCAGAGTTTAACCCTAGCAACCGATTCGCGGTAATACAATTCTAACAGAGTTAAATATTTTCATTCTGATCTTTCCTTCTCATTTCTTGGTTTTTACTCTTTTTATTGGGTTTCTAGGTTGCTGCTCTGACTTTGTTTACACTTATCACCTTATACTCAACAATAATCCCAATCTCTTTATATGTTTCCATTGAGGTAGCTCCTTTGGCCATTCTTTAGCGATTGTGATGTATACATGTATTCTTGGTGAATATGCTAATTTTTTTTTATTTCTATTTTAAATTTCTTTTAGATGATCAAATTTATTCAATGCACTCAATTTATCAACAAGGACCTTCATATGTACCATTCTGAATCCAATACTGCCGCATTGGCCAGGACTTCCAATTTGAATGAGGAACTTGGACAGGTAAATTGATGGCATAGGCAGTTGTCAGTACCAACTAGAATGAACAGTGTAGTAGCAATAAATGCAAATATTTACTTCCATGCCTCATATGTTATAATTTATGGTAGGCACATGGTATACTTAAGCAATTTTTAACATTTTGACCCTTTAATATATATATATATATATTAAATTTTTTAATAGTCATGCCTCGGTCTGCTTCTGGCTATGTCCATCATATCATAGTAAACTAATGCCTCTATTGTTCTTTTTTAAAATTTTTTGGTCATAACTTTATGCCATTTACTTTTTTTTTTTTTTGGTCCAGGTGGAATATATCTTTTCTGATAAAACTGGAACTTTGACAAGAAATCTAATGGAGTTCTTTAAGTGTTCAATTGGAGGAGAGGTTTATGGTTCTGGTATCACTGAAATAGAGCGGGGTGGTGCACAACGTACTGGGTTAAAAGTTCAAGAAGTATATGTTACTTTCATTTTATCGGAATCTTAAATTAAAATGTTTTATTATTAGTGGTTTTCCTATTCTTATCTTTCTTTTCCTTTTTTACTATTTTTAATAGGTTTAAAATTTAGCCTATTTAAACAACTTTCTCGTACAGGTGCAGAAACCAGCCAGTGAAGTACATGAGAAAGGTTTTAATTTTGATGATTATAGGATTATGCGAGGAGCTTGGAGGAATGAGCCTAATCCAGATGCATGCAAGGTGTGATTTTTTGTTGGAATGAAAAATACTCTATTAATTAAAAAGCATGGTAGGAATCATTTGTGGATAGTGGATATGTTTGTATGCGTGTCAAATCAATCAACTAGTTTTCATTCTATATAATTTCCGTCGAACTTTTTGCCATTCTATTTTATTTATGTTACATGATGTGATTGTTGCTGCCATACTTAGATACAAGATTTGAAGCAATGCTAGAACAAGGAATCATATCTATCCGGGACTTTTGGGGACAAGGAATCATTATCCTTGCACGGCTATAGTATTTCTTATATAACTCTCTTCTGGGGCTATTGCTTCTAATTCAGTGTTATTGGTGACATATTTTGGTCTTCTTCAAGTTGTTGTATTGACAGTATTCTGGGATACTGGCTACTCAGCATTAATTCAGATAAATGTGACTCACTAACTTGCATGATTTTGAAGAATGCATTTTCCGAAGATTGCTCCATTTGGGTTGGGTAGGGCTGAGGACCAAAGTGTTGACTGGATATAGCTTTTGATTCTTAAATCTGTCATAAATGATAAATAGAGGTTCTTATTCAGTATTCGTGTGTTGCCTATTGTTTCATTGGCATAATGGGCTATACTTTGAAAAAGAAATTGTTTTAAATGTCATTGGCCTCATCTGATTTTTTTTTTTTTTTGGAAAAGTGCTACTTTTATACTATATTTGTCTATGAACCCCGATTAATCAGTTATGATATTTCAAGATGCATCTTTTTCCTTGTGTAGGAATTCTTCAGATGCCTTGCTATATGTCATACGGTACTTCCTGAAGGTGATGAATCCCCAGAAAAAATCACATATCAGGCTGCATCTCCAGATGAAGCTGCTTTGGTTACTGCAGCAAAGAACTTTGGTTTTTTCTTCTACAGGTTTATAGCTATGTTGCTGTTTAGGTGTCATTGTGTATTATAGTTAATTGTTAACCTTTTGTTGCTTGGATAGCTGTTTGGAAAATAGTTATATGGAGGCACACAATGTGGTTTATCTGATTTATATGATACAAATTTGTGTGAAGGCGCACACCTACAATGATATATGTTCGTGAATCTCATGTGGAAAAGATGGGTAAAATACAGGACGTATCTTATGAAATTCTAAATGTTCTTGAGTTCAACAGGTAGGCATTCTTTCTTCTTAATCCATATTTCATTTACGAGTTCATGGTTGATAGCACTAACAACAACTGTTATATTACTGCTCCTATAGCACACGGAAACGCCAGTCTGTTGTTTGTCGATACCCTGATGGCAGACTTGTGTTGTACTGCAAGGTACTATCTTCTTGAGGCTTCTTGTTTAAGTTGATACTCTGGAACTTGGCATTGGGAGTGATACATAGATACTTGTTTTTACAGGGTGCTGATACTGTAATTTATGAGAGATTGGCTGATGGAAATGATAGCTTGAAGAATGTAACCAGAGAACACTTGGAACAATTTGGATCTGCTGGGTTGCGCACCCTTTGCCTGGCCTATAGAGATTTGAGTCCTGGAATATATGAAAGCTGGAATGAGAAGTTTATCCAAGCTAAATCATCTCTTAGAGATCGTGAAAAGAAGTTAGATGAGGTATGCATTAACTTGTGAGATTTTGTAAATTGTTGGTGTTTTCCTTGTTTTGTTAGAGATGTTATGCATTATTTTCTTTCTGAAACTGGACTGATCAGAAAAATGTTAAAGAATGCTTTCAGAGAATTTTAGACTAAACATTAATAGAATAAGGTACAAATTTCATGCAAGTCTTGAAATTCTAACTTGTTCAAAATTTGCTTTAACTAGTAATTTGGTTCAATAAGCTCTCTTGATAGATTTGATGGTTTGGATTCACCAATAACCTTATCTGTAGAAAAATATAATGTCGTAGCTATAATAATCTTTTTCATGCAAAATTTGTGATGTTTACATGATTGACATTGTGAAAAATGGTTTATTTGGACCAATAATAGAATCGTCATCTAATTTGAGAAATTAAAGCTATGGTTTATTTGAAAATTCAGAAAAAAATTTGTGGAACAAATCCACCTTATTACAAAAATTCATTTCACTGCTCTTGTTCTGATAGAAACTTTTTTTTCTTTTTTTTATTTTCAAGGTTTGTCACATAATGTTTTCAATGTGAATAGTTTATTTGTAGTCTTCCTTGTGAATTCCTTTGATCTCATATTTACTGATTGTATAGGATTATTAGAGAAAAAGAGCCAAATCTTGTGTGAATTCTCATTTTAATTATTATTATTATTTTTTTTATTACGGCAATTTTTATCATATTGCTCCAATTACTTTCAATTATCCCACAGTTAAAAATTTAACATAGGGATTAATATCTTGTTAGAATAAACTACTTGTTTTCATTTTATTTTTCTATTTTCTCCCTCACCTCCTTCCTGCCCTTCTCCTCTTCCCCTCGCTTCCATCTCTTTCTTTCTCTTTGCCCTTTGATCTTCTTGAATTAGAACTCAAGGCAAACCATTTTGACTCAATAACCTTGGAGATTAAAGAGGGACCTTTTCACCTTTTTGGAGGGTTTTACAAGTGGATTGCTTTCAAAAATGAGGGTTTATCCGTAATTAGCAACAAAACATTAACTTTGGATAGAATGGTAACTAACTAGAAGAATTTGGATTCCCAAACTAAAAATAATTGGATTAAATTGCAAATGCGCTAAAATGTTTTGCTTTTTTTTTTTTTACAATCGGGAACTGGAGATAGAGAATCCATATAGCTGACCCCATCCAGTATGGGATTAAGGTTTAGTTATTATTATTATTATTGAATGCCTAATATTGGTTTTGCTGTTATCTGAATACCGTTAAAGTCATCATCTCATACAAATTCTGAATCCTGTGCAGGTGGCAGAACTTATTGAAAAGGAACTTATTTTGATTGGGTCCACTGCTATAGAAGACAAACTTCAAGAAGGTGTTCCTGGTTGTATTGAGACTCTTTCTAAAGCAGGGATCAAGATATGGGTGCTAACAGGGGACAAGATGGAAACTGCAATTAATATAGCATACGGTGAATCATTGTTTAATATCACCTTGCTTTTTTGTCTTCAGATATTAACTGTGTTATTTTTTCATTTATCAACTTCAATGCCTTGAATTTTCTTTTTGGCCACTCCTTTTATGCAGCTTGCAACTTAATTAACAATGAAATGAAACAGTTTATTATCAGTTCAGAGACGGATGCGATCAGAGAAGTTGAGAACAGGGTAAACGGCAGTCCTCGTCTCTGTATTGCTAGATGCACGTAATTCAGTATCTACAACATTTATATTGTACTATCTACAAAATCAATTGAAAATCTCTTCGCAGGGTGATCAAGTAGAAATTGCACGCTTCATAAAGGAAGAAGTGAAAAAAGAGCTGGAAAAGTGCTTGGAGGAAGCACAGCACTCTTTGAGTACTGTATCTGGACCAAAACTAGCACTTGTTATAGACGGAAAGTGTTTGATGTATGCGTTGGACCCAAGTTTACGAGTAATGTTACTGAATTTGAGCTTGAATTGTAGTTCAGTTGTTTGCTGCCGGGTTTCTCCATTACAGAAAGCGCAGGTAATTTTTTTTTCTTAGAAGATCCATTTAGTTGACCATTCAGCATAGTAAAAACATAGAAAGAGGATTATGTGCAGATCATGTGTAATTTCTGTGCTCATTAGGTGGAAGAAGTTCTCTCTGTATATTTAAAGAGATAAGAATAAAATTCTTTCATTGATCTTTCTATAATTTTTAGATGGTATGGAAGGAAGAATAAGAGGCTCTCGAGGACCATAAACTTTCTATTCTTACAAAAGGGCAGAATAGTATGACTTGACTTGAGTTAGTGTATTATGATAGGGATGGATAAATTGTGAATTTTTTGGGTATAGGGTTTGATAACTTTTTTATGTTTGTGTTGATTACTATATTGCAGAATCTTTGTGATGCATTTTATTTTCTTAGTTTTTAGTTCATGGTTTTAACTCTTATGTATCTCCTAATGACTTATTTTCACTTATTGAAAAATTTCTTTATGGAGAAAAAAGGATTGTAAAGTCAAGACTGGCAAAAAACTTTATTAGTATGAAATAGATGCTCGCTTCTACTGGGTTATGGTCTCTTCTCTATTTTTCCTGTGCTTTTCTTTGACCTGGTATTAGTAAATCTGCAAGATCCTAGTATCAAAATTTAGGGTAACATCAAATTTACATTTCTTGCATGAGATCTACATGGAGAATAGCTTCTCAATTTTTTTAAGATTCTGTATTATTCAGATGTTGACTACATTGCTTGGTATTTTGTTGTTTTAATTATCAAAATTTATTTCTCATCACTTCTTTGACATGAGAAATATTAACTTTTTGCAGGTTACTAGTTTGGTAAAGAAAGGTGCGCGTAAAATAACTCTTAGCATTGGGGATGGTGCCAATGATGTAAGCATGATTCAAGCTGCACATATTGGTGTTGGAATAAGTGGGTTAGAAGGTATGCAAGCAGTCATGGCTAGTGATTTTGCAATTGCCCAGTTTCGCTATCTTGCTGATTTACTTCTTGTGCACGGGCGGTGGTCATATCTCAGGATATGCAAGGTTTGAGTTTTGAGCAAGTTTCAAATATTTTGACTTTATGAGCATTAGTTGGGTGAGAGTATTCTTGACGACTCTCTATTGCAGGTCATCACATATTTCTTTTACAAGAACCTTACTTTCACACTGACTCAATTTTGGTTCACCTTTCATACTGGCTTTTCGGGTCAAAGATTCTATGATGATTGGTTCCAGTCACTTTATAATGTTATATTTACAGCACTGCCAGTCATCATTGTTGGGCTTTTTGATAAGGTACTTCATCCCTTCCAATATTAGCTGATCACGCTTTTGGGAACATTGTGCTAAGCAGAACATTGTGCTATGTTTTGCTAGGATGTCAGTGCATCCCTTTCAAAGAAGTACCCTGAACTGTACAAAGAGGGAATAAGAAATGCCTTTTTCAAGTGGAGGGTTGTCGTGACATGGGCTTTCTTTTCTGTTTACCAGTCTCTGATTTTCTATTCCTTTGTAACTGTTTCATGCGCTGATGGTAAAAATTCATCTGGCAAGATGTTTGGACTCTGGGATGTCAGCACAATGGCCTTCACTTGTGTTGTTATAACCGTCAACTTGCGTCTTCTTATGATCTGTAACTCAATCACAAGATGGCATTACATTAGTATTGGAGGAAGCATTGGAGCATGGTTTATTTTCATTTTTATATATTCAATTTTCAGGGTAGGCCACTTGCTGATCTCTTTCTGCTTTCCTTTTTAATTTTAATTTTTATATTAATTAATTGTATGGGGCAAAACTGACTCCCAGTTTCCTGATGAGTTATGTGCCTGATAACTTTCTTTTTCATTGCATTAACTGCAGGAGAATGTTTTTTTTGTCATATACGTGTTGATGAGTACGTTTTATTTCTACCTCGCTGTTATTCTGGTTCCCATCATTGCACTTCTTGGAGACTTCATTTACCAAGGGTAAGGTTCACACACAAAAAGAAAAAATAAATAAATCTCCTTCTGGAGCCATGTTTGCCCATTTTGTATAATAGTTAGAGTCGCTAGGCTTGCATGGATTGTGAAGGCTTATGATTCAAATTACCTGAGCAAACCACTTTGCTAGGGACCAATGCGAATTACCGTGTTGAATTAAGGGTGACCTTCGGTTTTTGGTGTCTACTTTTAGTCCTTAAAGCAGATCTGGGAACTAATATTGTCCAATAAAAGGGGTGCTAGACATCTGATTCCAGGCACCAGCTATCATGCTGAATATCAATTAATTTGTAGATTATATAGATTGTGTGTAACATTACGAGAATATCTTTGCAATAGAACCTATTTGTTCAGGTTTTCTGACACTTAACATGCGTTTGAACTGGCCACAGGGTTCAAAGATGGTTCTTCCCCTATGATTATCAAATTGTTCAGGAAATTCACAGGCACGAACCTGATGACAACAGTAGGGCAGGTTATTTGCATATAGAGAACCGGCTTACTCCGCAAGAGGAAAGGAGCTATGCCATTGCTCGACTACCTCGAGAGATATCTAGACACACTGGTTTTGCTTTTGATTCACCTGGCTATGAGTCATTTTTTGCGGCACAGCTAGGCATATATGCCCCACAAAAGGCATGGGATGTTGCACGGAGAGCCAGTATGAGGTCACACCCAAAGCCTCCTAGAAAACATTAAGTTGGACAGATATCACTGTACAAAGTAATTTTTTGGTTCCAATAGGAGGGGACAATCTTAGAAAAATTTGTAAATTTAGGTGTGCCTAGTTACATCAGTTTAGTGATCTAGTCTTCATTCAATTTTTGTATATCTTCTATGTTCTCTTCAGAAGGAATTTTGCTAATATTTAGGTTGTTACGGATACAATCATGTACAGCTAATTGCTATAATTTAAGCTAAAAATGCGAATTTTAGTGGTGTGTTGATTTTTCTTTGAACTTGAATTACTAAACAGGAGTTGCTTTGATAATAACTGCTATTTTGCCATTTTGTTGTATTGATACATAACCAAGTTTTATTGGACAATTTTGTAGAGATATCATATCTGAAGGTTACTTTTAAATATTTGTTATTTTATGCAGCGAGAGCAAGATAATATATGCTTTTAATTTTTGTTCTATGCTTGTCTTTGGGAGTGTTCAAAAAAACAGTTGAGCTTGGTTAATCGAGAAATCAAACCGAAATCGAATCGAAAATAGGTTAATCGAATCGATTTTTATGATTAACGGTTATTATTTTGCAAAAATCGATATTAATGGACTGATTTTTATTTTTAAACTCATAAAATGATTAACCGAACCGAAATCGATATACAAATATCCGTATAATTTATTTATTTTATTTCACTCTTTTCTTTATTATAATTTTTTATTTTATTATTTTCATATTTAATTATTTATATTCTTTTAATTTAATTTATTTTAAAGTATTTCAATTTTATTTTAGTTTTTTTAAAAATATTTTAATTAATTTATTAATTGTTCAATATATTTATATTTAGTATTTGCTAATATTTTCTTATATATCAATTTTTTATTAATTAAAATCGAAATATATTCGAAAAGTTATATGATATTAATATATTAACTAAAATTTTTTAAAAAAATTAATTTTTTAATATATGTGAAAATAATGTGTGTCAAATTAAAAATATAAATAAATAAAATTAGTTGTTAGTATTGGATGAATTTATTTTAATAACCTTGTATTTTTTAAATAATTTTGCTGTACTTTTTTTTTTCATTATTCTAATTGATAACACATCAAATACCATTTGCTTTAAGGCCCATTCAGTCGGCCCACTCAACTGGCAAGGCCCAAGACCTAACAGCCCAGAGTAGCAGACACGAGCTCCCAGGCAGCGCACATGCCCGATCGGCTGATGTGACCGCCAGTCCCATCAGCCGCCTGACACAAGGCAGCGCCCATGCCTACCACCTGCTCCCAGTCATGTCGCCGAATACCTACTCTGACAGCCAGTAATCACTCCCCAGACACTCGAGTGCCCCTCAATCATCTCATATAAATAGCCCAGCCAACGATGGCGCCAGGTATTGAATCCCCAATATTCTATCTCTAAAGCACTTTCTCTCTCTAAGCTACTAACTTAAGCTTCGGAGTGCTTACGCCTGGTCCGACCGGGCTCTTCTTACTGCAGGTTTCTCTCATCCGATCGGATCGCCTCCTCTCCTACAGATAAAGACATCTTTGGATTTATCATTTGGTGCTTTCGTTGAGAGCATGGCAAACTCAAGATCGAACGAGAACAAAACCCCCATGAACCTTGACCATGACGACAATATCCGTGCCAGATCAGGCACCTCGAGAAGGAGGGAAGGGCCCACCGGGTCCTCTATGAGGGCCAACCTCCTTCCCAAATTCAACGATGCTGCTGTGAGGAAACCTGAGGATACCCCTATCACTGTGAGAGACATGCGTGCTATTCTCAGTGATTTCACCAAAAGCATTGTCCAAACCCTCAAGAAGGGTAAGATGCCAGCCACTTCTGAAAGAGCCCAGGAGGATTACCTCGCCGGCGAAGACTTCAGGAGGAATAGGAACAGGGGAATAATCATTAATGAGCCTCGAGCTCAGGAAACTCGAAAAAGCGCAGTCAGGGCCCCGGAAAGGAAGGGCAAGGGGAAGCAGATGATGTCCGCGAACAGGGGGTCCCCTTATTCTAGCAGGGCCACCACTCCCGCCGCAAGGGACGACTTGTCCCACATGTGCACTCCGAGCCGCAACCACGCGCGAAAGCACAACAACGAGTCCACCGCTACGACCCTGAGTAAGGAGGACCAATGGCTCAAGCAGAAGCTCAAGCTGTTTGGCTTCTTCGTGCCCAAGAAAGGCGCATTCGAAGAAAACACATGCGGGAACACTGCCTCCCCATTTTGTAGGGAAATTACTGACGCCGAGCTCCCTCCTAGGTGGAGAGATGTGGTTATGGAAAGGTACACAGGTAAGACAGACCCTACCACTCACTTGGCTGAGTACTTGACCAAGGTTCAGGTCTACACCTACGACGAGCGGATAGCCTGTAGGGTCTTCCCCACCACTTTGGGAGGAGATGCGTTGACATGGTTCCACGATCTGAATCTGGGCTCCATTACGTCGTTCAGACAGCTAAAGGAGTTGTTCACCACGAGGTTCATCGTACAAACACATGCACCTAAGACGGTGAACGACTTGTGCAACCTTTACCAGAGGACTGATGAAAGTCTGCGAGACTACATCGATAGATTCCAGACTACCATGTCTGAAGTGAGAAACGTCAGTGTGGAAATGGCGACTAACGCCTTAACTGGGGGCATCACTGACCGTCCACTCTTCGAATCACTCACAACAAGACCCCCATCCAGTTTCGCTGAGCTCATGGAGAGGGCCAGGCAACACATCTAACTGGATGATGCCCTTAGGTCCAACAGAGGAAGAAGGACCAGCGTTCTGGACCGCTTGCAATATCCGGACAGTCGCTCCTCTAAAGGCCAGGACGGAGCAGCCAGTTCCAGAGATTCAGGCCACATGAAAGGGCCGAGAAGAGATCGGTCTACGCGTTCAGACGATCAGCCTGAAAGAGCGTTCACCCCTCTCAATGCCACCCCTACCGCGGTGCTAATGCATATAAAAGAGAAGCACCGCCGAGTAAACTGGCCCAGGGACCTGTCCGAAAGGAGCAGGGCAGTGAGGGATACGAATAAATACTGCGAATTCCACAGAGACGTCGGTCATTTAACCGACGAGTGCACTTCGCTCAAAAAGGAGATCGAGAGGCTGATACGTCGCGGAGCCCTCAGGAAGTTTATAGGCCCGGCCAGAGGGGATGATTCCTGTAGACAGCCAAAGCCTCGCTGAGATGATCCTGACTCAGACGACGATGAGCGCAGGAATCCCAGAAATTTCGACCCGAGCAGGCCATACGCTGGGGTGATAAATGTGATCACAGGAGGGTCATCCTATGGAGAGGATCTCTCCAAAAAAAAGAAGGGGAAAGGGGTCTACCTCTCCCATCAGGCCGAGCAGCCTGGCTCAATTACCATATCCAGCGAGGACGCACGATAAGTCATGTTTCCCCATGAGGATGCTCTTGTAGTAAGAGCTCGGATCAATAACTTCAATGTCAAACGCATCTTGGTGGATAATGGCAGCGCTGTTAATGTCCTAACTCTCCAAGCTTACCGAGCAATGGGACTCCCGATCAGTGAGCTGAAGTCGAATGCCACACCGCTGATCGGTCTGGGCAACGCCACCATCCCGGTAGCAGGATCGGTAGAGCTCTTTGTCGAGCTAGGCCAAGAAGCAATAGCTCACGCTTGTAAGGTAATTTTCATGGTTATCGACATGACATTTGCCTATAAATCTATCTTTGGTAGGCCATTGCTCTTCCAGACCGGAGCCGTGACTTCCATACGCTACATGGTGATGAAAATTCCAACAGCAGGAGGCGTCGCCATCTTGAAAGGCGACCAAAAGGCATCCCGAGAGACTTATGTAACAATGATCAAGCAGCAACGGGAGGCGATGGTCATGGAGCCCGGCCTCGAGTAGCCAGAAAAGGCGAAAAGGCTCAGGATGGACCCTGCCGAGGAGACCAAAACGAAGGCGCTGAATAAAGGGAAAAATGTTCAAGTCGGGACCAGCATGAATAAATAAACAGAAAATGCTATTATGCAGGTCTTGACAATAAATCAAGCGACCTTCGCTTGGAAGCTAGAAGATATCTGACGCGACCTCAGCAAGTGTACTGAATCGGCAAGTAATATAGTGATGTATAATTAAGACCACAAGTTATCGAACCCAAGGGACTGTGTTGTGTAAAATTTTAACAATTAAATGTATGCTAAAGAATTCCCAATTGTTTGATGTGATTAATTATTTAAGGTGAAAATTAATTACTGTAATTGATAAAATAACTAATTAGAGAATATTAAACAGACTCAATACCAATACAGATTTGATGAAATAACTTAAAAGATCTTGTCAAGGAATACTCATCCTCCCCAACAGGTCCATGTAAATGCTTTAACTTATCAATAACATATGCAAATCAGTGAACAACCTAGCCTATACCATAGCCTGCCTTTCGGATCAAACTTTTCTAAGATATGCACCTACCACCCTGGATTCAGCACATATTTTAGCATCGAAACAGGTCTCAAGTCCTAAGCTTAGATGATCCTACCATCCCGGATTAAGATATCAAAGCTCAATTATCTTCTACAATTCTGAACCTATTAAAATAGAGATCCACAGATTTAACTACCATCTCGGATTAATCAAACCAGTGAAAATCGATAGAAATAGAACAGAGTATGTGTAAGTTCATGAAATGAATATAATCAAAGATTATCACAGTAGATCAATCTTAAACTGGCATTAATTTCAATGACAAACAGATTTATTCAGAGAAGATAAAACTGAAGCATATGCATAAATCAATCCACACAAAGCATTCACATGGTTATTAGGGATTCAAAGCATCCCTTAACAAGAAAAAGAACTACTCACTCATAATTGAAATAAAAACTGAATTAAATAGAGATAAGTTGATATTACCCATTTGAGATCTGAAAATGAAATTCTTACAATAATAAAATTGATGTTCTTTCCGTCTGATCTATTCTCAAAACTTCAAAAAGAAATAATAACCTCCTCCTATCTCTGATTATTCTCTCAGATTTAAAATAACAACAGCATAAATTAAATTCTAAAACTATCTGAAAAATCTAAATCTTCAGTTGCAGAAATAAATCTCTCTTTTTCGTTCCAGAAAACTCTGCTCCTTATCTGGTATTCTCTCTGACTTTTTATTGCCGAAATTCTTTCGGTCGGTAAATGGGAAAATGATTCTCTCTTTTCTTCAGAAATTTGGTAGGTTTTGAATTTATCAAAACGTTGGCAGTTGAAGAAAAAGTCATCAAAATGTGTTGAATTTTCTAATTGTAAATGCACGGCCATGTGAAATTTTGCACTCCCATGCATTAAGCAAATAACACTCACTTGGCCATGTGAGAATTTACACTCCCGTGCATTATGCAAATGCACTTTGTTCCATTCTTTGACTTCCACAAATATGAGAATTACCAAATTATCCAAAACTTAGCATTATTTTCAATTAAATCCTTCTTCCTTTATTTTAATCCTGAAACATACCAAAATCAACAATTAAACTCTAAAATATAAAATTAACTAATTCAACTATAATTCAACCAAATAAATACTAAATTAACTTAAATAAATAAATAAAAACATACTAAAAATATCATTAATTTCACAATTATCAAATACCCCACACTTAGACTTTGCTCGCCCCGAGCAAATTAGAACAATCCACCTCCTCAAAATAATCAAAATGAAATAAAGAATCATGCAATTCAGAATCATGCTTAGCAATTTAACAAGAGCACTTAACAAAATTTCAACCACAATAAATTCAAACAAGGCAAAATAAGTTAGTTTCTTTGTGTGTGTGCAAGACCAAAACATTTTAAGTATTTAAAAATCAAAACACCAATGCAACTCATAACCAAGCTCAGAATGAATGTACACTCAAGTGTACAAATAGTTTCGCACTTGAAACTCTAGAAACACCATAGGCCTCTCCTTTAGCACCGGAACCCGAAAGTCATCTCCGCTGAACAACTTAAAAACAAAACTTAGAATCACTTAGGTCTTTCAAAGGTTGTAATGGGGTTAAGGTATTAGTTATCAAAGAATGGATAAAAGATCAACAATAAAATAGCCACTCTAAGATAAAATAGACTAACAATTCTAAAGTGTCTCCCATTAACTTATCAATAAAGAACTTAACTTGCTTAACCTTTGATAATTCACAGCTCTTATGAGAGAAACTAATTAAAATCTCTCACTTTCACAATTTATACCCCTTCTAAAAAGAAGTCATAATTATTTTCCCTTGTAAGTACCCCACACTTAAGATTTTGCCATGCATGTTATTTGTAATTTCAACTTTTTTTTTTTTCGGCAATACAATGATACTCTGGATAGTTACAAGGTATAATTTCCACTATTATTTGACTTTAGCCATAATCCTTGAAAATGAAATTGTCTTACTATACCCATAAATCCATTCCTGTTAATCTACACAATCCTAGAGTGGCAACTCTATAAAAGGTAGGCAAAAGGCTTTTTAGACCATATGGTAATTTGTACAGGTATATCAAAAAAATAACATTTTGACACGCTTTTAGCATATCTCATTAAGCTCAACTTGGCTAACAAGGATCAATGTATAAAAAGGGTAGGAAAATAGGTCAAAATATGGTTAAACAAGAAAATATTGCCTAGATCACTTTCTAAGTTGAATTGAGTTGTTTGTATGCTTTGAAGGGTGATGAGGAAGGTTCTAGTGCTCTAAAATTCCTTGCTCAACTATTTTATGCATTGTTTTTTTTTTTTCATATAAATATTTTTTTATTTAAAGAAATTAAAAACGGGTCTTATGTGCTCAAAAAGTAGAAACTAACAAATTGGGTCTTATGTGCTCAAAAAGTAGAAACTAACAAATTTAAGCCAAATTGAATGTTAATCTAGCTAAAAATTCATCAAACAACATGTTTGTTCTCGTGCTAAGCAAAAGTCCTTAATTGCACATTCTAAATTTTAAGTTCAATATGTTCAATATTTGAGGAATAACAGGGGCAAACTAAGTTTTAGTGTAAACTAAATGGTAATAAAAAAAACTAATGTTATTTCTAAGCAAAACTAGAAAATTGTAAAGCAACTCTCATTCATTACGCTAAGGGTAAAAGTTATTACATAACTTATAAAACATCAAATTAAAAATAAAAATAAAAATAAAAACATCAAAATAAATAAACAGAATATAGATTCATGAACAATAAAGGGGTAAGATGTGTCTACTTCCTGAACCAAAATTGAGCTTAACTGAACAAGCTCTACCCCCTTCAAAAATTTTTGTTGTCCACAGCAAATGTAGTAAGCCATCTAAGGTGGTGGGAGTGGTGGTGGAGGAAAGCGTGTCCAGAAATCATGCACGAACTTTTCCATGGTCTGCTTAACCTCAACAATAGTATCCTGCATGGTATCCATCCTCCCCTGCATCCTATCCAAGCGGATATGCTGGTGGTCCATCCTGCTGCTAAGACGGTTAAGGTGATCTTCTAAATCAGATGGCATAGCTGTCTCAGCTGGTGGAACCGCTGCTGGCTCATCATCACCTCTGTTATCATTTGGCGCTCCCGGAATCTCATCAATATGTATGCCATTTTCTCTCAGATATTCCTCTCGAGTTGTCCAGTGACATCTTGGCTTTGTTTTCCAAATCTTCATGCGTTTAAGTATGACATTATCAATATAAGCTATGTCACCATCAAGTGGATCGCCAAAAGAACGAGTATAATTAACAGCCTCAGCCAAAACAGTTGCTATCCAACTGATGGAAACAGCAGAAGTATTTGAAGAACACTTTTGTAAATCCTGAATCCGCTGTGCTATAAGCAAAGAGCCATTAATAGGAATACCATCCACCATACACCTAAGTAACATAATCTGTGAAGCATTAAGTGAACTGAGGCTTTGAAGATTATTATATATACTTCGGGATAGAAATCTGTGAATAATTCTCAAAGCATGATCCCGAAGTGCATGCACTTTAAGCTTACCACCTCTCCACGGTTCAGCATTTAATGGATCACGAATTTTTTCCCTATTTTCTTCAGTAGAGGCATTAGGTAGTTCCACCAATGCATCAGGTGAGAATCCTAAATGCTGTGAGAATTTTTTAAAGGACATTGAATAACCCTTCTTACCCAACCGAAACTTAATAGTGCAAGAAGCATTTCTATCTCCATCAAAATGACACTTAAAAGAGTATAATAAATCCCGAGCAAGATCTGGAAATACCTGCACTTTATGCTCCATAAACTGTTCCCAGCCGATGCCCTGAATCAATGGTAATATCTCTGTCCAAAGGTCTCCAACAGGAACATGAAGATAAAAACGACTGAGAAATGCTGGTTGGACATATTGGCACGTGCTAAAGTACTCATACATGTCAGATTTTTCTGGATTGACATAAGAAGGTATATGAGTGCCAGAAGAGCTTGAAACTTCAGTGTTCTTTGCCTTTTTAGGTGCCACTGTGAAAATAAAAAAAAATTATGAGCATGCAAAATGGCAACATAAAATTTAAGCAAAATAATAGCAAGCAACTACCAGATGCAATATTGAAATAGAAGAATGGGAATGCAGACAATTGGGCAAAAATTTGTAAATGAGAAAACACAAGCAGAAGTAAATTTTATTATTATTATTATTATTATTATTATTATTATTATTATTTGTTTCATTTTTCATTTTTTTTTTATTTTTTTTATTTGATGGCCAATTCGTGAATGAAAAGTTATCAATAGCAAATTAAAATCACAAAGTAGAAAGAAGGCACGAAGTGAGAAACAAGAAAAAAAATTGATGACAAAATTGATTGGGGCATTTCATCGAGCAGGTCGTATTCACATGTTTGACAGTGAATTTGGAAGCCAAATTGAGGTGTGTTCGCTACCAAAATTGAGACCAAGCAACTAGAGCATACATATTAAGCACACAAGAAACAAGTTTGCCAAAAGAATTTAAAATGAGATTTAAATGGCATGTTGAAATTAACCCAAATCATGTACATTAAGAACAAAGAATAAAGTAAAAATTGGAAATGATTAATCAAATTAAGGAGCAATAGTTAAAGAAAAACACTTACTTAAAATGAAATGGAGTGGAATGATGCAAGAAATTTGACAAATGGAGGTTTATGTAGTGATGGTGTGTGAGAAAAGCACTGCCGCGGGTGATATGGAAGAGAGAGCAAAACAGAAGGCTGAGCTTTTGGAAATAAAATAGAAACAAATAAATAAAAGGGCAAGGGGGCAGCACACACGCACGGATGCGTGAGGCTGGGAGGGGCGACTTGCGCGGCTGCGCAAAGGCATTACCTTGCCTTGCGCAGCCGCGCAAGTGATACGGCTGCGCGGCTGCGCATGGGCCATGCGCGGGTGGGTAATTTCCCACTCAGCTGCGCATGGCACTTGCGCAGGTGGGCAAATTCCCACTCGGCCGCGCAGTTCCTTGCGCGGCGGGTTCATTTCTATGCGTGGCTGCGCATGGCCTCACTCGGCCAGGGCAGTTTCTACGCGACTAGGCATTTTTTCACGCGGCGGGGCAATTGCTCACGCGGCTGAGTAATTCACCTCTGAGACTTAAAAAATTCTAATGCTAAAAATTCAACAAATGCAAAATGAATTTGTAAATTAACCTACAATGCTTTTTTTTTTTTATTTTTTATTTTAAACTCCTTAATTTAATTGAATCATACATCCATCTATTAATGCATTATAAAAAAAACTCAAACTAATACCCTGCTTTAAAAACTTTTATCATGCATATGTCCAGACTCTGCAATCCAATTTGCTTCAACTTTGTATCTTTGTAGTTCATGAATCTATTGACAAAAATTTAAACTAACTAAAAACACACAAGAAATAAAAATGACTAAAATTTAAAATTAAAACAAATATAGTAGAGAATGTAGTTCTGAGTTTAAGAGTCCTCAGCTAGACTTTTAATTTACCTCACTCAACATCGAAAATAATGATTACCGCTGCCAATTCAGCGCGGTTCTCAAAATATGGTTTTAATCGATGGCCATTTACCTTGAATTCCTCACTCCCAGGTTGTTTTCTGATCGTGATAGCTCCGAAGTCAGTCACACTTACCACTTCAAATGGTCCCGTCCACCGCGACTTCAATTTTCCAGAAAACAACCTTAATCGACTATTGTACAATAGGACTTTCATACCTGGAGTGAATTCCTTTCTGATCAGTTTCTTATCGTGCCATCTCTTTGTATTTTCCTTATACTTCTCTGCTTGTTGATACGACCAAAAGCGTATTTCTTCCAATTCATTCATCTGGAGAAGTCTCTTCTCACCTGCACTCTCAACATCAAAATTAAGAAATTTAGTTGCCCAATAAGCTTTGTGTTCAAGTTCGACAGGAAGATGGCATGACTTACCATAGACTAACTTAAACGGGGATAACCCTATAGGCATTTTGAATGCGGTTCGATAGGCCCATAAAGCTTCATCCAGCCTCAAATACCAATCATTCCTAGATGAATTTACAGTCTTTTCTAGGATTGTTTTGAGTTCTCTATTAGAAACCTCAACCTGTCCATTTGCTTGAGCATGATATGGGGTGGTAATTTTGTGCCTCACACCAAATTTCTTTAATAGGGCAGTAAATTGATGATTAACAAAGTGCCTTCCCCCATCACTAATTATGGCCTTTGGCGTGCCAAACCTAGTGAAAATATTCCTCCTAAGGAATTCTAGTACAATTTTGGCATCGCAAGTCTTAGTAGCTATGGCTTCTACCCACTTACTCACATAATCCACAGCTACTAATATATACTCAAAACCAAAGGATATTGGAAAAGGTCCCATGAAATCTATCCCCCACACATCAAATAATTCCACTTCAAGCATATTGGTTAACGGCATTTCATCTTTCTTAGAAATATTTCCTACCCGTTGACATCTATCACATGTTTTCACAAAACTTTGAACATCTTTAAACATGGTAGGCCAATAAAAACCAGAAGATAAAATTTTTGATACCTTCCGATTTGGCCCATGATGGCCACCAGCTTCCCCACTATGACAAGCCTTAATGATTTCTCCTTTTTCTCCATCTGAAATGCACCTTCTTATTACTTGATCGGCACACACGCGGAATAAGTACGGGTCGTCCCAAATGTAATGTTTGGTATCAGCACGCAGCTTTTTCCTTTGTTGCCATGTAAAGTCTTTTGGCATAAAGCCTCCTGCAAGAAAGTTGGCTATATTAGCGAACCAAGGGACATAAATTTCACATGCAAATAAAGCACAAATATGTTCATCAGGAAACAAATCCAAAATTTCCTCTTCTTCAATGTGTTCACTCTCCAATCTCGATAAATGATCTGCTATAAAATTTTCCGCTCCCTTCTTGTCCTTGATTTCCAAATCAAACTCTTGTAATAACAACACCCATCTAATCAGCCTTGGCTTGGATTCCTTTTTGGCAAACAAATGCCTCAAAGCTGCATGGTCTGACCACACCACGATTTTTGCTCCCAGCAAGTATGGTCTGAACTTCTCAAAAGCATACACAATTGCTAGAAGTTCTTTCTCAGTGGTAGTGTAGTTAACCTGTGCTCCTGTCAAAGTATGACTAGCATAATAAACTGCACAAAATACTTTATCTCGCCTTTGTCCAAGCACTGCCCCAACTGCAAAATCACTAGCATCACACATTAATTCAAACGGCAAATTCCAATCCGGAGATATAATTACCGGAGCTGAAATTAGCCGTTGCTTCAAAGTTTCAAAAGCTAGCATACATTCACTGTCAAAATTAAAAGGAGCATCTTTCATAAGCAAATTTGACAAGGGTTTAGCAATTTTCGAAAAATCTTTGATAAAACGACGATAAAATCCTGCATGCCCTAAGAAACTCCTAATACCCTTTACACTAGTTGGGGGTGGCAACTTCTCTATCACCTCTACCTTGGCCCTATCGACCTCTATCCCATTTTCAGAAATTTTGTGTCCAAGTACAATGCCTTCTCTCACCATAAAGTGACATTTTTTCCAATTTAGTACTAAGTTGGTTTTTTCACACCTCCCTAGCACTACATCAAGATGCTCTAAACAATTTTTAAAGTCAGCCACATAAATGGTGAAATCATCCATAAAAACCTCCATAAATTTCTCTATGAAATCATGAAAGATAGCCATCATACACCGCTGAAACGTAGCCGGTGCATTACATAATCCGAAAGGCATTCTCCTATAGGCGAATGTGCCATAAGGGCAAGTAAAAGTTGTTTTCTCTTGGTCTTCAGGGGCTATAGGGATTTGTAAATATCCCGAGTACCCATCTAAAAAACAGTAAAACTTATTACCTGATAACCTTTCTAACATTTGGTCAATAAATGGTAAGGGAAAATGGTCTTTTCTTGTGGCATTGTTTAACCTTCTGAAATCAATACAAACTCTCCACCCCGTAACAGTACGAGTCGGGATCAATTCATTCAGCTCATTTTTAACCACAGTCATCCCCCCCTTCTTAGGCACGCACTGTACTGGACTAACCCACTTACTGTCAGAAATAGGATAGATAATACCTGAGTCAAGGAGTTTCAATACCTCCTTCTTTACCACTTCTTGCATTGCCGGATTAAGTCTCATTTGAGGTTGAGCAACCGGCTTACATTCTTCTTCCATCGGAATTCGGTGTGTACAGTAACTTGGGTCAATTCCCTTCAAATCTGAGGTTTCCCATCCAATGGCTCCCTTATGCTTTTTCAGCACCTCAAGCAACATTTTCTCCTCGATATCTGTCAACAAAGAAGAAATAATCACTGGCTTTTTCTCATCTTCTAAAAATACATATTTTAAATGAGAAGGAAGGGGTTTAAGTTCAGAATTTGAATTCCCCTCTTTTGGTTTAAACTCTTCTTGCTGTACTTCCTCTTTTCCATCTTCTTTTTCTACAGCTGCTATTACTTCTCCTTCTATTTTTTCTTGCACTTCCTCTATACACTCATCTACTGCATCCATAAAATAAACAGACTCTTCCATATCTCCCATTGGATACTTTTGAGCCTTGTTCATATCCACCACTAGTTTCTCATCATTGAATCTCAAGGTGACTGTCTGACCATGTACATCAATCAGCGCCTTTGCTGTATTTAAAAATGGTCTTCCCACAATCAATGGTATCTTCCAATCCTCTTCCATTTCCATTACTACAAAATCTACTGAAAAAATAAATTTCCCCACTTTCACCAATAAATCCTCAATCACTCCTTTGGGTCTCCTTACCGACCTATCTGCAAGTTGGAGTCTCATTCCAGTCTCCTTGAGCTCTCCAAGATTCAGCTTCCTGCAAATAGAATAAGACATCAGATTTATGCTCGCACCCAAATCACATAAAGCATTTCCATTAAAATCTTCACCAATTGCACAGGGTAGAGTGAAACTACCTGGATCCTCCAATTTTTCAGGAATTTTGTTCATTATCAATGCACTGCAATTTTCTGTAAGCTGCACAGTTCCATGCCCTTCTAATTTCTTTTTATTGGAACATAATTCTTTCATGAATTTAGCATAGTTAGGCATGTGAGCTAAAGCTTCAGCAAATGGTAGATTAATATGTAGTTTCTTAAACATTTCTAAAAATCTAGCCAATTGCTCATTTTTCTTTTCTTTTTTAGCTACAGCAGGAAATGGCAATCTATTGATATCAAGATCCTCTACTCTAGGATTCACTAGACTTTTACCCTTATCATTTTTTGGAGTCTTTTCATTAACCTCTACCTTAGAGTTAGGATTACTTACCTCTCGCGTTGGCTCCTCCTTACTTGTGGATGGTGAAGAATTTTTACCTTGGTCCTCTCTTGGTGCCATCTCTCTGCCACTTCTCAAAGTGATTGCTTTCGCCTCTTCCTTAGGATTCCGGTCCACATTTGATGGAAATGTTCCTGGTTGTCTTTGAGACACAGAATTTGCAAGCTGTCCCAATTGAGTTTCTAAATTTCTCATCGATGTGTCTTGATTCCGATTCCATTGTTCTTGGGATTTCCACCTTGCTTCTTGACTGGCCATAAATTGTTGTTGGCTGTTCACAAACTGTTGCTGACTATTCATGAAGCTAGCCAACATATCCTCCAAATTTGGCTTCTTTTCTTGTACAGGTGGCCTTGGTTGATAACCCGGTGGGTGATAAGCTTGAGAATGGGATTGGTTTGAGCCATGCCCTTGGTTATAGTTCGATGGATATGGTGCTTGATATTGAGTGGACGATTGATGTTGGTATGACTGATTGTGGCTGTTATGCATGTTTTGATTGAAAGGGGCTCTCCCTTGTGGTTGAGAAGATGACGCATTCTGATTTCCATCCTTCCAAGAGAAGTTAGGATGGCTCCTCCAACCTGGGTTATAAGTGTTGCTGTAAGGGTCATTCCTGCGGTAGTCTCCTACATCATTTACATCTCCCATGGTTCCACCTTCTTGACTATATTGACCGCCTTCATACTGCCCACTCTCTTGAGAGACCGAGGACACATTTCGAACATTCAATCCACTTATCTCCTTCTGCATTGATTCTATCTGTGCCTTCAGCATTGATACTTCATCCACATTGTGTATTCCTTGCCTTTTTGGAATTGATCTTGGAGCAGCCCATTGAGCATCATTCGCTGCCATCTCATCCAACATAAGAAAAGCTTCTTCTGGCAACCTATTCAAAAAGGAACCTCCTGATGATGCATCCAAAAGTGACCTTGTCTGTGGTGTAACTCTAGCATAGAATAAAGTCATCAGTTGATGTACAGCTATTTCATGGTGCGGGCAACTTCTCAATAGTCTCCTAAATCTCTCCCAAGCCTCATGAAAAGGCTCTTCATTCATTTGAGCAAAACCCATAATGCTGTTACGAATTCTTGCGGTCTTTGTGGGAGGGAAAAATCTCATTAGGAATTTTTCTTGTAATTGCTCCCATGATCGAATTGATTGACTTGGTAACATCTGCAACCAATCCCTTGCTTTTCCAATCAGGGTAAATGGGAACAATTTCAACCTTACTGCGTCAGAAGTGACACCCGGTATTTGAACTGTGTCACTGACCTCCAAAAATATATCTAAATGTTGTGCAGGATCCTCCAATTCTGATCCTAAAAACTGGTTTCTTTGTACCATAGTAATGGTTGCTGGTTTAAGTTCAAATTGCATTCCCCTAGGCAACACAATTGTCCTGTGATCCTCATTCCATCTTGGTACAACATAGTCTCTTATTGTCCTCTGCCTTGGGACTTCTTCTCCATAATTACCCAGCATCTCTTCTTGTGCTCGTGGTACTTGTTCGTTCTCGGGAGGAAATTCATCAATAGGGAGAGGATCGTTTTCCATGTTGTTGTCTCTGTTGGCTCTCCTGCGTTGATGCAAAGTCCTCTCGATTTCAGGGTCTTAGGGTGCTACTTCTTCTTGCCTCAATATGCTCATACACCACAACTACCTGAAAAGAATAAAAAAAATTAACAAAATCAGAAAAATAAAAACACATACAAATAATAATTAAAACTTACTAACAACGCCAGTCCCCGGCAACGGCGCCAAAAACTTGACGCGACCTCAGCAAGTGTACTGAATCGGCAAGTAATATAGTGATGTATAATTAAGACCACAAGTTATCGAACCCAAGGGATTGTGTTGTGTAAAATTTTAACAATTAAATGTATACTAAAGAATTCCCAATTGTTTGATGTGATTAATTATTTAAGGTGAAAATTAATTACTGTAATTGATAAAATAACTAATTAGAGAATATTAAACAGACTCAATACCAATACAGATTTGATGAAATAACTTAAAAGATCTTGTCAAGGAATACTCATCCTCCCCAACAGATCCATGTAAATGCTTTAACTTATCAATAACATATGCAAATCAGTGAACAACCTAGCCTATACCATAGCCTGCCTTTCGGATCAAACTTTTCTAAGATATGCACCTACCACCCTGGATTCAGCACATATTTTAGCATCGAAACAGGTCTCAAGTCCTAAGCTTAGATGATCCTACCATCCCGGATTAAGATATCAAAGCTCAATTATCTTCTACAATTCTGAACCTATTAAAATAGAGATCCACAGATTTAACTACCATCTCGGATTAATCAAACCAGTGAAAATCGATAGAAATAGAACAGAGTATGTGTAAGTTCATGAAATGAATATAATCAAAGATTATCACAGTAGATCAATCTTAAACTGGCATTAATTTCAATGACAAACAAATTTATTCAGAGAAGATAAAACTGAAGCATATGCATAAATCAATCCACACAAAGCATTCACATGGTTATTAGGGATTCAAAGCATCCCTTAACAAGAAAAAGAACTACTCACTCATAATTGAAATAAAAACTGAATTAAATAGAGATAAGTTGATATTACCCATTTGAGATCTGAAAATGAAATTCTTACAATAATAAAATTGATGTTCTTTCCGTCTGATCTATTCTCAAAACTTCAAAAAGAAATAATAACCTCCTCCTATCTCTGATTATTCTCTCAGATTTAAAATAACAACAGCATAAATTAAATTCTAAAACTATCTGAAAAATCTAAATCTTCAGTTGCAGAAATAAATCTCTCTTTTTCGTTCCAGAAAACTCTGCTCCTTATCTGGTATTCTCTCTGACTTTTTATTGCCGAAATTCTTTCGGTCGGTAAATGGGAAAATGATTCTCTCTTTTCTTCAGAAATTTGGTAGGTTTTGAATTTATCAAAACGTTGGCAGTTGAAGAAAAAGTCATCAAAATGTGTTGAATTTTCTAATTGTAAATGCACGGCCATGTGAAATTTTGCACTCCCATGCATTAAGCAAATAACACTCACTTGGCCATGTGAGAATTTACACTCCCGTGCATTATGCAAATGCACTTTGTTCCATTCTTTGACTTCCACAAATATGAGAATTACCAAATTATCCAAAACTTAGCATTATTTTCAATTAAATCCTTCTTCCTTTATTTTAATCCTGAAACATACCAAAATCAACAATTAAACTCTAAAATATAAAATTAACTAATTCAACTATAATTCAACCAAATAAATACTAAATTAACTTAAATAAATAAATAAAAACATACTAAAAATATCATTAATTTCACAATTATCAATATCCCTGGCATAGACCCCAGTGTGATCACCCACAAATTGAATGTGGACCCAAACCATCCTCCGGTCCGGCAAAGGCTAAGGAGGCATAGACCGGAAGAGGTTCATTTCAGAGGAGGTGGATAGGCTACTTAAGACCGGAATGATCCAAGAGATAGACTATCCCGATTGGCTTGCTAATGTGGTTCTAGTTAAGAAAAAGTCTGGCAAGTTACGGATGTGTGTGGACTTCACCGACCTCAATAAGGCGTGTCCCAAAGATAGCTATCCCTTGCCCAGCATAGACCAGTTGGTTGACGCCACTGCAGGCCACGCCATCTACTCTCTCCTTGATGCATATGCCGGCTACCACCAGATCTTGATGTGGCTCCTAGATCAAGAGAAAACTAGCTTCATTACAGACGACGGGACCTTTTGCTACAAGGTAATGCCGTTCGGACTGAAGAATGCTAGGGCCACATATCAACGCCTCATGAACAAGATCTTCCAATACCAGATCGGCCAGAAATGTCGAGGTCTACGTTGATGACATGATCGTCAAAAGCCAAAGCCCCGAGCAACACCCTGCCGATCTGGCAAAAGTTTTTGACACTCTGAACAAATTCCAGATGAAGCTCAATCCCGAGAAATGTGTTTTCGGAGTACCGTCAGGAAAATTTTTAGGATTCCTGGTCTCACAAAGAGGGATTGAAGCTAATCCGGAGAAAATAAAAGCTATCCTCGAGATGCAAACCCCCAGGAACATAAAAGACGTCCAGAAGCTGAACGGAAGGATAACAGCCCTGGGGCGATTCATCTCCTCCTCAACCAAGCGCTGTACTCCTTTCTTCAAGAAACTCAGGAAGAGTGAAACCTTCGTCTGGGGGGAAGACTGCCAGCAAGCCTTCGAAGAGTTGAAGGCATTCCTCACCAACCCACCGCTGCTTAGTCATCCAGTACCAGGTGAAAATCTGTACCTCTATTTAGCCACCTCTAAGGAAGCTATTGCAGGTGCTTTGGTCCGAGAAGAAGGAATCCAACAGCTGCCCGTGTACTACGTCAGTGAAGTGCTTAGAGGCGCGTACCTAAGAAAAGGACCGGTTGAGCAGCTCATTATTGCCCTCATGATGTGTGCAAGGAAGCTCAGACCGTATTTCGAAGCACACACAATTGTTGTCCGATTGGGCCACCCTCTTAGAAAATCCTCCAAACGCCCGATCTGGAAGGCAAAATGGTGGGATGGGCAATCAAGCTACAGTCCTGGGATGTCAGATACGAGCCCAGAAAGGCGATACAGGCCCAGGCTTTGGCAGATTTCGTAGCTGAATTTGCGGGTGAGGAACCACAAAGTCAGCCCAAGCTACAAAACTGGGAAATGACAGTGGACAGCGCGGCAAATGACACTCGAGGAGGTATCGGCATAGTAATAAAAGGCCCTCTGGGCATCACAATAAGGTACGCAATAAAGCTTAACTTTAAAGCTTCCAATAATGTTACAGAGTACGAGGCGCTCCTTCAAGGTCTAAGACTGCTCCGAGCAATCCGACCGGAGTCAGTAGCCATTAGGAGCTACTCCCAGCTCGTAACCAGTCAGGTCTTGGGGACATTCGAGGCCCGAGAAGCCACCATGATCCAGTACCTGGCCAAAGTTAAAGCAGCCTTCGCGAAACTTGAGGAAACTGGATCAGAATGGGTGCTCCAGAAAGTTCCGAGAGACCAAACAGCAGAGGCCGATCGGCTAGCAAAGTTGTCTTCTTCTGAACAAAATGTCATAGAGGAAAACATTGCCGTCGTCGACCAGACTTCCTCCTCCCTAGACGAGCCGGAGATGATGGAAATCGACCAAGAGGGTGAAACCTGGATGAGCTCAATCAAGTAGTACCTCCAAACAGACGAGCTGCCCGAGGACAAAGACGAAGCTTGAAAGGTATCCCGAAAATCCCTTAATTACTCCATCATTAATGGTGATTTGTACAAAAAAGCTTTCAGCCACCCCTGGCTCAAGTGCGTGACGGAGGAAGAGGGAGATTACATCCTCCGAGAGCTACATGAAGGTATTTACAGAGCACACGAGACAAGTAGAGCTATGGCCAGAAAGGCCCTCCAGACGGGATACTACTGGCCCAGCATGCTCAAGGATGCCCAAGAAAAAGTCAGAAGATGCCCGCAATGCCAGGTGCATGGGAGGATAATAAGGCAGCACGGAGAGACCAACAGCCGATTGGAATTGCTTGGCCTTTCGATCAGTGGGGGCTGGACATCCTAGGACCTTTTCCCCAAGGCAAAAGGCAGATGAAGTTTCTCATAGTAGAGGTTGACCACTTCTCCAAATGGATCGAGGCTGAACCTGTTGCCACTATCACAGCCGAGAAGGTCAAGAGCTTCGCTTGGAAAAACATCATCTGCAGGTATGGCTTACCCAATGTCTTTATTGCAGATAATGGCAAGCAGTTTGACAGTTTTATTTTCAGAAACTTTTGCCAAGGACTGAACATTAAATTAAAGTTCACGTCAGTCGCTCATCCCCAAAGCAACGGAATGACTGAGGTCTCCAATCGGACCATCCTGGAAGGGTTGAAAAAGCGATTGGGTGAAGCAAAAGGCAATTGGACTGAAGAACTGCAGAGTGTCCTGTGGACGTACAGAACTTGGCCAAGGATAGGCACTCATCAAACGCCATTCTCCCTCGTCTACGGCTCCGAAGCAATGATACTTGTAGAGGTCGGCCTTCCCTCTTATCGATTGGCGCTCTATTCCAAACAGAATAATGCTGAAGAAAGACGCCAAGACTTAGATCTAATAGAAGGAAAGAGGGAGGACGCCTACACCAAGATCGCTGCCTATAAACAAAGAGTCGTCAGATACCACAATGCTAAAGTGAAGTCGAGAACTTTCAACATCGGTGATCTGGTACTCAGAAAGGCAGACTTGGGTTCAGGAAGTGCCGGAGTGGGCAAGCTAATGCAAAATTGGGAAGGGCCCTATGAAGTCTCTAAAGTCTTAAGCTCGAGCACCTATAGGCTCCGAACTGTAGAAGGCCAGGATATCCCCAGAAGTTGGAATGTGAAAGTACTTAAAAAGTACCATCTTTAACAATGTATTAGAACTTGGCAATTGCCTGATTAATAAAGAGGTTATTTCTTTCATCATTGTTCAAGTTATGCATTCTATGCAACTTATACACTAGGCTTGATGTCTTTCGCTAGCTGGAAAAGCTAAGGTGTTTGCTCCATGGAGGATTTCACCTCCCTGAAAATGTCCAGATAAAGGATCTTACCTCTCCGAGTGCTTGCGCCACGGAGGATCTCACCTCCCTAACTCGAATATGCAATTTTATGCAGCTTTACGAGTATCAGTTAACTCGGATATGCAATTTTATGCAGCTTTACGAGTATCACTTAACTCGGATATGCAATCTTTATGCAACTCTACGAGCATCAGTTAGCTCGACTATGCAATTCCTATGCAGCTTTTATGCAGTTTTTATGCAGCTTCTACGAGTATCCCATAGTATGGTTATGCAATTGAAAATAATACGCAACCGATCAGCTATTGGACTTGAAAGCTACTTAAATTCAGGAAGTACTTGCGATTAGTACGCAGCTTCACGAGTAATACTTAGCTCGATTATACTAACGATTTTAATACAAATCTATGTATCTCACAATTGCATAATTATGCACATCAACACTTTGCGAAAAAAAAGCAATTTTATTAAGAATGTCTTGAATTACACAATTTACAAAGAATGAATAAAAAGAAAGCTAATCTAAGCTCCTAAGCTAACCCTCTATATCTACAATATCTACATCGCCAGGAGGATCGGCAGTTTGCTCGACTTGCGGATCGGCGGTGGCTTGAGAAGGGTCGGTAGATGGCGGCGTGGACCCCACTCCCCCTTCAGAGACAGGCCCCGCTGAAGGTTGCACCACTATCTCGACCTCAGGTGCTGGAGGCAATGCAGGATTAGTTTCAGCTGGAGTCTCCCGATCAGCCTCTGGAATTGAAATATCTCCTCCTGAAGCTCTGTGAGTTGCCTCCCCCTCAGGAGCACCCCCTTCATCATCGCTAGTTGGAGGAGCAGGCAGTGATACCGGATCATCCATCCAAGTCAGATCGGTGGCAGGAAAGCTCCTCCCAGCTTCATGAATTAGCCGAGACAACAACTCTACCTGAGCCTCTGCTAGCTCATTAAGAAAACGTTCCTTCTGGTTTGCAAGCTCCTCTTCAAGGATTGTTGTGAAGGAGGCCTCTTTCTCCTCCGAAGACGCCTTCAGAGACTCCACTTCTTTGTGAAGTTGCTCGCCTTCCACCTTCAGTTTGGCATTCTCGGCAGCCAACTCTTTGCACTCGGCATCCAGTCGGGTTGCGTCTGCTTCGAACCGCCTATATTGTGCGTTATCAGCAGAAAGGCGGACAACTTCCCCCTTCAGCTTGTCAACCTCCCCTTGCTTCGCCTTCAGGTCCTGGGTCTTCTGATGGACATCCTTTCGTAAGGCCACAGTCTCTGAATGAGAGGCGGCAGAACGCTCCTTCATTTTTGCCAGATAGGCACGTAGAGCGGACGCCTCTTTTCGAGCAGTGTCAGCCTCCGCCCTGGCCTTGGAGCCGTCCTACTCCCTTCCTCTCCAAGTCGCCACCGTGAGTTGAAGGCGCTGAGCCCTCCTGGCCACCTATGCCAGAAAAAGAGGGAACATTAGCAATCCCACACATAAAAAAAAAGAGGAGAAATAGAGGCTGAGATCAAACAAAAAAGTTCATACATCGAGCAGCTGAATGCCGATGGACTGAGAATATTTCTGGACCTGGGTGGTATCGGCGATTTCCCTATGGTCATCTTCCCGAAGAAGACCACGACAAATAGGCCCAGCCACTTGGCCTAGCGACCATTCACTGCCGAAGTTCTCCCTCAGGAAGTCCTTAAAGAGAGCCGGCCGCCGATCTCTCGATCGCCTAGGTGGTTCACCTTGATGAACAGCTTTGCCCTTAGCGGCCACCCGGGCATCCGATTTTGCTATAGTCTCAGCAGCCCTCTTCCTAGCGGCCTCCTCAGCTTCCTTCCGAGTGGTCTCCGCCACCTCTCGGAATGTGCTACTGATAGGCACATCATCCTCCTCAGACTCGTCTTGTAGGATCGGGGGTCGAGTGCGCGCCAAGTGAGGAGAGGTCTCGGTCCGAGGCACAGATGTTCGCCCAGCGCCGGTGGAAGCAGCCGCAGTAGTAGAAGCAGGAGGAGCCGAAGAGATCGGGACAGCTGCTATGGCGTTGGCCCCCCGAGAAGCTTGGAGTTTAGCAGAAGTCACCAGCTTCCTCCTTTTTCTTTGCTCTTGGGCCCTCTTCTCCTGTTCACGCTTCTGCTTGATCCTCTCACCAAGCTGCTTAGATGCTCCGTTCCCACCGTCCATCTCAGCTGCAAACAGACAATGAGCAAGATAAGTTTCTCATACAGAAATCCCCTTCACAAAGCATAAATAAAGTGCGATGCATGATTGATGCATAATGACAATGTTTTCTCCCCGATCCTAATGCTCACGTTCTGCAGCCTCAGCACCCTCAGAGCTGGAAGACCCGAACAGTGTAGTCAAGAGAAAGCTGGACTGATAGGGCTCTCCATGCCTACTCACGGCATCCATTAGCTTTTTTACATCGCCCTCATACATGGGCTGACCCGCTGCTAGGTCCTTCAAAATCTCAACCCTATCCGATCGGGTGAGGCGCACACCAAATCCACCCTTCATCCCGACCAAAAAATACCTCTCCTTGTACCCTTTCATCAAGGTCGGGATGAACATCAGCTTCTTCTTTGGACGACTAGTGAAAAAATACTCCATCCCGTCGCTCCGACCCGATATGTAGAAGAAATGAGTAAAAAGCTCAAGGGTCGGAGCGACCCCCTCTATTCTGCACAAGATTTTGAAGCATGCTACCGACCTCCACCCGTTCGGATGCAACTGGTTGGGGGCGATCCCATACCCTTTCAAGATCGCCATTTCAAAGGCGTCGAGTGGGAATCTCAGGCCAGCATCCAAGCTCCAGAGATGGCAAATAAACCACTCGTTGTTATTTCGGCCAAAAGGCCCTTCGGTCACGTCCATCGATTCTGGGCAGGCCACTACCGATACCTCTTCAGGAAGGCCATATTTGGAGGGGATCTCAGCCACCTCCCCAGCGGTCAATCGAGAATGTAATTCAACGGCTGGTTTGTTTTGATATTCATCCAAAAAGCTGCTATCGAGCATCTCACCACTGTTGGAGGCCATTTTCAACAAGCAAGAATTGCGGACAGGTGCAATTTTCTAGTTTTTAAATGGAGTAGATGCAGACAGAAAGAAAGCAAAAAGCAAAGAGAAAAAATTACTTACTTGACAGAAAGAACTCAAGAAATTTGAAGAAGCAAGAAGATGTTTACAGAAATCTGGGATTCAAGAAGGGATTTTGACAGAGCTTCGCTAGGGATTTTGAAAGTAAAGAGGAAATGCTTTACAAAGTCCCCTATTTATAAGCTGAAGCTTCTCAAATACGCCAACCGTCGCTCCACTAGGAAAACGCCACGTGTCAACATATATTATGGCTGTACGCAGAGCGAAGCGTCACCCTTGGAACACGCGCGACATTAAATGAAAACGACTGTCCAAGCAGGCACGTCTCTTCAGAAAAAGTGCCTCCCAAATTCAAAAGTCCCGCCAACGCGCGTCTTCGGATCGGAAAAATTCAGAGCTAATTCCATCCGAACGAACCTACAAAGGCATATTCATGCCCGATCGGACCTGTTGAGGAGGGGACAAGTGATAACACAGCAAATATCATTTGCTCTAAGGCCCATCCAATCAGCCCACTCAACTGGCAAGGCCCAAGGCCTAACAGTGCAGAGTAGCAGACACGAGCTCCCAGGCAGCGCACATGCCCGATCGGCTGATGTGACCGCCAATCCCATCAGCTGCCTGACACAAGGCAGCGCCCATGCCTACCACCTGCTCCCAGTCATGTCGCCGAATACCTACTCTAACAGCCAGTAATCACTCCTCAGGCGCTCGAGTGCCCCTCAATCATCTCATATAAATAGCCCAGCCAACGATGGCGCCAGGTATTGAATCCCCAATTTTCTATCTCTAAAGCACTTTCTCTCTCTAAGCTACTAACTTAAGTTTCGGAGTGCTTACGCCTGGTCCTACCGGGCTCTTCTTACTGCAGGTTTCTTTCATCCGATCGGATCGCCTCCTCTCCTACAGATAAAGACATCTTTGGATTTATCACTAATTATTTGAAATTTTTAATTTTTTAATTAGCGATTAGTAAGTGTGATCGTCAATATAATTAAAATAACCATGATTTCTTAATTTATTTACTTATTAAATTTTAATTTTTAAAAATAAAATTATTTATATTTACAAAAATTTTTATTTTAATAACAATGATATTATATTTTAGTGAAAAAATTTTAATTTTTAAGTAACTTGAATATTTTAATTTTTTATAAATGAATTTTATAGCTGTAATAGTTAATCGAAAATCAGTCCGAAAATTCGAAACCGATGTACTGGTTTACCGATAGTAATGGACTGGTTAACATGATAGTGTTTTTGAAAAACCGAATTTAATAAACTGATTTTTTTTGGACTCATGTACCTGTTAACTGGTCCATGAACACTCTTACTTGCATTTCGGTAAATATAAAAAATTTAAAAGGTCAATTAAATTAGATGTAAATGTAAAATATTTTTCATTAATGATTTTTTACCATCAATATTAAATATCCAAGTATAAATAATTATTATTACGTGCAGATACAAAATTAATATATATAAAAAATATTATACATTTATAAAATTCTTGCGCATTATTTTATCTTAATAAAAGAAAGCTTGCATTTTGAATAATTATATTTGTTATAGTTTTTAAATAAAATTATGATACATTATTATATAGGATTTTTTATTTATTGAAAATTATTATTATGTATTTTGTAATAATTTTTATCAAAAAAATAAATACTCTAAAAGTCATATCCAAATACATGGTGGTGTATAGTAGCATGTTGCACGCGCATCTTTATCGTTCAATCAGATACATACATACAATCAAACGGTGCAGATATGCATACACTACATACACATTGTATCATATACTTAAGTGGTACTTCAGTATATTTTAGTAAAAAAAATTAAATTAAATAAATAATAAATAATAATAATAAAATAAGTGGTACTTCAGTATGATAGCATAAAAGGTGTATATAAATAGTGACAAACTTTTTAAAACGGTCATTTGATTGATACAATTATAAAGTAAAGTAACTCCACCACAATCTTGAAACTGTAATTTCAACATCAACAGGCTTCATCATATTCTTTCAATGAATTGAAGAACTTAGCTAACTTTGCAGATAAGGATAGTTGGCTTTCATCCAATGATTCTTCATTTCCATCATAGTCGTCATCATTTTCCAAAACCAGATGGATGCCACACTTCTTCACTTGAACCCCTATAATGATTGGTGGGTCCTTTGCTCTAACCTCGAACTTGTAACCATCTCTCGCTCTAGCAACCAAGGGATGGCAACCAGGGTACCTACACAAGTGCATTTGATCTTCATCAGTCCTTGGCACCCCCAGTATGGGTAATGTGTTGTTGCATAGAAGTTTGTTTAGGTTGAAAAGCTTTGCTTCAATGACTGGTAGTGCTGGGAGTCCATCTCTAAACTCATCCGGGAACTGATGGTCAAGAGCAAAAACGGCACAGATAATAACTGCCTTAATTTCACGGTTTTTCTGCTCCGAATAGTTTACTATTTGTTGAGAAAACCATTCTGGAATGTTGCTTCCAGGGATGCTTAAGTCTCGCATATTCCTCAAACAAACCTGCGATAAAAATCATATAACAAACTTAATACGCAATCTTATTCTGTGCCGAAAACTAATGAGCGTGCATGAGCAAAGAAATGCAGAGAGAGAGAGAGAAAGAGAGTGGAACCTTGGATAATCTTTGCTTGACAGACAAGGAGCATGCTCTACAACCGCTCATGTATAATCTGGCCAATGATTTTAAGCATTCGAGGCCTGGAATATCAGGGACTTTCTCACAATTTGTAAGGTTCAGCAGATTTAAGCTCTCCAAGTTAGATATATCAGATAGAGTTTCCAATGCAAAACAGTTGGAAATATCCACTTCTTCTAAACTTGAGGGCAGAGGAGGGAGAGACATGAGCTCCTCACAGTGAGGCAATAACAGCTTTTTGAGAAGAGAAAGACCCCTCAAGCTAGAAGGAAGCCTGCAAAAATTGTTGTAGCCTAGATCCAGCATCTCTAACATTGACAACTTCTCAAAATCATCAGGAATAGTACCTGATATTCTCCAAGCCCGAGCATCCAGTTCCGCTAGCAAGGAGAGATTTGGAAAGGAAGTAGGAAGTTTGATGAATTTGTCTTGATTGCTGAGAGATTCAGTTGGTTTCTTTCCCATTTTCAATATCATTAAACTAGAAAGCATCCCAAACCCCTCAGGGAGCTCTGTTACAGCGGTTTTCTCCATCAGCAAGTGGTGCAAGCTCTTCAAATTTCCGAGTGATGATGGAAGTTTCTGCAGTTTTTTGCATTCGCTCAGATTCATCGTCACAAGATTTTCCAACTTCCCAATTGACTCGGGGAGCTCAGTAATGTTAGCACCAAACAAGTTTATTGTAGTTAGAAACAACATCCTTCCAATTGCTTCAGGTAATTCTGTAATCTTTGCACAGTTTTGTATTTCAAGCTTCTCCATCAATTTCAACGCACCAATCTCATCTGGAAGAGAAGTAATTGATGTACCATCTATGGAAAGTTCACTAACAGAAGATAATCCTCCAAACGAATAGGGCAATTTGGTTAGAGACCGGCAACGACTAGCTGATAAGAGCTTCAGGTAAGACAATGAACCGATTGAATTGGGTAATTCTTTGATTGCAGAGCTATTAAAAGAAATTTCATTCAAGGACTGGAGATTGCCAACAGATTCAGGAATTGTGTTAAGAAATTCACACCACATCATACTTAGTTTCTCAAGGTTTGACAAGGATCCAATAGAATCAGGCAGTTGTTTCAGTGAAGTTCCATCAAAAGAAAGTTCTACCAGAGAAATCAGGTTGCCTAGGCAGTTTGGAAGTTGTTCTAAGGATTTGCACCAATTCAGACTAAGCTTCTCTAGTTTAGTGAGGCGGTAGATGGAACGCGGTAGCTCTGATATCGCAGTTTTATCGAGAAGAAGTTCTTTCAGGGAATTCATGCTGCCTATATCCTGTGGCAAGTCCTTCAGCTTTGAACAGTTGGAGAGAGTAAGGCTTTGAAGACGCTTTAGCCCTGACACTTCACTTGGAAATTCAACAAGATTAAAGCATTCTCTCAAGTTCAAGTGAAGTAAAGACCTCAAATTCCCCAAAGATTCATGAATTTTCGTCAGTCGAGCGCAACGCTCAAGGTTCAGCATTTCTAAGGTTTTATACCCAGATAAATCAGGAATAGCCGCTAGATTATAGCAGTGACGAAGATTCAAAACCATCAACTTATTTGCCACCTGCAACACAAGACAAAAAAATAAAAAATAAAAAATAAATTTATATCCATGAAATAGGCTGCACTCTTAGCAAAGACTTTATCCTTTGTCCTTAAAATGCATACCTTATCCCTTCTCCAACCCCATACTTGTTCAATTCCACTCTCTGATAGGTCAAGGACAGCAAGTTGTGAAGGATAAAAATCAGAAGGAAGATTTTTCAAAGGACAGTGCTTCCACTGAAGCCACCTGAGCTCCGCAGGAAAAAACTTAAACCTCCCTCCTAAGTTCACATGATTGATTTCTAGCAATCTTAGATTTACCATTGACTCAAAAGAACTGGTATCAAGTATCACCTCACCCTTCTTCTCTATTCCTAGCAGACGACAAAGAAGATGTATGCATTTCTCTATCAGGTTTGCAAGTGCAGATATCCGTTTTAGGGAAGTTAGGAAGGTGTTACAAACACTTGCATCAGCACTTGTATCTTCTACAAAGTTCTTCTTTCTGTCAAGGATGATTCCTCGTACATGTGTTGTTCCCTGTTTTCAGTCATACCTTAGAAGATAATAAATATTAAAAATAGATATTTATTTTTGCATATAATTCATGAACAGTGGATCTTACAGCACGAGCAGCTTCCTCAACTCAAATACATGCATTAATTGGAAAGAACATATTAACAAACTGAGGACCACTACAAGATGCTAATGATGTAGGAAGAACAAAAAAGTGGTGATATTGTTTCGGTTAAGATTTGCACCTTCTTAAGCTTCAAAACTGTTGTGATTTCATCGTAATTCCATAATCTACTACGTGAACCTGGCTCTACAATGTTTTCATGCAGAACAATTTCTCTTCCCATGTCTCTAAGTTGATCATGCATCCACAAAGTATTATCTCTGATCTTAAGGAGAGATTTTGCTACAAGGGCATTAATTGCTGTCTCAGCCCTGAAGCCACAACCCTTCAATATATCAATTGCCTCCTCCCTTGTCATGTATTGGTTAATGAACAAACATGCAATGTCAAGAAATATACATTTCTCTTCTTCATCTAATCCATCAAAACTTATTCTTAGAACATCCTGAAGCTCATGAGGCCGAATCTGCTGTAACTTCTTCAAGGCATCTTCCCATTCCTTTGTCGTCCTTTTATGAAACATAAAAGAACCAAACACTTCTAGCGATAAAGGTAGTCCTCCAGTAAGAGACACAATTTGATTAGACAGATCCACAAAGTCATTTGTGGGTTTCTCTCTTCTCAGTGCATGATAACTGAAAAGATGCAAAGCTTCAGATTTATCCAACTCTCTGACCTCATACGGTTCATTCACAAGATGTTCAACCAAAACATCTTTATTTCTTGTGGTAATTATAATTCTACTTCCTTCACCAAACCAATTTCTGTTTCCTGCTACAGCATTGAGCTGTCTTACATCATTTACATCATCTAAAACAACTAGCACACGCTTCTCATGAAGCAATCCTTTGATCACAGTAATACCAGCCCCAAACTCATGTACAGGTGGCATCTTGTTTAGGGAGAGATCAGCTAAAAGTTTATTTTGAAGTGATATCAAGCCACCACCTTCTGCAAGTTCTCTAACATTTGATATGAAAGAGCGGTATTCAAAGTATTTGATAAGTTTATTGTAGAGGGCCTTCGCGAGAGTTGTTTTACCAATCCCACCCATTCCATGAAGCCCCAGAACATGAATGCGATTGGATTTCACATTTAGCACATTTATCAGTTTTTCTGTCTTAGAATCAAGTCCAACTGTATACGTTGCTAGACCCACTGTCCTCCTCATCTCCCTTAATACCCTTTTGACTAATAGCTGAATCAACTGCTGTTCATTGCTATTGCTGTCAGTGAAAAGAATAATGAACATTTTAGTATTACTTAAAAATTTGGCACTTAATGGCAGAAAAAGACAGAGTCTGGTGATTAAAAAAATCAATTCCTTAAAATGCAAGGACTTAAAAGGAGATAATAGCAAGTAAATGTTCATGGAGAAATTAGAGGAGAAGATATTAGTGGGGGAATAAAATAGCTTAGTAAATAAAAAGTAGAGACAAATTTGCATAGTTTATTATAAGAATCAGATGGCATGGCAAAATTAGAGGACAGCCAGATGGGTAATTTGAACTTCAATTTTTCAAATCCTCCCAGTTGCCCCACTAAACACTACCATGCTATTAAGAAAACCCAAAACGACAATTTTCAAGATTCTGACTAACTTATTTAATTCAAACCATTTAAAATATTCAATGTTTAACATGTTTCCTTCCTGCAAGACACTAATTATATTTAAGGAACAAACTTGAGTCTATTTTTGATATAATAAAAAAAGAATCTAGCCGTATCCTCTTAACTTCAATCATCAAACTGTTTAAGTAACCAGCAACAAAAATGTAAAGCATCAATCTTGCCCAATCTTAACATAAACATTGAATGAAATCGACCCACAATTTAGCTGCATCTTCTTATGCAATTCATAGGTAAGACAAGGAACTAAAGACAAACAACGCTATATATATAGTCTCATTTTTGTCCTATTAAAAGGGAACCTACGAATATAAGAAAGCACACACCTGTTCTCAAAAACAAAACCAGAAATCCCACCAACAATCTTCATAGCTTCTCTCCATTTGGCCACTTTCTCCTCCCCAAATCTCTCCAAATGAACCCTGAAATCCTTTTCGAAAGGACCCTTCTGTCCCCTAAAATCAGATGGGTTAACTTGGTAGAAAACGGGGATTATGAGTCTCTTCAGTTGGCATATTGTAGAAAGTTCCTCGAGGCACCAATGCGAATCGGCATACCTAATAGAAACCATGATGATTGATGCGGCCGAGTCTTCAATGGCTTCCAACAAAGTGGGAGCTATGTGGTCTCCTTGACTCATACCCACATCATCTTTGAAAACTCGGATGCCATGCTTTGTAAATGAATCATAAAGATCCTTTATGATGTTTTCGCGCGTGTCCTCGCCGCGAAAACTCAAGAACACGTCCCAGTTGAGCCTTAGCGCCGCCGGTGGCGTGGAAATGAGGTCGTCGGACATTATTTAGCGACTGTTGTTTGTTAGAAGAACTTAGGCCTTTGTCTGTGATCCAAAATTGGGATTAATTGAAGAGAAAGTAAACTCATCCCACTTTTGACTCTGCAAAATACCAGAGTCAAATATATAAAATGCAAATTGTTTTCTGTATTAATTGATTGATATTTGATAATAAAAATGATTTATTTTAGGTTAAAAGGAAATATTACTCTCATTTTTTATAAAATGCAAATTGATATAAAATGCAAATTGATATATAGAATTTAATATAAAATGCAAATTATTTTCTGTATTAATTGATTGATATTTGATAATAAAAATGATTTATTTTAGGTTAAAAGGAAATATTACTCTCATTTTTTTTTTATTAAAGTGAATTCAATTTTCATTTTAAGTTAGAAGTTGGTATTCAAAATTCTAGATTTTCCTTATTCTTATGACTTGTCATCATAAACTGAATAAAAAAATTTACGGAAAGCATACTTATTTTCACAATTGGCGCATAGATAATTTTATAATTATCGTAAAAATTTAATAATATTGAATTATTAAAATGACGTTTGATGCATATGCATATATGAACCGTTATATTAAATAGGCTCACAGAATTTGATAATCCAAATGTGTGCATACAAAATTATTATTCTCGGTCATTTAATTTGCTATTTTTATAAAATCTAATGTTTTATTTCCTTTTTATTATTATTCTCTTACAAATTTGACAAATTTTAAGAGTTTTTTTTTTATTATTATTCTCTTGCTTTATAAAATATATATATATAAAAAAAAATTGTGGATATATAAGTGTTCACCTGAAAACGAGATGCAGGTTGAGGTGTTTTCATGTGTAAAGATGCAGTGAGTTGATAATTTTATGAGATTCATCGTAAGTCTAAAGACTAAATTGTCTGTTCTACTAATCATTTTTAAATCCACTTTCTTTCTTGTTTTTATGTAAACCTACTAATCACACAATCACTTTGACTTCGCCAATGAAATAAAAAATGAAGACAGCTATAATTTTATCCCACAAATATTTTATATTATTTTATAATTATAAAAATGGAACTCTGTTAATTGAAAAAGTCAAACGTATGTACATACTGTTCTTTAAGCCTCTTTGGCTTTCCCACCACTAGGCCAATCGTTTCCCAATCATAGATATATATGATCTGAAAAAATATTTATCTAATGTTGCATGCACTTAGATCATGGGCCATTGCCATTTTATAATAATACTTAATTAAGGGATGGAGAGAAAGACTTTAAGAGATAAAGATCCCATGCATCAAATCAAGTTATTTTACGTAAAAATACAAATTATTCCATTAATCCCAGAACAATATTTTTACTTTAATCTAACAGAAGTTAAATTTTATTAGGCCTGAATTTTGAGTGCTAAGTTTTTATATTTTTTTAAAAAAGAAATCTCTAAACAGCTTATCAGGGAAAATTGGCTTCCACCTTTTTTTTTCCTGAGAAATTAAACTTGGTATTGATTTTGAAGGTTTTAAGTCATTTTGAATTTTAGCGCTAATTACTTTTCAAATTGTTCAAATTTCATCATTTCTTGCCCCATGTTCTAAGCATATATGTAGAAAAGTACGAGGCTTTTTACTAGCTCAAGCATAGTATGAGTTTACGCCTCCTTATAAGTTTATTATAACATGTCATATATCAGTTCTTTTGCATGATATGCTATGTTTTGATTAAATTTCATTTCAGTTATTGTTGATCTATTTGAATAACAGGCATAGTTGCTGGTAATTGGGATTTTTTATCTTTTGGCGTGAAAAGCCAAAGTAATTAGTAAGCAGGGATTACAGTAAACAATATTAGATAAATGGTGTGTTTTAATATTAGATAAATGGTGTGTCAGACGTTGCCCTTTTTTGACACCGTGAGTCGCACACCGAAATGACACTGGGTTGCTAGAAAACGGTAACTTAAATTGTCGTTTTCTGTCAACTATATATATATTTTTTTCCTTAAGCGTAAAACGGTATCGTTTTGCTCCTTAGAGAATTTAGTCCGGGTGGAACCCACTATCAGAAAATGGCAATTTAGATTGTCGTTTTCTAACATTTAAATATAAGTTTTTTATTTTGTAAATAGTCAAAGGCTGCAGCACACAGATGTTACTGTATGCTGCAACCTGCACGGGCCTGCTTGGTAAAAAGTAATTATTTTTTTTTTCTTTTTTAGAAATTTGGCTTTAAAAAAGCCACACCTCTCTCCCTCACCATTTTATTTCTTCCGTTTCATTGCATTGCCAATTGGTTATCTTTCCTTCACCTATTTCATTTTCTTTCTACTCCATAATTTCATTTTTTTACTTATTCATTTGTATTTTATTTATTACATAATGAAGACAATATCTCTTTATTTTGTTCGCGGTTAAAAAAAAAATTGTTACATGAAAAAAGTATTAATTAATTTTGTTAATAAGATTTTAATGTATTATCCCACGCCATGTGTATTCAAACCTGTTTTGCACCTTGGTTTAAAAAAAAAATTAAAAGGTCAGAAAACAGTAATGTAGGTTGTCGTTTTCTCTATATTCAAACCAAGGCGCAAAACGTTTTGTGCTTTTGTTTAAAAAAAAAAATTAAAAGGTCAGAAAATGGCAACCTAAGTTGCCGTTTTCTGACAATGGATCCCACCCTAGCTAAATTTTTCAAGGCTCAAAATGGTGATATTTTGCTTATGAGGAAAAAAAAAAATATAGTTGCCAGAAAAGGTAACCTAAGTTGCTATTTTTTGGCAATCCAATGTCATTTTGGTGTGGGGCGGACGGTGTCAGAAAACGGCAATCTAAGTTGCCGTTTTCTGACACATCATTTACCTAATATTATTTACTATAACCCCTACTTACTAATTAATTTGGCTTTTCACGCCAAAAGGAAAAAAATCCCCTGGTAACTATGTCTGATTATCTTATTTGACTGTCTATTTATAAAGCAAGAGTTACGAGAAGTAGAATGCTTCTGCATTATGCTTGGGTGTATAATCCCTTATCCCCTAAAGTTTGTTTTTGAATAGTATGATTATGAGTTGATTGAACAATTAAGACGTAAAGATTTTCATCCAGTTATGCAATATGTGATTACGCATTATGATTTAACAGGTTCTAGAACAAATGCATTTATATATCTATTAAATATAAATCAATTATGAGGTCTATGATTAACTTTATAATTGATATTTATAAAAGAGGCTGATGCACAAAAGGAGTTAAATAGATTTGAAAATATATATTTCAATTGAGAGAAAAAACAAGACGGCTGATTATGATTGCATTAGTTGCTTGTTAGAAGAATTTTTTATTATTGTGAATTGGTATCGCTACATGAGCCTCGTCAACTATTTCACATGAGTACGATCCGTTACATATGCAAGAAAATATTGCAATGCTTACTAATTTTCTTCATTAATTTGGTAAATAATAATCATGCCTCAAAAAACATGCTTGCCATAAAAGTCCCATTTATAACCACCTCAAAATAAATAAATAAATAAATAAAATCTGGATTCTTCTAAGACAGCTCTGCCTTAGAGAACTCCATCCTAGGATTCTGATTAAACAGCTCGACTTTAGGTTGAAAATGCTCTCTTCTTTTTACCTGATGTCTTCTCATGTGTAGACATCGGTAACACTTGAATTATACTTGAAGAAAAATGTTGGAGAAAATTTAATATCATATAGCCTAAGAGAATAGCTCAAATTTATAATTACGTGAAATTACGAACTTAATTATCTTGAAATAACAGTAAAATCACAATTATCAAATTTAACTTTTTAAATTTATCATAAATTTTACAGTCAGATATGCTAAAAAATTTAAAGTTAATTTTAATATTATTATCGCTTTTATATTGTTATGGTTAAAAAAATAATTTATATCAATAAAATATTTTATAGTTTCAATAAAGTAAGATGCAATTTTTTTTCTTTGATGGATGACGCTAATGCGATAGAAAACCATGAAATTTGTCCAATTTTACTTTATTGGATATTATATAATAGTTGCATTACTTTATACATACAAATTAGGGGTGAGCATGGTCGGTTAACCAGTCCATTAGCCTCAGTCCATTAACCAGTCCATTAATATCGGTTTTTTGAAATTACAGTCCATTAACCAGTCCATTACCATCGGTTAACCAGTCCATCGGTTTCGGATTTTCGGATCGGTTACCCAATATTTTTCGGTTAACCACTATAATTATAAATATATTCATAAATAAAATTAAAATGTTCAAGATACTTAAAAATTAAATTTTTTTCACTATAATATAACATTATTGTTGTTAAAATAAAAATATTTGTTGGATATAAGCAAATTTGTTTTTAAAAATTAATATTTAATAAGTAAATATATTAACCGGTTCATAATTACTTTTAATTAGATAAATTATTATACTTACTAATAGCCACTTAAAAAAAGTTAAAAACTTTAAAATAATTAGTATAATAAAAAAAAACATGATCACTTTTAATTAGGATAAATTGTTATAAATTATTAAAAAATAAATAAATTAATTAAAAATTCGGTTTCGGTTCGGTTAACCAGTCACATGAGTCAAAAACCATTAACCAGTCCATTAATATCGGTTTTTTCAAAACACTAACCATTAACCAGTCCATTACAATCGGTTAACCAGTCCATCGGTTCGGTTTCGAATTTTTTTTCCGGTTAACCGAGTCCATCGGTTTTTTTGCTCACCCCTAATACAAATCGATTTTTACTATCACTACATTCTAAATGTATATTTACATGGCCACAAGTGAAACTAATCCCGAAAACTTGGTATGTATGTGAGAACAATGTCGCTGTACGCTGGCATTTGGGTTATTCCCATGGCAACTCACCAAGCCGGCAATATCTACTGGCACGTGGGTTTCAGTTGCCCTCCACGTTGGCTCCAATAGAATTTTACCACGTGTTTCATTTTGTTACGTCATAGGTCAATTAACGTCCCTATAGTCAAAGTTAATACCAGATGACGGCAGGGGTTAATTTGCACTGTTTTTATAACGTTGGGGGCTTATTTGACCCAATACAAATTATAGGGTGGAATCTGCCATTTGGCAGAAACGTTAAGGACAAAATTGGATCTTTTGCCAAATCTCAATTAAAAGCCCAATTTAAAAATTAAAAAAAATTAAACATCAATCTAGTATTTACTAACTACTTTAAACAGTTCTATTAAAAGTAAAGAAATTTATATTATCTAAAATTTAATAAGTCATGTCTCTTAATCAAAAAAGTCGATAGTTTATAAGAGTATTGATAAAGCCTAGATCGTCTTTATCTGGAGAGGGAGGAACCGAATGATCGGATGAGAGTGACCCCGCAAGAAAGAATACCCGATCGGATCAGGCGTAAACACTCCGAAACTTAAGTTAGTAGCTTAGAGAGAGAAAGTACTTAGAGAGAGAATGCTCGAGATTCAATACCTGAGACCATCGTTGGCTGGGCTATTTATAAGAGATGGTTGAGGGGCACTTGAGTGCCTAGGGAAATGATTACTGGCAGTCAGAGTAGATTTTCGGCGAAGTGACAGGGAGCAGGTGGCTGATGTGAGCGCTGCCTTGTGTCAGACGACTGATGAAACTGGCTGTCACATCGTCCGATTGGCTGGGTGCGCTGCCTAGGAGCTCGTGCCTGTTCACTCTTAGCTCTTGGGCCTTGGGCCTTGCCAGTTCACTGGGCCGACTAGATGGATTTTGGTGCAAATGATATTTGCTGGGTTATTACTTGTCTCCCCTCAACAGGTCCGATCAGGCGTAGATTCGCCTTTGAAGTCCCGTTCGGACGGAAACTGCTTTGAGTTGTTCCAATCCGCGGGTGTCCGTTGGCGGGATTTTGAATTTTGAAAGGCGGTCAGCTGGAAGGACGCGCCTGCTCGTATAGTTGTTTTTATTAATTGCTGCGCGTGCACCGAGGGTGATGCTTCGTTCTTCGCATAGCCATAATGCCTTTGACGCGTGGCATTGTCTCAGTGGCGAGATTGTTGGCGCATTCCAGAAGCTTTGGCCTATAAATAGGAATTTTCTGAGACTTTTTTTTTTTACTTTCTGCAATCCCTAGCGAAGCTCTGCAAAAATTTCCTCTTGACTTCCCTTGAGCTCTAGCAAAGCAAATCCTTTCCAGTTTTTTCTCGCCGAAAACACCTTTTATCACCAAGTAAGTAATTTCTTTTTCTCCCTTTTGGCCTTCTTTTTGCCTTCCATTTCTTTCGCATTCATCCATATGGCATTTCAAGTTTGCGTTTTCCTCCTTTTCCCTTTGCTAGCGATAGCATCTAGCAGCAGTGTGGCACCAAGCAAGTCTTTCTTGGATGGGTATAAGAATCAGCTTGCGGTCGAGCTGTGCTCCCGCTTGACGGCGGAGGAGGTGGCTGAGGTTCCCGCCAAATATGGCTTTTCATCCGATGTGTCAGTGATGACCTGCCCGGACTCTTGGTGGTATCGGATGGGCCATTCAGAGAGGGCGACAGCGAGTGGTTCATTTACCACCTGTGGAGCTTGGACGCCGGGATGCGCCTCCCCTTTGGCGCTTTTGAAATCGCCGTACTGGAGGGGTACGGCATCGCCCCCTACCAATTGCATCCGAACGGGTAGCGATCAGTGGCCTGCTTTAAAATACTGTGCCTTTTGGAAGGAGTGGCTCCGACCCTCGACCTTTTCACACACTTTTTCTACGTCTCGGCAAGAAGCGACGGGTCGGAGTTCTTCTTCACCAGCCGATCGAAGAAGAAGTTGATAAACATTCCCACCTTCATGAAGGATTTTCGAGAGAGGTATTTCCTGGTGGGAAAGGAGGGCGGCTTCGGGGTGAGTCTCGCCCGGTCGGCTGGGGTGAAGATCCTGAAGGACCAGGCCACTGGGCAATCTTTGTACGAGGCCGACATCCAGAAGCTGATGGATGCTGTGGCTCGAAAGGGAGGGCCCTATGAGTCCAAGGAGCTGTTGGAGTTGCTCCAGGGGGCCTGCGTCGAAACGGCCACAGCTGCCAAATGTGAGCGTTAGGATTGGGCTGACCACAATTTCATGATCATAAAGCATTGCATTTGTATTCGCATGAAAAAATATTTTGCTGGAGAACTTATCTTGTTTGTTTGTTTTTTGTTACAGCTGAAATGGCCGAAAGAAACAGTACTGCCAGCGAGTTGGCGGATCAGGTTACCTCCAAGAGGACGGCCAAGCTGGAGGCTAAGGAGGGCAGCAAAAGGAGGAGGCTCGTGAAACAGTCCGAGCTTGAAGCCATGAGGAGACCGCCGGTCTCTTCCTCTGCTGCTGCACCGCTTGCTGCTGTGCCTTTATCTGTCGCTCCGGTCGGATCGATCCCCACTCGCACCGCAACAGCCGCTCCAATGCCAATCCCAAGCCTGATCGTCGCAGAGCCCTCGGCTCGGGTTTCTCGCAGGGAGCATGTTGTAGGGAGTGAGCCCGAGGAGGAGGAGGAGGCGCCCCCCTCCCAAAATTCAAACTCTGAGGGAGATGGTGCAGGGGAGGGCAACACGCTTGGACGAGACTGCTCAGCGGCAGATGGATGAGGGCGCCTGGAGGAAGGTGAGCGAGCTGGTGGCTGAATCGGACGCTCGAGTGGCAGCCAAGGGGAAGGCCGTTCAGCAGGGCGAGACACCCAGGCGGTCCGGTAGGCGTCCCGTTCCCTTTGGGGACTTCTTGAGGGACAACTTCGGTGAGGATTGGTCGCCTCATCAGGTGGCCGAATTTATTTGCCATGGTCTCCTTCGGGATGAGGACCGTAGGGAGCTCGGGGACGCCAGCCAGCTCAACCGGGAGACATAGGCGATCAGCTAACAGCTAGTTGATGTAAGGCCCTTCCCCTTCTATTCCTTTTGCTTGTTTGCGGTCATTCGTTCGTGTGAAGTTTGATTGGCTTCCTTTTTTCCTTTTCTCCTCACTTTTCTTTTTCCTCTCCTGTCTTTCCCCCTAAGTTGCCAGGAGGGCTCAGCGGCTACATCTGATGGCTGGCACTTGGCAGTTAAAGGCTGAAGAAGGCGCCAAGGCCAGGGTGGAGGCGGATGCCCGCTGCGAGGCTGCCAAGAAAGAGGCCTCTGCCCTTCGAGCTGAAGTGGCCAAGGTGAAGGAGCAGTCAGCCGCTTCCCATTCAGAGACGGTGGCTCTGAGGAAGGTGGTCCACCAGAAGACCTAGGAGCTGAAGGTTCGGCAAGGGGAGGTGGACAAACTAAGGGATGACACTGCCCGTCTTTCTGCCGAAAATGCTCAGTACAGGCGCTTCGAGGCAGATGCAACCAGGTTGGACGCTGAGTGCAGAGATCTGGTTGCCGAGAATGCTAAGCTGAAGCTGGAGGCCGATCAGGCGCGCAGGGAGGCGAAAATCCCTGAAGCTGTCTTTGGAGGAGAAAGAGGCCTCCTGGGCTGGGAAACTTGAGGACGAAGTCGCCGCTCAGAGGGAGCGTCTTCTTGATGAGCTTGCTGAGGCTCAGGCGCAAGTGCTTGGCCGTTTAGTCCACAAAGCCGAGAGGCGCTTTTCGGGTGCTGATCTCAAGTGGATGGACAATCCGGCGGCACTGCCCTATCCGCCATCAAGCGATAACGAGGATGACGCTCCCGAAGGGGAGGCAATCCATGAGAGCCAAGGCGGGGACCCTTTACTTCCGGGGACTAGCCCAGAGATCCGCTCCGAGGTCGAGCCTATCGTCCCTCCACCGCCCAAAGCCGAGCCCGAAGCCCTTTCTTCAGGGGGGCCTGTCTCTGAAACCGAAGCCGCGGCCCTTCCTTCACGGGGGCATGTCTCTGAAGGGGGAGCGGGGCCCTCTTTGCCTGCCTCCGACCCTTCTCAAGCCACCGTCGAGCCGGGCATTGAGCAGACTGTTGGTCCTTTTGGTGACGCGGACTTTGTAGATATAGAGATGTAGGAGCTTGTACTTAGCTTTTCTTTCTTCTTGTAAATTATTTCCTGTAACGATTCTTTGTAAGTTGTATATACAAATTGTATACTTGGAACCGTCATAATAAAGTTGTTCTTTTTTTTCTGCGAAATGTATATATCTGCTTGTTAGTATAATAAAAAAAGCATAAACTTGCATTGACTTCATTAATTGCATTAATGAAATTTAATTCGCAAGATTTCAAGTAATTTGCGTATACTTCCTGAATTAGAAGAGGCTGAGAGGTCGGTTAACAATCGGTATGACCGAATGAATCCGACATTATGGTCTCATATTTGCATATTGGCCCGGGGCCGCTGCATAAGATTGCATATTAGCCGGGGGCCGCTGTATAAGATTGCATTTTGGCCCGTGGCCGCTGCATAAGATTGCATATTGGCCGGGGGCCACTGCATAAGATTGCATTTTGGCCCATGGACGCTGCATAAGATTGCATGTTGGCCCGTGGCCGCTGCATAAAACTGCATATTGGCCGGGGGCCGCTGCATAAGATTGCATGTTGGCCCGTGGTCGTCTGCATAAGATTGCATGTTGGCCGGGGGCCGCTGCATAAGATTGCATGTTGGCCCGTGGCCGCTGCATAAAACTGCATATTGGTCGGGGGCCGCTGCATAAGATTTAGGCTTGTAAAAGAGTCAAGCTTTACCGTGCCTATCGGTAGATCCGAACGGGCACGGGTGGCCTGCCATTGGCCAATTAGCGGCGTCGGATCGGGAGTATCATCGATCCGGGCGCCTATGATCGACCGTTTTCGTACATCGGATCGGATGGGCTGTCGGGCACATAATCATTATGTAGCTTGCGTATACTTCCTAGGTTAGAATAAGCTGAGAGGTCGGTTAACAATCGGTACAAATTTCGACATCCGACATTGTGGTCTCGTATTTGCATGTTGGCTAATAGCCGCTGCATAAGACTCAGGCTCGTAAGAGAATCGAGCTTTACCGTGCCTATCAGTAGATCCGAACGGGCACGGGTGGCCCGCCATTGGCCAGTTTTTTGGCATCAGATCGATAATATCATCGATCCGGGCGCCTACGATCTACCGTTTTCGTATTTCAGACCGGACGGGTCGTCGAGCGCATAGCGATCTCATTGCTTCCGGACCGGGAAAGGCATCTGCCTTGATGGATATATCCTTGAGAGAGTGTTGGAATTCCCATGCCCCTAATCTGAAATGGGCATCAGTTATAGATATATTATATATGCAATTTAAATAAGGAGAGAAGAGAGACCTCTATACGTTAATACACGCTGAATTTGGTCTTCGAGAGAGCTTGACTTTCACATTTTTGACTTGGGATGCACGTCAAGACTAGCGTATAAGTCATGACATATAGAGCCTTCGCGGATAATAAGAAGAATTCATAAAAAGATTCCTTTATTGATGAAGAGTGATCAATACAACATTACAAAGATTGGGGAAAGCCTGAGCCTAACTGGAGGCGTGCGCCTAACTGGAGACGTGAGCCTTACTAGAGACGTGTGCCTGTCCAGAGCTCAGCCTCTCTGGGTCATCTACGGGCATACCAACCCTCTAACCCTTGGCGCTCGATTAACATGATTCCTTTTGCTGCTTGATCATGGTGATATAAGCCTCTCGGTACGCTTTCTGGTCCCCTCTCACAATAGCCACACCCTTCCCGGTGGGAATTTTTATCACCATATATCGGACACTGGTGACAGCTCCTGTTTGGACGAGCAAGGGCCTGCCAAAAATGGCGTTATAGGCAAATATTAAGTCAATTATCATAAAATTTACCTTGCAGGTGTGAACCGTCACCTCTTGTCCGAGCTCTACAAAAGCTTGATGGATCTGATCACCGGGATGGTGGCATTGCCTAATCCGATCAGAGGCATTGTGTTTGGCTTTAGCTCTTCGATCGGCAGGCCCATCGCTTTGTATGCCTGCAAGGTGAGCACGTTGACTGCGCTGCCGTTATCCACTAGGATCCTCCTGACATCAAAATTGTTGATGCGTGCTCTGATGACGAGTGCATCCTCGTGGGGGAACACGATGTCTCAGGCATCGTCGTTGGACACCGTAACAGGCATAGACTGCTCGATCGTCTGAGAGAGATATACTCCCTTCCCCCTCTTCTTCCTATGGAGCTCCTCTGCGTAAGTCGATCCCCCGGAGATCATATTTATCGTTCCTGCGCTTGACCTACTCGGGCCCGCACTCCTGGGGTTTCTCCGCTCCTCGTCCTCATCTGAGCTATAGTCGGCCTGCTCAGGATCCAGCCATTTACAGGGACTTGCCCCTCTGGTCGGTCAGACGAATCTCTGGAGGGGTCCTCTTTGCACCAGGCATTCAATTTCCTTTAGCAGTGAGCGACACTCATCGGTAGAATGACCGACGTTTCTGTGAAACTCACAATACAGGCTCTGATCCCTTCGGTGCCTACTCCTACTGGACAGCCTCTTGGGCCAGTTGATTGTGTGGTGGTTCTTTTTAATCCAGGCCAGCACTTTGGAGGGGCTGGTGTTGAGCGGGGTAAAGCCTTGAGGTGCCGAATCGCTCGCCTTACCCAAGGATTCACCCTTGGATATCTTCCTTTCGCTCCGGTGCTGCGGGCTTTTGAGCTCATCCGAAATGTTTCCAAGCCGCTCGGTCACTCTCTTTTTCGTGAAGGGCCGTCCATCAGGGTACCGAAGCCTGCTCAGCACGCTGGCTGGTCTGGCTCTACCATTCCTCCGAGCCTTATTCGTCCGAACGTGTTGCTTAGCCCAGTCCATCAGCTCATGAAAATCCTGGGGGGTTGTTGTCAGTGCAGATTGGGATGGAGGACGACCGACCGAGCGTCTCGCTAAGGCGGTCATCGCCATTTCTTCGCTTAGGCTCTTCACCTACCCCACAGCTTCTTGAAAGCGGTCGACGTAGTCCTTAAGGCTTTCATCGGCTCGCCCGTAAGAGCCACCCAGGTCGCCTGTCGACCTCGATGAGGGTGCTCTGGCCTCAAATCTCGAGACTAAGAGCTCCTTGAGCTGCCAGAAGGAGACGATCGATTCCAGTGGGAGCTTTCGAAACCATCTAAAGGCCTGTCCACCAAGGGTGGTGGGGAAAATCCGGCAAATAGCCCTCTCATCGCGGACGTACGCCCGCGCTTTCAACAAGAACTTAGCCACATGAGTAGTGGGGTTAGTCTCACCTGTATACCTATCCATCTTGACATTTCTCCACCTGGGAGGCATCTCGAACTCCATGATTTCTCTGCAAAACGGGGATGCCTGACTTTTGCGGGTTCTTATCTTGGGCGTGCTCCTTTCGGAGCTCGTTAAACCAAACTCCTCTAGTTTCCGTTTCAGCCACTTGTCTCCTTTGCTCAAAATCACAAAGCCGAGGTCCTGACGTGAGCTCCTGGAAATAGAGCGAGTAGGCGCACACAAATAGGACAAGTCATCCTCGTCGCTTGAAGTGGAGGGTTCAGCGTGGTGGTAGGCAGAGCCTTTGCCGGATAATGCTATTCCTTTCCCCTTATCGCAGCGTCCTAGGGTCTTGGCGTCGCGTCTCCTTGTATCTTGAGCCCCTGGCTCGTTAATGGAGATCCCTTTGCTTCTTCTTCCTCCGAAGTCTTCGTCCATGGGATAGCTCCCATGAACTCTTTCGAAAATCTCGGGTATTTTTCCCTTTTGGAGCGTTTGGACTATGCTTTTGGTGAAGTCACTGAGTATAGCGCGCATGTTGCGGACAGTGACGAGAGAATCTTCTGAGTATTCTAAGACAACGTCGTTTGACTCAGGAAGGGGGGTGGTCTCCATTGGGGACCTGACAGGCTCTTCCCCCCCCCCCCCCCTGTGAGGTGCCTAAACTGGCACATCTATCTCCTTCTTGGTCGAAGTCCATGGGGGTCGTATTCTTGTTGGATTGTGAGTTCGACATGCCTCTCAATGAAAGCACCAAATGATAAAGCCTAGATCATCTTTATCTGGAGAGGGAGGAACCGAACGATCGGATGAGAGTGACCCTGTAAGAAAGAATGCCCGGTCGGACCAGGCGTAAGTACTCCGAAGCTTAAGTTAGTAGTTTAGAGAGAGAAAATGCTTAGAGAGAGAATGCTCGAGATTCAATACCTGAGACCATCGTTGGCTGGGGTATTTATAAGATATGGTTGAGGGGCACTTGAGTGCCTAGGAAAGTGATTACTGGCAGTCAGAGTAGATTTTCGGCGAAGTGACAGGGACCGGGTGGCTGATGTGGGCGTTGCCTTGTGTCAGATGACTGATGGAACTGGCTGTCACATCGTCTGATCGGCTGGGTGCGCTGCCTAAGAGCTCGTGTCTGTTCACTCTTAGCTCTTGGGCCTTGGATCTTGCCAGTTTACTGGACCGACTAGATGGATGTTGGTGCAAATGATATTTGCTGGATTATCAAGTATGATGCTTAAGAATCAAAGATAATAAATTATACGAATAAAAATTGACAAAAGCTCCAATTATCAAACATGAAATTCCAACTGAGAAATGTGAATGCACATGGCAGACTAAGTAGAGGTGGGGCAACTATTGATGTGCTCAAATTGTATCCACGATGAATCCATGATCCTATTTTTTTTAACAAAAGAGTAAAAATAATTAAGTTAATTAATTATGGATGATATAGTGCAAAGTGAACCGATGCATCGTTACCATTAAATTAAAAAAATAAAAAGATTATTTTTCAGTTTTTTTTTTTTTTTAACATATATAACAATGATAAGAAGTCCGTCAAAGCAAATGTCATCTTTTTCTTTTCCTTTTATATTAGCAAAACAGGAAAAAAGATAGCACTGCAAAAAATAAATAAATAAATAAAATAGTGACGAAAACAAGCTTTACAATAGCTACATAAACCCAATCTTTTGAGGCAACAGTCCATTAGTAATTGGATTTTATGGCTGTTCCCTTATTAAAAAAAAATTAATAATCTATTAACTAATTAATCAATTTATATTTACTTATATATTTATAGTAATATAAATATATAAAATAGGTGAAAATTTTTCTAGACAATAATTAATAACCCTCTATTAATTTTAATATTAGACTAAAATAACCTAATTTATACTTCTATTTTTATTTTATTAATTTATTTAATTTTAAATAATTCATTAAAATGCTTATAATTATCAAAAAGTATATAATACTATGAGCATATATATATATAAAAGAATAGAATCGTGCTATAAAAAATTAATTAACCATTAAACAATATACTAAAATCGTGCTATAAAGAATCTACTAAACATCAATACTTATTCCTTTTTTTTAAAAAAAAAAAAAAACTTGATAAGATTCCATGTCTACGATCTCATTTAATACATTATCTTTTTATTATTGAGAATATAATTATCAAATCCGTAAATCTATTAATTTGACAATTATTTAGTTTTTTTAATTAATTTCACATTTTATTTAATTAGTTTTTGCAATATTATCTCTTGGATATACATATCTTAAAATCTTTTTAATTAAAATAATTATCTCTTAATATTAAAAATCAAATTCATATAATTATTAAAAAAATAATTCACAAGTATTTAGAATTCTTCCTAAATGAGGAGACTACTCCATAAACTAATATAAAAGCAATGTCTTGACACATAATTTGGTTTTTCATGGTCAACTATACGTGCCAACATTAGTTCTGCAAGCTGCGCACTGCTGTTTTTAGAAAAGCTACAAGGTGGCAAATTATGTGAGGAAGGGTTAATGAAATGAATGAAGTTAATGACGAAAGGAGGCATAAAAGAAGTGAGGTCTTCAATGTGGAAAGACCCAAGATATATATTATATTCATATATTTATATATGAATATTGTCTAAACTATCCGTAAATCAAAAAGTATTGTAAAAAATTCTCATTTTGGTGAATGAGTTGCAAAAAAATATATTGTTTCTATAGGTATTTTCCTTCAAATTAAAATATAATCAGATTCTTAATTAAATGTTTTATAATTAATATCATTTATATATTTTCAAATTTAATTTAATTTTAATTAGAATTTAGAATGAATTTTTTTTTGGCTTGAAATCAATCATTTTCATATTCATTTGTATAATATATATTAATTTGACATAAAAAGAAGAAACTAATTATATTTAAAATCTGGCAAACCCAATTTTATAACAAAAATAGTCTATAAGTATCATCAGTTTACATTTAAAAAGTAATTACAGTAATTATATTTATTTATAAAAAGTAATTGAAGATATCAATTTTATTTGTAAAAAAATTATATGAACAACGTATATTGTGCTGTGTGTGTATATATATTGGTTCTATGCTTGTATTTCAGTAAATATAAAAAATTTAGAAGGTCAATTAAATTATTATATGTAAATGTAAAATATTATTCATTAATGGTTATTTACTAGCAATATTGAATACACATATAATTAACTATTATAGTTTCAAAAAAAAAAAAAAAACTATTATAAAATTCACGCGCGTGTTGTCCGCGTGCGCACACATACCTTTGACAATCAAATATATTTTTTCTTAATAAAAGTACACTTGCAAATGTTCCAAGTATCATAACCCTAAGTGGTACTCCGATTTTCTTTGACCAATAAATAAATAAAAATAATAACAAAATAACTCGCTTTTTGCGGTTGTTAGGGGTGTACAAATAATCGGTTCGGTTTTGAACCGAATCGAATAAATTGAAAATCGAATTTGAGAAATTTTTAGAACCGAACCGAAAACCGAAATTTTTAGAACCGAAACCGAATAAACCGAAATAATTTCGTTCGGTTCGGTCCAATCGATTTTTCATAAATATAATATTTTTTTTAGATTTTTAACTTATATGTATTCATAAATTAAATTAACTTATATTTAACAAAATAAAACCATTTAAAATAACTATAAAAGCAAAAAACATACATAAATTTTTCATATTATTTTACTAATAAATATTAAGCAAAATTATACTAAAAAATATTTATTAAAAATAAATACAACATAAATTTTTATTAATAATACATTCAATATATTTTAATTAAAAAAAATACATGTAAACAAATATAATTATAGTTTATATATATAAGCAAAATAGTGAGTTTAAAAAACTTCAGTCGGTTTGATTCCTTCGATTTTACAATTTTGAGAACCGAAATAACCAAAATTTAATTTCGATTTAGAACCGAAAAAACCGAACTAAATGGACCAAAATTTATTCGGTTCGATTCGATTTTCAGTTTCGGTTCGATTACTATAGCTTAAAAGGTATATAAATATTACAGCTTTAAACCTTTTTAAAACAGTCATTTGATTGATCCAATGATGTAGTAAAGTAACTCCGCCATAATCTTGAACCTGCGATTTCAACATCAACAGGCTTCATCACATTCTTTCATTGAATTGAAGAACTTAGCTAACTTTGCAGACAAGGATAGTTGGCTTTCATCCAATGATTCTTCATTTCCATCATAGTCGTCATCATTTTCCAAAACCACATGGATGCCACACTTCTTCACTTGAACCCCTTTAATGATTGGTGGATTTATTGCTCTCACTTCTAACTTGTGACCATCTCTCACACTAGCAACCAAGGGGTGGCAATCAGGGTACCTACACAAGTGCATTTGATCTTCATCAGTCCTTGGCACCCCCAGCATGTACAATGGGCCGTTGTATAGTGCTTTGTTTCGTTTAAAAAGCTTTACTTCAATGGCTGGTAGTACTGGGAGTTCATCTCTCAACTCATCCGGTATCCGATGGTCAAGAGCGAAAACGGCACAGATAATAACTGCCTTAATTTCATGGTTTTTCTGCTCCGAATAGTTTACTATTTGTTGAGAAAACAATTCTGGAATTTTGCTTCCAGGGATGCTAAAGTTTTGCATATTCCTCAAACAAACCTGAGATAAAAAATCATATAACAAACCTAACATTCATTCTTATCCTGTACCGAAAACTAATGAGCTTGCATGTGCAAAGAAATGCAGATAGTCTAGACAGAGAGAGAGAGAGTGGAACCTTTGATAATCTTTGCTTGACTGACAAGGAGCATGCTCTACAACCGCTCATGTATAATCTGGCCAATGATTTTAAGCATTCGAGGCCTGGAATATCAGGGACTTTCTCACAATTTGTAAGGTTCAGCAGATTTAAGCTCTCCAAGTTAGATAAATCAGATAGAGTTTCCAATGCAAAACAGTTGGAAATATCCACTTCTTCTAAACTTGAGGGCAGAGGAGGGAGAGACTTCAGCTCCTCACAGTGAGGCAATAACAGCTTTTTGAGAAGAGAAAGACCCCTCAAGCTAGAAGGAAGCCTGCAAAAATTGTTGTAGCCTAGATCCAGCATCTCTAACATTGACAACTTCTCAAAATCATCAGGAATAGTACCTGATATTCTCCAAGCGCGAGCATCCAGTTCCGCTAGCAAGGAGAGATTTGGAAAGGAAGTAGGAAGTTTGATGAATTTGTCCTGATTGCTGAGAGATTTAGTTGGTTTCTTTCCCATTTTTAATATTATTAAACTAGAAAGCATCCCAAAACTCTCAGGCAGCTCTGTTACAGAAGTTTTCTCCATCAGCAAGCGGTGCAAGCTCTTCAAATTTCCCAGTGATGCTGGAAGTTTCTGCAGATTTTTGCATTCTCTCAATTTCAACGTTACAAGATTTTCCAACTTCCCAATTGACTCAGGGAGCTCAGTAATGTTAGCACGAAACAAGTTTATTGTAGTTAGAAACAACATGCTTCCAATTGCTTCTGGTAATGCTGTAATCATGGCACAGTTTTGCATTTCAAGCTTCTCCATCAGTTTCAAAGCACCAATCTCATCTGGAAGAGAAGTAATTGATGTACCATCTATGGAAAGTTCACTAACAGAAGATAATCCTCCAACCGAATGGGGTAATTTGGTTAGAGACCGGCAACGACTAGCTGATAAGAGCTTCAGGTAAGACAATGAACCGATTGAATTGGGTAATTCTTTGATTGCAGAGCTGTTAACAGAAATTTCATTCAAGGACTGGAGATTGCCAACAGATTCAGGAATTGTTGTAAGTAATTCACACCACATCATACTTAGTTTCTCAAGGTTTGACAAGGATCCAATAGAATCAGGCAGTTGTTTCAGTGCAGTTCCATCAAAAGAGAGTTCTATCAGAGAAATCAGGCTACCTAGGCAGTTTGGAAGTTGTTCTAAGGATTGGCAGCCATTCAGACTAAGCTTCTCAAGTTTAGTGAGGCGGTGGATGGATTGGGGTAGCTGTGATATGGCAGTTTTATCAAGAAGAAGTTCTTTCAGGGAATTCATGCTGCCTATATCCTGTGGCAAGTCCTTCAAGTTTGAACAGTTGGAGAGAGTAAGGCTTTTAAGACACTTTAGCCCTGACACTTCACTTGGAAATTCAACAAGATTAAAGCATTCTCTCAAGTTCAAGTGAAGTAAAGTCCTCAAATTTCCCAAAGATTTATGAAGTTTCGTCAGCCGAGTGCAATGCTCAAGATCCAGCATTTCTAAGGTTTTATACCCAGATAAATCAGGAATAGCTGCTAGATTATAGCAGTAACGAAGATTCAAAACCATCAACTTATTAGGCACCTGCAACACACGACCAAAAAAAAAAAGATTTATATCCATGAAATAGGCTGCACTCTTAGCAAACACTCTATACTTTGTCCTTAAAATGCATACCTTATCCCTACTCCAACCCCATACTTGTTCAATTCCACTCTCTGATAGGTCAAGGACAGCAAGTTGTGAAGGATAAAAATCGGAAGGAAGATTTTTCAAAGGACAGTGCTTCCACTGAAGCCACCTGAGCTCCGCAGGAAAAAACTTGAACCTCCCTCCTAATTTCACATGATTGATTTCTAGCAATCTTAGATTTACCATCGACTCAAAAGAACTGGTATCAAGCATCACCTCGCCCTTCTTCTCTATTCCTTGTAGAGGACAAAGAAGATGTATGCATTTCTCTTTCAGGTTTGCAAGTGCAGATATCAGATTTAGTGAAGTTAGGAAGGTGTTACAAACACTTTCATCAGTACTTGTATCCTTTACGATGTTCTTCTTTCTGTTAAGGACGATTCCTCGTACATATCTTGTTCCCTGTTTTCAGTCATACCTTAGAAGATAATAAATATTAAAAGTAGATATTTATTTTTGCATATAATTCATGAACAGTGGATCTTACAGCACGAACAGCTTCCTCAACTCAAATACATGCATTAATTGGAAAGAACATATTAACAAACTGAGGACCACTACAAGATGCTAATGATGTAGGAAGAACATAAAAGCGGTGATATTGTTTCGGTTAAGATTTGCACCTTTTTAAGCTTCAAAACTGTTGTGATTTCATCATAATTCCATAATCTACTTCGCGAACCTGGCTCTACAATATTTTCATGCAGAACAATTTCTCTTCCCATGTCTCTAAGTTGATCATGCATCCACAAAGTATTATCTCTGATCTTAAGGAGAGATTTTGCTACAAGGGCATTAATTGCTGTCTCAGCCCTGAAGCCACAACCCTTCAATATATCAATTGCCTCCTCCCTTGTCATGTATAGGTTAATGAACAAACATGCAATGTCAAGAAATATACATTTGTCTTCTTCATCTAATCCATCAAAACTTATTCTTAGAACATCCTGAAGCTCATGAGGCCGAATCTGCTGTAACTTCTTCAAGGCATCTTCCCATTCCTTTGTGGTCCTTTTATGAAACATAAAAGAACCAAACACTTCTAGCGATAAAGGCAGTCCTCCAGTAAGAGACACAATTTGATTAGACAAATCCACAAAGTCATTTGTGGGTTTCTCTCTTCTCAGTGCATGATAACTGAAAAGATGCAAAGCTTCAGATTTATCCAACTCTCTGACCTCATACGGTTCATTCACAAGATGTTCAACCAAAACATCTTTATTTCTTGTGGTAATTATAATTCTACTTCCTTCACCAAACCAATTTCTGTTTCCTGCTACAGCATTGAGCTGTCTTACATCATTTACATCATCTAAAACTAATAGCACACGCTTCTCATGAAGCAATCCTTTGATCACTGTAATACCAGCCCCAAACTCATGTACAGGTGGCATCTTGTTTGGGGAGAGATCAGCTACAAGTTTATTTTGAAGTGATATCAAGCCACCACCTTCTGCAAGTTCTCTAACATTTGATATGAAAGAGCGGTATTCAAAGTGTTTGATAAGTTTATTGTAGAGGGCCTTCGCGAGAGTTGTTTTACCAATCCCACCCATTCCATGAAGCCCCAGAACATGAATGTGATTGGATTTCACATTTAGCACTTTTATCAGTTTTTCTGTCTTGGAATCAAGTCCAACTGTATACGTAGCTAGACCCACTGTCCTACTCATCTCCCTCAATACCCTTTTGACTAATAGCTGAATCAAATGCTGTTCATTGCTATTGCTGTCAGTGAAAAGAATAATGAACATTTTAGGATTACTTAAAAATTTGGCACTTAATGGCGGAAAAAGACAAAGTCTGGTGATTAAAAAAATCAATTCCTTAAAATGCAAGGACTTTCAACAGCCAAGATCATTTGAGTAGCGAGACTAAAGAAGAGATAATCCCAAGTAAATGTTCATGGAGAAATTAGAGCAGAAGATATTAGCGGGGGAACAAAAAAGCTTAGTAGATAAAAAGTAGAGACAAATTTGCACAGTTTATTATAAGAATAAGATGGCATAGCAAAATTAGAGGACATCCAGATGGATAATTTGAACTTCAATTTTTGAAATCCTCCCAGTTGTCCCACTAAACACCACCATGCTATTAAAAAAACCCAAAACGACCTTTTTCAAGATTCTGACTACCTTATTTAATTCAAACCATTTAAAATATTCAATGTTTAACATGTTTCCTTCCTAATTATATTAAAATATTGAGAAAAGGAACAAACTTGAATTTATTTTTGATTTAATGAAAAAAGAATCTACCCGTATCCACTTAACTTCAATCATCAAACTCTTTAAGTAACCAGTAAAAAAAATGGAAAGGATCCATCTTTCCCCATCTTAACATAAACATTAAATGAAATCGACCCACAATTTAGCTGCATCTTCTTCTACAATTCATAGGTAAGATAAACAACACTATATATAGTCGCATTTTTTTCCTATTAAAAGGGAGCCCACGAATATAAGAAAGGACAAACCTGTTCTTAAAAACAAAACCAGAAATCCCACCAACTATCTTCATAGCTTCTCTCCATTTGGCCACCTTCTCCTCCCCAAATCTCTCCAAATGAACCCTGAAATCCTCTTCGAAAGGACCCTTCTGTCCCCTAAAATCAGATGGGTTAACTTGGTAGAAAACGGGGATTATGAGCCTCTTCAGTTGGCATATTGTAGAAAGTTCCTCGAGGCACCAATGCGAATCGGCATACCTAATAGAAACCATGATGATTGATGCGGCCGAGTCTTCAATGGCTTCCAACAAAGTGGGAGCTATGTGGTCTCCTTGACTCATACCCACATCATCTTGGAAAACTCGGACGCCATGCTTTGTTAATGAATCAAAGAGAATGTTTATGATGTTTTCGCGCGTGTCCTCGCCGCGAAAACTCAAAAACACGTCCCAGTTGAGCCTTAGCGCCGCCGGAGGCGTGGAAATCAGGTTGTCGGACATTATTTAGCAACTGTTTGTTTGTTAGAAGTTAGGCCGTTGTTTGTGATTCAAAATTGGGAGTATTCGGAGAGAAAGTAAACTCACCCTTCTTTTCACTTATGCAAGATTCCATAGTAAATAAGAGGAAATGAAAGGGAAATTGGATTTACTCTGTATCCTTGGAAATATTTTCGTCCGATTTAAGTAGGGTAAGTTGGAGAGAAAACAGGTAGAATAACATGATACTTTAAAATTTCAAAAGTAACTTGCCATCTCTTTGATTCCTTTTTTTTTTTTCACTTTCTTGTTTTTGACGCAATCGCGTATCTTAAATTATTTTATTGATTATTGGATTGGTATGTTAGAAATTTTTAATTTCTAATGTTGATTCATATATTTTAAGTAATTGATAATTGCTATTGTTGTACACACGGTGATAATTAGTGTAGTATTGAAGAGGCAATTATCGGGTGTAAATCCCTCCGTCCCATATCGTGAAAATAAAAGTTTGAGTGGTATTTTGTATAATGGTAAAAGTATAAGGGTCTTTTGGTATTTTGTGAATTAAAAGGTATTTTTAATTCATCAAAAGACAGTTTTTCTCAATATACGTTTTTTTTACTTTTCCTTCAAAAACCAAATACTCTGCTCTAAGGGTTTAATTCAATAATCAAAAATTAAACAAGCCCTTATATCATTAAAGGGCGAATTGAAGATCATTCGATATTGGGATTGGAAAACACTACTTATTATCTGCGTTTGAGATATTTTATTAGCATAATGGAATCATCAAGTAAGTTTTCTATTTCTGTAATTTTATAATTATGCCATATGATTTAATGTTTTGGTTGATTTGATTATTCTATTAGGATCCTTTGTTAATTGCTTTCGCATATCAGTTAATTAACATTTGGTATCAGAGCAACCTAATAGAAATTAAATTACCAATTTTAGGGTTTATGAGAATTTGGGGATTTTCTCAATTAAAGTTAATTAATATTTTAAATTAATTATTTATGGCATAATTAATTGTGGGTATTTAATTTTGGATTGAAATTTCGTTCAAATGGTTGAAATATTGCTCCCGGCAATATTTGAGTTTTTAACAGTGCCATGGTTTTGTTTTGGTTTTAATGAAATCAAATTGTTATTGCTTTATTCTTGCGGCACTGTTATGTCATAAGCCAAAGAATTATTTTACTTTGTTTTGGGTTTTGTGAGTTGAGAATGAACAGTGCATGCATAATGAATTGGCTTAATCAATTCTCACTTTTGGAATAACTCATATTTTTTTTGGTTCTCGTGCAATATTTTGGTTTGTGGACAATTTCAGCAAGTGTCATATTGGCATTAAATTTGATTTTAATATTTGTTTTATATAAAATCTTAGTTTAATAATTCATTAATTTAAGTATAATAATGATATTATTAAACTTAATAATTTAAGTTTACATGATTTAAATCTTTAATATTTTAGTGAGTGTGTTAGTCACCAAAGTGACCCACTCGGAGTTCGTTAAATGATTTGAATTATGTTTATAAATGTTTATTTGATATAGCATCATGAGTGACATTTAAGAATAATAAACATTTATAGTTATTAACATGTAGTTATACGGTTACCCAAAGGTAGATCTTACTCATGTTCAATAACAATTGAAGTAGGTTACAAATTTTGTTTGATTAAATATATAATGTACATCCAAAGATGACTTATATGTTAATGTAAACTTAATGATTGACCTTATATATATTATATGAATGATGCATATTTGATGATTGTTAGTTGTGTTTAGATTTAGCCCAAAGGTGAATTTAAATGCAATGTTTTGGTACGTTATAGTCTGAATTGTTGTTTAAGTTCAAAGCAATTGATATGTGAGATGTAAATGTTTGCAGTGATCTCTACTATGTCAAATATGGCTGTCAATGGTATCAAGTTTAATGGGCAGAACTATGATGATTGGATCGAATATGTCAAGCTAAATGCTGGCCTTTTGGGACTCGATTCAGCTCTAGTTATGGATGAGCCCACTAAACCGACCGATACTAGTTCGGAGGCAGACAAGAAACTGTGGGAGAACTGGGAGAGGTCAAATAGGCTTATGATGAGTTTTCTTAAGCTTAGCATAGCGCCTAATATTAAGCCTTCCCAGCCCAAGACTGAAAATGTGAGGGAATTTATGGCTGAGATTAAGAAGTGTACTATGACAGACATTGTGGATAAGTCTGTTGTTGCTGCTCTAATTAATGATTTATCTAATAGAGAGTACACTATAGCTCAGTCAATGGACGAACACATTACTCACATGGTGAATACCTATAACCGGCTCAAAAGTTTGGATGTGGATCTTGGTGAGAGGGTGTTGGTTGAGTTCATGCTGAAATCGTGCAAGGGTGATGATTTTAAGCAATTTCGGAGAACTTACAACCAACTTAAGGAAAAATGGTCTCTTTCAGATACTAAGGCCATGCTCATACAAGAGGAGGCAAGGCAAAGGGAAGATCTTAAGGTTAAACTTCCCCAAGCCAACTTTGCCTATCATGGTAATTCAAACGCTGGTTCTAGTGGCGGCAAAGCTCCAAGTAAGAAATGGAAGAACAAGGGAAAGCAGCCATTTAAGGTGCAGCCTGGTAAAGGGCAGGGAGAGGTTGAAAAGATTCTGAAATGTTTCTTTTGCAACAAACCTGGGCACAAGAAGGCTGATTGCCTAAAGAGGAAAGCATGGTTTGAGAAAAGAGGTATACATTTTGTTTCAGTATGCTTTGAATCAAATCTGATTGAAGTACCTTCTAATACTTGGTGGCTTGATACTGGTGCAACCACTCATGTTTCTAATGTTATGCAGGGTTACCTAAATCTCCACCGAATGCCAGAAAGTGAAAGCTTTCTATTTATGGGAAACAGGATGAAAGCTAGAATTGAAGGTGTAGGTACATATAGAATTGTGTTAGATACGGGCTATTGCCTTGATCTAGAGAAGTGTCTATATGTTCCTGATTGCTCTAGAAATCTTGTTTCTGTTTCTAGGTTGGATGTTTTAGGATTTAATTTTAGGATTGGACATGGTTGTTTTTCATTGTATCGTGGAACAAACCTTTGTGGTACTGGTTTATTGTTAGATACTTTGTATTGTTTCAATCTAAATTCTACTTTTGTTAATTCCCTGTTTAATGTTAATGTTGAATGTGATATTGGTATGAAAAGGAATGCACTCAATGAGTCTTCTGCTGACTTGTGGCATAAAAGACTCGGTCATATATCCAAAGAGAGGATTTTGAGACTAATTAAAAGTGAAGTTTTGTCTCAATTGGATTTTACCGATTGGAATGATACTTGTGTGGATTGCATTAAGGGTAAGCAAACCAAACATGTATCAAAACAGGCTACCACAAGGAGTAGTGGATTACTCGATTTAATACATACAGATATTTGTGGTCCTTTTGATGTACCGTCTTGGGGCGGTGAGAGGTATTTTATCACCTTTATTGATGATTACTCTAGGTACTGTTACCTATATTTACTGCATGAAAGAACTCAATCAGTTGATGTCCTTGAGACATTTATTACGGAGGTTGAGAGGTAGTTAAATAGAAAGGTAAAGGTAATACGTTCCGATAGAGGTGGTGAATATTATGGAAAGACATCAGAAGTTGGACAAATTCCAAGTCCATTTAAGAAACTCCTTGAGTCTAAAGGCATTTGTGCACAATATACAATGCCCGGATCGCCACATCAAAATGGTGTAGCTGAAAGGCGTAATCGTACATTGATGGAAATGGTAAGGAGTATGGTGAACGATAGTTCTGTACCTGTTTCATTGTGGATGTATGCATTGAGGACAGCCGCATACATATTGAATAGGGTACCTAGTAAAGCAGTTCCTAAGACACCTTATGAACTGTGGACATCTAGGAAGCCTAGTTTAAGACATCTTCACGTGTGGGGCTGTCAAGCCGAAGTGAGGATATATAATCCACATGAAAAGAAGTTGGATTCCAGGACCATTAGTGGTTATTTCATTGGATATCCAGAGAGGTCAAAAGGGTATAGATTCTATTGTCCTAACCATAGTATGAGAATTGTAGAGTCTGGGAATGCTCGCTTCATTGAAAATGGCAGAGTCCGTGGGAGTGTGGGAGCACGTGTTGTAGAGATAAGAGAGTCATTGATAGACCAAAACCCATCAAGTGATCCATCTCAAGTTGATGTTCCTATTATTGTAGCATTGCCACAAGGCATTAATATGGAACAACAACAAATGGATGCTCCAAACCCAATTGTGGATGCCATTGTTCAAGAAGAGGAAGAAAATGCCCAAGTTAATGAGCAAGTGCAACCTCAAGAAGAAATAGCATTGAGGAGGTCTACTCGAGAGAAAAGATCAGCTATTTCAAATGAGTATATAGTTTATGCACTTGAGCATGAGAGTGATTTGAGCATTGACAATGACCCAGCCTCTTTTGACCAAGCCATAAGCAGTAAAAATTCTGACAAGTGGTTGATGGCCATGAAGGAAGAGTTGAAATCTATGGCTGACAACAATGTCTGGGAAATGACGAAATTGCCGAAGGATTCTAAAAGAGTCGGCAATAAGTGGGTCTTTAAGACCAAGCGAGACTCTAAGGGCAATGTCGAGAGGTACAAAGCCAGACTTGTTGCCAAAGGTTACACTCAAAAGGATGGTATTGACTACAAAGAGACTTTCTCTCCGATTTCTAGAAAGGACTCTTTAAGGATTGTAATGGCTTTGGTGGCTCATTTTGATCTTGAGCTTCACCAAATGGATGTTAAAACAGCCTTTCTCAATGGAGATTTGGAAAAAGAGGTATATATGGATCAACCTCAAGGTTTTAAGACCACAAATGAAGGAAATCTGGTATGTAAGTTGAAGAAATCAATCTATGGATTAAAATAAGCTTCTCGACAATGGTACTTGAAGTTTAATGATACTGTATTGTCATATGGGTTTGTAGAAATGACTGTTGACCGGTGTATCTACATGAAGGTTGTGGAAAACAAGTTTGTAATCCTTGTGTTGTATGTAGATGATATTCTTCTTGCCGCTAATAATCGTGGGTTATTGCATGATGTTAAGGATTACCTTTCTAGTAACTTTGAGATGAAGGATATGGGTGAGGCTTCCTATGTGATCGGAATAGAAATATTTCGGGATAGATCACAAGGAATTTTAGGACTGTCTCAAAAGGCTTACATCAACAAAGTTCTAGAAAGATTTAAAATGGAATCATGCACACCTAGTCCAGTTCCCATCCAGAAAGGGGATAATTTCAGTCTATCTCAATGTCCCAAGAATGACGTGGAGTGTAAAGAAATGGATAATATCCCTTATGCTTCTTTAGTCGGGAGTTTGATGTATGCTCAGACCTGTACTAGACCGGATATAAGTTTTGCGGTTGGTATGTTGGGTCGTTATCAATCAAATCCCGGACTATTTCATTGGAGAGCTGCAAAGAAAGTTTTGAGGTACTTGCAAGGCACTAAGGATCACATGCTCACATATAGAAGAACTAATAACCTTGAGGTTGTTGGTTACTCGGACTCAGACTATGCTGGATGTTCGGATACCCGAAAGACCACATTTGGCTATTTATTCCTTCTAGCTGATGGAGCTATCTCATGGAAGAGTGGTAAGCAGTCTGTCATTGCTACTTCCACTATGGAGGCTGAATTTGTAGCATGCTTTGAAGCTACGGTTCAATCGTTGTGGCTGCGCAATTTTGTTGGTGGTTTAGGCATCGTTGGTACCATTGCTAAACCATTGAGGATTTATTGTGATAATACGGCAGCAGTGTTCTTCTCTAAGAATGATAGATACTCAAAGGGTGCCAAGCATATGGATTTAAAGTATCTATCTGTCAAAGAAGAGGTGCAAAATCAAAGAGTTCAAATAGTGCACATTGGCACCAATGATATGATTGCGGATCCGTTGACTAAAGGGCTAGCTCCTAAAATATTTATTGGCCATGTTAGTGAAATGGGAGTAGTCGCGAAGTCCTTGTATAGCGGATGATTGGTCATACATGTATGAATTTATGGATTGCACATTTACGTTTATTTGATACTCTAAGATATCGATGTTTGTTTAGATTTTGCTTATCTATGAATCATATTTCAGCTATGTATAATTTGTTATGATTATAGATATTGGGTCTTACTTTAAGACATTGTGGGATAAGATATTTTCGGGTGTTTATCTTATCAAATTTTGACTGTTTGAATTGGATTGACTTGTGATACATGGAAGGAATCGGGACGTTTGTCAGGCCCGTGACCGCCATGATTCGGTCGGTTTAGTTCTTACGAAGTTGTGACTTGTATATTGCATTATTTAAGTGAGCTCAAATTTATGTTAATATGTCATATACTTGTCATATATGAATCAAGTGGGAGAATGTTAGAAATTTTTAATTTCTAATGTTGATTCATATATTTTAAGTAATTGATAATTGCTATTGTTGTACACACGGTGATGATTAGTGTAGTATTGAAGAGGCAATTATCGGGTGTAAATCCCTCCGTCCCATATCGTGAAAATAAAAGTTTGAGTGGTATTTTGTATAATGGTAAAAGTATAAGGGTCTTGTAGACACCGGGTCCCGAGGCGGTCCAAGATCAGAATTGCCCGATGATTAAAAACGATACCCACAATTAAAGGTGTCAAAAATGATGTTTCCCTTGTCGAAATTCTCATTATTTTTAAATAAAAATAAACATATATGAAAAATGTTATTATAAAAAATTTGGTTGAATTAATTTTTTAAAATAGGTTTATTTCTGATATTTGAAAAAAAGGGGGGATTTAAGTTAGCTAATTAATTTAGTGAATTAAGTTAGCTAATTAACTTAATTGAATTAAGTTAGTTAATTAATTTAATTTAATTAAATTAGTTAATTGATTTAATTGAAAAAGGGGAATTAAATTAGTTTTTTAATTTAATTAAAAAAAAAAAGAAAATTTAAAGAAAATAATATAAAAGATAAAAAAAAAAAAGAAGAGAGAAAAGGATTTAAAAGGTTTTTGTAAAAAAAAAAAAAAAAAAAAAAAAAAAAATAATTTTAGAAAAACGTGGGAAAGTGGCTTTAAAAAGCCACTTTCCCAATTTAAGGTCGCGTGATGGCAATTGCCATCACGCGACCCTCTTTTGGGCTTGTGGCAAAGTGGCCGCGCGGTGGCCACTTGGCCACCGCGCGGCCCCCCCTCTTTGGTCCGTCTTTTTCGTCTTTTTCTGTAATTTTCAGTCCGTTTTCAGTCTGGTTTTCTCAATTTTTTCACCGTTTTGTGTTATTTTCGATCAACAAAAAATTAAAACTCATTTGTCTCTTCCTATTTTGAGCCAAGACGAAAAATAAAATGGATTTCAATCTTCAATTTTTGGGAGGACGGCAATTTTTTAAAAGCAAACTTCTTGGCTTTTCTCTCTAATTTTGCTACTCTCCAGGAAGCTTTTTATTTCTCAAAAAAATTTCTTCAAAAATCTTTAAGCCTTCTTCTCCAATTCTAGTTTTTTGCTACTACAAGATATTTAATCTTGGGTTGATTTGAGCAAGAAAAATTAATTTTCTTTGTTTATTCATCCCACAAAAAATATTTTCTCAAAGCTAGTTTGTTTAGAACACAGATTTTACATTTATTTCGAATATCATTATCATCAAAAAATCCGACAAGGAAATCGATCGAGACACCGTTTCTCTAATCTAAAAATTCTGAGGGTAAACATTCTTGGACTCATTCTCATTTATTTTTGTACATTATTTATTGTTGGTAAATATTATTTTCGGCCATCACCACCACCCTTATTATTTATTTTGTGCATGTTAATGTGATTAATATTACTCTTGATGCATTAATTGTTTGTTTCAAGTTGATTTCCCTTTTTTATTTCTCGTTGACCTTTTGTTATTATTGTTGTTATTATTATTATCATTATTATTATTATTATTATTATTAATACTAGGGTTAATTGAGCCACTGCCATATTCATTGTGCTACCATTATTATTATTATTATTATTATTATTATTATTATTATTATTATTATTATTATTTAATTCTCTATTCTACTAGCATCACTATTTATTTATTTACTAGTATTATTCTGTTTTTAGTATTATTATTACTATTATCATTAACTAATTAACTAGTCAGCATTATTGTCATTGTTATTATTATTTAACATTTCGTATTATTTTTATTATTATTGTCATTGCTCTTATTATGGTTATCATTATATTTTGCATTTATTTGATTAATTTACTTGGGACATTTATTAATATTTTTGATACCATTTTTCTGTCTGAGATTTAACTTGAGTCGGGTTATGTGAGTATCCCCGCGGCTCCCTGGATGGGTCGCAACGTGCGGAGAGCCACATCGGTTCGGTGAGATCTCTCTAATTCCCTATCTTTATGTGTCATGTGCCTATTTGTAAATATTAATTTTATTTGTGCACGCGTGCGATAAAAAATCACAAAAATATTTCTATAATTAAATTACAATTTTTGCTAATAAAATTGGGACCAATGTCCCCTATTTTAGCCCAATAATAAAAACATCACAATTAAAACGAAGAGTCAACTTTTCTACAAAAATGGGATCACTCATCCCGGTTTTCCAACTCAAATAATCAAAAATGGCTCTTCGAACCCTCTTCGACTTAATACGAAGGAACCAATGTTCCTAAATTTCGAACAAGTGCGAAGGAACCAATGTTCCTAAAATAATGCCCCGATTTATGTATGTATTTTATTTTAACCTTGTGTGAGTGTCTTAAATTCAAGTTTATTTATTTCGGGCCCTTGTAATTATTTTTGGGGCAACTTTATTTATTTTTGGGGATTGTATTCCGTCCCGTTTACATCTTTGATCTCCTTTTAATGGGGTTGTATTCTGCTCCTATTTCTATTGTAATTGCGTGCTTGCGTGTTCATCGCTTTTATTTATCGCTTTCTTTTACTGCTTTCTTTATTGCTTTCCTTTATCGCTTTTTGAATGCTTGCAATGCGCTATTTAATTTGAATGCATCGATCGTGTGAGATGAGAGATATAATTTTAAGAAGTTAAGAACCCATTTATAAATTAACCAAAGCATAAATAAGAGGGAAGTTCCGGACACCATATCTCTGGTTTAGACCAATAGAGGTGAGAAACCTTTTCCCAATTTCACGCAAATTGGGTGGCGACTCCAAATACCTCAAAGGTGCCTTTAGGCGTCAATAGGCTAGGTTGTTCTCCCCAATGTTCTATTGGGAGGAACTTACCGATGATGTCTCATGGCGCCCATGATCAAAAGACGCGAACCTTCATACCTCGAATCCTAAAGCGGATTCAAAGAGAGGGCCCTTGCTGGGTTTGTCGGGTTTCGGCGCGCGTCACAGTGGCGACTCCACTGGGGATTTTGTGTTTGAGACTTTGCTCCGAAAGTGCTTTGGTTAAAATATAATTGGATTTTTAAAACTTAAAATTCTATCTCTTATCAAATTTGCATCTCATTTTAGAGCCTTAGAATTACGATAGTTGGTCCCTTTCTACCTCGGTGCGTTCCCGAAGCACGACCCTACTTTCACTCATTGTAGGGAAGTGTTAAGGATAATCACCAGCCCAAGCCTCGTACCTTTTGGTATATCAAATGGTGACCCGATCGGTCGTTATGCTCGTGATGAGCTAGACCCGTCGGCAGGGGTCATGCTTGGGTAGCCCTAAAGTATCATCACCTTGACCAAAGCTCATGTACTGGCAAGTAGAAACTTCCCCTAGGCGGTATGTTCCTTAATACAATGCTTGTGATATGGGCCGTCACGTATTAAGCAAAATCAAGCAAATCAAGTGGTCTTTTATCAAAGGCTTTCATGCCCCGATAAGCTCACCTTGACTAGTTTGAGTTGTCCAAATACGTAACGGCCAAAACCCATACGAATGCGCATTAGATTAAGACTGTTATGCTGCCGGTTTTCCACCGAGCACCATACGTGTCCGATGGGTTCCCTGTTAACCCTCGGACGAAGCCCACTTAGGAAAGAGACCGCACGACCTCGCGTGTGGGAGTGATAAGGTTGGGAGGATTTATCTTGCTTGTATGTGGTTGCGAAATGCTGCATAACTCACGATCATGCATTATAACTGTCATCCATGCATCATGCTAACCATTTGAGCTTTTCAGCCATCATAGATTCATCCAAGTGGACTAGAAGTTCTGACGGCCGACTAGTGACGACAGACTCGCCCTTTGGATTGCTAGAACTAGTGCCTGTTTGGGATTCTGAGTCACTCTCAACAACTAGTGCATCATCTTCGATGGAGACTGGAGCCTTAACTACCCAAGACCTTGCCAGGAAATTAGAGGATTTTGAAAGGAGGATATTCGTCGTGATGGAAAATATCGCTGCCCAGATGGCACCAAATGCCAGGCAACCGTCTGTGGCCTCTGCTGTTGAACAAATTGAATTGCCTGTTATGGAAGAGGCTCGTGCCTTAATGATCCAAGAGATGGATAGAAGGTTCGGGGAGCTTGAAAAGAGGTTGTTGGCCACAATCAAGGAAAGGATGGATGTCATGGCACTAGTTCTTCAAGCTCAACTCATGGCAACTACCCGAGTACCCCTCAATAGGACCATCACTAGCCCCACAAGTCATGGAGTTGGTAGCGGCGGTACAACAAGGGCAGGGAAAGCACCAATGGCTAAAATAGCTCAAAGGCGCTATTCTGATCTGGGCAAACCTTTGTCATGGGTTTTCGAGAAATTAATGAAAGGGAAAATATTACGACCGTTGCCACCTAGGCCAGCTGCAACTCAAGGACAGCCGGGGCATAGGGATGACCAGTACTGTGCCTTCTATCAGCACACCGGGCACCTGACGGATTACTGCCGAACTTTGAGAAATAGGATCCAAGATCTTATTGACACCAAGCAGATCACGAACCCCGAGAAGAGAGAGAAGAAGAAGAAAACAGACTATAATGCAGTCCCTCCATCAGAGATGTGATCGGGCCAATCCACTTGAGCGGCATATTCCCCCAAAGCCACAAGAAGAAGATTATGTTTTTATGTTTTATTTCTTTTTATTTTCAGAACTCTTTATGGCAATTTGGTTATTTCAATATGATGGACAATTTTTTTTTGCTTATTTGTATGATGTTTCTAATAATTTCATTTCTCATGATCACGATTCATTCATTCATTTTGACATTAACCCAATTAATACGACTCCATCTAGTCTCGGAACTTTGGGGAATCCAAATAAAATCTTGATAGCATCTGATATAACTCTTGAAGAGAGGATAATTTTGAGAGAATAAAAAATAAAAAAAAAAAAAGCCTTTGCCCGGATCTGGTATGACATGCTGGAGATTGACAAGGACACTCTCAAGACCAACGCTACCTTCCCTTGCCACCGTGATGACAAGCAGAATTTCGAAGTCCATCCCTTTACATCCACAACATCCAAGTTGCATATGGTGCCGCTGAATAAAATCAAACTTCAAGAGCTACACCAGGAGTTAGACAAATAAAACTCAAAACCACCACGAGGAATATACAACCTATCAGAACCAAGCAATATGACCTTTTTTCTCTCGACCCATTCGAGATGTGTACCCCAAAACCGATCATGATCGACCCTTAACCATCCAAAACCCTCATAACCAAATTTCTTACCAAAATTTAATGCCCGACCAAATTGAACAACAATGGTCCCAGTGGTTAAGATGAAAAGTGCACGTATGTGTAAACTTCAGGACTTGAGCAAAGTTTGTCAAAAAAAAAAAAAAAAAAAAGATTGGGGTGTAAAGAAAAGAGAGAATAAAAAAAAAATTTGGGTTGTAAAAAAAAAAAAAAAAAAAAAAATTGGGGTATAAAGAAAAGAGAGAATTGATCGGGGGGCAAAGGAATGCTATTTGGGGGGCAAGCTTTGTTTAAATCCTGTTGATCTACATATGCCTGCACATTGCCATTCTTAACCCCCAAACCATCCACCCAATCCCAGCCGTCGAAAACCATTTCGAAAGCTTAAACCACCAAAACCGATAAAAGTACCCCAGATCATCCAAGCCCAACCTGTCACCAAGTCTCAGCCATTGAAAGACCATTCCAGGGTTGAACCACCAAAGCAATAAAGGCCAAACGTTAAACTTCATATTCAAGCCCCAAATAAGGAACCCACCACCTCAACCAGTCTGCACAAGGGTTAAGACCAAGACTTTGATACCAAGAGGAGCCACTCTCAGAAGCAACAATCCCCCCGGCAGATGAAGATGAAAGTGAATTCAACTAATACTGACGGACGGAAAGAGGGTCCATGGCAAAGGCTAAAAAAAAAAAAAAAGAGAGAAAATATTCAATCAAGAAAACCCGCGAGGGCTGATTGATAACAGGAGTTTGATGCTCTCAAGATCTATCCCGAGATTAGATGATGTCTCATATTTTTTGAGTTAATGCCAAATGGTGATCATGTGATATGAAATCAGATTGAAATATATGCATTTATGCAAAGATGTATGAGTGTAACCAGGGCAGCGCATCTTGCACACTCAAAGTTGTCTGAGTCCGACACAAAACCAGCACATTGTTACTATCTACCCTCTGCCACTCAGGCACTTCAGCCAACTCATCTTGCTACCTACTGTGAAGCCAACCCTACAGCACCTTCCTAATAAAGAACCGAGCTCATACAACCAAAATCTGAGACATAAGCACATGTCAATCACACCCGAAAAATCTTTCACAACAACTCCAACTTCTCTCTCCAAAGAAAAAAAAAACAATGAAAAAAAAAAAAAAAAAAAAAAAAAGGCCGTTAGAGATGAAAACCGTGACTGGCGCTCTAAGCAAAAGTTAGGCCAAAGGGCAGGGTGAAAACCTGGCGACAGGCAGTCTGCCCTACAAAAAATAAAATAAATAAAAGCCGCTGGATTGGGTTGGGTCCATTCCAGGCAAAAAATAAGGCACAGGGTTATGTGAAAATCCGACAAGGACGCATCTCCCGCTAAGAAAAGCTAGTGTGAAAATCCATGAGGGACGCACTACCTTCAAATAATGACTACAGGTATCAGAAGAGAACCTCATAATCCCCCAGAGGCATAAAACTCAAAAGCAATTCCAGAGGGCACCGATCCTACTGCAAATTACGACCAAATCAGCTGTCGTCTCCAAAATCCACTTAGACGAATTCTTGTCCTGCATTCCTGCATACATATGCATCTCACGTGCATGCTCACCACTTTTCCTGCATGTTTTGCTTTCTAAGTCTTGCAGAAAGAAAGAATCAAATGGCAACGCCAACGAAAGGGCAAGCGACAACATCGATCAAAACATCAATTCAATCCAAGTCATCAGCCAAAGACTTCTCAGGGAGCAGCAGCCAAAGACTTCTCAGGGAGCAGCAGCCAAAGACTTCTCATGGAGCATCAGCCAGCCAAAGACTTCTCAGGGAGCAGTAGCCAAAGACCTCTCAGGGGGCAATCAACCGAAGACTTCTCAGGGAGCAGCTAACCGAAGACCTCTCAGGGGGCAATCAACCGAAGACTTCTCAGGGAGCAGCTAACCGAAGACCTCTCAGGGGGCGATCAACCGAAAACCTCTCAGGGGGCGATCAACCGAAGACTTCTCAGGGAGCAGCTAACCGGAGACTTCTCAGGGAGCATCAACCGAAGACTTCTCAGGGAGCATCAACGAAAGACTTCTCAGGGAGCAACAGCCAAAGACTTCTCAGGGAGCATCAACGAAAGACTTCTCAGGGAGCATCAACGAAAGACTTCTCAGGGAGCAGCAGCCAAAGACTTCTCAGGGAGCATCAACCGAAGACTTCTCAGGGAGCATCAGCCAAAGACTTCTCAGGGAACAGTAGCTAAAAACCTCTCAGGGGGCCATCAACCGAAGACTTCTCAGGGAGCATCAACGAAAGACTTCTCAGGGAGCAACAGCCAAAGACTTCTCAGGGAGCATCAACGAAAGACTTCTCAGGGAGCATCAACGAAAGACTTCTCAGGGAGCAGCAGCCAAAGACTTCTCAGGGAGCATCAACCGAAGACTTCTCAGGGAGCATCAGCCAAAGACTTCTCAGGGAGCAGTAGCTAAAAACCTCTCAGGGGGCAATCAACCGAAGACTTCTCAGGGAGCAGCGAACCGAAGACCTCTCAGGGGGCGATCAACCGATGACTTCTCATGGAGCAGCTAACCGAAGACCTCTCAGGGGGCAATCAACCGAAGACTTCTCAGGGAGCAGCTAACCGAAGACCTCTCAGGGGGCGATCAACTGAAGACTTCTCAGGGAGCAGTGAACTGAAGACCTCTCAGGGGGCGAACAACCGAAGACTTCTCAGGGAGCAGTAGCCAAAAACCTCTCAGGGGGCAATCAACCGAAGACTTCGCAGGGAGCAGCTAACCGAAGACGTCTCAGGGGGCAATCAACCGAAGACTTCTCAGGGAGCAGCTAACCGAAGACCTCTCAGGGGGCGATCAACTGAAGACTTCTCAGGGAGCAGCGAACCGAAGACCTCTCAGGGGGCGATCAACCGAAGACTTCTCAGGGAGCAGCGAACCGAAGACCTCTCAGGGGGCGATCAAACGAAAACTTCTCAAGGAGCAGCCAGCTAACCAAAGAGCTCTCAGGGGGCAATCAAATGAAGGCCTCTCAGGGGGCACCAGCCAGTCAAAGACCTCTCAGGGGGCGCCGATCAGCCAAAGACCTCCTAGGGAGCACCACCTCAGAAAGCATGACACACCAACAATCCCTCCTTGTTTGGGAAAGCGACCGCCTCAGGTACGTGTCTCTTCCCTTCTTTTCTGAATTTTGGCTCACTTAGGACCTAGGTTCTAAGTTTCCCAAAATTGGGGGCAACTGTAGACACCGGGTCCCGAGGCGGTCCAAGATCAGAATTGCCCGATGATTAAAAACGATACCCACAATTAAAGGTGTCAAAAATGATGTTTCCCTTGTCGAAATTCTCATTATTTTTAAATAAAAATAAACATATATGAAAAATGTTATTATAAAAAATTTGGTTGAATTAATTTTTTAAAATAGGTTTATTTCTGATATTTGAAAAAAAGGGGGGGATTTAAGTTAGCTAATTAATTTAGTGAATTAAGTTAGCTAATTAACTTAATTGAATTAAGTTAGTTAATTAATTTAATTTAATTAAATTAGTTAATTGATTTAATTGAAAAAGGGGAATTAAATTAGTTTTTTAATTTAATTAAAAAAAAAAAAGAAAATTTAAAGAAAATAATATAAAAGATAAAAAAAAAAAAGAAGAGAGAAAAGGATTTAAAAGGTTTTTGTAAAAAAAAAAAAAAAAAAAAAAAAAAAAATAATTTTAGAAAAACGTGGGAAAGTGGCTTTTAAAGCCACTTTCCCAATTTAAGGTCGCGTGATGGCAATTGCCATCACGCGACCCTCTTTTGGGCTTGTGGCAAAGTGGCCGCGCGGTGGCCACTTGGCCACCGCGCGGCCCCCCCCTCTTTGGTCCGTCTTTTTCGTCTTTTTCTGTAATTTTCAGTCCGTTTTCAGTCTGGTTTTTTCAATTTTTTCACCGTTTTGTGTTATTTTCGATCAACAAAAAATTAAAACTCATTTGTCTCTTCCTATTTTGAGCCAAGACGAAAAATAAAATGGATTTCAATCTTCAATTTTTGGGAGGACGGCAATTTTTTAAAAGCAAACTTCTTGGCTTTTCTCTCTAATTTTGCTACTCTCCAGGAAGCTTTTTATTTCTCAAAAAAATTTCTTCAAAAATCTTTAAGCCTTCTTCTCCAATTCTAGTTTTTTGCTACTACAAGATATTTAATCTTGGGTTGATTTGAGCAAGAAAAATTAATTTTCTTTGTTTATTCATCCCACAAAAAATATTTTCTCAAAGTTAGTTTGTTTAGAACACAGATTTTACATTTATTTCGAATATCATTATCATCAAAAAATCCGACAAGGAAATCGATCGAGACACCGTTTCTCTAATCTAAAAATTCTGAGGGTAAACATTCTTGGACTCATTCTCATTTATTTTTGTACATTATTTATTGTTGGTAAATATTATTTTCGGCCATCACCACCACCCTTATTATTTATTTTGTGCATGTTAATGTGATTAATATTACTCTTGATGCATTAATTGTTTGTTTCAAGTTGATTTCCCTTTTTTATTTCTCGTTGACCTTTTGTTATTATTGTTGTTATTATTATTATCATTATTATTATTATTATTATTATTAATACTAGGGTTATTTGAGCCACTGCCATATTCATTGTGCTACCATTATTATTATTATTATTATTATTATTATTATTATTATTATTATTATTATTATTATTATTATTTAATTCTCTATTCTACTAGCATCACTATTTATTTATTTACTAGTATTATTCTGTTTTTAGTATTATTATTACTATTATCATTAACTAATTAACTAGTCAGCATTATTGTCATTGTTATTATTATTTAACATTTCGTATTATTTTTATTATTATTGTCATTGCTCTTATTATGGTTATCATTATATTTTGCATTTATTTGATTAATTTACTTGGGACATTTATTAATATTTTTGATACCATTTTTCTGTCTGAGATTTAACTTGAGTCGGGTTATGTGAGTATCCCCGCGGCTCCCTGGATGGGTCGCAACGTGCGGAGAGCCACATCGGTTCGGTGAGATCTCTCTAATTCCCTATCTTTATGTGTCATGTGCCTATTTGTAAATATTAATTTTATTTGTGCACGCGTGCGATAAAAAATCACAAAAATATTTCTATAATTAAATTACAATTTTTGCTAATAAAATTGGGACCAATGTCCCCTATTTTAGCCCAATAATAAAAACATCACAATTAAAACGAAGAGTCAACTTTTCTACAAAAATGGGATCACTCATCCCGGTTTTCCAACTCAAATAATCAAAAATGGCTCTTCGAACCCTCTTCGACTTAATACGAAGGAACCAATGTTCCTAAATTTCGAACAAGTGCGAAGGAACCAATGTTCCTAAAATAATGCCCCGATTTATGTATGTATTTTATTTTAACCTTGTGTGAGTGTCTTAAATTCAAGTTTATTTATTTCGGGCCCTTGTAATTATTTTTGGGGCAACTTTATTTATTTTTGGGGATTGTATTCCGTCCCGTTTACATCTTTGATCTCCTTTTAATGGGGTTGTATTCTGCTCCTATTTCTATTGTAATTGCGTGCTTGCGTGTTCATCGCTTTTATTTATCGCTTTCTTTTACTGCTTTCTTTATTGCTTTCCTTTATCGTTTTTTGAATGCTTGCAATGCGCTATTTAATTTGAATGCATCGATCGTGTGAGATGAGAGATATAATTTTAAGAAGTTAAGAACCCATTTATAAATTAACCAAAGCATAAATAAGAGGGAAGTTCCGGACACCATATCTCTGGTTTAGACCAATAGAGGTGAGAAACCTTTTCCCAATTTCACGCAAATTGGGTGGCGACTCCAAATACCTCAAAGGTGCCTTTAGGCGTCAATAGGCTAGGTTGTTCTCTCCAATGTTCTATTGGGAGGAACTTACCGATGATGTCTCATGGCGCCCATGATCAAAAGACGCGAACCTTCATACCTCGAATCCTAAAGCGGATTCAAAGAGAGGGCCCTTGCTGGGTTTGTCGGGTTTCGGCGCGCGTCACAGGTCTTTTGGTATTTTGTGAATTAAAAGGTATTTTTAATTTATCAAAAGACAGTTTTTCTCAATATAAGTTTTTTTTTACTTTTCCTTCAAAAACCAAATACTCTGCTCTAAGGGTTTAATTCAATAATCAAAAATTAAACAAGCCCTTATATCATCAAAGGGCGAATTGAAGATCATTCGATATTGGGATTGGAAAACACTACTTATTATCTGCGTTTGAGATATTTTATTAGCATAATGGAATCATCAAGTAAGTTTTCTATTTCTGTAATTTTATAATTATGCCATATGATTTAATGTTTTGGTTGATTTGATTATTCTATTAGGATCCTTTGTTAATTGCTTCCGCATATCAGTTAATTAACATGGTACATTTTACTTGATCAAGCTTTTATGTGATTTCACTTCACGATTATCTCTTATTTATTGCTAACATCGTATTTAATTTTATAATTCTCATAAAAAATTTAATAATATTGGATGATTTGGACCAGGTGTGTGTGCATATAAACCGTTAGATAACTAGTTTTCAGTTTAACAATAATCTTTAATTATATAATAGGTGAGCCATAATAATAATAATAATTTCTTTAATTATCATATCTCATATTATTAATTTAATTTTTTTCCCATCAGTTTCCTTTCGTACTCTTTTATGAAAATTAAAATTTGCTGGCCAATCCCCTGCTCCCATACGCTGAGAAAAGTAATTCTTTTTATTTTTTTATTTTTTTTTTAATTTTCAACTTTAATTTTTATGTCTTGATTGTGGTATTAAAATGGATTCTCCTTGAACAAGGCCATCTTGAATGGCTTTTTTGACCTTGAACTTCTACAATACCAACAATTTAGTATATTTATTTTTATTAATTTCATCTATAATTGTCGAATTTATACTGTAATAACAATTGAGTCATAAAAAAATTTCTTATTTCAAAAAGTATTCAATTTTTAAAACATCACCAATAAAAACCTCTTTAATCGAATAACATTAATATGATGACATATATTACCAGCACGACAAGCCTTATCAGCTTAAAATAAATATTTTAAAAAATGTCATGTGGAACTACATTAAAGTTTCGATGCTAGATTAATGATTTTCCTACCAAAGTAGTGTTACAATGCAAAATTTATGATTATCTAGGCAAAATGACTTTATTAATAATATTTTAAAAGTCGAAATATTTTTGTAAAGTAAGTTTTTTTTTGTGATCAAATTATTATTATGGTATAATTTAATGGCTATAAATGAAATTAATCCCATTTAATTACGATGTTTGGTTAAGATAGCTTAAAATTTCTTATATAAACATAATAAATTTTCATGAGATAAGATGTGGAAGCCCAACACAAAAACGACATTTTATTTTATATCACAACAAATGAAATAAAACAATTTGAATTTCAGTGAACTCAATCTGATAACCATTTGAGTTCCGAAAGGGCTATTGAAAGTTTTAAAGCCTATTTATCAAGCATTATTATTTTGTCATTTATTTACTTTGTAGGTAAACTAAGGGTGTGTTCGATAAAATTTTACGTTTTTAGTTTTTTATTTTTAAAATTCAAAAACTATTTTTAGTTTTTGTTATTTATTTTCTAGAAAACTGTTTTATATATTTAAAAATTTTATCATATTTTTTTATTATTCATGTATATTATAATAATGATTTTACTGGTAGCAATGGCAACAGCAGTAGTATGGTGGTGATGGAGGCGGCAGCGATGAGGTGGAGGTGACGGTGTGGTTGTGGTGGTAGCGGCGGTGTGGTTGTGGTGGTGGCGGTAGAGGCGGCAGTGGTGGTAGCAGTGATGTGGTTATGGTGGTGGCAACAGTGGTGGCGGTGGGGATGGCAGTGTGGTGGTGGTAGCGGCGGAGACGTGGTGGCGGTGGCGGCGGCGGCGACGGCGACGATGTGGATATGGTGGTGGTAGCGGCGGTGGTGTGGTGGCGGTAGCGGTGGAGGCAATGTGGTAGCGGCAGCGGTGGCGACTGCAGTGTGATTGTGGTGGTAGCGGCAGTGTGGTTATGGTGGCGGCGGCGGCGTGGTGAAGGTGGCAGCAGTGTGGTGGTGGAGATGGCAGCAGTGGTGCGGCTGTGTTGGTGGTGGCAGTGGTGCGGCTGTATTGTGGCAGCGGCGGCGTGGTGGTGGGAGTGGTGAAAGCGTAGTGGTGACAGCGATGGCGGTGTGGTGGTGGTAGCAGCAATTTTACTGTGGTGGTGGTGGTGGTGGCGGTGTGGTGGTGGCGACGACAGTAGCAGTGTGGTGGCAGTGGAGGGAGCAACAGCAGTGGTAGTAGAGCGACAGTGATGGTGGTGGTGTGGCGGTGACTGTGTGGTGATGATAATAACGATAAAATAACAAAATCCTAAAAATCACATTTTAAAAATTTTTATTTTTTGTTTTTGTTATGAAAATCACTTTTTTAAATTTTTGCAAAAGCCGAAATAGAAAAAAGTTTGCCGAACGTGTTTTGATTTTATTTAAAAAAAAAAAACAAAAAGCCAAAAACAAAATCTTTCCCGAACGCACCCTAAATAAATTGTGAATTGTATGATGTATTTTTTTTTAAAATGTGTTATTTCATATATGCAAAAAAAACTAAATCAAATATTAGCAAATTTATGAAATGAAATAAAATGCAAAAATCGGAATCGCAATTTTTAATTTTCTCATTATTCTTTCCTTCAAAGTTTTCCCTTCTTTCTGATCTTTATACCAAATATTGTGCTTTCCTTTCAATACAACTTTAGCTTATTCTTTTCTATATTTATTCATTTTTGGCCAAAAAAAAATACTCGAAAATACTGCTCTTTCCATTCTACTTATCATGATAGTTTTTGGCGCGATTTTTGTTTGTGACAGTTTTCAAATTTTAAAAAAATATTAATTATGCATTTTCTATTTTTCCTTTCATATATGGAAAAAAAAGATAATTAATAGAGTGATATTGCATAAATATAGACAATTAATAAAAAGATATTTTAATAAATTATAATAAATATTAATTGAATTTGATGTTAATTAAAAATTTTATTAATACTTGTGAAAAGCTTAAAGTTGTAGCAAGAGTATTTCTTTTTTTAAAAAAATTATTAATGTAGTAATTAATATATTTATGTGGTTATCTTCTAGAGCTTTGTCACATGAATCTACTTGGGTTAGCCCTGTGCATCGGTCGGTTCGGTTCAATAACCGAACCGAAATAACCGAAAACCGAAATTTTAATATTTAGACGAACCGAACCGATATAATACAATAACCGAATTCAAACCGAACCGATATTTTCGGTCGGTTTGGTTCGGTTAACCGAAAAACCGAAATTTTAAAATTATAATTAAAATAATTCTCTAAAAATTATAAAAAATTACAAATTATATAATTAAAATTAAAAAATTCAAATTAAAAAATATATATATGTTTAATTTGAGTTAAATTCACTTATATTAAATTAAAAAAATACAAAAATATTGTTTATTTTAGTAAAAAATGAAAAATATATATATATAATCAAAAGTTCGGTCGGTTCGGTTTTTTATCGGTTTTTACCTTTCAAAACCGAACCGAAAAACCGAAATTACATTATTTTGGAAACCGAAACCGAACCGAAAAACCGAAACGAATTAAAAATTTCGGTCGGTTTGGTTCGGTTTTTCGGTTTAAACCGAAATTTGCACAGCCCTAACTTGGGTGTATAATTCCTTATCCCCTAAAGTTTGTTTTTGAATGGTATGAGTATGAGTTGATTGAAAAGTTAAGACAAAGTTTTTCATCCAGTTATGCAATATGTGATTAAATATTACTCCCTCTATTCTTTTATAATTGTCACTTTTGTTATTTTCACTAAAATTAAGAAATATTAATTAGTCTTGAATTTAGAAAAAAAAATTGAGTGATTCAATGCATATTGAGTAATTTAATGTAAAAAAATGAATCTAATTGGTAGCCCTGTGCATCGGTCGGTTCGGTTCAATAACCGAACCGAACCAAAATAACCGAAAACCGAAATTTTAATATTTAGACGAACCGAACCGAACCGATATAATACAATAACCGAATTCAAACCGAACCGATATTTTCGGTCGGTTTGGTTCTGTTAACCGAAAAACCGAAATTTTAAAATTATAATTAAAATAATTCTCTAAAAATTATAAAAATTACAAATTATATAATTAAAATTAAAAAATTCAAATTAAAAAATATATATATGTTTAATTTGAGTTAAATCCACTTATATTAAATTAAAAAAATGCAAAAATATTGTTTATTTTAGTAAAAAATGAAAAATATATATATATAATCAAAAGTTCGGTCGGTTCGGTTTTTTATCGGTTTTTACCTTTCAAAACCGAACCGAAAAACCGAAATTACATTATTTTGGAAACCGAACCGAATAACCGAACCGAATTAAAAATTTCGGTCGGTTTGGTTCGGTTTTTCGGTTTAAACCGAAATTTGCACAGCCCTACTAATTGGTCAATTTTTATTGAAAATGAAAATTAAATTGGAAAGAAAAAATTAAATTGAATTGAAAATCTAAAAGTGACAGATAAATAGAATTTGAATTTTACTCAAAAGTGACAGATAATAAAAAACGGAGGGAGTATGATTTAACAGGTTCTGGAACAATGGTGTTTTATATACCAGTTAAATATAAATCAATTATTAAGTCCATGATAAGCTTAATTTATAGTTGATCTTTACAAATATCATTTGCACTAAGACCCTTTTAGTCGGCCCAATAGACTGGCAAGACCCAGGGCCCAACAGTAAAAAGTAGTAGGCACGAGCTCTAAGGCAGCGCACACGCCCGATCGGCTGATGTGACTGCCAGTCCCATCAGCTGTCTGACACAAGGCAGCGCCCATGCCCATCAACTGCTCCCTGTCACCTCGCCGCACACCTACTCTGACTGCCAGTAATCACTCCCTAAGCACTCAAGTGCCCCTCAACCATCTCATATAAATAGTCCAGCCAACGATGGCTCCAGGTATTGAATCTCTTGCATTCTATTTCCAAAAGCACTTTCTCTCTCTAAGCTACTAATTTAAGTTTCGGAGTGCTTACGCCTGGTCCGACCGGACATTCTTTCTTGCAGGGTCATTCTCATTCGATCGACTCGCTCCCTCCTCTCCAGATAAAGACAATCTGTGCTTTATCATTTGGTGCTCTCGTTGAGAGGAATGGCGAACTCACGATCCAATTAGAACACGACCCCCAGAGATTTTAATCGTGAAAGTGATGCTCGTGCCAGTTTAGGCACCTCGCAAGGAGGGGAAAGGCCCATCAGGTCCCCAATAGAGACCGCCTCCCTCCCTGAGTTTAGCGATGCCATTTTAAGGCAATCAGAGGATACTCCCATCACTGTCAGAGACATGCGTGCCATCCTCGATGATTTTGCTAAGAGTATAGCCCAAACAATCCAGAAGGGAAAAATGCCAGCTATTCCTGAAAGAAATCGTGAAAGGGATTTCGTGGATGAGGGTTTAGAAAGAAGGAGAAACAAGGGAATCTCCATTAACGAGCCGCGAGTTCACGACACAGGGAGACGCTGCGTCGAGACCCCCGGAAGGTATGGCAAGGGAAAGGGGATAATGCTATCTGGTAGAGACTCCGACTACCTCCCCACCGAATATCCCATTTCAATCAGCGAAGACGACTTGTCCTACATGTGCACACCTAGTCGTGACGATTCCAGAAGGTCGCGACCGGAGTCTGTCTCCATCGCTATGAGCAAAGGGGATAAGTGGTTGAAGCGAAAACTAAAACAGTTCAGCTTGACAAGCTCCAAGAAGGACACGCTTAAGGAAAACATCTGCAAGAACATGGCATCCCCGTTTTGCAGAGAAATAGTGGATTGCAAGTTGCATCCCGGGTGGAAGGACGTCAGGATGGACAAATACACGGGTAAGACCGATCTCACTGCTCATTTAGCTAAATTCCTGACAAAAGTGTAGACATTCACTCGTAATGAGAGGGTCGCCTGTCGAATTTTCCCCACCACCCTTGGAGGAGATGCCTTAAGATGGTTTCGTGAGCTACCCCGGGAATCAATCATCTCCTTTTGGTAGCTTAAGGAGCTCTTTACTTCGCGGTCTTAGAGATTATGTCAACAGGTTCCAGGCAGCTATGTCCGAAGCGAAGAGCCTAAGCATCGGAATGGCAGCAATCGCCTTAGCTGGGCGCACTGTCGATCGACCTCCGCTTGAATCTACAGCTCCAGCAACTCCAGTAGATTCTTACGACCTGATGGAGTGGGCCAAGCAACACGTTCAGCTGGATGAGGCCCTGAGGTCTAGCAGGGGGAGAAAGACCAGTGTGATGAACAGATTGCGGTATTCGGACGGACGGCTCTTCATTAGAACACGAGTATCCGAGCGGCTAGGAAGCAATCCAGACGGACCCAAGAGCCCGCAACACCTGGGTAAACGGAAAAAGTCTAGGAGTGAATTCCCCAGTAGAGCGGATGACCTGGCGGCTCGGAGCTTTACCCCGCTCAATGTCAGCCCTTCCACAGTGCTGGTGTGGATCAAGAAGAACCACTGCAGAGTCAACTGGCCCAAAAAGCTCTCCGATTAGAGCCTGCACCGAAAAGACCAAAGCCTGTATTGCGAATTTCACAGAGACGTCGGTCATTCTACTGACGAGTGTTATTCGCTGCACAAGAAAATCTAGCCGCTCGTGCAAAAGGGGGCTCTCGAGAATTTCGTTAGACCGGTCAGAGGGGCAAGTCCCTGTAGACGGCTGGATCTTGAAAAGGAGTACTCCGATTCAGATGACGATGATGAGCGCAGAAATTCGAGAAATGTGGGCCCAAGTAAGCCATGTGCAGCATTGATCAACATCATTGCTGGAGGATCCTCCTACGAGGAAGAGCTCTCCAGGAAGAAAAAGAGGAAAGAAGTTTACCTCTCCCACGCCGTTAAATAGCTCCCACCGGTCACCGTATCCAGCAAGGATGCACGGGATGTCATGTTTCCTCATGAGGACGCCCTTGTCGTCAGAGCTCGCATTAATAACTTCGATGAGGAAAGAATTCTTGTGGATAATGGCAGTGCCGTTAACGTGCTTACATTGCAAGCATATAAAGCCACGGGACTGCCAAAAGAGGAGTTGAAGCCGAACGCCATGCTGCTGATCGGCTTAGGCATTGCCACTGTTCCAGTGGTAGGATTGGTGGATCTTTTCATCGAGCTTGGCCAAGAAGCAACTACTTACACCTGTAAGGTAACTTTCATGGTAATTTATATTATCTTTGCCTATAACACCATTTTTGGCAGACCCTTGCTCGCTCAGACTGGAGCTGTCACCAGTGTATGCTTAATGGTGATGAAAATCCCAACTGATCGGGGCGTCGCCATCCTTAGAGGCGATTAGAAGGCATTGCGAGAAGCATATGTTGCCATGATCAAACGGTTGAAGGAGGTATCTTGACCGATTGGCGAAGGGTTAGAGGGTCGAGGGACCCATAAACGACCCAGGGAGAACAAGAACTCGAACGGACATATTTTCCAACTCACCCAAGTTGAGGAAAGTCCCGAGTACCTGGGCGAATGTTTTATCTGCCCGATAGGATCGATGATATTCCCGATCCTAACGTCCTGAGCTCAACGGCAAGACATCTGCAGGAGCTGCGACGCCGGGATACTTAAAAAATACTATTTGTAAAAATTTGGCAATTGCCCAATCAATGAAGAGGTTCTTTCTTCGTCCAGATTATGCATGATATATAACTTATGCGCTAGACTTGACGTTAATCTCAGGTTAAAGATGCGAAAGTTACGATTTTACTCATTAAAGGATAAAGCTAATCCATTGGGACTGATGCTCTTCCCGGTCTGGAAATATAGAAACGACTAAGCGCCCGACGGCCTATCCGTTAGAATCGACGATTCTCCCAATTCAAAGATACAGAAAGGTCGATAGTAGGCGTTGGGATCGACGGTTTTCCCGATCCAATACAGTAAAAATGGCCAATCGCAGGCCTCTCTAACCATTAGGATCAATGCTTTTCCCAATCCGAAAATACGGGACAACTTAAAAACAACCGTTAGGGCCAAAGCAACTCCCGGCCCCAAGATACGAAAAAAGGCAAATACCCGACAGTTCGACTGTTAGGATCGATGAGTATCCCGATCTGAAGATACGGAACTACGAACCTTATGTCGATCCCATCCGTTAGGATCGGCTATGCCCCGATCCGAAAATACGGAACGCGCCCCACTTGCGCTAGCGCGTTCGCCAGATTCAACATTCATCTCGAATCCAAAATGCGAATGTGAGGGTTAGATTAAGGCAAACGTTTCTCCCAAGATAAAGTGTCGTGCAAAGGTCATGAACCAGAATGCAAATCGGACACTGACTTGATGAACGAAACTATTCGCCTGATTTTAAGTCTAACTTAAGTATAGTTCCAGATGGCTGACTGATCCTGTGTCCTAAGCCAGATTGGACAAATCAGTCACTGGACTTGGCAAATTTTCCTAATTCAGGAAGTATTTGCAAATTCTATGCAACTTTACAAATCATATCTTAAGTTAGCCAAATAAATGCAAGTCCACCGGTTTTTAACTTTGGCCAAATTTAGACCATGTTATTGAATAAAATTGGATGTATAATTTACAAATTCAGTACAACAACGGAATATACAAGAAAAAAGCTAATCTAAGCTCCTAACTTAACCCTCTATGTCTACAATATGTACATTGCCAGGAGGATCGGCGGTCTGCTCGGAATTCGACTCGGCGGTGGCTTGAGAAGGGTCGGCAGCAGGCGGTACAGACTCGGCTCCCCCTTCAAAGACAGGCCCTGCTGGTGGAGGCGCTACAAATCCGACTTCGGGAGGAGCCCCTTAACTATCCGCTGGAGGCGAAAGACCTCCCTCTGAAACTCTCCCAGGCGCTTCACCCTCAGTCATCAGATGGCGGATCGGGCAAAGCCGCCGGATCTTCCATCCATCCATGGTCAGCTTCCGGAAAGTGCCTCCCAGCCTCATAAATAAGGCGTGAAAGTAGCTTTTCCTGGGCCTCTCCCAACTGATCGAGAAGGTGCTCTTTCTGAACGGTAAGCTCCTCTTCGAGTCTCTTTGTCCAGGAGGCCTCCTTTTCCTCCAAGGAAGTCTTCAATGACTCCCGCTCCGCTTGCAACTGTTTGCACTGCACCCTCCCTCTGGCATTTTCTGTGGTTAGCTCTCGACATTCTGCATCCAGTCTGGTTGCATCTGCCTCGAACCGTTTCAGCTAGGCGTTCTTGGCAGTAAGGCCGGCCATGTCTCCTTTCAGCTTATCGACCTTGCCCTGCCGAGCCTTCAGCTCCAAGGCCTTTTGATGGGCCTCCTTCCTCAGAGCCACCATCTCCGTCTAGGAAGCCAAAAATTGCCTCTTTAAGTCCGCCACCTCAGAGCGAAGGGTGGAGTTTTCCTTTCGAGCGGCCTCGTAGCCGGCATCCCCCTCTGTCCTCGCCCTGGCAACATCCTTGGCTCGGCCATGCCGAACAGTCGCTGAGTCCTCCTGGCCACCTGCGCAAAAATAAAAGGCATTCAGGACAAGTACAAACCGGACGTCGATAACCCCCGAGTAATATGGAGTAGTAAAGATCTTACATCTATTATTTGTTGGTTGATCTGGCCGCACTCCCGAGAGAGCTGATTGGTGTCTGCGATGTCCTCGTGGTCTTGATCTACAAAAAGACCCCGACAGATGTAACCAGCCACTGAGCTCGGCGACTAGTCGCTGCCAAAATTCTCCTTGAGGAAATCTTTCAAGGGCACGGGGTGCCCATCAGATGGCCGGAACGGTCGTTCTAGATGAACGGCCTTGCCTTTAGCAGCAGACTGAGCATCCACAATAGCCACCAGCTCTGCGGCCTTTTTCCTGGCGACCTCTTTGGTCCTCCTCTGCGCCGCGTCATCAGCTCCAGACGATCGCCCCTGGATCGGCTCCCGAAGAGACTCAATATCGGCATTAGAAATCGGCCCAGCAGCAGCTGAACCGGGCGTTGTGGCAGCGGTAGGAGGAGCAAGGGTAGTTGGAATGGCGGCAATAGGAGCGGCCGCCGTAGAGGCACTCGTCGAACTGCGAGAGGCCGCCACTTCTAAAGCAGTCACGAACTTTCGCTTCTTTTATTGCTCTATGCATTTCGATCGGCTTCCCTCTTCAGTCGGGCCCGATCGCCAAGCTTCTTGGCCCAATCATCTCCGCCAGCCATCTCAGCTACAACAAAACATAGACAAGATAAGTATTTTGTAAATACAGTTACTCAATGCAAATGTAATGCATATTGTCATATTTTATGATTATTATTCGGTCCGCACGATCCTAATGCTCACGTTCGATAGATAGGGTGGTTTCGACGTTTGGAGCAGTCCCGAGGGCAGGGGGCTCCTGAAGTATCTCCAATAACTGCTTCGACTCATAGCCCCCCCCCCCTTCGAGCCACAGCATCCATTAACTTTTGGATGTCGGCCTCATACATAGACTGACCAGCGGCCTGGTCCTTCAAAATTTTGGCCTCAGCCGATCGGGCCAGATTCACTTCAAAGCCGCCCTTTTTTCCCACCAAGAAATATCTTTCTCTGAAGCCCTTCATCGAGGTGGGAATGTTAATAAGTTTTTTCTTTGGCTGGCTTGTGAAGAAGAATTTCGATCCGTCACTGCAGCATGAGACATTGAAAAAGTGGGTGAAAAGGTCGAGGGTCGGGGCCACTTCCTCCAGTATACACAGAATCTTGAAACAGGCCTCCGTTCTCCACCCATTTGGATGCAGCTGGTAAGGAGCGATACCATAGCCGTTCAACACAGCGATTTCGAATGCACCGAAGGGAAGGCGCATCCCAGCATCCAGACTCCATAGGTGGCAGATGAACCACTCATTATTGTCTCTCCCGAACGGCCCCTCCGTTATCGCCATGGAATCAGGGCAGGGCGCTACACAAACATCATCAGGGAAACCGTATTTGGCAGGGACTTCAGCCACCTCCTCGGCGGTTAGTCGAGAGCACAGCTCGACGGCTGGCTTATTTTCGTAACCATCCAAGAAGCTCTTGTCTAATGCCTCGCCACTGCTGGAAGCCATTTTTGGATAAAAGAAAAGGGGGAAATATGCAAGACCCTAACTCCTAGATGGATAAATGCGAGGGGAAACAGAGAGCAAAAAGAAAGGCAAGAGGGGAAGAGGATAAATTACTTACTTGGTGATAAGGGATTGTTTCTACGAAAAGAATCAGGAAGGACTTGCTGGAACTCAAGGAAATTGGGAGCAAATTTTTGCAGAGCTTCGCTAAGGATCGCAAAAAGTAAAGAAAAAGCTTCTCAGAAATTGCCCTATTTATAGGCCAAGGCTTCTGGAATACACCAACAGTCTCACCATTGGAAGAATGCCACGTGTCCTAAAGGCATTACAGCTTTACCAAGAACGAAGCGTCACTCTCGGAACACACGCAGTATTAAATAAAAACAGTTGTCCAGGCAGGCGCGTCTCTTCGGATGACCGCTTTTTAAAATTCAAAAGCCCGCCAATGAATGCCTTCGGATCGGAACAACTCAAAACGGACTTCATCCGAACGGAACTTCAAAGGCAAATTCATGCCCGATCGGACCTGTTGAGGGGGGACAAGTGATAACCCAGTAAATATCATTTGCACCAAGGCCCTTTTAGTCGGCCCAATAGACTGGCAAGGCTCAAGGCCCAACAGCAAAGAGTAGTAGGCACGAGCTCCAAGGCAGCGCACACGTCCGATCGGCTGATGTGACCGTCAGTCCCATCAGCCGTCTGACACAAGACAGCGCCCATACCCATCAACTGCTCCCTGTCACCTCGCCGCACACCTACTCTGACTGCCAGTAATCACTCCTTAGGCACTCAAGTGCCTCTCAACCATCTCATATAAATAGCCCAGCCAACGATAGTTTCAAGTATTGAATCTCTTGCATTCTATTTCAAAAAGCACTTTCTCTCTCTAAGCTACTAACTTAAGTTTTGGAATGCTTACGCCTGGTCCGACCGGGCATTCTTTCTTGCAGGGTCGTTCTCATCCGATCGGCTCGCTCCCTGCTCTCCAGATAAAGACACAATCTATGCTTTATCAATCTTCTAGAGCTTTGTCACATGAATCTACTTGGGTGTATAATTCCTTATCCCCTAAAGTTTTTTTTTTTGAATGGTATGAGTATGAGTTGATTGAAAAGTCAAGACAAAGTTTTTCATCCAGTTATGCAATATGTGATTAAACATTATGATTTAACAGGTTCTGGAACAATGGTGTTTTATACACCAGTTAAATATAAATCATTTATTAAGTCCATGATCAGCTTAATTTATAGTTGATCTTTACAAAAGAGGTTGATGCACGAAATGAGTTAAATATGGATGGTATTTTTCTTAAGTGGAACGCTATAAAGTCGTTGGATTGGGATTTGAAAATCTTTCAATTGAGAAAAAAAAAAAAAGAAATAAAAAAACAATTTACGGCTGATTATGAATGCATTAGTTTTCTTGTTAGAGATTTTTTCATTAATTACCAATCTTTATGAGAAGAAATGGAAAATCACATAAGTCTTTTACACTATTCCCTTGGTTACATGCAAAATGGAGTCTTATTGAGAGTTTGTTGTTTAATTTCGATATTCATTTGTTATTTTTATATACATAATGAAGGTTACTGTACTTTTGGATCATATAGCGGTATTGAGTTCGATGGAGAAGCTTTTTATTGTGAAGGACATTCCTAAAAGAGCTGAAATTATAAAGCCTAAAAAGATCGACAAAAAAAAATTACTAAGAGTTGTTTGGAAATTAGTCAATGTAATTGATTGGGAGGTGAGAAGTGTAAAGAAATCTGAATGTAACCCAACTTGTTAATATGATTTGAGTCGTGACAACCCAAGTGATTAGAAAAATACAACGGCATGTTGCACAATTATTAGATGTTGGAGGAAACTTGACAACCTATATTAGGGAGGCTCGGAAAGCGTGTAATCATAGATGCAAATTTAATTATTTTCTTTAGTTTTGTGGTTAATCTTAAGAAAGGTATTGTCAAAAATATTTCAATCGGTATTGCAAGTGGTTTTAATTTTCATATGCATGAAAATATTTAGAAGTTTCAAATTGATGATATTGGCATCAATGGATTAGAATATGAGAGACTTTTCAGTTTGGATCATGTATAATTTTATGCATATATAAACCCTACACATGCTTGTCATATTTTCTAACGCATAATTCTTTGCTCCAGTTGCATGGAAGGAAAACCATGGTGTGTATTGTTTTTTTCTTTTTTTCCCCCCCAAAAGAAGCTTTGTATATATATTATTTCACATGATCTGTGAATTGGTATCGTTACATTAGCCTCGTGAACTATGTCAAATGAGCATGATCCTGTTACGTATGCAAGAAAATATTGCAATGCCCACTAATTTTCTTCATTAATTTGGTAAAAAATAATAATGCCTCAAAAAGCATGCTTCTCATAAAAGCCCCATTTAACCACCTCAAAAAAAATAAAAAAAATTAAAAAACAAAAACAGTGGATTTTTCTTCAGGTTAGACAGCTCTGCCGTAGAGAACTACATCCCTGGATTCTGATCGGAGAGCTCCGCTTTATGTTGAAAATGCTTTCTTCTTTCTCATGTATAGACACTATAGTGACACTTGAATTATATTTAAAGGAAAATATTGGAGAAATTTTCGTATCATATAGTCTAAGGGAATAAATCGAATTTGTAATTATGTGGAACTGCAACTTAACTATTTTGAAATAACAGTGAAAGTATAATTATCAATTAAATCCAACTCTTAAAGATTATTATAGATTTTACAATCAGGCATGTTCAAAAATTTAGGATTAACATTACCTTTGTTCATATTACTATTGCTTTTATATTGTTATGGTAAAAAAAATTAATTTATATCAATAAAATAATGCAACTATTTTATAGATTTTTTTTGGGTAAAGAAAATGTGAGTAAAATTCACAAGAAAATAAAACTAACACACATAAAATGTGCTAATAACATCATAATACAACCACACACTAATGCCAACAGGTTGAGCCTCTAAAATATGGTACCTAGGAGGATATTGATACGCCAATTTGAATAAACAGTCTGCTGAGAAATTTAACTCACAATAAATATGAGAAATAGTAAAAAACTCAAAATCTTTAACATTATCTTCAATATTACGAAAAGTATTAAAACAATTAGCATTAGGATAACATCTTACAATGATCATATCTACCGTAATCTGGTTATCACACTCTACCAAGACGTGTTTATATCTCAAATGATGAGCAAGATTAATACCTTGAAGAACACTCTATGTCTCCGCTTTCACAATAAAGCAGACACCAATATTAGACACAAAACTATTACACCAATGCTCGAAGAAATCTCTAATTAAATTACCACAAACAGAAAGAAGTTTATCTTTGGAAAAAAAAAAAGCATCTGTATTGACTTTCACAAGACTCGTTGGTGGAAAATTTCAAACAACAACACGTTTCGTAGAGGTAGAATCTGAATCACTTAATAAATTACCAAAAGTCTCCTCCACCGAAATACTCTAAAAAATAGATTCCTCGCAAAGAAATTGTCAAGGTTTTAATTTTTCATTTAAAACAAAATTATTTCTTCTCTTTCATAACAACCAACCAGTAATACCAAATAAAGTTGGCCAAATAAAATTATGCACCTTTAAATCTTGATAGCTAAAATTAAGAATAAGCTAATTCTGAATAGAATTCACTTCAAAAAAAATTATTTAAGACAGACAAAGGAAGGAAAGAAATCCACACCTGAAACATAGGAGCACAATCCTTCAAGAGATAAAGATAACTTTCAACTTCATTATTAAAAAAAAAAAAAAAAAATTGCATAAGTTTGAGCTAGAAATATGTCTCCTAACCGTTTTAACATTAGTAAGCAAACCATTATTCATCATGAGCCAAAAAAAAAAAAAACTTCAATTCTTTAGGGCAGCTACTAATTCCCTATCATCTTCCAAGGAAAAAAGTTCACTCTCATCCCCTCATTAAGCACAAAATAATAGACAGACTTAAGAGTGAAAGAGCCTAAAGAAGAAAGCCTCCAAAAAATTCTATCCAGACCCACATTAGAAGAAGGTGGGCAAGTGATAGCAAAAAGTAGCAGAGTATGTGGCAAAAGATAAGCTTCAAAAAGCTCCCACTTTCAATTCTAATTTTCATCAACAAGAAAAGCCACATGTTTATCAATAATCTCAATAGGTATGGGAAAAGTAGCAAGATTGAAAATAAGCTCAATCAAACCTGGCATCTACTTATCAAACCAAAATCGCACCAGTAACCAATTGCCCACCGACCAGCTAGTATTTGGCATAAGAGAATTCCAATGAGAGCAAATGCTTCTCTAAAGAGAAGAACTAGACTAATAAAATTATATTTAGCTCTAATAACATCAATTCAAAGACAATTCTCCTTAACTAGCACCTGCCAAGCTAGATTTAGAGTAAAGGCTAAATTTAAACTGTCAAGATTATGAAGGCCAAGACCCCTTTTAGACTTTGAACACTCCACCTTATCCCAAGCTACCAAAGATAATTTTCTCATATTTTTTTTCTTCACCCCAGACAAAACTATGAGAAAGTTTCTCCATCTCATTACATGTGGTAATTGGCAAGGAGATTGACTGCATTATATAGCTAGAAATAGTCATACGTGTTCTACTACCCAAGGAAAAATGAGTAGAATTTCAAGCTGCAATTCTGTTCTTGATCTTATCAAGAATGTGATTATAAGTCTTCTTGGTGACCCTAGAGTGAAGCATTGGAACACCGAGATATTTACCATAATTGCTGGTCTCTCGAGAATTCAACTTATTACTCATGGTACGAGGAGAGACATTTTTTGAAAAATAAACAGTTATTTTGCTCTCGCCAACTGTTTGACCTGAGCACAAAAATCATTCAAAACCATGAAATTTGTCCAATCTTACTTTATTGCATATTATATAATAGTTGCATTACTTTATACATACAAATCAATTTTTACTACCACAACATTTTAAATGTATATTTATATGGCCACATGTGAAACTAATCGTATGTGAGAATAATGTCTTTATACACTGGCATTTGGATTATTCTTGTTGAGAAATTTTTAGGATGAATAACATAAATTTCATTTTCATCAAAAACTAGTTACATATGCCTATTTATAGGCTTACATTAAAACTATAAGATTAGGCCACTAACCCACTAATTCCACTAAATAACTAACCCATAATTCTATTAATCCACTAACTACACTAACATCATTAACTCCACTAACACCATTAATTTCACTAACTAAATAACAATTAACAAAAATTAATATGTTAAAATAAAATTTACTAATTTAGTCACTATATAAAAAATAATGATTTTGAATCAATACTCTAACATGCTCCCTTGATTCAAAATCGTACACATTTAATTGTTTTGTTGGAGCACATCTCTCCAATGCACATTTCATTTGAATTTATCTTTTGAAGCACTTTTCTTCAATTTTTGATACACATCTCATCAAATTTCAATTCTTGATGTACTTTCTCATTAAATTTCAATTATTAATTGTTGCACTTTCTCATCAATTTTCTCCCATTAATTTCCTTTCGGAGCACTTGTCTCCAACTATCAAAAGAGAGATTCTTTCTCTCATGCCAAATTCACTTGATCATTTGTAAACCTGCAATACTTTTTAATATGACCAATTTTTTTACAACTGAAGCATTATGGTTTACTTTTATGCCAACAATCATTTTCGTCATAATTTTTTTTCTTGCATACACCGCATGGTGGAAAATTTTCTTTTGGAATGTTGATGATGACTTGTGTGTTGTTTTGGCAACGAAAGCTCCCTCCATCGGTTTCTCATCTCTAATTGCTACTTTTTGCTCCACAGTTTGCAATGCATTAATTAATTATGCAACTGTTATTTTTGAAAGGTTTTTTAAATCTTCAAGTCAAGAAATTTTTTACTCAAACTTTTCAGACAAACTCACAAAATTTATTTCAACAACTTTATCATCTGAAAATTTTTCACCAAACAATCTGATTTTGTTAACAATTGCCATGAGTTTGTTAACATACTCTTTAATTTTTTCATATTGTTTCGTCGTTTGAATCATAAATTCTCTTTTAAGATTCAAAATCTGCATAAATTTTGTTTTTTCATTGCCTAAATACTCATTTTTTAACAAATTTCATACCTATTTTGGACTCTCACATGCTATGATATTGGTGAAAATTACTTCAGAAACTGAAAAGTACAAATAAGTTTTTGCTTTGAACCTCTTGACTTTTTTTTCATTGTGACTTTTAATTTAGACTGAAGTTGGATGCAGTGGTAATGGTAGAACTTTATGATCATTTTCAACCACATTTCATAAATCAAATGACTGTAAATATACTTGTATTTTCACAGCCCATAATTAGTAATTTTTTCCTGTGAAGATGGGAGGTGAAGTTAAAGGAAAAATATTTGAGGACATTTTAATATGGATACTCACTTGTTTTCTCTCAAAATTTTTAGGAAGAACAACATAAATTTCATTTCCATCAAAAACTAATTATATGTGCCTATTTAAAAAAATAATGATTTTGAATCAATTCTCTAACAATTCTCATGGCAACTCACCGAGCCGCCAATATCTACTTAGCTGCCGAGAAGCTTTCATTGATTAGTTACCAGGAAACACTTTATGGAGAAAAAAGGATTGTAAAGTCAAGACTGGTTAAAAACTTTATTAGTATGAAATAGATGCTCGCTTCTGCTGGGTTATGCTCTCTTCTCTATTTTTCCTGTGCGTTTCTTTGACCTGGTATTAGTTAATCTACGACATCCTAGTATCAAAATTTAGGGTAACATTAAATTTACATTTCTTGCATGAGATCTGCATGGAGAATAGCTTCTTAATGTGTTAAGATTCTGTATTATTCAGTTATAGGTTACATTCCTTGATATATTGTTGTTTCACTTATCAAAATTTATTTTTCGTCACTTCTTTGACATGAGAAATATTAACTTTTTGCAGGTTACTAGTTTGGTAAAAAAGGTGCACGGAAAATAACTCTTAGCATTGGGAATGGTGCCAATGATGTAAGCATGATTCAAGCTACACATATTGGTGTTGGAATAAGTGGGTTAGAAGGTATGCAAGCAGTCATGGCTAGTGATTTTGCAATTGCCCAGTTTCGCTATCTTGCTGATTTACTTCTTGTGCACGGGCGGTGGTCATATCTCAGGATATGCAAGGTTTGAGTTTTGATAAGTTTCAAATAATTTGACTTTATGAGCATTAGTTGGGTAAGAGTATTCTTGACGACTCATTATTGCAGGTCATCGCATATTTCTTTTACAAGAACCTTACTTTCACACTGGCTCAATTTTGGTTCACCTTTCATACTGGCTTGTCGTGTCAAAGATTCTATGATGATTGGCTCCAGTCACTTTATAATGTTATATTTACAGCATTGCCAGTCATCATTTTTGGGCTTTTTGATAAGGTACTTCATCCCTTCCAATATTAGCGGATCAGGCTTTTGGGAATATTGTGCTAAGCAGAACATTGTGCTATGTTTTGCTAGGATGTCAGTGCATCCCTTTCAAAGAAGTACCCTGAACTGTACAAAGAGGGAATAAGAAATGCCTTTTGAAAGTGGAGGGTTGTCTTGACATGGGCTTGCTTTTCTGTTTACCAGTCTCTGATTTTCTATCACTTCGTAACTGTCTCATGCGCTGATGGTAAAAATTCATCTGGCAAGATGTTCGACTCTGGGATGTCAGCACAATGGCTTTCACTTGTGTTGTTATTACCGTCAACTTGCGTCTTCTTATGATCTGTAACCCAATCACATGATGGCATTACAATAGTGTTGGAGGAAGCATTGAAGCATGGTTTATTTCCATTTTTATATATTCAATTTTCAAGGTAGGAGGCTAGGCTTTGCTGATCTCTTTCTGCTTTCTTTTTTAATTTTAATTTTTATATTAATTGTATGGGGCAAAACTGACTCCCAGTTTCCTGATGAGTTATGTGCCTGCCAACTTTCTTTTTCATTGCATTAACTGCAGGAGAATGTTTTTTTTTTTTTTTTGTCATATACGTGTTGAGGAGTACGTTTTATTTCCACCTCGCTGTTATTCTGGTTCCCATCGTTGCACTTCTTGGAGACTTCATTTACCAAGGGTAAGGTTCGGGCGAGCACACGAAAAAAAAAATCTCCTTCTGGAGCCATGTTTGCCCATTTTGTATAATAATTAGAGTTGCTAGGCTTGTATGGATTTTGAAGGCATATGATTCAAATTACATGAGCAAACCACTTTGCCAGGGACCAATGCGAATTACCGTGTTGAATTAAGGGCGACCTTTGGTTGTTGGTGTCTACTTTTAGTCCTTAAAGCAGATCTGGGAACTAATATTGTCCAATAAAAAGGGTGCTAGACATCTGATTCCAGGCACCAGCTATCATACTGAATATCAATTAATTTGTAGATTATATAGATTGTGTGTAACATTACGAGAATATCTTTGCAATAGAACCAATTTGTTCAGGTTTTCTGACGCTTAACATGCGTTTGAACTGGCCACAGGGTTCAAAGATGGTTCGTCCCCTATGATTATCAAATTGTTCAGGAAATTCACAGGCACGAACCTGATGACAACAGTAGGGCAGGTTATTTGCATATAGAGAACCGGCTTACTCCGCAAGAGGAAAGGAGCTATGCCATTGCTCGACTACCTCGAGAGATATCTAGACACACTGGTTTTGCTTTTGATTCACCTGGCTATGAGTCATTTTTTTGCGGCACAGCTAGGCATATATGCCCCACAAAAGGCATGGGATGTTGCACGGAGAGCCAGTATGAGGTCACACCCAAAGCCTCCTAGAAAACATTAAGTTGGAAAGATATCACTGTACAAAGTAATTTTTTGGTTCCAATAGGAGGGGGACAATCTTAGAAAAATTTGTAAATTTAGGTGTGCCTAGTTACATCAGTTTTGCGATCTAGTCTTCATTCAATTTTTGTATACCTTCCTATGTTCTCTTCAGTAGGAATTTGCTAATCTTTAGGTCGTTACGGATACAATCACGTACAGCTAATTGCTATAATTTAAGCTAAAAATGCGAATTTTAGTGGTGTGTGTTGATTTTTCTTTGAACTTGAATTACTAAACAGGAGTTGCTTTGATAATAACTGCTATTTTGCCATTTTGTTGGATTGATATATACCCAAGTTTTATTGGACAACTTTGCAGAGATATCCGAAGGATATTTTTAAATATTTGTTATTTTATGCAGCACTTGAGAGAGCGAGATAATTAAAAAAAAATATAGAGGATCATGTTGACGCCTATAAGTTAGGTAAAATAAGGCAACAGGCACTCATCTGAGGCCAATTATGTAAAATAGCAAAAGTTGCTCATCTTTCAATTTTTTCATTGTTAGGATCCCTTCAATTAATTTCATATTAGTTGAATGCCTGCGCTTTCAACAAAATATAGTTAAAAAATACATACAAGCATATATATATATATATATATATATATATATATATATATATATATATATATATATATATATATTATAGTTGTATTCACTTAAAATAAGAAATTTAAAGGTATATAAATAGTGACAAACTTTCCTTTTACAGCTTTAAACCTATTTAAAAGGGTCATTTGATTGATACAATGATGAAGTAAAGTAACGCCACCATAATCTTGAACCTGTGATTTCAACATCAACAAGCTTCACTATGTTCTTTCATTGAATTGAAGAACTTAGCTAACTTTGCAGATAAGGATAGTTGGCTTTCATCCGACGATTCTTCATTTCCATCATAGTCATCATCATTTTCCAAAACCAGATGGATGCCATACTTCTTCACTTGAACCCCTTCAATGATTGGTGGGTTTATTGCTCTCACCTCTAACTCGTAACCATCTCTCACTCTAGCAACCAAGGGATGGCAATCAGGGTACCTACAAAAGTGCATTTGATCTTCGTCAGTCCTTGGCACCCCCAGCATGTACAATGTGTTGTTGCATAGTGCTTTGTTTAGTTTTAAAAGCCTTGCTTCAAGGGCCGGTAGTACTGGGAGTTCATCTCTCAACTCATTCGGCATCTGATGGTCAAGAGCAAAAACGGCACAGATAATAACTGCCTTAATTTCATGGTTTTTCTGCTCCGAATAGTTTACTATTTGTTGAGAAAACCATTCTGGAATTTTGCTTCCAGGGATGCTCAAGTTTCGCATATTCCTCAAACAAACCTGCGATAAAAATCATATAACAAACTTAACATGCATTCTTATTATGTACCGAAAACTAACCAGCGTGCATGTGCAAAGAAATGCAGAGAGTCTAGAGAGAGAGAGAAATGGAACCTTGGATAATCTTTGCTTGACTGACAAGGAGCATGAGCTACAACCGCTCATGTATAATCTGGCCAATGATTTTAAGCATTCGAGGCCTTGAATATCAGGGACTTTCTCACAATTTGTAAGGTTCAGCAGATTTAAGCTCTCCAAGTTAGATATATCAGATAGAGTTTCCAATGCAAAACAGTTGGAAATATCCACTTCTTCTAAACTTGAGGGCAGAGGAGGGAGAGACTTGAGCTCCTCACAGTGAGGTAATAACAGCTTTTTGAGAAGAGAAAGACCCCTCAAGCTAGAAGGAAGTCTGCAAAAATTGTTGTAGCCTAGATCCAACATCTCTAACATTGACAACTTCTCAAAATCATCAGGAATTTTACCTGATATTCTCCAAGCGCGAGCATTCAGTTCTTCTAGCAAGGAAAGATTTGGAAAGGAAGTAGGAAGTGTGATGAACTTCTCCTGATTGCTGAGAGATTTAGTTGGTTTCTTTCCCATTTTTAATATCATTAAACTAGAAAGCATCCCAAAACTCTCAGGCAGCTCTGACACAGCAGTTTTCTCCATCAGCAAATGGTGCAAACTCTTCAAATTTCCCAGTGATGCTGGAAGTTTCTGCAGATTTTTGCATTCGCTCAGATTCAACGTTACAAGATTTTCCAACTTCCCAATTGACTCAGGGAGCTCAGTAATGTTAGCACGAAACAAATTTATTGTAGTTAGAAACAACATGCTTCCAATTGTTTCTGGTAATTCCGTAATCATTGCACAGTTTTGCATTTCAAGCTTCTCCATCAATTTCAACGAACCAATCTCATCTGGAAGAGAAGTAATTGATGTACCATCTATGGAAAGTTCACTAACAGAAGATAATCCTCCAACCGAATGGGGCAATTTGGTTAGAGACTGGCAACGACTAGCGGATAAGAGCTTCAGGTAAGACAATGAACCAATTGAATTGGGTAATTCTTTGATTGCAGAGCTATTAAAAGAAATTTCATTCAAGGACTGGAGATTGCCAACAGATTCAGGAATTGTGGTAAGTAATTCACACCACATCATACTTAGTTTCTCAAGGTTTGACAAGGATCCAATAGAATCAGGCAGTTGTTTCAGTGCAGTTCCATCAAAAGAAAGTTCTATCAGAGAAATCAGGTTACCTAGGCAGTTTGGAAGTTGTTCTAAGGATTGGCAACCACTCAGACTAAGCTTCTCAAGTTTAGTGAGGCGGTAGATGGATTGGGGTAGCTCTGATATGGCCGTTTTATCGAGAAGAAGTTCTTTCAGGGAATTCATGCTGCCTATATCCTGTGGCAAGTCCTTCAAGTTTGAACAGTTAGAGAGAGTAAGGCTTTCAAGACACTTTAGCCCTGACACTTCACTTGGAAATTCAACAAGATTAAAGCATTCTCTCAAGTTCAAGTGAAGTAAAGTCCCCAAATTCCCCAAAGATTTATGAATTTTTGTCAGTCGAGTGCAATGCTCAAGGTCCAGCATTTCTAAGGCTTTATACCCAGATAAATCAGGAATAGCTGCAAGATTATAGCAGTAACGAAGATTCAAAACCATCAAATTATTAGCCACCTGCAACACAAGACCAAAAAAAAAAAAAGCGAGAGTGAGAGATTTATATCCATGAAAAAAGCTGCACTCTTAGCAAACACTCTATCCTTTGTCCTTAAAATGCATACCTTATTCCTTCTCCAACCCCATACTTGTTCAATTCCACTCTCTGATAGGTCAAGGACAGCAAGTTGTGAAGGATAAAAATCAGAAGGAAGATTTTTCAAAGGACAGTGCTTCCACTGAAGCCACCTGAGCTCTGCAGGAAAAAACTTAAACCTCCCTCCTAATTTCACATGATTGATTTCTAAAAATCTTAGATTTACCATCGACTCAAAAGAACTGGTATCAAGCACCACCTTGCCCTTCTTCTCTATTCCTTGTTGAGGACAAAGAAGATGTATGCATTTCTCTTTCAGGTTGGCAAGTGCAGATATCAGATTTAGCGAAGTTAGGCAGGAGTTACAAACACTTTCATCAGCACTAGTATCTTCTACAAAGTTCTTCTTTCTGTCAAGGAAGATTCCTCGTACATATCTTGTTCCCTGTTTTCAGTCATACCTTAGAGGATAATAAATATTAAAAGTAGATATTTATTTTTGCATATAATTCATGAACAGTGGATCTTACAGCAAGAACGGCTTCCTCAACTCAAATACATGCATTAATTGGAAAGAACATATTGACAAACTGAGGACCACTACAAGATGCTAATGATGTAGGAAGAACATAAAAGTGGTGATATTGTTTCAGTTAAGATTTGCACCTTCTTAAGCTTCAAAACAGTTGTGATTTCATCATAATTCCACAATCTACTACGCAAACCTGGCTCTACAATGTTTTCCTGCAGAACAATTTCTCTTCCCATGTCTCTAAGTTGATCATGCATCCACAAAGTATTATCTCTGATCTTAAGGAGGGATTTTGCTACAAGGGCATTAATTGCTGTCTCAGCCCTAAAACCACAACCCTTCAATATATAAATTGCCTCCTCCCTTGTCATGTATAGGTTAATGAACAAACATGCAATGTCAAGAAATATACATTTCTCTTCTTCATCTAATCCATCAAAACTTATTCTTAGAACATCCTGAAGCTCATGAGGCCGAATCTGCTGTAACTTCTTCAAGGCATCTTCCCATTCCTTTGTCGTCCTTTTATGAAACATAAAAGAACCAAACACTTCTAGCGATAAAGGTAGTCCTCCAGTAAGAGACACAATTTGATTAGACAGATCCACAAAGTCATTTGTGGGTTTCTCTCTTCTCAGTGCATGATAACTGAAAAGATGTAAAGCTTCAGATTTATTCAACTCTCTGACCTCATACGGTTCGTTCACAAGATGTTCAACCAAAACATCTTTATTTCTAGTGGTAATTATAATTCTACTTCCTTCACCAAACCAATTTCTGTTTCCTGCTACAGCATTGAGCTGTCTTACATCATTTACATCATCTAAAACTAATAGCACACGCTTCTCATGAAGCAATCCTTGGATCACAGTAATGCCCGGCCCAAACTCATGTACAGGTGGCATCTTGTTTAGGGAGAGATCAGCTACAAGTTTATTTTGAAGTGATATCAAAAAACCACCTTCTTCTGCAAGTTCTCTAACATTTGATATGAAAGAGCGGTATTCAAAGTGTTTGATAAGTTTATTGTAGAGGGCCTTCGCAAGAGTTGTTTTACCAATCCCACCCATTCCATGAAGCCCCAGAACATGAACGTGATTGGATTTCACATTTAACTTTTTTATCAGTTTTTCAGTCTGAGAATCAAGTCCAACTGTATACATAGCTAGACCCACTGTCCTCCTCATCTCCATCAATACCCTTTTAACTAATAGCTGAATCAACTGCTGTTCATTGCTATTGCTGTCAGAGAACAGAATAATGAACATTTTAGGATAACATAGGACACAAAGTAGTTAAAAATTTGGCACTTAATGGCATAAAAAGACAGAGTCTGGTGATTAAAAAAATCAATTCCTTAAAATGCAAGTACTTCCAACAGCCAAGACCATTTGAGTAGCTAGGGTAAAGAAGAGATAATCCCAAGTGAATGCTCATGGAGAAATTAGAGCAGAAGATATTAGTAAAGGAACAAAAAAGCTTAGTAGATAAAAAGTAGAGGCAAATTTGCATAGTTTATTATTAGAATCAGATGGCATGGCAAAATTAGAGGACAGCCAGATGGGTAATTTGAACTTCAATTTTTCAAATCCTCCCAGTTGTCCCACTAAACACCACGATGCTATTAAGAAAACCCAAAACGACATTTTTCAAGATTCTGACTAACTTATTTGATTCAAACCATTTAAAATATTCTATGTTTAACATGTTTCCTTCCTGCAACACGCTAAGTATATTAAAATATTGAGAAAAGGAACAAACTTGAGTCTATTTTTGATATAATAAAAAAAAAAAAAAAAAAAGAATCTGCCTGTATCCTCTTAACTTCAATCATCAAACTCTTTAAGTAACCAGTAACAAAAATGTAAAGGATCAATCTTTCCCAATCTTAACGTAAACATTAAATGAAATCGACCCACAATTTGGCTGCATCTTCTTATGCAATTCATAGGTAAGACAAGGAACTAAAGACAAACAACGCTATATATAGTCTCATTTTTGTCCTATTAAAAGGGAACCTACGAATATAAGAAAGCACACACCTGTTCTCAAAAACAAAACCAGAAATCCCACCAACTATCTTCATAGCTTCTCTCCATTTGGCCACCTTCTCCTCCCCAAATCTCTCCAAATGAGCCCTGAAATCCTTTTTGAAAGGACCCTTCTGTCCCCTAAAATCAGATGGGTTAACTTGGTAGAAAACAGGGATTATGAGCCTCTTCAGTTGGCATATTGTAGAAAGTTCCTCGAGGCACCAATGTGAATCGGCATACCTAATAGAAACCATGATGATTGATGCAGCCGAATCTTCAATGGCTTCCAACAAAGTAGGAGCTATGTGGTCTCCTTGATTCATACCCACATCATCCTTGAAAACTCGGATGCCATGCTTTGTTAACGAATCATAAAGATTCTTTATGATGTTTTCGCGCGTATCCTCGCCACAAAAACTCAAGAACACATCCCAGTTGAGCCTTAGAGCCGCTGGAGGCATGGAAATGAGGTTGTCTGAGATTATTTAGCAACTGTTTGTTTGTTAGAACTTAGAAGTTGGCTGTCATTATTGCTTGTCGGAAATTATCTAAAGTTCCAGATTTTCCTTGTCCTTATGGCTTGTTGTTGCAGACAGAATACAAAAATCTACGTATGGAAAGCATACTTATTTTCACCAGGGGCGTGCATCAAGCGGGTTCAGGGTCAAATCCAACCCGAATAACCTAAGACGCGCAGTTTACATATATTCCTAACCCAAACTGACCCTAACTAATGTCCAGGGCCCGACCCGATCAACCCAAATATTCTGTTTTGTTTGCTAAACAATCAATCATATATTTCTTGTAGCTTCATTATTGGATTTTAATATGCATAAATGGAACCTTGATAGAAAAAGCTTAATAAGAAAACCACAGTCTATAAAGGAATCATATTCTAGTTCTAGTCCAAACAACAAACAAGAATTCTGAAACTAGAAACTATATATATATATATATATAAAAGGAATCGATTCTCTTTTCTTTCTATCAAAGCTAATGTTAGGCAAAGAAACAAATACCTTAAAGGCACAAACTAATCATATTGATAAAGAGAGAACAATCCACACAATTATAGCTTTTAGCTTTAGAACAGATTGTTTAGCCAACAAAACTGACTAATTTCAATTTAAAAAACCTAAAAATCAAAAGAACCCAAGTGAAATAAGAACTCTGTTTATTTGTTTAAACAACAATATCAAATACGTAAACTCATAAGCAACATTACCCAAATGAATATGGTAAATTTCCAATTGCAATTACATCATTTCATAATTCAAAATACCAATTAAAAAAACTCATAAATCGGATTTAAACAATAATTGTTCATTTGTTCTAAGTAAAATTGAAGCTGTTGCTCTCTCAGGAAAGCAAAGAAGATGAGAAAAATTGTAACTATCAATTAAGAACCAAAAAGAATACAGAGTTGAGAGTAGTTTTTGTAATGCAACCCAAATTCAATCAAGAGTAAAATATACTTTACACAAAAAATTTCCAGTATCTACATCTATATCTAGTGCTTCTGATAAATACCAAAATGCATGCATTGCTCTATAGGCAAGTGACAGCATACAGATGACTAAAAAAAAATAGCAGAGACTGGAAACAGCCAAAGTGAAGACTCCACATACAGTTTCAACATGTCTTGTTCACAAATTTCAACATCAACATCAGTTCATTGCAATAATCCATAGATCACCGAAGTCAAAGATATGAGAAGAAGATGAACAGAACTTTAAGAAATCGAAATCAAAATACAAGTTGATTTCACTTACTTCCTTCGAGGATGCCGGCGATGCGGTGGCGACAGGCAGAGGTCGGCGGCTCAATTGACGGTGGCGATTTTCAGAGCGGTGGGCGCAGAAGCAAATAGATTTGAAAGTGAAAGAGTGAGAAAGAGATGAAGAGAGGAAATGAGGAAATAAAGGGCCGTTTTTCACCTGTGTTATGTGTTCCATAATTAGGTCGGGTCGGGTTCATAGTTTAACCCGATCCAACATAAACCCGGAATATTCAATATCTTCCATCAATCTAATAAGGCATTGACCGGTTAATCGGTCTACGAGATGTTAAAAAAAATAGTATATTAATATTAATTTTTTGAAATTTCAGTCTATTAATCAATTCATTACTGTTAGTTAATCGGTTTATCGGTTTCGGATCGATTAACCAATATTTTTCGGTTAGCCACCATAATTATAAAATATATTCATAAAAAATTTAAATTGTTGAAAATACTTAAAATTTAAAATTAAAAAACAAACATAATTCAACATAATAATTAAATATGATGTTCAAATAACAAATATAAACTAAAAATATTCAAAAATATTATTTTCATATATATTAAAAATTTTACTTTTTTTTGAAAATTTTAGTTAATATATTAATTTTATATAATTTTTTGAATATATTTTGATTTTAATTAATGAAAAATTGATATATTAAGAAATAATAAGAAATACTAAATATGTACATATTGAACAATTAATAAATTAACTAAAATGACTTTAAGAAAAATAAAATGAAAATGAAATATTTTAAAGTAAATGAAAATTAAAAGTATATAAATAATTAAATATGAAAATAATAAAATAAAAAATTATAATAAAAATAAAAAAATAGTGAAATAAAATTAACAAAATATATGGATATTAATGTATCGGTTTTGATTCGGTTAATCGATTTATAAACTAAAAAATAAAAATCAGTCTATTAATATTGGTTTTTGTAAAATATTAACCATTAACCATTAATCATAAAAATCGATTCGGCTAACCTATATTTCTGTTCGATTTCGGTTCAATTTTTTGGTAAACTAAATCTAACTGTTTTTTTGTTCACGCCTACTAATAACTTTTCTAGAATGTAAATTTCGAATCGAATTTTACACACCCATAATTTTCACAATTGGTCAATAAATAATTTTATAAGTCTCATAAAAATTTAATAACATTGGATCGTTATGATAAAATACAATGTGTATATATATTTGATATGTGTATATATGAACTGTTAGATCAAATATAGCTACACAATCTGACAATTCTTATACGCTCACACTGAATTACTATTTTCAATCATTTAATTTGCCCCTTTTTCATAAAATTTAATGTTTTAATCTCTTTTTATTATTATTCTCTTGCAAATTATTTCATCCGATTCATTTAATTTGATAATTTTTAAAAGTTTTTTATTTTACCCAATTTGATAATTTTTAAATTTCAAATATTATTTACATATTTTTCTATTTTCTATTGCTAAATTTCCATTTAAATTCGGTTAGATTATAAATCGAAAATCAAATCATGGTCATACCTACATTCTAAATAGAAAATTACTTTTAATTCAAATGGTAAATTGTTCGTGTAACATCTCGTATCCGTCACAACATCCAACTATAAGAAAATAAATTCTAATGTTTAAATTGTTATATGTATTTATTGAATTTTGATTTGTTACAACTAAAACTACAAATTTTAATTTATAAATCTTAAACTTTTTTTAATTAGAATTATTGTCACATAATAATAATAATAATAATAATAATAATAATAATAATAATAATTGAAGGATTTGGAAATTATAACGAATATATAATTTATACGGAGTTAACATTAAATAATGGTACCTATCTCTTGTAGCGCAGAAACTCGTTGCGGAAGCGTCTACAAGGATTCCGTTTGTTTTTTATTACTAACTTGGCTTTTATTCACATGCGGAATAATAGCAGCTATTCCACAATCTAAAAATCCCTGAAATATTAAGACAAAAAACTGTGAGTGTGAACGAACAAACTTGCGGTGTATACGTTTTCTCGTTACCAAATAATGAGGATCTCACCTCTATTTATAGAGATCCTAAAAATTAGAGATCTAACTTTATTTTAACTTAGACTCTTTCTGAGATAAGATTTGGTGATTTTATTCAAATTAAATAACTCAATTTAATCTGGATTGAAACTTAATCCATTATAGAGTTATGGGCGTATCCCAACTCTATTATCTTCCACTCGCACATGACGGAACACATTCCAGTCTTAATTTTCAGTTATACTGGCAAATAGATTATGTGACTAGCATATCTCGAGAGCACTAGTGCTACACACCTGTTAGGAATATATAACGTTTTGAAAAATAAGATCCTCCTTTTCACGTATGCCTACCCCTAGATTACCTTCTCATATTCATTGTTTTAACTCATGATCTCATAAAACAATTTTCGTGTTCACTATTATGTCTCTACTCATCGAAACTATAATAGGCATGCCGGTGAACCACGAAACATTATGAAAGTGATCAAAAGGCTATGTTCCCCTCTTACTGTATGCCATCCATCATGATTCAACTCGCTTTTCTAGTTAGATCCGCCAGGCCTAAATTTTTCCCAGACCTCTTGGAGACTAACTAAACTAGCCACATTGAATCATACTTCAAGGATAAGTTAAGGGTTTTAAGGGTCGAAATATAAATAGGGTCTCACAATAGGAAAAGTTGAGATCATTAATATTATTAAATTCCCATTCCTGTGGTCACATAAGCACACACGGTATAAAATATGTGTTATGGTGTTCTTTCCTTCCCTTAAAGGAGCGCATGTCTCACATTTCGATAATGTGTATATTAAACACCATACAGAAGCATAAGGTTGCGATGCACCGAAACACCCAACTTTAGTCCGCTTACTGAAGGACTGCTTCTGGCTTTTTAGACAGAACATGGTAGTTACATATAACTGACCATCGGATTCCATACAATCCTTATTTTTGGATCTCAATCCAAAGTATACAACTTTATGTATGTCTTTATTTCGCACCTTAACAAGACAACACTTTTATTTTGAACAGGCTCTCGAGCATTCTCATATGTTCAAAAATCGCCTCATCTTAGTTTTTGCCAACTCATTGACAAAACTAAAGTAAACACCCTTGTGAGTGGGCTACTTCTCTGTCCAACATGCTCAATTTCATATCAATAACAGTAAATATTTACACATAAATATTCACACTCATGTATTGCCAACAATGAACTTTGGTTATTATTCGTAAATAATAACGTTAAGGGATTATATAAAATATAACAGTACCAATTAAATTCTACGCAAATCTCGAGATCTAATGCGTTTCTCAAAACACATCTCTTGTTATAAGTTTACTCAATGGATCTGCATGCGTAGAAACGTATTGTAAGTTCACATCTTTCGTGCAATAATATATCTCGTATATTGATACTTAATGTCGATATACTTAGCTCTACTATAAGCTATCAACGACTGACTGTTACTATAGACTGTCACTGATACCTTTGAGACAGTTACTCTTAAATGGCTCACAAACCATTTTAGCCAAACTATCTCCTGTACTGCAATTGAGGAAGTGACAAATTCAACTTCTACTATTGATAGGACCACACAGATTTATTTCTTGTTATTCCATGAGATGAGACTCTTGCCAAACAAGAATTTAAACCTGAGGTGGATTTTCTCTCATCCACATCTCCTGCCCAATCAACGTTTCTGTATTCTCTCAATGCATATCATTTTCTTGATAATAGAAAGAATAGTCTACAGTACTTTTAAGATATATAAGTATCCTTTTAATTGCTTCCAATGTGTTTTGCTTGGTTTAGATTGATATATGTTGACCATGCCCACTGCATAGCATATATCATGTCTTGTATACAACATCGTGTACATAAGACTACCCAGGGCACTGCCATATATAGAACGCTTCTTATACGTTCAATTTTTCTGACTTCGTAGGATACACATATTTGCTAAGAAACTAATTCTTGGCAATGGGGTTATCGATGGGTTTACAGTTTTGCATATTAAATCGCTCAAGGTCTTTGTTGATATATTTCTCTCAAGAAACAGACAATAATCTTCTCAAATAATCTCTTGAAATCTTAACTTCAAGAATGTAATATGCATGACCCATATCCTTTGCCTCAAAGTTGGACAATAACCAATCTTTGATTTCATTTACGCACCATTTATCATTTTCAGTTTTAAGTATGTCGTCTACATACAATGCCAAAATGATAAATTCATTTTCAGAGCTTTTACTATAAACACAATGATCTTCATCAATCATGTTGAACACATTCGACATGATTGTATGATGAAGTTTCAAGTACCATTGTGTTGAATACTATTTAAGGCTGTAGATTAAACTCATCAATCATCAAACCTTATGTTCGCTGCCTTTTTTGATGAAACTATAGGTTGTTTCATTCTTTTCTCCATTGAGAAAGGCAGTCTTTCCATCCATTTGATGAACCTCTAGGTCCAAACTCGCCAATATGGCCAGAATCAACCTTATGGACGTAAATCTTACAACAGATGAGAAAGTCTACTCTTAGTCAGTCTCTTCCTAACGTATGAACCCCTTAGCGACTAGCCGAGTCTTATATCTTTCGATACCTCTTTCAGCCTTTCGCTTTACTTTGAGAATATATTTATTCTCAATTATGTCCTTCCATTAGCTCAACTAGTTCTCAAACATGGTTTGATCTCATGGTTGCTATTTTTTTCTTCCATTGCTTTAATCCATTTTTTCTTTTTAGATGGGCATGAAAAAGCCTTTTAAATATTTTTATGTTCTTTCTTATATTGTGGGATAACCAAAAGGGTTTCGTTCAAGACTTCAATTTTAAATCGTCGGCATGGAACACTTATCCTTTTAGATTTTTACAGTTTTGAATTTTGATAAACATGTCTCATATATTTATCGTGATTCACAATACTCCCACTGGGACTATGTTCCACACTCCCACTGGAGTTAGGAATACCATATTCTTTCCTCCCACTGGAGTCAAGAATGCTCCCACTCAAATCAGGTCTCGAACATCCGGATCGTTTGGAGGATGAGGGTCTCAATCTTCTTCTTCTAAATTCCTCCCACTCGGATGGAGTGATCCTGATATTCTTTTTCCTGAGATTAATCGAAAGTGAGATCTTAATTCACTTCGCCTAACTTAGGAAATTTATTCTCTAAAAATATGACGTCTAGTGATCTAAATTCTGTCACAGTGCTATTTTTTTACTCATCCATGAAAATGTATCCTTTTGATACTTTAGAATATCTCACATAGATACTCTTTTTACCTCTTGGTCTCAAATTTACCAAAATGAGGTATCATGAATGCAAGCATTACAACCCAAAAGTTGTAAATGGCTTAGGTCAACTTGTCGACCGGTCAACAACTTATAAGTTATGAAAGTGACAGATTTGGAGGGCATACAGTTCAGAACATATGTGGCAGTCAATAAAACATCTCCCCAATAGGAGATAGGCAAATTTACCTCTGCCATCATAGATCTAACCATATATAGGAGAGTCATATTTCTCCTTTCCGCAATACCGTTTTGTTGTAGATTTTTAGGAATGAATAACTGATGTTCAATCCTTTTTCATCACATGAAGTTTTAAATTTATCTGTAAGATATTACCGACATCTGTCAGTTCTTAAAACTTCGATCTTTTTATCTAATTGATTCTCAACTAAACTTATAAAAGTCTTAAAGCAACACAATGCTTCTGACTTGTGAGAAATCAAATAGACATGACTATACCTAGTACAGTCATATATAAATATGATAAAATTGTAGGTTTCATGCCTTACCCTCACATTCATTTGACCACATTCGTCAGAATGGACTAACTGCAATGGAAATTTGGATTTAGTTCCTTATTCAAATGATTTTCTAACTAGTTTTTCCTTTCAGGCAATACTTTCGTGTAGGCAATTCAACTTTATTTAAATTGCCTACTAAACCTTCTTTGACTAACCGACTCATTCGATTTTGTCCAATATGGTTTATTGTAGCATGCCATAATTTCACATTATTCTCATAACAATGTGAAAAATAATAAATTAAAGGAAAAAAGTCATGGTCCACATATCCATAACCAGAACCATAATAGAAATCATTCAATCATAAGCATATACTATCATCCTTAAAATATAAATTGAAAATAAATTTCAATAAAGTAAGAACAAAACTTAAATTTCATAACAAAGCTATCTCTATCCCTTGTTATATAGTACATTGTTCTAAATCTATCACCCACAAATGATGAAATTCAGAACTAGATACATAAATTTCACTAACTTTTGAGTCAAATATTGTATCTTTTTGGACATAATGCAGTCTCTTGCATAGTATCCTTTCTATAGGCAATTGAAACATTTCACTCTTGAAACATTTACCTCCTTTTTGCCTTTGGACCTTTAGTGATTCCATTTTCCTTTTACTTTTTAGGCTCTCAAGCCTTTTCCTTATCCCTATTGTTGAAGTTTCTTTTGTTGTTCTAATTAGAACTCATTCTACCAGAACAAGACTGTGCCACATGCACTATGGCATTGACTTTAGTCGCTGCCAAACGGTCCCTTTTAAGCTTCAGATGACAAGCAACATCCTCAAATGTCTTTGTGCTTATCCATGTGAGTTAGTTGCATCTTCACATGCTACCAACTCTCTTGGGTAAGGATTTGATAATAGTTTGGACCTACTACTCATCAGTCAACTTATGACTAAGTTCACTAAGCTTACTTATTCTTTTCCATCTCTCTTAGATGTTTCTGCATCGAATAATCAAACTTTTCTGATATGTATCAAATTTGATCGTCAATGATCGGAGCTTATTCAGAGTCATATCTCTGAACTTCTCCTGCAAAGCGATCCACAGATCCATTGCATTTTGATACTTGCGGAATTGCTTAGTGATATCATCTTCCATCGCACTTAGGAAGATAATATGAGCAGTGGAATTATTGTTTTTCTATGCCACATAGGCATCTTGGTCCCGCCTATGCTAGGCTATAGTGCCTGATAATTGTGAAATTAATGATATTTTTAGTGTGTTTTTATTTATTTATTTAAGTTAATTTAGTATTTATTTGGTTGAATTATAGTTGAATTAGTTAATTTTATGTTTTTAAAGTTTAATTGTTGATTTTGGTATTTTTCAGGATTAAAATAAAGGAAAAATGATTTAATGCTAAGTTGTGGATAATTTGGTAAATTCTCATATTTGTGAAAGTCAAATGGAACAAAGTGCAATTACATAATGCACGGGAGTGCAAATTCTCACTTGGCCAAGTGAGTGTTATTTGCTTAATGCACGGGAGTGCAAAATTTCACATGGCCATGCATTCACAAATGGAAAAATCAACACGGCAATGCATTTTCATGACTTTCTTACCAACTGGTCACGTGGGATGAATTCAAACTCCACCAAACTTCCGAAGAAAAGAAGAGAATCCTTTTCTCATTTACCAACCGATGAAAACATTGGCAATAAAAAGTCAGAAAGAATACCAGATCGGGGGGAGTTGAGTTTTTGCTGGAACGAAGAAAGAAAGATTTATTTCTGCAACTGAAGATTTAGATTTTTCATATAGTTTTAGAATTTAATTTATGCTGTTGTTATTTTAAATCTGAGAGAATAATTAGAGATAGTGGGAGATTATTATTTCTTTTTGAAGTTTTGAGAATAGATCAGACGGGAAGAACATCAATTTTATTATTGTAAGAATTTCATTTTCAGATCTCAAATGGGTAATATCAACTTATCTCTATTTAATTCAGTTTTTATGTCAATTATGAGTGAGTAGTTCCTTTCTTGTTAAGGGATGCCTTGAATCCCCCAATAATCATGTGAATGCTTGCGTGGATTGATTTATGCATATGCTTCAGATTTATCTTCTCCAAATTTATCTGTTTTAGTTATTGAATTTAATGCAAGTTTAAGAGTAATCTGCTGTGATAATCTTAGATTGTATTCACTTCATTAGCTTATATATAATTTGTTCTATTTCTATTGATTTTCACTGGTTTGATTAATCCGAGATGGTAGTTAAATCTGTGGATCTCTATTTTAATAGGTTCAGAATTGTAGAAGATAATTAAGCTTTGGTATCTTAATCCGGGATGGTAGGATCATCTAAGCTTAGGACTTAAGACCTGTTTCAATGCTAAAATATGTGCTGAATCCAGGGTGGTAGGTGCATGTGTTAGAAAAGCTTGATCCGAAAGGCAGGCTATGGTATAGGCTAGGTTGTTCACTGATTGTATATGAAATTGTTGAATTAAGTATTCACATGATATTATTGGGGAGAATGGGTATTCCTTAGCAAGATCTCTTAGTTATTTTATCAAATTACTGTATTATTAAATCGTTAATATTCTTAGACATTAATATCATTAGTTAGATTATTATTTCTTCTGCGTTAAACAATCACCAAATCAAAATAATTGGGAATTCTTTAGCATACATTTAATTGTTAAAATTTTACACAACACAGTCCCTTGGGTTCGATAACTTGTGGTCTTAATTATATTCCACTATATTACTTGCCGATTCAGTACACTTGCTGAGGTCGCGTCAAGTTTTTGGCGCCGTTGCCGGGGAACAACGTTGTCAGTAAGTTTTGATTTTTATTTGTATGTGTTTTCATTTTCTGATTTTATTATTTTTATTCTTTTCAGGTAGTTGTGGTGTATGAGCAGAGTTAGACAAGGATCATTAGCACCCTACGACCCTGAAATCGAGAGGACCTTGCGTCAACAAAGGAGAGCCAACAGAGACTACAACATGGAAAATAATCCTCTCCCTATTGATGAAATTCCTCCCGAGAATGAACAAGTGCCAAGGGCACATGAAGAGGTACCAAGAAATTATGGAGGAGAAGTCCCTAGGCAGCGAACGATAAGGGACTATGCTGTGCCAAGATGGACTGAAGACCATAGGACAATTGTGCTGCCAAGAGGAGTACAATTTGAACTGAAACCAGCAACTATCAACATGGTGCAAAGAAATCAATTTTCTGGATCAGAAGTGGAAGATCCTGCACAACACTTGGACTTATTTTTGGAGATTAGTGACACTGTGCAGATTCCAGGAGTGACACCTGATGCTGTAAGACTGAAATTATTTCCTTTTACCTTGATTGGAAAGGCAAGAGAGTGGTTGCAAATGTTACCAAGACAGTCAATTACATCGTGGGATCAATTGCAAGAAAGGTTTCTGATGAAATTTTTCCCACCTAAAAAAACAGCAAATATTCGCAACAGCATATTTCAATTTAGTCAATTGAGTGATGAGCCCTTTTATGAGGCTTGGGAAAGATTCAGAAGATTGTTAAGAAGCTGTCCGCATCATGAAATACCAATCTACCATCTGATGCAACAATTTTATTCTGGTATTTCACCACAAACGAAATCTTTGCTGGATGCATCATCAGGAGGTTCTTTTATGAATAGGATACCAGAAGAAGCATTCCAGCTGCTGGATGAAATGGCATCAAATGACGCTCAGTGGGCTAATCATAGATCAATCTCAAGAAGACAAGGAATACATAGTGTAGATGAAGTGTCAATACTGAGGGCACAGGTGGAGTCAATGCAAAACGAGATGAAAAACTTAAGGGTGAAAAATGTAGCATCTGTTTCTCAAGAAGATGAGTGGTATGAAAGTGGGCAGTATGCTCAAGAGAGTGCATCAATGGGAAATGTTAATGCTGTAGGGGATTATCGGAGGAGTGACCCCTATAGTAACTCAAACAACCCAGGCTGGAGAAATCACCCGAATTTTTCTTGGAAAGATGGAAATCAGAATGCCTCATCCTCTCACCCACCAGCAAGACCACCTTTCAACCAAAGTACTCAGCACAATCAAGGACATTCATACCAACCCCAAACATCCAACCAATACCAAATGCCATACCCACCACATCACAACCATGGACAGAACTTCAATCAACCACAAGCTCAATCATACCATCCACCGGGATACCCACCTAGGCCACCTATGCAAGAGAAGAAGCCAAATCTTGAGGATATGATGGCTAACTTCATAAACAGTCAGCAGCAATTCATGACAAATCAAGAATCTAGGTGGAAATCTCAAGAGCAGTGGAACCGAAACCAAGATGCTTCTATGAGAAATCTGGAAACTCAGTTGGATCAGCTTGCAAATTCTGTATCCCAAAGGCAGCCAGGAACATTTCCATCAAATGTGGATCGAAATCCAAAAGAGGAAGCAAAAGCAATTACACTGCGAAGTGGAAAGGATGTTGTACAAAGAGAAGATCAAGGTAAAAATTCTTCCTCAGAAGAGAAGGAGCCAACACGGACGGTAAGTAATTCGAACTTTAATTTTGAAATGAATGAAAATGCTCCTAAAAAGGATAAAGGTAAGAGTATAGTGAATCTAAGGGTAGAGGATCTCGACATAAATAGACTGCCATTTCCTGCTATTGCTAGACAAGAAAAGAAAAATGAGCAAAAAGCTAGGTTTATAGAAATGTTTAAGAAATTACACATTAATTTACCATTTGCTGAAGCTTTAGCTCATATGCACAACTATGCTAAATTTATGAAAGAACTATGTTCTAATAAAAAGAAATTAGAAGGGCATGGAACTGTTCAACTAACAGAAAATTGCAGTGCTATAATCATGAACAAGATCCCTGAGAAATTGGAAGATCCAGGTAGCTTCACTGTACCTTGTGCAATTGGTGAAAATTTTTATGGTAATGCTTTGTGTGATTTAGGTGCAAGCATAAATCTAATGCCTTATTCTATTTGCAGGAAGCTGAATCTTAGTGATCTTAAGGAGACGGGAATGAGACTCCAACTTGCGGATAGGTCGGTGAGGCGACCCAAGGGAGTGATATAGGACTTGTTAGTGAAAGTGGGGAAGTTTATTTTTCCAGTAGACTTTGTGGTGATGGAAATGGAAGAGGACAGGAAAGTACCACTTATTGTGGGGAGACCATTTTTAAACACCGCAAAAGCTTTGATTGATGTGCATGGGCAAACTGTTACCCTGAGATTCAATGATGAAAAATTAGTTGTTGATATGAACAAAGCTCAAAGGTATCCATCAGATGATTTAGAAGAATCTGCTTACTTTATGGATACAATAGACAAGTGTGTAGAAGAAGTGCAAGAGAAAATGTTAGAAGCTGATCCGGTGAATGAGGATTTACTGCATTCTTTGGAAAATGAAAAATTGGAAGATGAGGAAGTGATTGCAGCTGTGGAGCAAGAAAGTGAAGAAGAAAACACACAGGAAGAAGGACTGAACCTGGAAAAGGGGGATACACATTCTAAACTTAACCCTCTTCCTTCACATTTAAAATATATATTTTTAGAAGATAATGCAAAACCAGTAATTATTTCATCTTTATTGACAGGTTTGGAAGAAGAAATGCTTATTGAAGTACTCAAGAAGCATAAAGGAGCAATTGGCTGGTCAACTTCAGATTTAAAAGGAATCAGCCCCAGCTATTGTACGCACCGGATACTTATGGAAACTGACTTCAAACCGGTGGTGCAACCACAAAGGCGGCTAAATCCAGCAATGCAAGAAGTGGTGAAAAAGGAGGTACTCAAGCTCCTTGATGCAGGTATTATCTATCCCATTTCTGATAGCAATTGGATCAGTCCAGTCCAATGTGTACCAAAGAAAGGAGGGATGACAGTTGTAGCCAATGAAAAAAATGAATTAATTCCCACACGCACAGTGACAGGATGGAGGGTGTGCATAGACTATAGGAGGTTAAATAATGCAACCAGAAAGGATCATTTTCCTTTACCTTTTATTGACCAAATGTTGGAAAGATTGGCAGGAAATGGATTCTATTGTTTTTTAGATGGATATTCAGGTTACATGCAAATACCCATAGCTCCAGAAGATCAAGAAAAGACTACATTTACCTGTCCCTATGGCACATTTGCATACAGGAGAATGCCCTTCGGGCTGTGCAACGCACCGGCTACATTTCAGCGGTGTATGATGGCAATTTTTCATGACTTCATAGAAAAATTTATGGAGGTGTTCATGGACGATTTTACCATTTATGGGAGTCATTTTGAGAGCTGCCTTAGGCATTTAGAATTGGTGTTAGAAAGGTGTAAGAAGACCAACTTGGTGCTGAATTGGGAAAAATGCCATTTCATGGTAAGGGAAGGCATTGTGCTTGGGCACAAAATTTCTGAGAAGGGGATAGAAGTTGACAAGGCAAAGGTAGTGGTGATAGAAAAGTTACCACCCCCAACTAGTGTGAAAGGCATTAGAAGTTTCTTGGGACATGCAGGATTTTACCGCCGGTTTATCAAAGATTTTTCAAAAATTGCTAAACCTTTATCAAATTTGTTGATGAAAGATGCTCCTTTTAATTTTGACGATGAATGTATGCTGGCTTTTCAGACTTTGAAACGGAGGCTCATTTCAGCCCCGGTGATTATTTCTCCGGATTGGAATTTACCTTTTGAATTAATGTGTGATGCAAGTGATTTTGCAGTTGGGGCAGTACTTGGGCAGCGAAGAGAAAAGGTATTTTGTACGGTTTATTATGCAAGTCACATTTTGACAGGAGCTCAAATGAATTACACCACAACGGAGAAGGAACTTCTTGCAATTGTGTATGCATTCGAAAAATTCAGGCAATATTTGCTGGGAGCAAGAATTGTGGTGTGGTCTGACCATGCTGCCTTGAGACACCTATTTGCAAAGAAGGAATCCAAACCAAGACTGATCAGATGGGTACTTCTACTGCAAGAATTCGACCTAGAAATTAAAGATAAGAAGGGAGCAGAAAACTTTGTAGCAGACCATTTGTCAAGACTGGAAAATGCTCACATTGAGAAAGGGGAGATTTCAGATTTATTCCCTGATGAACATATTTGTGCTTTGTTTGAAAATGACATTTTTGTTCCTTGGTTTGCTAATTTAGCTAATTTTCTCGCAGGGGGATTTATGCCAAAGGATTTCACATGGCAGCAGAAAAAGAAGTTAAAAGCTGATGCAAAGCATTATCTTTGGGATGACCCTTATCTATTTCGTTTGTGTGCAGATCAAGTGCTGAGAAGATGTATTCCAGATGAGGAGAAAGGTGAGATTATCATAGCCTGTCATAGTGGAGAAGCTGGTGGACATCATGGACCAAACCGGACGGTATCAAAAATTTTATCTTCTGGTTTTTATTGGCCTACCATGTTTAAAGATGTTCAAAGTTTTGTGAAAACATGTGATAGATGTCAACGGGTAGGAAATATTTCTAAGAAAGATGAAATGCCGTTAACCAATATGCTTGAAGTGGAATTATTTGATGTGTGGGGGATAGATTTCATGGGGCCTTTTCCAATATCCTTTGGTTTTGAGTATATATTAGTAGCTGTGGATTATGTGAGTAAGTGGGTAGAAGCCATAGCTACTAAGACTTGCGATGCCAAAATTGTACTAGAATTCCTTAGGAGGAACATTTTCACTAGGTTTGGCACGCCAAAGGCCATAATTAGTGATGGGGGCAGGCACTTTGTTAATCATCAATTTACTGCCCTATTAAAGAAATTTGGTGTGAGGCACAAAATTTCCACCCCATATCATGCTCAAGCAAATGGACAGGTTGAGGTTTCTAATAGAGAACTCAAAACAATCCTAGAAAAGACTGTAAATTCATCTAGGAAGGATTGGTATTTGAGGCTGGATGAAGCTTTATGGGCCTATAGAACCGCATTCAAAACGCCTATAGGGTTATCCCCGTTTAAGTTAGTCTATGGTAAGGCATGCCATCTCCCTGTCGAACTTGAACACAAAGCTTATTGGGCAACCAAATTTCTTAATTTCGATGTTAAGAGTGCAGGTGAGAAGAGACTTCTCCAGATGAACGAGTTGGAAGAAATACGCTATTGGTCATACCAATAAGCAGAGAAGTATAAGGAAAATACGAAGAGATGGCACGACAAGAAACTGATCAGAAAGGAATTCACTCCAGGTATGAAAGTCCTATTGTACAATAGTCGATTAAGATTGTTTCCTGGAAAATTGAAGTCGCGGTGGACGGGACCATTTGAAGTGGTAAGTGTGACTGACTTTGGAGCTATCACGATCAGAAAACAACCTGGGAGTGAGGAATTCAAGGTAAATGGCCATCGATTAAAACCATATTTTGAGAACCGCGCTGAATTGGCAGCGGTAATCATTATTTTCGATGCTGAGTGAGGTAAATTCAAAGTCTAGCTGAGGACTCTTAAACTCAGAACTACATTCTCTACTCTATTTGTTTTAATTTTAAATTTTAGTCATTTTTATTTCTTGTGTGTTTTTAATTAGTTTAAATTTTTGTCAATAGATTCATGAACTACAAAAATATAAAGTTGAAGCAAATTGGATTGCAGATTCTGGACATATGCATGATAAAAGTTTTTAAAGCAGGGCATTAGTTTGAGTTTTTTTTTTATGCATTAATAGATGGATGTGTGCTTCAATTAAATTAAGGGGTTTAAAATAAAAAAAAAAATAAAAAAAATAAAAATAAAAAAAAAATAAAAAAAATCATTGTAGGTTAATTTACCAATTCATTTTGCATTTGTTGAATTTTAGCATTAGAATTTTTTAAGTCTCAGAGGTAAATTACTCAGCCGCGTGAGCAATCGCTCCGCCGCGTGAAAAAAATGCCCAGTCGCGTAGAAACTGCCCTGGCCGAGTGAGGCCATACGCAGCCACGCATAGAAACGAACCAGCCGCGCTAGGGACTGCGCGGCCGAGTGGGAAATGGCCCACCTGCGCAAGTGCCATGCGCGGCTGAGTGGGAAATCACCCACCTGCGCATAGGAGATGCGCAGCCGCGCATCTCCTTTGCGCATGACATGCGCAGCCGCGCATGTCACATGCGCAGCCGCGCATGTGACATGCGCAGCTGCGCAATCCTCCCTTCCCAGCCTCACGCAGGCGCGTGAGGTGCTGTCCCTTGGTGTTTATTTATTTGTTCTCTGTTCTTTCCACAAGCCTTCTGTTTTGCTCTCTCTTCCATATACCCACGTCAGTGTATCCCCTTCACACACCATCATTACATAAACCACCATTTCTCAAATTTCTTGCATCATTCCACTCCATTTCAGTTCAAGTAAGTGTTTTTCTAAAGATTGCTCCTTAATTTGATTAATTATTTTCATTTTTTTTACTTTATTCGTTGTTCTTAATGTACATGATTTGGGTTAATTTCAACATGCCATTTAAATCTCATTTTAAATTCTTTTGGCAAACTTGTTTCTTGTGTGCTTAATATGTATGCTCTTGTTGCTTGGTCTCAATTTTGGTAGCGAACGCACCTAAATTTGGCTTTCAAATTCACTGTCAAACATGTGCACACGACCTGCTCGATGAAATGCCCAAATCAATTTTTTTTTTCAATTTTGTTCATGGTTTCTGATTTTGTGCCGTATCTCTGAGGTTAAAATTTCATACATAATAAATCTGAATTATTGGATTATTAAGTTCTCAAACTTACGAGGGGATTCTATTAAGCCTATACTTAATAAGTATGTAATCATTTTACTCATAAAATATCGCAAGACAATTAACAATTAAAATAAACTCATTTATTATAAAGTTAAATGCCATCATGATAAGTAAATAAAGGCATTTATTTAACCAATAAATAAAATTCAATAATTCCAAAATAAGACACTCATGTTAAATATTAATAGGAAACATAAATCCTATTTAATAAAAATAAACACCAACTCAAAATTGATGCTAATGTCAACTATTCTAGAAGTATAGATTTCATAAAATCTTTTTAGTTATTAGGATTATATCTTTGACCAATTTTATCAATTCATCAAGCAACTCATAAGTCAAATGATGAAGTCATGGACGATGCACACTCCGTCAATTTCTCAATACCATCACAGATTTTAGTGTTGCTTCTCAATACTTGCCCTTTTGGCAACTCTAACTTCTCAATACTTGCCCTTTTGGCAACTCTAACTAAAGTTCCATTTACATACTCAGACCACCAGTCCAAATGCACTCTTGCATTTGTTCTCACACATTTGCTTTATGATGCACTATTGCATCAATATTATCAGCTCAAATCTTCCTTCGCATTCTGATATTACTTATAGATTGCACTCTTGCATTTGTCAAAGCAACCTATGCTCAATTTAAAGAAGAATTAGTGTCCTTATTCAACATTTTTGTAACATAATACAGAAAATTTTTATACACTCATGTATAAATACACATAATTGAAACACATTTCAATCCATAAATAAGGACAGAAACTCAAAAAATTTTCAAAATATTTTTAAAAAATTTTCGAAAGCAGAAAACACATTTTCTACACATTTTTAATATTTTATTTTGAAATTAAACACATTTAAATATCAAAAATAAATAATTTATTTTCTGGTCATTAAAGAATTTTGAAAAAATGACCAAAAAATCAGAAATAATTTCAAAAAATTATTTGATAAAATTCGGAACTGAAAAGGTGGTCGGAGAACGCCGCACGCACCGAGGAAGGGAGAGCAGACGCGCAGCACCCGCTATCACGCGCATCTCCCTCGGTTTCGCCACGTGGCAACACCACATATCTCCACGTATTGCCACCTCATCTACATTCGCCACTTGTCAACACCCTATTCGTCCACGTGGTGAACATGTGGCGCTGGAGACATGTCACCCATGACACATGGCGGACACGTGGCATGGCACCATTGGGCCACCTGTCAGTTTTGCCATGTCATCACTGACATCTGGCGTGACACGTGGCACAACCTCAGTTGTCCACGTGTCACACCCTAGTTTAGCCACATGTCAACCCCTCCATATGCTACGTGGCATGGGCCTCTGCCATCCACGTGGCACTCATCTATTGGGCCACGTGTCAGTCGGTTGACATGTCATCTCCACATAGCATAGCCGCCGCTACCCACATGTCGATCTCCCATTGGGCCACGTGTCTCCAGTGACGCATCACTGGAGACACGTGGCGTCGCGCATGTGAGCCACCACTCACCGCGCACGTGCCGCCTTCCTGGCGGTTTCTAGAGCTCCCGGTTTCGGCCGATGAGGGGTTTTCAGGGTCTGTGAATCCAATGGTGAGATCAAAAATTAAAAATTTCGACTTCTAGTTAGCCGTTTTGAACACTCATGTTCATCCCCTTGGGTTTCGGTGTACAAATACATGAAATTGAGCCGAAATATACACGCATATATATTTTTCACACAAAAATTAAATTTTTGTTGTGTTCATTGCATCCCAAATCTAATAATTTTACACATAAAATTTTAGATCTATTTAGCCACATGCCAGGACGTAAAAACAACGGCTATAATACCAATGAACGATTTGGAAATTATAACGAATATATAATTTATACGGAGGTAATATTAAATAATGGTATCTACCTCTTCTAGCGCAGAAACTCGTTGTGGAAGCGCCTACAATGATCCCATTTGTTTCTGGTCACTGGCCTAACTTTTATCCACATGCAGGATAACAACAGCTATTCCACAATCTAAAAATCTCTGAAAAATTAAGATAAAAAACTGTGAGTGGGAACGAGCAGTCTTGCGGCGTATACGTTTTCTCATTACCAAATAATGAGGATCTCACCTCTATTTATAGAGATTCTAAAAGATAGAGATCTAACTCTAGTTTAATTCAAACTATTTATGAGATAGGATTTGGTAATTTTATTCAGATTAAATAATTCAATTTAGTTTGAATTGAAATTTAATTTAGTTATGGACGTATCACAACTCTATCATTAATAATAATATTGTCTTATAACTAGTTTCCAGTTTAATAATAATCTATAACTATATGATAGGTGAGCCATAAAACAGGTTCAAATTGATGAGACGGGGCCTGACTCGCCTGAGCCTAACGCTATTTATCTATTATCACATAATTTGAAATTTTTAGAAAGTTTCTTTAATTATCATATCTCATATTATTAATTTCTTTTATTAATTCAATCATGCCCCTTTTATTGGCAGCATATAATTTAATTTTTTTCCCTTCAGTATCCATTCATAGTCTTTCATGAAAATTAAATTTTGCTGACCAATCCCTGCTCCCATACACTGAGAAACCTGCTCCCATACACTGAGAAAAGTAATTCTTTTTTTTTCGACTTTAATTTTTATGTCATGATTGGGATAAAAAAAAAATTATTTCGAAAAGTATTCAGTTTTTAAAATATTATCAATAAAGTCTTTTGGTCGAAATATAATTAATATGACGATTGAGTATTGACATGATAAGTCATATCAGTTTAAAATATTTTGAAAAATACTATGTAAAATATTTCAGAATATGCCATATAAAGCCATATTAGAGTTTCGATACTGAATTCATGATTTTCCTACCAAAATAGTATTTCAGTGCCGAATTTATTATTTTCTAATTAAAAGTGATTTTAATAATATTTCAAAAATTGAGATATTTTTATAAAATAAATATTTTTTATGACCCAAATTGTTATTGGTAGTTAAGTGATTATGAATAAAATTAATCTCATTTAATTATGATGTTTGGTTAAGATAGCTTAAAATTTCTTACATAAAACATAATAAATTTTCATGAGATAAGAAGTGGCAGCCCAACACAAAATCGACATTTTATTTTATATCACAACAAATGAAATAAACCAATTTGAATTTCAATGAACTCAATCTGATAACCATTTGAGTTCCGAAAGGGCTATTAAAAGTTTTAAAGCCTATTCATCAAGCATTATTATTTTGTCATTTATTTACTTTGTAGGTAAACTAAATAAATTGTGAATTGTATGATGTATTTTTTTAAAATGTGTTATTCATGTTTATTTATATATATTGTATATATGTTGAATTAAAATGTTTCTAATACTAACTCACACCATAATTTTGTTTTTTTACCTAACTAATTTTTGTATTCGATCAAACATAAATTCTCTTTTTTAAATGTTATAATTAAACTTACTACTGACCCTGAAGGCTTTAAGTCATTTCAAATTCTAGCGTCGAGTTATAACAGTTTAGTTACTTTTTGAATTATAGCACATAATAGGGTATTAATCTGGTCATGACAATTCAATTACTTTCCAATTGTTTGAACTCTATCATTTCTTACCCCACATTCTAAGCATATATGTAGAGAAGTACGAGGCCTTTTACTAGCTCAAGCATAGTATGAGTTTGGGCCTCCTTATAAGTTAATTGTAACATATCATATATCAGTTCTTTTACATGACATGCTATGTTTTGATTAAATTTCATTTCGGTTATTGTTGGTCTATTTGAATATTTGTATAATAGGCAGAGTTTCTGGGAACTATGTCTGATCTGTAAAGGGATGTATATGAGTTGTCTTTTATCTCATTTACTTAGAGTAAATTGTACAGTTTATACACAAGTAACTGCTAATAGAAAAATACAAAGAATATATGGGATAAATACAAACTAAACAAAGTATATCCCTTAACACCTCTCCCCCCCCCCCCCCCCCCCCCCTCAAGCCAATGGGTGTCCCAAACTTGAAGCCTCTGTCGAAGATGGAGAAACCGTGTGGCACCTAGCGGTTTAGTGAAGATGTCTGCTAACTGACCATCGGAGGCAAGGAATTTGATATTCACAGTGCCGTTGGCCACCAATTCCCTAACAAAGTGATAGTTCAACTCAATGTACTTTGTTCGAGCATGAAAAACAGGATTTCGACTAAGGCATATTGCACCTATATTATCACACCACATGGTGATGTTGCTGAGACGACAGTGACCTATTTTCTTCAGCAGAGATTGAACCCACAACAACTCGGCAGCAGCATTGGCCATGGTCTTGTACTCACTCTTTGTACTTGAACGAGCTATTGTTGGTTGCTTCTTAGCTCCCCACGAGACAAGGCTCTGACCAAGGAAAATGTAGTAACCTCCAGTAGATCTCCTGTCATCTGGGCAGCCACCCCAGTCAGCATTAGAGTAACTATGTATAGAATTTGTAGGTTGAGCAGGTAACAGAAGTCCATGTTGGCTTGCGCCTTGCAAATATCGAAGTAATCGCTTCACAGCCTTCCAGTGAATATCGGTTGGGGCATGCATAAATTGGCATAACTTGTTGACTGAAAATGAGATGTCAGGGCGAGTCAGGGTGAGGTACTGCAATGCACCAACAACTTGGCGATATTGAGCTCCATTTTGAATAGGCTGACCCATAGATTTAGACAAAATGGGAACAGTGGCCATTGGTGTAAGGCAAGATTTTGCTTCAAGGAGATTAGTTCGCTCCAAGAGATCATGAATATACTTGGATTCACGAAGCAACAGGCCACTAGGAGAATGATCAACTTCTATACTAAGGAAGTAGGCAACACGACCAAGGTCTCTAATTGGGAATTCCACCTCCGTTAGAGAGATGGTATGCCAAACTGATTCTAAGGAGTTCCCTGTTACCAAAATGTCATCAACATAGCAAAAAACAAAGGTGAAAATGTCAGCACATATATTAATAAATAACGAGTTGTCAGCTTGTGATTTTTGAAATCCCTTAACCAGAAGAAATGTGCACAATCTTGAGAACCACTCCCCAGGGGCCTGGTTAAGTCCATACAACGACTTACACAGAAGACAAATATGATCAAGATGAGTTGAATCCTTAAACCCCGGTGGCTGCTGCATGTACAGCGGTTTCAGTTAAATTGCCATGCAGGAAAGCATTGGATACATCCAGTTGGTGAATTGGCCAATGATGAGAGGAAGCAAGAGCAAGGATAATCCGAATGGTAGTTGATTTTACCACTGGGCTGAAGGTCTCATTGTAGTCTATACCAGGCTTCGTACCAGGCTGAAGGTCTCATTGTAGTTTGTCAACCGTGCCATCAGTCCGACGTTTGATCTTAAACAACCACTTACATCCAATGACATTCGTATTAGGAGGTCGAGGTATAAGCAGCCAGGTATGGGTACCAAGAAGTGCCTGTATCTCACGAGACATGGCATCATGCCACACTAGAAATTTTCGAGCAAGAGCAAGGTATTTTGGTGGTTTCCTAGACTCCGGTGGATGAAGTTGCATAGGATGTGTCTTAATTGGGGGTTAAGGCGAGATACAGATAGGAGCAGGGGAAGTAGGAGGTGGAGATTGAGTACTTGAAGTAGAGGATAAAGGTGTATGTAAAGAGGTGTGCAGGGGAGGAGTGGTAGCAGGTTGTGAAGAAGAAGAAGAAGAAGAAGAAGAAGAATAAAAGGGAGTTGAGGACATACCAGAGGAGATGACAGCCGAGCTCGGGATAGGTACCTGCCAAGTCATCCACGGTGAAGCAGGAGGAGATGGGGAAACCGAATCACATGGGAAGGATGACATGCTGAATGGGAACAAGGATTCATCAAAGTTAACATGCTTAGCAATATAAAGTCGGTCACTGGATGGATTAAGGCATAAGAAATCAGAATGAAACTTTGATTTACCCAAATAAACATATTGGTGGCTACGGAAGTCAAACTTATGTTTATTATTGGGTCAAAGAAGAGGATAAACAACACACCCAAATATTTTGAAGCTTCGAAAATCAAGGGTTTTGTAAAAAAGACGGAAGTAGGGAGACTCATTTTGAAGAGATGGAGAAGGCAGACAATTTATAAGTTCAACACTGGTGTTCACAGCATAGTTCCAAAACCGAAAAGGAACTTTGGAATGGGCAAGCAAAGTGAGACTAGTATCAATAATATGGCGAATTTTCCTTTCAGAAATGCCATTCTGTTCATGAGTATAAGGACATGCTAGATGATGTATAATACCATGTTTTCGAAAATGAGGAGATAATTTTTGAAATTCACCACCAAAATCAAATTGAAATTTCTTTATGTCACAGTTGAACTGTCATTTGACCATTGCTTGAAATTCAAGAAAAACATGAAACACATCACTCTTGAGTTTGAGACAATAAACCCAAGTAAACTCAGTATATTCATTAACAAATAAAATAAAATATTTTTGATTCAAAATAGAATCAACCGGGGCAGGACCCCATACATCAGAGTGTATTATTTCAAAGGGAGTAGTGCTACGTCGAACAATAGGACACAAATCGGTTTTGGTCAATTTGCCCAAAGGACAAGAGGAACACTTTTTATTGGAAGCAGAAAAAGAAAGACTGTTGGAACGTAAAATAGTAGAAGCAATTCTCTTATTACAGTGACCCAGCCTTGCATGCCATGTATCAAATGAGACAGTTTCCTCAAGAAACGGTTGCTTCAGCGTGGGTGGCAAGACGTACAGACCTCGATCACTCGGGCCTCTCAAGAGGATGTCCTTCGTCACTTGGTGCTTAACCAAAAAATGGGAAGGCCAAAACATGATTGGTTAATAAATTATGACTTGTTATATACTTTAACGATTATAATTTTGTATTTACTTTGAATTTGTAGTTTAGTTAATAATTGGTATATTTGATTTTGTATTTTAAATTGTTTTGCTTAATCAAAATGAGATTTATATAATAGTTTTATTAGTGTTTATATGGGGTCAATTTCACTCATGCTCACTCAACTTATCACTTATCGCACAAAAGTAACCGACTTTTTTTTTTCTGACTTAAATGTCACTGAACTTCTAATATTTTTGCAAAAAAGTCATGTAAATCGAAATCCGGCGAGAACTCTTGCCGGATTGATGATATGGCATATGACACGTGCCGACGAATAGTAAATACATGACTTTTTTGCAAAAATATTAGAAGTTCGGCAACATTTAAGTTGGAAAAAAAAAAGTTGGTTACTTTTATGCGATAAATGATAAGTTTAGTGACCGTGAGTGAAATTGATTTAGATATAACATTTGTTGAAAATATTGTTAAACGACATGTAATTTCTGACATGGCATGACATGTCATCAATTCGGCGCGAGTTCTTACCGGATTCCGGTTAACATGATTTTTTTGCAAAAATATTAAAAGTTCAGTGACATTTAAGTCAGAAAAAAAAAGTCGGTTATTTTTGCGCGATAAGTGATAAGTTGAGTAATCGTGGGTGAAATCAATCCTATTTATATGCTTAAAATTTTAATTGGTTAAAAATCAAAAATTAAGGTTAATTGAACTACAAAAATCGAAAATGATTAAATAGTTAACCGAAATAAATGGTTAAATTTATGGTTAGTAATTTTTAAACATCAATATTAATGAATTAATTGATAAAATTGTAGTCATGCAAACTTTTACTATTTTACACCTTAAATTGATAAAAATATTCACCCCAATGCTTATTTGGATTCCCTCTTCTCCCCCCAGTTCGATATATGCCTTAATTGCCTGATAGTTCGACACCCTCTTTTCCTCCAGTTGTTGGAGAATGACCCACTGTTTGTATTATGGGTTCGTTTAGCTGCAATTTTATACATGTTTTCCTTTTCATTCTTGCTTATTCGAATGCAAACAAAATGTATATGTTGGTTATCTAATATTGAGTGGGTTTATTACTCAAGAAATTCAGACTACGGTCCAAAATCCTCCGGTACTTAGAATCATTAAATTATACGCATCATTGGATAGGCATGAAATTGATCTAAGCCTATCTTGGTAACAGTGATTGGCAAAGTTAATCAGCTAACTTAGATCTAATATTGAAGCAGATTATCGTATTTATGTCATGTTGTTGTTGTTTTTTTTTTTAATAACCTTTTACTTGGGATAATTGTCAAGGTCTTTTCGTGATGTTGGTGATACAACTGTGCTACGATGTTTTGACATAAAACTTTTTAACTTCATTCCAAGTAAAGAAATTGAAGAGAAAAGGTTGTTTCATGTAAAGATCACAATCTCATCCTCAGTTATTTATAGTTAAGCCTAAAGTTTAGGGATGTAAACCTTAAAGAAACATGGTCCACTCTTCATTCTTCCATAATTTCAATCTCGAACTTATCAGTAGAGAATATGTTGAGATTTCTTATGTTTTAAGAGTTGGATATCATTTGAAAACAAAAAGTCAAATCTTGAAAGGATGAAAAAGGAGAAAACCATTCATCTACGCACATCCATCTGTAGCAGGAAAAAAGAGTATCTGTATTATAAAGGAAATAAAAGATATCATATATATAATGCTGCTGTATCCAATTAATAAACCAGCAAGATTTTTCAAGCAGAGAGAAAACCTTAACAGCATTAGTTGCTGCAACCCATATACCATTCTACGATCGCCTTTCTAATAAGTTATCTTTTATTCCGAATTGTCTTTGCATAAAAAAAATACACTATCAACTAATTATGGAGTATGCAACTAATTAAGAAAAAAAACATGTGATCATGCATATCTGTAACCAAAATGTACTTGTTTCTCCATCAATATAATTAAACAAAGAGGCAATGCCACATATAGATACGTTCTCAAAACAGCGGTACGCCTATGAAAACGCAAAAGTATTTACAATTTGAGCTCTCCCTTCTAGCTGCCCGAATGTTCAGACACCAATTTAGACATTTTGTTGTTATCAATTTGCACGATATCAACCAAAAGAATTTTGGGTTGGGGAGGCCCACTTGGATGCACTCCTGGTTGGATCATAAACAAATAAGATCATAAGTAGATTAAAATTTTATGGTCATGTACGGATTGGATTGTATCATGATCCAAACGGGTCAATATTGTTAAATGAGTCAAACTTTATTATTTTTTTTTTTGTCTTTTTAAGATTATTAAAAAAAAATATGCATATATGAACTATAAAAATTTATTTTTATATTTATATTATATAAAAAATTATAAAAATATAAATGGGCCCGGTTGAATCATGATCCTTCACTTGCATCGATTCAAATGGGTCAAATTTGGCTAAAAAAATATAGATCATATGGATCAGATTTGAGTGTATCGGATCAAATTTTTATAGATTTACTTATAATTCAAATATTATAAAAATATTTAACTTGCTAAAGTAAAATATTCATAAAAGTATTTAATGCTCTAATTAAGTTTCTTACTTAACCAAATGATAATTCACCAATCATATATTAAATTAATCATGAAACTAAGTCCATTAGACAGCAAGAAAGCAATTAAGATAAGGTAAAAAAAAAAAAAAAACAAACATCTGTGATTGAGATACAAAGAACTCACTTTTAAGCAAAATAATTCTTACTTGCAGCAGCTGGGCTACCTGAATTTAACAAAATCCACAACTCCATAAAATGAAATTTGCAGCAATTATACACAAACATATCATTTTATATCAATTTATATGTGGCTCTCCACATTACTATATCATTACTTTAAAGCCTCTTCTTTAACAAATTGAATTGAATTTCAAGATATTATTAAAACTATTTGATTATTCAACCACATGGGCCCATTATTGGGCCATATGTTCTATTCTAATGTACATATGTGATAGCTTGGAATCCATTTTTGATTTGTAGATATGGACGAACATGTTAGGCTGCGACAAATGCAAATATGCTAATTAATCATAACATAATAATATATTGATATTTGTTAGAACCTTTGAGATGAATTATTTAAATGGGAAGAAACTTGTACAAGAAAGTTGTTTTACGTGCCTCAAAATGAAGCCATCTCGACCGATTGCTTTTGCTTCGCTATTGGATTTCACGGCATAGAATAAATTTCACCCAATTGTGCCTTTTGTCTCTAATCATATCCAATTTGTGGGAACATTTCATTAACCTGTCTTGTACGAATCCATAAAAATAAATAAATAAAAAATTACTTATAATTTTGTGCATTTGGTGATGGCAATTAAAAAAATAATAAAAAAGTCAAATTATCTTCTAATTTCCCGCTAATAAATTTCGTTTGAATGTTAATCATTTCTAATATTAATCATAAGTATAATATTGTTAATTTGTTATTTGTTAAGTGGGTGTATGTCAGAATCTCAACTGTAGAGAGTGGAATCGTGGGTAAATTAATAGTATAGAATAAAGAAAAAAAAATAGTACAATGTTTCATTAATTTAAGTTTGTATTAGTTGCTTTCAAAAAAAGATTGTATTAATCAACAAGATCAGTCTTTTCTAGTAGCTATATATATGTCAACCTAGCTCGTAAAAGACTATTGCAGAGAGGATGATGAGTATTAGGTTTTTAAACATAGTTTGTTATTCTCTCTTCTAGTACATTTGTCAATTACCTTATTACACCATATTCTGAAAATAAAAAAAGTTATTATGTAAAGTAGTGTTTACAGCTTCACAAGTATTAAACAAAGATATTCTGAATGTAGAAATATTCCTAATATCGTACATACAAAACCAATAGTAAAAAATACCACATGAAGATATATTTTTAATTTATACTCCAAAGCTGGCATTCTATTTTGACTTGACAAATAAAATAAAAAAATGCACCAAAATTCTGAACATTTTATTTATGTTGCAATGACCATCTCTGAGCTTATAAAAGCAATTAAAATTCTTAATCTTATCTCTCAATGTGATTCTTGTTGCTACATCAAGATGTAAACTTTTCAAGAACAAATCCTTAAATTAAGATATGCAAAATCTAATATGAGGCCATGCTAATTGCACTGTGTATGATGGCTGCCAACTAGATTGTTTTAGTACTTTTGAAGCCATGATCGAATTGAATTAAATGCGATTTGATTCCAGCCAAAACTTTCTGTTAAAGCTTTAGACCAAAGGGGTATCATTTTCATGATCAAGGTGGTAACCCAATCTGATTTTATAGCACATACAAGCTCTCTCTCTCTCTCTCTATATAGATTGTATTATAAATCGACAACAATACATCAAATTTTAGAGTCAGCATACAGCTTTTTTTGTGTAAAGTCATTCCATAATTAAATTAATCCATTAGCTCAACTAATTTCAATTCGTGATGGACATATTCACAAAAAGACAAAAGGTTAATTTTGAAGTATTTAAGAGTGTTTTATCTCATCTCACCTCTTTCGACCCATCTAGCAATAAACTATTTATTGTTCTCACTGTGGATATTACGTAGGTACATGTTGAATTCTGTTAGGAAAATTACGCAAATTTTCATACGGTCTGATTTGTGAGAGATAAAGTAAATATGAAATAATAGTAAACAAAAATTGATAATGGAGTTCGGCAAATTATGCCTACGTTTTCGGGCTGCTACAGACTTTTTACTGAAAAAACTATATAAAGTATTTACAAAGCGCTCACAATTTCTCACAATCCATAACCCAAATACAACCAGAAAATTGCTCTCAATTTTCTCTCACTCAACTCTTTCTGTACTCACTATATTTTTCACACATAAATTTGAGAAGGTGGAGGAGTCTATTTATGACTCCTCCTCCCATGCATTAATGAGAAAGAAAAAAAAACGTCGGTGGCACATTTATTATTTTTCAAATATGGCTATTGTCTCCCCCTTTGAAAAACAACATAATAAATGTTTATGATCCATTTTTTTTACTAACAATTGCCATGGTTGTTGCCCCCTTTGAAAAACAATATAATAAATGATCATAAGCCATTCTTTTTGACTAACAATCTCTTACTTGAAAACTGATTTCAATCTGTCTTCATACCTCGATCATGCAGCAGCGTACCTTGGTCTTTTATTCTAGCAAACCAACTGAAGTTGAGCACAACTTCAATTTATCAATAGTCACTGCTTTTATCAACATATCTGTTGGGTGTCTAATTCCTTGAATTTTCTTCAATTTTAGCACCTCATCCTCAAGCAGAGATCTGATGAAATGATAACGAAGACCAATGTGCTTCGTTCTTAAGTGAAATGTTGAATTCTTTGCTAGATGTATTGCACTCTGACTATCACTATGCAAAACACTCCTCTCATGGATGAATCCCAACTCTGTTAACAATCCTTGAAGCCATATCAGTTTTTTACTAGCTTCTGTCACAGCTATGTACTCAGCTTCTATACTGGATAGGGCAACAATTTTTTGTATTTGCGACATCCAACTGACAGCTGTAGTTCCAACTGTGAATATATAACTTGTGGTACTTCTCCGGTGATCAACTTCACCTCTAAAGTCTGCATCTATGTAGCCTTGTACTTTTAGTTCTCTTTTGCTAAAATACAAGTACTTTTCTGTAGTTCCTCGTAGATACCTCAAAATCCACTTAATTGCTTCCCAATGGGTTTTTCCTGGATTTGACATAAACCTGCTGACAACTCCCACTGCATGGCTAATGTCTGGCCTCATACAGATCATAGCATATATCAAACTTTCAATAGCTGAAGCATAAAGAATCGTTGCCATGGATTCCCTTTCTTCCTCCGTTTGAGGTGATTGCTCCTTAGATAGTTGAAAGTGATTAGCCAAGGGTGTGCTGACTGGCTTGGCATTGCTCATATTGAATCTTTGCAAAACACGGTTGATGTACTCTGTTTGAGATAACTTTAAGTCCCTTTTTGCTTATCTCTCATGATTTGCATTCCAAGGAAATCTTTCATCTCAAATTTTTTTGACAAATGCCATTTCAACCTCTTGATCTCATCCATATCTAAACTAGCTATTAACATGTCGTTGACATAAAGTAGCAAAATGATATAATTGGACTCATACCTTTTGAAGTAGCAACAATTGTCAGCATTGCACCTCTGGAAATTTTCTTTGTGCATGAAACCATCAAATTTCTTGTACCATTGTATGGGGGCTTGTTTTAGACAATACAAGCTCTTCTTTAATCGACACACCATATTCTTTTTTCCTCTTTCTAAGAAACCTTCAGGCTGATGCATGTATATTTCCTCATCTAAGTCTCCAAAAAGAAATGCGATCTTCACATCCATCTGTTCAAGATGTAGATTTTCACTAGTCACAATATTCAACACAGACCTGATAGTATTGAGCTTCACTACAGGTGCAAAAATCTCAATGTAGTCAACTCCTTCCTTTTGCTGGAATCCTTAAACAACTAGCCGGGCTTTGTATCTCTTGGAACTATCATGGTCCTCTTTCACCCGGTACACCCATTTGTTGTGAAGTGCCTTCTTTCCTATAGGTAACTCCGCTAGCTCCCATGTTTGGTTAGAGGTCAAAAACTTCATCTCATCTTTCATAGCAAGCTCCCACTTGCTAGCATCATGTGTTTGACATGCTTCTTCATAGCATTCAGGTTCTCCATCATTGGTCAGTAATAGATGATTCATGTATCTCTTGTTAGGCACATGAGGTAGAGAGGACATTCTCAATACAGGAGCAGAAGTAGTAGGTTGTTGTGTGTCAGACTACTGCTCGCTGTTGTGTTCATCTGATTCCTCTGACTGAGGACTCTAATTTGGGGTATCATCCACCTCTGTATACACTGTTCCACTCTAGTTTAAGTTACTGGCGTCTGTGTTATGTCTGTCTTTGCACATCACCTTTTCATTGAATATGACGTCTCTACTACGGATCACCTTTTTGTTTTCATCATCCCAAAGGCGGTAGCCAAACTCGTCTTCACCATAACCGATGAAAGTACATTTCTTTGATTTAGGATCAAGCTTATTCCTGCCTTGATCACTAATATGCACATATGCTATATAGCCAAAAACTCTAAGATGTGAAAGTTTTACCTCTTTTTCAGCCCACACCTCTTCCAGTATTTTGTGCTCCAATGGTACAGATGGACCTCGGTTGATCAAATAAGCTGCAGTATTGACTGCTTCTACCCAAAATTGCTTGGGTAGACCTGACTACATATGTAAACTTCTGGCTCTTTCTGTCAACGTTTGATTCATACGTTCAGCCAGTGGCGGAGCCACGTATTGTTAAGGGTGTGCACAGGCACACCCTCAATTTTAATTTTCTATTTTATATATATACATATATTATAAAATAAACCCTAATTTATTTTAAGTGATCTCTCTTAAATTTTGAGTGTCCCGATATTTTTGAACACATAAATTTAATTAAATAAGAGTAACAATGATAAAACCATTAAAAATTTTATGGAATAAAAGATATAGTGTGAAAGAATTAAAATTAGGGATTCAAGAGTCAATAAGGAAGGACTGAAATGAAAATTTAATTGCCAAATGGCTAAAACGGCATCGTTTTGGCCGTTCCACTTCTTCTTTCTTATTTTCTTCACTCATTTTTCACAATTATTTCAAATTATTTTCCCTATAAACCCCCATCATCTGCATCTCTCTTTGTCGCCGCCACCGTCACCGTCGATGACAGCTATGAAAGTTGCATTTTTATTTTATTTTAATTATTATTTTTTTAATTTTAAATTAATATATTTTTACGCTATAATTTATTTGTGTTTTCAATTTTTAATTTTTTATAATAAAATTTTAATGAGCCAGGACCCTACTGACCCTGGGTCCTGGCTCTGCCACTACGTTCAGCTACACTATTGTGTTGAGGAGTACCCGGCACAGTTCTTTCCATTCTAATTCCGTGCTGATGACAAAACTTCTTGAATTTGATGTCTTCATATTCTCCACCATTGTCGGTCCTGAACTTTTTAATTTTTAGCCCTGTCTCATATTCAACCATAGCTTTCTTTTCTTGAAAGCCTCAAATACATCAGACTTGTATTTTAGAAAGGAAACCCATACCTTTCAAGAGTGATCATCCATACAAGTCACGAAGTAATGTTTTCCACCAATGGATGAGACAGATGTTGGTCCCCATACGTCGTAGTGAACAAGTTCAAGTCTTTCCTTATTTGGAGTTCTTTTACTTGTTTGAAAGCTGACTCTTTTCTACTTTCCAAGTATGCAATCTTCACATATGCCAATTTCTACTGATTTAAGACCTAGTAGCTTTCCCTTTGAGTGCATAATCTTCATCCCTGTCTCACTCAAATGGCCAAGTCTCTGGTGCCATAGATTGGGATATTCATTGTCCGATGCGACTACAATCAAATAACTTGCTCCTACTATTTTGTAAAAAGTATCACTCTTTTTACCACAAGCAACTGTCATTGCACCCGTTGAAATCTTCCAGTCATCACCACAAAAAATTATGGAATACCCTTCACTGGCTAGCTGGCCTATTGAGATTAAGTTCTTCCTTAGATCTGGAATATGTCTAACATCTTTTAATTGCCAAACAGACCCGTTCAACTTAAGCTTCACTGTACCTTTACCAATAGTATCACAAGATTGCTCATTACCAAGGTAGACTTTTCCAAGGTTTCTAGGGATATAATTCTCAAATAATTCTTTTTGCGAGTAGCATGGAATGATGCTCCAGAGTCTAACACCCAAGATTCCTCTTTGCCTTCCAAAGAATATATCAATGCATCATCTCCTCCTGAGGTAGAAGTAATATTTGCCTCTGTCTTCGCCTCTTGAATCTTTGATGCACTCTTACACTAATTTTTGTAGTGCCCAGTCTTTTCACAATTCCAACATCCAATATTCTTTGAGCCTTGGGAATTACGAAAATTTCTGGACTTGGACCTCCAACCTTTCGATTTACCATGTCCATTTCCTCCAGTTGAATTGCTTCCTCTAGTTGAATTTCTTCCTCTTGACTCTATATGCAATATTGAAGAGGTTGATGATTCACCCGCCTCTCTCCGTTGGATCTCTTCACTGAGAACCAGATCACGCACATCATCGAATTTTAACTTATTGCTTCCTGACGAACTACTCACAGTCGTGACAGTAGCATTCCAACTTTCAGGTAAGGAAGACAATAGTATCAATGCGCGTACTTCTTCATCAAATTCAATTCCAACTGAACTCAACTGGGTTGTGACTATATTGAGTTCATTGAGATATTGAGCTGTTGGTGTGCCTTCTGTCATTCGCAAATTAAATAGCCGCCTCAGCAAATGAACTTTGTTAGAAGCTTATGGCTTCTCATACATACTTGAAAGAGCTGCCATAAGACCCACCGTGGTCTTTTCTTTTGCTACATTAAAAGCAACATTGCGAGATAACGTCAATCGGATAACTCCGAGGGCTTTTCTGTCGAGAAGAGTCCAATCTTCAACCTTTATGTCATTTGGCTTCTTTCCCGAGAGAGGTTTCTCGAGGCCCTTTTGGTACAAATAATCTTCTATCTGTATTTTCCAAAAGCCAAAGTCCGCACTATCGAACCTTTCAATTTTCACATTTCCTTCGTCTGCGGTCATTGCTCCCACTCAAATCTGACTTCTTTTAGCTCGTTTCTGACAATTATTGCGAACCACCGTGTATTAGAACACCTCCGTGGATAAATCAGTACTGCTGACCGAATTTTACTATTCACAAAATTTACTATTCACATGAATAGTAACCTCGCCAAAAATTGAACAGAAATACTACCAAAACTTTGATATCAGTTGTTGAAAAAATTACGCAAATTTTCTTACGGTCTGATTTGTGAGAGCGAAAGTAAATGCGAAATAATAGTATACAAAAATTAATAATGAAATTCGGCTAATTATGCCTACGTTTTCGGGTTGCTGCAGACCTTTCACTGAAAAAGGTATACAAAGTGTTTACAAAACGCTCACAATTTCTCACAGCCCATAACCCAAATACACCCAGAAAATTGCTCTCAATTAATTTCTCACTCAACTCTCTCTATGCTCACTATATTTTTCACACATACTCCTCCCATGCATTAATAAGAAAGAAAAAAAAATGTGGAGGGCACATTTATTATTTTTCAAATATGGTTGTTGCATCCCCTTTGAAAAACAACATAATAAATGATCATAAACCATTTTCTTTACTAACAATTGGCATGGTTGTTGCCCCACTTTGAAAAACAACATAATAAATGATCATGAGCCATTCTTTATGACTAACAAATACAATGATGGGGATTCAGCCTATTATCATACCATACACTTCATGAGGAATATTGACCGTTAGATGCAACATTACCATGCATGCAACTTCTACAGTAGTGAGGCCAATTTCTAGAAGCAATTAAAGAAGCCCTTTCAAGTAACTCAAACTGAATAAAGATGTGGAGGATGAAGACCCACATTATGAGCCTAAAGTCATACTTTCGGAACCTATATAGCTTTACTAATTTGGTGGAAGGGACTGTAGCTTGGAATGCTTGTGTTAAAGATGTATATCAAACCATTAATTTGAAGATATACTATAAAGTCTCACATCAACTCAATGAATACCAACTATTATTTTTCTTTTTCTTTTTTCCGGGAAACCCTTATAAAAAGTAAATTAAATAATAAGACTGACTATAAAATAAATCCATAAATTTTAAATTAGTACTAGTATTGATCTTGCATTAGGAACTATAATTAAAGCCTCAACTTTGAATAATTGTCAAACTTAGTCAATATATAAAACTTTAGATACGGCAATACTCATAGAAGGTAACCAAAATTAAAACAAAACCTTCTGACATTAAACCAATATAGATACTGTTAAAACAAAACCTTCTGAAATTAGACCAATATAGAGTCAAGAGTATCATAATATTAATACACCCAGTCATATATACTATACCACAAAATAGTTATATAACTAAACTATTTATTCAATCAGAGACTCATTCAGATCCGACTTATGAATCATTTTATTAATTAAGTTGATAATATAATTCTAAAAAAAAAAAGTTTCTTAATGCATGGTTGTCATTTTATTATTACATGATAAAATTCCTAGGAGGGATCTAAATTATTATAAATGAATATATTTCATACGTTTCCATTAAAGAAAAAGGGTAACTAATAATATAGGAAAGGCGGCGCATTCTTGAGTATCCGTGTTGCACAGAAAGAGAACTTCAATATCAGTACAATAATAGTGTTAAAAACTAACAATGCACTTGCATCAACAGCATCTCTATCTTTTTTTTTTTTTTTAAAAAAAAAAGATTTTTACCTTGAATGATAAGCTAGCACAAGAAGAAGAGAAGAAGCATTGGATTCTTCCCAACATAAAACTTTTAAATGTCTGTACAGTAAGATTCATATAAATATAATGGTATGGATAAGACAAAATGTGCCATATGCTTTCGCCATTGGGACTAACATTGCTAATAATATTCTCTATTAACAATCAAACCTCCTCAATCCCAAAAGAAAGAACCATTCTAATATATATACATATATATATTCATGTACATCTAAATATATAAATTTTCTTACCGTATTAATATATATATTCTCCTCAGATCATATATGCCAATTCCTTCTTTCTTTTCTTTTCTTTTCTTTCAAAGAAAGTAGAGATTTTGGAAGGTATTAAATTAGCTAGCAGTAATGCCAACTAAGAGTGGTTGAAGTCACTAGAGCATATATACGTGGACCATGCCGGCCGGAATTGCAAAGTTATCAAAGATGTTGACATTCCATATTTATATATATATATATATATATATATGTTATCCTATTCCTCTGTAGATATATAGGTTGTATTTGAGAAATGTTATTTTATGATTGTTGAAAACTTACTTAGGCCTTCTTAAAAAAGTTTATATGAATCAAACTAATAACAACAATGTCACTTTAAATAAATTGTTGAAAAGACAGTAGAGAATGATTAGAATTGAAATATGGCTCTTCATCAATAATTTGATCCATAACTTTTTCATGCATGTATTAGAAATTTTCAATTAGATATCCAATTTATATACTTACCACTTTATAATTTCCGGTCACAATGGGTATGACAATTTACAGACCCTTAAAATAAGAAAATTTGATCCATAAATTCAAGCAAATTAACTCAGGTTTAGAATATCAAATAACTGTAGAAATTTTTTACCTAAAATCATAAAAAAAAAAAATTTACAGAACAAATCAATCACTCATATATATATATATATATATATATATATATATATATATATATATATATATATATATATATATATATATATATATAATTTTTATAAAACATAACTACTTTACATACGTCGTAAAGTGTAATTGGTTTAATCCACTATTTTTCTCATGTATTCATCGATAGGTATTTTCCTACAAGTGAAGCCAATAAAATAAAGATGTGTAAGATATTTTAGTTATGATTTTAGTCCCTTTCAGTTATTTAACATAAGTAATCGATGACCAAGTATTAGTTCCCTCTAATTATGAATATGGTACACTTGATTATTGTTGAGATGGCAAACAAATCCCACATCGGAAAGTTAGAAGAAATTCCTCCAACATATAATACTAAGTGGACTACTCCACCCATAGCCAATTGGTTTTGGATTGGAACCTCACTTGAGTTATAATGGAGAGAGTTTGGGTCTGAATTGAGTCGCTATACATTTAGAAAATTTAACATGGTATCAGAGCCTAATTCGACTTAGCGTGAACAAAAAGTTACGGGCAGGTCTCCCCAAAAAGAAAGCTATAATGGGCTCCCACTGAAAAAGTTCTCCCGGTGAAAAAAAAAATGAGGAGATGAGTTGGGTTTCAGGGAGAGCCAAGTATCTTGTGGGCTTTGTTTGAGGGAGAGAATATTGGGATGGCAAATAAATCCCACATCGGAAAGTTATAAGAAATCTCTCCAACGTACATATAATACTAAGTAGACTACTCCATTCATAACCAATTGGTTTTGGGTTGGAACATCATTTGGGTTATAATGGAGATGGTTTGGGCCTGAACTGAGTCGCTAAATCTAAGAAATTTAACAATTATTTGTAGAAAGACAACTAGTAGTGCTGCTCTTCTGCCATAAAAACATACAAATTAATTAAAGCCTAGTTTATGTTGATTAAGGTGTTGCGGCAATTGTATCATGTCATCCGACACTTCAGGTGAGGGTTTGAGTCAAAATTAAATATAATGGACATTGAAGTGCTAATGAGTATTAGGGGTCTTTAAAAATTGATTAGACGGATTATGATTAGACTTTATCTAAAAAAAATGGTATTAACTATACATCATCTTATAAATATATTACATAAATTAAATTTAAGTCTTATCATAAGCCATTAAATTCATTTTTAAACACCCCTAATGAGTGTAATGCAAGGGAGATGATAATGTATTTGCTAACACCAGTTGATTCTTAACAAAAAAATGATAAGAGCAACCGGTATGAAAACCGTACTTCCATGTGGAACTGGTGAGAGAATAATAACATCTTCTCCAATATATATCAATTTAAAGTTTATTTGAAATTTGTTTTCCTTACAAGTATCTCACCTAAGCATGAAAAATAATCCTTAAATATATACGCGCACGTGAAGGATGAAGTTGCCGCGTTTAGAAATCAGAACTGATTTGTTGGTTTTATATATATATATGCACATTTTCAAAGAAAACAATTCAAGTCATATGATTCTAAAAGGAAAACGTCTGCTCTCTTAATCATTGGAGGGGAGACTATTCTAATTCCAAGGATGAATCCTTTTTTTTTTTTTTTTTTTGACTTTCAAGGAAGATCCCAATGATAGACAAGAGCATGGCCAAAAGGTCAACTCCCTCCAATCAGCATCCATCTATCAATCTTCTTCATTTCTTGGCCTCTTTCAACCATAATATATATCCTCTCTATATAAAATTGATAATTTTTTTCTTTCTTGCCTGAATATACTTCTACAGTAATTTTCCGTCAAGAAGATAAATCAAGTTAATAAATGAATACTATATAATTTTTTTTCCTAATTCTAATATTCAAAAATTGAAATTTAAACTCGAAATCTTACAATAATTTTGAACGCAGAAATAGTAACTAGGATAATACTTTTTAAAAATATCAATATATATGAAGATGCCCTTATGATGTGCACACTTCTTAATTGTCAAAAGTAAAAGTAATTTGTGACAAGAAAAAAAGGGAAAGTAATTAAAAAAAAAAAACATGTATTTGTTGTGCTTAAAGTTTCTAAAAGCTATTTACATAATTTTTGATTTCTTTTAAATAAAGTTTACATAAATTGTATAAAGTACAAATTATAAAAAGCATACTGATACTGGTACGTTTAAAATGTGGTAATGGCTAATGTGGGTGAATTGGAATTCCATATCGCCGCAAAAGACAAAGAAGTTCTTGTAAGGAGGAGATGTGGAGGCATATCGTAGCAGCCTTTGCTTTTAGATCAAAAAGAAAAATAGATATATATAAGAAAGAGAGAATGTATACTTCATTTTTCCAAATAATTAACAAATTCAAGCAATGTATTTCTCTCTTGTTAAACAAGGAATATTGTATATTGGTCCCTTGCTTATTGGAGTTCAGTTCCTTTAACTATATACTTATGAAAAAAAAAAACCTCGTACACCTTGTGCATGAGAAATCTCATAGACTAATCCAATTCTGAATTACAATATGAGTTAAAGTTTAATTACAGCTGTATAACAATAATATTTTTTGCATAAATTATTTAGTATTTAAATTTAATTAATTCGAATTTAGAATGAGAATGTCCACCATTTTATTTTCTTTTAAGTTTTTAAAAATATTTCTCCATACTCAAGGTTCAAACATGATAACCTAAAAAAGGTTCATCCCAACTTACCTTTTGAGGACATAAGAACTATTTAATTAACTGCATTTGCTTAGATAGTAATTCACCCATTTGAGGATATAATAACTACTTTTTCGACTGCATTTACTTAGATAGCAATTCACTGTTCAATTTCCTCATAAAATTCCTGATCATTTCCCTCTGTCCCATTTTGTACGTAAGGGACTCTTTGCTTAATTACGTATGTCTGCATAAAAATACGCATTGAAGAAAAAAAAAGAAGAAGAATCAGAGAGTGTATTTTGGGACCTTATTATCAGTATAAAGCAAAGAGGTTCCCACCTCCTCATGTTCGAAACCACCTAAGCTCTCTCTCTCTCTCTCTCTCTCTCTCAGTTCGAGAAAGTGCAACAGAATCACTCTAACCTATAAAGAATACCAACCTCCCTTAATCCTTCAACCGGAAAAAAAAATAAAAAGGAAACTTCTTCTCTTAGACAACTCTTATTTCTTTTCTTTTCTTCTCTTATATTCATCAACTAAATCTTCAAAGGTTTGATTTTTAAGTACAAAGGGCATCTTCTTGCTCTGTTAGAAGATATAAAAATATGGCAAGTAGTAGAGGCTGTTGGTGGGTAATTAAGGTGGTATCAGGGGGAATTGCAATGTTGGTTTTTGTTTGGTTTCTGTTAGTTGGAACTTCTCTTCAGCTGGAAAATGAAGCTGCTAAAACGACAACGCTTAGTGCTCAGTTCAGTGGAACTAACAAACATCATGAGGTGGATTTAGGAAGAGAAAAGCTTGTTTATGATCCTCAATTGGATTTCAATTACATGATGAGCAAGAGAAAAGTTCCGAATGGTCCAGATCCTATTCATAACAGGTACATAAATTAATCCTATTAGCTTTCTTTCATTCTTTTGTTTTTTCTCAAAAATATAAAAGCGTGACTTAATTAACGTTTTAATTTGTAGTTCAACTAGCTACCCGGAGCTTAATTCATTTAACTTTCAGTGCATCAATTTCTTTCGCACCAAACTAATTGTAAAATGTTATATATGAATCATGCACGAAAACAGCCTTTTTTACAGTATTTTATCATCACCTTGATTCGCAAAAGGCAATTTATAAACTAGATTTAAATAAGTCTTACAACATGAGGATCACAAACACGTTACAGAAATAGTCTTGAGAATTTTTTTATATATTTATATTTAATCAAGTGAACGATGAAATTTTAATGCAATGCCAGGAAATTCAGACCAGTATCTTGTTCAAAAAATTTTAGCATTTAAGGTCAATCCAAATATCTACATAAATAAGATTATATTATTTGCTACATGTTTGCATGATAAAAATATTCTACATGTCATATAGAGTAATTAGACGCCTGTATAAAATGGATCAATGTTTTATCTGGAAATTGGCCTTTTTCTAATTTGCTGTAATAGACATTAAAATATATATATATATATATATATATATTACAACAACCAAATATAATCCAAAGGTACCACATATAGGCTGATGTTGATGAGGATATCTAATAGACTAATATATAGTATATATAGATCTTTATCAATAAAATTATTGAACAGATTGAGTTATATATATATGACCAGATTAGCAGTTTTAGATAGTTAATTAAACCACATAATATATAAAATTTTTATTCTAAGAGTTTAGAAATATATTCAATTTCTTTTTGAAAAAAAAAAAAAGATGAGGTTTTCAAGAGTAGTAATTCAGCGAGTGTGTATCCGAACCATCGCATGCATGCATCTGATTAGACGGCTCAAATGTGTGTGTGTTACATGTACCCGCACAACCCGTTGTTAAATTAACTGTTACATTGAATCCTTGTTGGAAGCCTCTCTGTTTAGTAAGATAAAGATGTGTTAATCACCAGTTGGGGGGAGGGAAAAATAAAGCCTGTCTCTTTCACTTTATTCCATCCTTCACTCTTAAACATGTTTATTCAAAGTTAAGTAACATTTTTATTTTGTTCTCTACATTTACGAGACCTTTATAACCTTTTCATGGTGTCTTTTCTTTTTTCTTCTTTAATTATTAGCCATTAACTAACAGGATTGATGCAGCCTTATTTGGCTATTACCATTAGAAACAACTCTTTCTTGATTTGTCAGTTTTTTTCTTCACAAAATTCCATTACGTGTACTTATAGATTAAAAATTTTATTCCATATTACTCCCAAATGCTCCTAATTTAGCCTTGTTCTAACTTTAGGTTTAATTTCCGGTTCAACTATTTCCAATATCTAGCTATAAATATACAATAAATGTTGAGGAAATATTAGGAATATTTTATATATGTCAAATGATAGAATGTCCATGTACAAATTTTGAAAATTATTTTTTCTAATATAACATTTTATTATTGACTTTAATTATTTATAAATAAAATCATAAATTGCAAGGCAAGTAACTCAATTAACCTTCTATTTTTCAAATGAGAGGCAAAACAAAGAGTGTGATAATTGATTTTATTATTTCATGCAAAACTTACACTACTAAAAGATCTAAACACAATAAATTCTTTTCCAAAGTTTTAAAGGAAACAATCACGCATGGTCAAGTTATCCCCTTGACCAAAAAAATAAAATCAGAGAAAGAGAAAGTAAGATATGCTACAGCGCAGCAAAATTAAATATTTTATTTTCTTTAAACATAAAAAAGTGAATATTTGCACAACAATTTGATATTAAATTATATTTCCCTATGTTTTTTCAGGAAAGCTGGGAACTCCAAGCGACCACCTGGCAGAGTTTAGCAAAAAATGAAGAATTAACTGAACAAGGTTGATAAGCAGAAAGTTCAAAAGCTGAAAACAAGATGCCTGCATCTTGTATGTATTCTTTAGAAAATGGGACTTAAGAAGAAAAAATCCTTGTGAATTATTTGAGAATCCCTGGCACCATGCATAAATCTTTCTTAATTACTTACACAAAATTTAAAATTATTATGTTGGGGGTAGTAAAAGCAAAAAAAAGGGGTGGGGGGAAGCTTATCATATACAAAACTATACCCTCAGCATCAAAAGAAACTAGAGAAAGATTGGACAGCCTTTGCAAAATTTATATACTTTAGTGTTTGACATGGTTTTATTTTTCTTTATTTTGTGAAGTGTGAGAAAGAAGTAATCAATATATATATATATAATAAGTTTTGCTTTCTTGATGATGATAGTGACCAAAGAAGAAATTATACCCATGAGGAAAAAAAGACAAAAATGTAAAAGTATTAGAACTCAAAATATATGTTAATATTCCAGCAGCCAAACATATAGGGAAAGGACATGTACCAATATCAATGTATCAATTACCTTTGGGTTTGTATTTATGCATCTTTTTATTCTTTTTGAATTGGATTGTAATTAATTCATTGAGATATTATTAATTAATTATTTTTTAAAAAGGAAGCAAGAAAATAAAATATAATTAAAGTGAAACCAACCAGCAGTAGCTAAAGGTAGAGTTGATGGAAAGAAGAAAGCAGAGTGTGTTAGTCTTTATCGATGGATTCTTTAGTTTGGTTTTGGTCTTTGGTCCATTCAAACATTGCATGAGATTCTTGTAGTCTCGTGGCAATAAATTTTTTACAAAAGAGGAGAACAATAACATATGCTTTGTTTTCTTTTCAAAGATGGCTCTCTACTCCAAAGCTTTTTATACCCTTTATCTTTTTCTCTTTTTCTTTAGTTTATTTATTTATTTAGTTGGATTGTGGAGCAAAGATTTATGAGATTCAAATTCAATCCAATTACCAAAAAGGGAGAAAAAAAAACAACGAAAGATCCAAACTCTTTTTTTTTTTTTTTCTTTCTGAATTTTGATTTGATTGATGAACAGCTTAATATAACATATAAAAACTATAGATGCATGTATCTTGCAATTTTTTTTTTTTTTTTGCAAAGCGCAACAAGTCACTCCCGGTCCATATCATATCAGTAATACTATCATGCTATTAAAATTCCATTGTTGTTAATGTTTTTTTTCTCCATCCGCAATAGTAAATAAAGCGTTAAAATCAGTCTTATGGACTAGTGCTAAGTTTAAATTTGAAATAGTAAATCAGTTCCGAACACTACAAGAAAATGATTAAATAGCGACGGAAATTTAGCGACGGAGTCATTTCCGTCGCTAAATTGCGACGGAAATTAACCTCCGTCGCTATTTAGCGACGGAATTAAATTTCCGTCGCTAATTAGCGACGGAATTTAATTTTCGTCGGTAAATAGCGACGGAATTTAATTTCCGTCGCTAAAAATGGCGCCAAGATTTCCCACCAAAATTGCCGACCAATATTTGCGACGGTTTTTAGGAACCGTCGCTAAAAATAGCGACGAAAATTCTTTCCGTCGCTGAAAAAAATATAAAAAAAAACTTAATTATATTTTTAGCGACGGATATAAAATCCGTCGCTAAAATAGCGACGGAGTAAAAAAACCGTCGCTAAAATTAGCGACGGTTTGAGTATTCCGTCGTTAAAAATAAAAAAAATTGAATTTCCCTCTCTTTTTAGCGACGGAATATGCTTTCCGTCGCTAAAGTTAAAAAATTTCGTTTTCCTTTTTTTTAGCGACGGAAGATGCTTTCCGTCGCTAAAGTTAAATTAAATTTATTTTCCCTCTTTTTTTTCCCTCTCTCTCTCTCTCTCTTCTCTCTCTTTCTCTCTTCTCCCTCTCCTCACCCCGTCTCTCCTCCCTCTGCCCAGCCGCCGCCGGCCGCCGACCACCGCCCCTCCCCCTCCCTCCGGCGCCGATCGGCCTCCCCTCCCTCCCTCTTTTCCCGCTTCTCCTTCCCTTCTCTCTTTCTCTCTCTCTCTCTCTCTCTCTCTCTCTCTCTCTCTTTCTCTCTTCTCCCTCTCCTCTCCCCGTTTCTGCCCTCTGCCCAGTCGCCGCCGACCACCGCCGACCACCTCTCCTCCTCCTCCGGCGCCAGGTACAGATCTGCCTCTCTTTTATTTATTATTATTATTATTATTATTATTATTATTATTATTATTGGTTAATTGGGTATAATAAGAATTATTATTATTATTAATATTATTATTATTTTTTTTATGTTAGATGAATATTGGTAAATTTTAATTATTGTTTAAATTTATATTTCTTAATACTTTATTGTTATTAAATTTATTAATAGAATTTTTCATATTATGATTATTATTGTTAATTAGTGTTAATTTTAGTTATTATTATTATTCAACATATTATTATTATTAAATTATTATTATTATTATTCAACATGTTATTATTATTATGTTAATTTGTATTGTTATTATTATTATTATTTATTTATGTTAATTGTATTGTTATTATTATTATTTATTTATAATTTGTATTGTTATTATTATTATTTATTTATGTTAATTGTATTGTTATTATTATTATTATTTATAATTTGTATTGTTATTATTATTATTTATTTATGTTAATTGTATTGTTATTATTATTATTTATTAATTTTTTTTTTAATTTGTAAAATTTCCCGACGGAAATTTAATTTCCGTCGGGAATTACCGACGGAAAATTATTTTCCGTCGGTAATTGCCGACGGAAATTGAATTTCCGTTGGTAATTCCCGACGGAAATTAAATTTCCGTCGGTAATTTTACCGACGGAAATTTATTTTCCGTCGGTAAATTTCCCGACGGAAATTCAATTTCCGTCGGAAAATTTGCCTACGACTAAATTGCCGACGGAATGAATTTCCGTCGGCAATTTCGATTCCCGACGGAAATTCCTTATTTTCCGTCGGGAATTTCCGTCGGGAAACACTATTTTTCTTGTAGTGGAATGTCAGGCTATCTACCATTTTTTAGTACTCTAAAGCTCTCTATCCATGCATCAAATTTGAAATAGTAAATCGAATGCAAATGCCAGTTTCTTTGCCATTTTTCTCAAAATTAATTGGTATTGGAGAAATACTATCATTATCATTATACCGTATTCAATAGTACATGAGCATTCACGGCATTTGACTGTCACGCGACTCCTCACTTAAATCTCAGCTATGAGACAATTGCTTCCACGTCCATGGTCAACAAAATCAACTCACAAGAATAATTATTTTTTAATGATAATAAAAATTACATTTGACAAAAACCTCGAAAGTAGGATGGGATCGCTTGTATATATATCTCTTAACCTTTAATTATAATTTTAGGTTGAACTCTTAAACATGTAGAGCACTCTTGGATCCGCTTCATAAATTTGGTGAGTCCAAATTCAAATTAATGGGATCAATAACTTCAAATATATCCAATGGCTGCAATCAAATATTAGACTAGATAACATGTCAAGAAATTTTCAATTTTTGGGCGGGCTTACATATCCACCTAGAGGCTAGAATCATCCGTCCTGAACTCGCTACAAAATTTTACAAGTTATTTGTTTCAGGATTGTCATCATATTCATGTCCAACTTTTGACTCGAGTAAAATTTTCCAAGTCTAATGAAAGTAATTCTAATATAACATGTAAAATTCATAACTAGTTAGGCTTTTGACGGAAGTTGAGGATAAAATTTTAGAAGAGTAAAATAAGTATAGAATATTATACACATTTTTCTAGTAAGTATATTGCTCTTAAAATATTGAAAATAATACATATTTATTTCACTATTATGCAATTAACTCAAATTTATCATTAAAAATAACGGAATTTCGAGTAAATAAGTGAAAGTATAAATGAAAAGCTAATTAAAATCACATAAATTTGTTATATGTGTATTGTGAAGTAATACATTTTATTTTTTCCTTATTTATTAAATGTTTGTTTCCTAGCTTAATCACTATGGGGATAAAAGTCCAAGGTTTTGGGAATTAAAGTATTATACTTTTTTTTAAACATAATTGTATAGTTTGATCACTACAAGAAAACTGTAAAATAGAGACGGAAATTTAGAGACGAAAATTTTTCCGTCTCTAAATAGAGGCGAAAAACAATTTTCGCCTTTTTCCGTCTCTATTTAGAGACGGAAAATTTTCGTCTCTAAAATTTGGTTACTAAAATTGGCGGGATTGATTCCCGCCACATTTAGAGACCAAAAATAGAGACCGCGAAGTTTTGTTGTCTCTAAATAGAGACGAAAATTATTTTTCCGTCTCTATTTCGTCTCTATTTAGAGACGGAACGCATGTTTCGTCTCTAAATTTAGAGACGGAATTAAATTTCCGTCTCTAAATAGAGACGAAAAATTAATTCCGTCTCTAAATTTAGAGACGAAAAGTATATTCCGTCTCTAAATAGAGACAAAAAAATTTTCAAAAGACGGAAAAATTCTTCCGTCTCTAAATAGAGACGAAAATTATATTTTCGTATCTAAATTTAGAGACGGAACGAAATTCTGTCTCTAAATAGGGACGAAAATTAGCTTTTGTCTCTGTTTAGAGACGGAATTTGCGTTTCGTCTCTAAATAGAGATGGAATGACAATTCCATCTCTATTTTTCGGGATATTTTATTCCCACTTCTTTCTTTTCTCTCTCCTTCTTTCCTTCTCTCCCTTTCTTTCTTTCCCTCCTTTCTCCCCTCCCCTCGCCGGCAGACGGTGCGCCGCCCCTCTCCCCACAGCCGATCGATTCCCCCCCTTCCCCGGCGCCGTACGCCGCCCTGCTCCCCTCCCTTCCTTCCTCCCCTCTCTCCTTCATCCCCCCTCCCCTTTTTCCCTGCCGCCGCTCCCACTCTTCCCCGCCGCCGCTCCCCTTCTTCCCCGCCGGTGATTCGGCTTGCTTCCCCCCCCACCGACGCCGCTGCTACCGTTCTTCCCCGCCGTCGGCCAGATCTGCATTTCTAGGTAAATAATTTTTTTTCTGCATTTTTTTATTTAATGTATTAATTTATTTATGTGTTAATTTATTTGAAGGCTTAATATTTTTATATTTTTTTATTATTCTATTTAATTTATATTTGTTAATGTAATTTGTTATAATTTATGTTAATTGATTTATAATGGTTATTATTCAATTTAAATAGATATTGAAATCAAATATAATTAATATGTTATTACAAAGTAGAAAAACTATAAATAAAATATAACTATAGTAAATAATGAAATAATAAGATTTTTAATTAGAATATATACCTATATTAACTGTAAACAAAATTCCATATTAATTTGCAATGATGGTCTACAAATAAATTTAAATCAAAGTAATTTAATGTATTTATGTCTGAGAAATTAGTGATAATAAAGATTTTTAAAAACTTAGGTAATTTAAATTAGGGATAATTTGAGCGCATTCTACAAAAGAGCAAATACTTTATTATTATTGTAGTGGAAAATCAAATGAAAAATTTGAGAAAATGAGAGGAAAAAGGAAAATGAAAGAGGAAATATGATAGGCAAATCTAAAAACTGAATATCCTAGTCATCAAATAAAATCAATTTCAATTGGTTTGGAGGGCTTTTTTATAATTTAGAGGCTTAGGTGTTACAAATTAAAATTCGGGCTTTTTTAAATTTTGAAAAATTTTGTTTAATTTTTTTTTTTTGTATGATGATATGAATATAATTTGGGCCGAATATAGTTGAATCTGAATTGCATTCGGAATTTGCACCAGAGATTGTTGAATTTGATGGGAAGCAATGTTTTTGCACCTGAAAATCCTTATGCCCAAATGGTTTATGATGCAGTGGAAAATATATTTCAACCCAATTTTGGTGGGAATAAAGAAGAGGAACCGAACCCAACAGCCAAAAAATTTTTCGACTTGCTTCATGCTGCTGACAAGGAATTATTGCAAGAATGTGATAATATGACACAGTTAAGCTCCGTAGCTCAAATATTGAACATTAAATCTAAAGGTCATATTTCTGATCGGAGTTTAAATGAAATCCTGGCTTGGTACAATGAATCGTTGCCATTGGACAATTAAATGGTTGAAAATTTTTTATGAAATGAAGAAGTTACTTCGGGGTCTGGGTTTGCCTGTAGAAAAAATTGATTGCTGTCGACTCGGATGTAATTGAGTTTCGCAGCACAGTCGACACTTTAATGAACCGCATTACTAGATTAGAGGATTTCATTAGCTAAAATGTTCATGTACCGTCGGCTGATCGTCCACAATCACCTCCATCTTAGTTACTGTTTTAAATTTTTTCAAGTACTTTGCTTGTAGTCTTACTAAATTAAATATATATATTAATACATTACTATTTATACTTTTATTTAATTTACTTAATTTTTATTTAATACTTGTTTCATTATTATATAAATTTTGGCAATTATAGTTTTATTATTAAAAAAAATTATGTATTAAAAATAGATTTCGAGACGGAAAATATAGTTAACTATAATTAAAAAATATAGTTAATAATATATTAAAAAAATATGTATTTAATTTAGAGACAGAAAAATTATTTCCGTCTCTAAAAATAGAGACGGAAACGAGTTTTCCGTCTTATTTTCGTCTCTATTTAGAGACGAAAACCTAATAGAGACGGAAAACATAACCGTCTCTATTTTTAGAGACGAAAATAATTTTAGAGACGGAAATCGCATTTCCATCTCTATTTTTAGAGACGAAAATAATTTTTCCGTCTCTAAAAATATAGAAAAATTTCGGTCTCTAAATTTAGAGACCGCCAAAATAGAGACGGAATTTTTCCGTCTCTAAAAATAGAGACGGAAAATTTCGGTCTCCAAATTTAGAGACCGCCAAAATAGAAACGAAATTTTTTCGTCTCTATTTTAGATTAGAGACGGAATTCCGTTTCTATTTTCCTTCTCTATTCTCCTGATTTCTTGTAGTGCATGAGTTGGTGATTAATTGGCTTCTCAGATTGAATATTTTGTTTTATATATAAAAACATATATTAGTAATATTTAACTGCAAGGTTGTGATGTATGATCTTAATTTGAATGCTTGAAAGAAATACTAGGAAGGAGTGAAAATTATCTTATTCTTTTTCTTTTTCAACACAGAAGAAGCCAAGTTCTTTTTGGTTAAAAAAACAGCATTGAGTTAGTATTAGGCAGCAGCAATATCATTATTTTCCTTTAAAAAAAATCAAAATTGTCATTATTCTGATGAGGAAAAAAAAATATTCTAGACTAAATATATAAAAGATTCATGAACCAAATTAATTTAAAAAAATTGAAATAAAATAAATTAGTTAGAGCGCTTAGTTGTTAGCATTTGATTGCATCCATTTAAAAAAAAAATCAAAAACTTAGTGCATGTAAGAATATTCCATTATGAGTTCTCAATTCTCATTGCACTTTCGTTTTTGTTGGGTAGTGGGTACTTTCTCTTTGAGAAAGATTCCAATTTGACCGGTTATATTATAAAGTCGAGAGTGCAAGCCCACAATCCAGTCCACCCCAAACCCGAAACCATAGCCCCCGCCCAGCCCACCATGAGAAGCAGAAGATGAACATAATATAGCAATATAAAAATAATTTACAAAACGGCTCTTCAAGTTTTTGTTTATTTTTTTAAAGGGATTGGAAAAAGAAATAAAAACTCAAATCCAAAACTTCTGCTTAAATTTAAACCAGCATAGCGTTGCAATATTTCTTTGAGACCGAGCTGAATGTCTTTTAATTTTTATTTACGATTCAATTTGATTAGTTCGTACTAGCATGTTAAAATATATGTCTCGTGTATATATTATACAGCAAAAGGTAAAAATCCACTAAATGGTATAATTATTTGAAGCACGATATAAATGCATATAATATATAGAATCTTTATGCAAATGCAATATAATTGTTTAAAAGAGTATGAAATAATTAACTTATTTCTCGCTCATTTTTATCGTGAGAAATTAAATTCTTTGATTGAATTACTATAATGGAACCTTTTTCTTTTTGGTTCTACACTGTTTTTTAAAGTATATCTAATGCCTTAGTTGAATGGTTGGGTAAAATAAAAAAGAAAAGGGAGAATTTAGTTGATATAATTTTTAAATGCCAATATGGCTATAATAGTTGATTTTATTTTTGAATTCGTTTATTATTATATTTGATTTTATAATGTTTATTTTCGCTACTTTGAAAAATTGACATACTCTTTGCAATTTATGTAATTTATAATATTTACATGTTATGTTATAAAAAAATTTAATGGTTAATCGATAAAAAAAGAAATTGATGAACCGATTAATTAAAATTATTGAACTAAATAATATTAATAATTTTAAAGATTTAATGAAATTGAAGTGATTACTAAAATTTATTAGTGGAGTCGGTTCATGTGCTCCTCTAATCATAACAGGTAATAAAGAAGATCACTAGATGGAAAAGAAGCATAATTTATGTATTATTTGTTGCCGGATTATACCCTTGTGATATAATAAAATTCAGAAATCTATTGTCAACAAACATGAAAATTTGATTTAGAACTTTTAATATAGACTTTGAGAAATAATGAAGAGAATTTAATTTAAACCTCTATTAATTATTTATAGAAAATTAAATTGTGGCACCTCAAACATGTAGGACTATATATCCATAAAGGAATTATATTCCTAAACTTGTGGTTGAGCGTAAACACTTTATTGGCTGACTAGCAGGGACTAATTTAATACAGCATTTTTTTTTTATTGAGGTTCACCATAAAAGTTAGATAGTCATCACCAATCCAGAGACTTTTATTCTCTATATAGGACAATTTTTAAGGTTGACTTTTAATATTTATAATTCACTGGCAGAAGATTGTTTTCACGGTACTTGTTATTTAAACTTATTTGGTAAAATATCTACTTGTAGACACTAGCAGTATTTTCATGATTGATACTACATCGTTTTCATTCCGACTTTTTGATCCATTCTTCTTCTTTCAAAGGCTATCATTTAAATTATGTTATTTGAGGCAAGTAGTCATAAAAGAAGTTTTATATTTTTTTTTTACGTGTAAGCAGACCATTAGCTTGATATGAATAATGTCATGATTAGGAAAGATTTTTCCATTATATCCTATATCAGGGAAGAAGCTCTTATATAGTAAGGGGTATTATTGAAATAAAAATGCAAGTTAAGAGGGTTAATTTCAATAACTAAAAGAAAAAGTCCAACTCGTAGTTACAATAATCGGTTCGATTCAATAACTGAAAAAATCGATTTATTAAGATTTGGACAAATTAAACCGAAATTATATAATAATTAAATTCAATCCGAACCGATATTTTCGGTCGGCTCTGTTCGGTTAATCTATAAAACCGAAATTTTAAAATTATAATTAAAAAAACTGTCTAAAAATTATACAAAATTACAAATTATAAAACTAAAATAAAAACATACAAGTTAAAAAATATACATATATTTAATTTGAATTCAATCCCCTTAAATTGAATTAAAAAATATAAAAATAAAGTTTATTTTTTGTAAAAATTGAAAAAAAATAATATGTATTAATAATTATTCGGTTGGTTCGATTTTTTCTGTTTTTGCTCGAAATTAGTATATTTTTTAAACGAAACTGAACCAAAAAACTAAATTAAATTTAAAAAAAAAATCGATAGATTTGGTTCCCTTACGTGTAGTAACAAAAAGAACAACTGAACAAGTCCAATTCGTCTACCGCCCAACATTGGTTTACCAATTTGTGAATTGCTGAACTGAAGAGAAAATTAAAGGGCTGAGGTCATCTTTCCTTTTTTCTATTCAACTTTTAGATAAGAAAATATCACTAATTTTTTTTTTTAATTATTCGTCAAAAATTTCTAAAAAAAACTGCCATTATAATTAATTTTCTTTTTTAAAAAAGACAAATTAGTAAAAATATAGTTTAATAAATGAGTTTCTTAATTTTTTATGCAAATATGAAAATGAATACTTATTTATGAAGGGAATGAGAAATAAAAAAATAAAATACAGATTGTGCTTATATATATATATGCAAGAGTTTCACACTAAAATAGGGGTGAAAAAAAACCAAAATGTTGAAATCCAATCAAATTTTTCTATTAATTAATTTGATGGACTTTAATTTTTAAAATTTTTGATTATCGATTTTAATTTTTGAGTAACATTTAACTGTTAGTTTACAGTTAATCGGTTTATATTTATATTATATTTTTATTCTTACATCCTAATTTTTTAATTTCTCTCTAAAATTTATGTAGAGCAATATTTTAAAGTATATTTAAATTATAAGTCATTCTCTCGAATTATATAGAGTAATATATTTAAATTATATGTAATTCTCTTTAATTATATATAAATAATACTCATATAGAGGAATAAGTTGACCTGTGTATTATTTCCTATTATATATAATATATTGATGCTTGTATCTTACTAATAGCTTTTAATGACATTTTCTTATCATTTTAGAATATAAATTCTAACATTTAATTTTATTTAGTTTTTTCTTTGATCCAAAATTAAGTATACTAATTTTTAACCAATACGAATTCATTGAAATAATTAATTATTTTTACCAAAAAAATAATTAATCATAAAATGTAAATAATGGTAAAAGTAGGCTATGATTTTTATTCAGTATTATGTTTATTTTCGTAATTTTTATCTTAAACATTTGAAATAAAATTAAATTTTATTTAATTTTTTTATAATTCTATGTTAAAAATTTTAGTAATTAATAAAAAAAATATTAATTAATCAAATGGTAAAAATTGAAATTAATAGCGTGATCAAGTGGATGTAATATATTAATAATTTATGATTTTAAAAAAATTACTAATGGAAGCTACATGCTTATGCTTACCATTACGTAAAGTATCAAATTCGAGGGCGTATTATTTATTATTGAGCAGCCGTACCGACACGTGTGAATGTGATTGGCTTTATCATTTTGACTCGGCGGAGCCACCATAGAAAAAGAAAAAGGAAAAAAAAAATCACTTTTCGTTCCATACAATATTGACGGAGAATAACAAAAATCAAAGAAATAAATAATGCATACTAAAATAAATAAAATAAAATTAATAAAACAAATTTCATTTGCATTTGAGTTTCATTTCAGATTTCTGAGCCTTCCTTCTCTCTCTCTCTCCCTTTCCCTTCATTTTTCTTTTTTCTTTTATTATTTTTCCTTTTTCCAATAATTGATACAAAGCAACAAAAACACAGGAACACAAAATTATATTTTTTCTTTTCAATTTCAAAAAAGTTTTTCACTCCGCAGAGAAGAAAAACACAAAAAGCAGAAAAGAGAGAGAAGTCGAGGAATGATAGAGAGATCTCCAAAACGATTCGTTTTTTTCTGTTGCCAAACCGGCGCCATAAAGATCGTTGGTTAATCGTGGAATCTCTTTTTTTTTTTTGGAAGAGTATCTGATTTGATTCGGATTGAAGAATTTTTGTTGACCGTACGATCTTTGTGCACCGAGAGGATGCCGTCTCACGGGGATCTTGACCGTCAGATCGAGCATCTTATGGAGTGCAAGCCTTTGCCGGAAGCGGAGGTGAAGACGCTTTGCGATCAGGCCAGAGCGATTCTCGTCGAGGAGTGGAACGTTCAGCCCGTGAAATGTCCAGTCACTGTCTGTGGCGATATCCATGGCCAGTTTTACGATCTCGTCGAACTCTTTAAGATAGGAGGGAATGCACCTGATACCAATTATCTCTTCATGGGCGACTATGTAGGTCTGTTTTCGATTCTTTTTTAGATTTAGATTTACTCAGAAATTGTAGACTCTGTTTTTTTTTTTTTTCCTTTGAATTTGCTAGTTTGATGGTTTTTGGTAGTGAACGAGAACTTTGAAAGTTTTTCGGATTCTGAATTTGCACTTGCATATTTCTTAATAAGATAAATTGCGTGGATTGCTCTTTTGAGATCTTTTATATGGTCAATAAATTAAAGAGTTGATTCTATATTAGTGGATCCTTTTTTTTCTGTGGATTTTGTACTACTGCTACGTAAATGAACTTGTCTTTTTCTCTGTGTTAATTGGCTCAATAAAGAGAACTATTTAAGACCTTGACCTGGAATCAGAATCTGATGGAGTTATGGCGATTAGCATTTATAGGTTTATGTATATGTTTTTGTTATTATTGATCTGTTAGATTTGCCTGATAATTTATGTCTCGGTTTCTGATTACGAAGTTATTGGAACTGCTGAAGTTAGGATTGCTCCAAGTCCATTTCTGTTTTGGATTAGGCTAAATGATTTAATTCTTTCGGTGGAGATTTATTTGGATTAGGCGGAGTTCTATAGATTAAGATTTGGTTTGCATGTGATGGGGATGATTTGGTGACAATGTTGGTACCACACCAGGCTTCAATTGCATTATTATGCTGCAAAGGTTGCCTTTTAATAATCTCTTTTGGTTTTATTTGTTCGAATATGAGGTCTTGATGGTTGTACTGTGTTTCAGTTATTAAACCATGCTTGAAATGAATAAATTGCTGCATTTTATGGAAAATTACATAGATTGCAAGCATTTGAAATCTCCTCATGTACATTGATGCAGATCGTGGGTACTATTCAGTGGAGACTGTCACACTCTTAGTGGCCTTGAAAGTGCGTTATAGAGATAGAATTACAATTCTTAGAGGAAACCATGAGAGCAGGCAGATCACTCAAGTGTAAGATTATGTTTTCTTTAGTGGAATTAAGTGTTTATTACTTTTGTTTCTTTTGAAATGTGATGTTATCTGTTCTAGAGGAGCATTAGTTTTCTTCCTTACTAGCTTTTATCCATTCACGAGTTTATATGTTCTACAATTTTGTAAATGATAGAAGATCATTGAATTTTTTTCTGATATTTTCTGCTATGCCACACTGTGATACTCCTCATTTGGTAACATGGTCACTAAAACATAATGAACTTGGGTGGATTGGTCATATTTCTCACCTCACGAGTTCTGTTTCAGAAAGCTCCCTGTTGGTGAGTTGATAGGGTTTTGCTCATGTTTGTGATTTGGTCACTGGAGTAATAGTATTGGATGGAATAGAAATCAAATGAGGGGAAGCTTAAACCAGTGTGAAGCAATACTCTGTTCCTAATTGAAAGAGATTTTGTGCGTTAACTAGACAGCATGTGGTATTAATGAATCATAACTGCTATGGGGTAAGACACATTTGTTGCATTGCTATATCTTATCATTTGATGATATTGTAGGACCCACTACCCTGGTATAAAGAGTCAACCAAGTGATGGTTGCAATTTTTGTTTAGTTATTCGCTTTCAGCCGTTGGTAACATTAAGTCTCTGTGTGTGCGTGTCTCTCATTGTGATATAAATCATAGAAATCCACAGTGGCATCCAGCTATACGAATGTTTTACCACCCAAGCATTGGACAAAATTCTTTGGACCTTTTTAGTGTTTATCTTTATGATAGTTAGAATGCTTAATCACCCAAGGTAGCTTAAAGTTATAATCCTGGAAATTAACAAATTTAGGTGATCGTATATTTTTTTCCATCAGCCTCTATCTCTCTAACATGTGCACGTGGCTGTATAAATTGCTACTCATATCAATTATAAATTAATATGGATTTGGGTTTTAATTCCACTTTCAGTTATGGTTTCTATGATGAGTGCTTACGGAAGTATGGAAATGCAAACGTGTGGAAGTATTTCACCGATCTTTTTGATTATCTACCACTCACAGCCCTCATTGAGAGCCAGGTAGAGTTAACTGTGGACTAGTTATTTACTTTGTTTTGACTGGACGGTGGATTTAAATGCCAGAATTGTCTTGTAGATCTTTTGCTTGCATGGTGGACTTTCACCATCTCTGGACACATTAGATAATATCCGCGCTTTGGACCGCATACAAGAGGTATGATCAACTGCTTGTCATATTTTATTTCTTAGATGGACAATATCATACATTCAAGTTTTTGTCAATCATGGTTGTGGTGGAGTTAGCAAACAACTGATGAGAGCATGCTGACAGCTGTTGCCTCTCTCATGTCAAGTCTTGAGCTAAATGTTACAAGCCGTGTCAAAAGTATTACATCTTAATTGGTAAATGCTGCAACGGCTCAAAATTTGGAGCATTTGGAAATAATGTGGATAATGATTTGATGAGTATTCATGAACCCAAAAAAAAAAAAGGGGGGGGGGGGGGGGGGGGGGAAGAAATAGGAGGGAGAGAGAGAGGAAAAGAGAAGTCCCTGTTCTGATGGTTGAGATTATTAGGAATTCTTTGGTCCAAAATTGAATCTGAAAAGTTAGAGATGGTACTGTTTGTTTTGAAATGAGTTTATGGAGGACATAAATTATAACTAGCATAAAGTCTTATGATTCCTGTTCATTTTTCTGATCCATGGAATAAACTATTGTTCCAATGTAAGCTTTTTTCTTAGTGCAATGCTATATTTAAAATATCTACACTTTGTTCCACCTTTGAGGAAGTTATTGTAATGCATTTCTCTGAGCTCATGTTTACCATTGAAATTTCTCAATGCGTTACTCTGAAAATAATAGCACTTTTGTCATTTTCTCTGTACAAGTAGGTTCCACATGAAGGACCCATGTGTGATCTATTGTGGTCTGATCCAGACGATCGATGTGGTTGGGGAATTTCTCCCCGTGGTGCCGGCTATACATTTGGACAAGATATAGCTGCTCAGTTTAACCATACCAATGGCCTCACTTTGATATCACGAGCTCACCAGCTTGTCATGGAAGGGTATAATTGGTGTCAAGTGAGTGATCCGAATATAAGAAATTTCTTCATTTTTGTTCTTCCACATATATAATTATTGATTCCTCTTTTCATTTCTACTTCAGGAAAAGAATGTGGTTACTGTATTCAGTGCCCCGAATTATTGCTACCGTTGTGGGAATATGGCTGCAATTCTAGAGATTGGGGAGAACATGGACCAAAATTTCCTTCAATTCGATCCTGCACCCCGACAAATTGAGCCAGACACTACACGGAAGACCCCAGATTATTTTTTATAATTTACATATTTATGCCGGCTGTTTGTAAGCCTTGTTTGGTGCTGTACCACTGTAGATGTGTCTTTAAAAGAGAAAAGGATTTTTGTTATTCAAGGTGAGGTTGATCAACGAAGTCATTCTTTGGAGTTTGCCCCCATTTGCTGCTGCTTTGATGCGCTCAAGTGTAATTCATGGGAAAATTGACAGAAGCGACCACCTCATGTCTTAGTATATTTTCAGAGGGAAAGCAGCAACAGCATGGTATATCTTGTTCTGTAATTCTAAAATTTGAAGGTAGAAAGTGAGGTTTTTTTTTTCATTTTTTTTTTAAATAAGCCACTTCCCAATCTCATACTGCTCGTTTTTCATTTTTGTGCAATTCATATCCTGCAATAAAAAAGTGGTGCTTACAATATGGCATAATAAGCTTACTGATGGAATAGCCCAGAATGGTCCATCGCTTCCTCTTCTATCTATTAATAAATTGCGCGGGGCCAGCTCATGCCAATGTTGTTTGATCCTCTCCCGAAACTGGTTACGAGGAACTGCCTCTCATAATTAAACCTGTTTGGTATTAAGATCAAATCTATCATGAATCAATCCCAAACTTGCCAGAAACATTGGATGAACATTCCTCGTGATTTGTTCATCTTTGGTGTCACTAAATAGCACTTCACACGTTCCATGACAAATTTGTTTTGTTGCATTGCCATAGTACACGTGCTACATTCTTGACACCAAATCTCAAATCTCACCAGATTCTTCTTCTACATATATACTAACAGGATAAACTTATGGTTAAATGATTGATGATGCAACCTAGTTCCAAAAAACAAACCCTGGATGTTGGTTGCTTTTAGTGGCATGGCATGAATGCTAGAAAATGAACAAAATTGAAGAGCATACCAAAAATTATCCTTCCAAGCGAGCATAAAATATTGTAACTCTATCAATTCTTGCAACACAATAAGGCCAACTTTATTTTACAGAGGCCACAACGTAAAAAGAAAAATTATCGTAAGTGCGAAATGCTAACTTCACAAAGGGAAAAAAAAAAAAAGGAAGAAGAAGAAGAAGAAGAAGAAAGAGAGAGAGAGAGAGAGAGAGAGAGAGAAGGAAACACAAATTGCAGGCTGTAAATATTGAACAAACCTCAGGTGTATGGCAAAACCTTAGCTATCAAAGTGAGCCTTGATACTTGAAACATTAGCTAAAACCTGGAAGTCATCTGAATCCTCCCTCCAACTCCAGACATGGCAACCGTCTGTTTTCTTCGGAAATATACAGCTGAGCCACTTATGAGAAACAAAAACAAGATAATCCCCTGCCCACAGTGGATATTTAGCTATTTAAGATATAAGGTATCAACAAAGAAGATTTATTTAAGGTTTTCAAATTATTCTTAGCAATTTCTGCCCTAGGAACAGCATGGAAGTATAATAGATTAGAACGGACTTGTTTACTCTGTTCTAACTAAGATTCATATTCTATTATTCTCCATATCTTCCCCCAACCCCCCAACATCCATTCCCCCTCCTCTCTCTCTCTCTCTCTCTCTCTCTCTCTCTCACACACACACACACACACACAAAGAAAATAAAACTTTTGAGGTCAATATTTCATAATCTGTATACATGAAACACATGATGCCCTACAAATTGAGTTCTCTCTTTCCTTAATTGGAATAATTTAGGTCAGGTGGAATTATAAGGTCACAAAAACATTTTAATTAAAAAATAAGCAGCACCTCTTATTTGTCTTAATATAGAAATCAAATAGGAAATAAGGTTACTTTATAAAAATTGTAACAACAAACATTCCCAACACAAGAAACTTTTAAGAAGAAACACAAGTAACTGTATCCTTTTCATGAATAAATACGAAGAAAAACACACAATTTTTTGCCCGCTCACACAATCTGTACTTTCATATAATACATAAATTAATACAGTGTAAAAACTAAAAACCAAATAAATAATTTATTCATGATTATACAATTCTCTGTGGTGTAGAAACACAATCATCACTAGGCTAATAACTTTATTAGTCTTATCAGTTGCAAAGCATTTCTTTTTGTTACTAAAATCATGAATTTTTGATCATATAATAAAATGTAAGATGAATGTATGGATGGTTAATTGCTTATTACATTTATTCTGAATTATATGTTTAATTTCATTGACAATAAAATGACTATGCATCCACTACTAGGATACAAAGATAGATGGAGAAATTCTAATTTTATTTTTGAGTCAACTGCTATATAATCTTGAGAGTTGACCATAAATACAGATGAGCACCTTTATTTTTCAAACTGAATTATGAGGAGAGGTCTCTGAATTTCAGTTTTGCTCATTGCTTAGTCCTCCTAGAAAATTTATAATTAAACCATTACTTATGATGACTAACCTGAGGTTTGCTCACAAGTGCTACTTGATCCTTTAGCTTAACTATCACATTCCTAAAATTTAATTTTTACCAGTAGAAAATAAAATACACTCACATAAAAATACTCATAGTAAATAGAATCAAAATTTGGAAATTTCATTATTCCATATTAGAAGTACATGATCTAATGCAACAGGTTAGTAATCAACACCTTCTCATACAAAAATAAGAGAAAAATGAATGACTATTTATCATGATTTAGTAGCATATATACAATTCCGATTATGCATGAAACATTAAAATTTTGCATCTTAGCTTAAGATTTTGGCTTTGCCTCTTAAAGAAGGCAATCAGATAGCAAAAACGGAAGGGGTGTGAAAAATGACAAACATACCTCAAAACCCAGCACTGACAATTTCTCTTCATTAACTGGTGGTATACAGCTTCTATACGTAATATAAACCTGTGATCCATTCTCTAATGTGGATGAACCATCCAGCAACCTTCTATACTTGTTTGAAGAACTGTCGTGCAGCATGTCATGTGGTTTGGAATTTTCATGAAAAATCTCCACAGCAGATCTAGTAGTTTGAGATTTCTTCTCAATTCCATTCTTTGCACCTGCTTTAACTTCAACACATTTTAAAGGGATGCGATAACCAGTCTCGCTACAGCGATACTTTTCATCATTCTGCAAAAAGAAAGGAAATGAAAAGGACAATTAAGCTCAAAGAAAAGCATAATCACTAGAAGGTAAAACAGCATATTACTAGTTATAACTAGCAATAATATGAATGAGTTTCCTATGTCCGTTATGCATTAGAGAAGCATGAATCAGAAACACACGTGTGTGATTATTCAACAACTACCAAAAGTGAATACTGAGATATGATGGTCCAAACTACTTAATCAGAAGCAAGATAAGATTTTGGTTCTTAAGAAGAACAAGGTTGATTCCGCATTATACTTCACAGTTTCATACGCAAAACATGGGTGATGCTTAATGCTAGGCATAAATTAAGATGCATCCGTTCTACTGGATATCAGTATTTGAAATTAGTGAACGACTTGCAATACCACAGAATTTGGAAATTTGGGATAAGACTGTTAAAAAAAAAAAGGTTAAAATAAGGGAGAAAAAGTGTCCACACTTAAATCCTGTAAAATTGAACAAATTCCATCGTGAACAGAAATTAACCATGCGGCATCATTAGTTTCAGGTAAAGTTAAATAAAACACTTCAAATTTCTAAAATTGAAATTTTGCTATCTCAATAATTCTACTCAAACAAACTCAACATGCACCTGTTAATTTCCTAATTTCGTTGTTCACAGATTATATTGCAGACAAACAAGCAATTTATAAAGCACAAAATTTAGAAAGGGACGCCGAATCAGAAAAATTAGTTCAACGGTTATAATGCCCAAGCCTCGTCAAGCAAATCAATCGAAATCCTTCAACATGCTAAAATTTATTAGATGACAGAATGTAAGTAATAAAAAAATAAAATATCAATTAAGAGGAACAAACCTTCTCAGAGTAGAGGCAGGCAACACAGGCACCAGAAGGAGAGCAATCGAAGGTAAGGTTACTGCCTCGGGGTTTTTCTTTGAAACCGAGTAAAACTCTACGGCCGAATCCTCCATTTCTGTACTTAATGAAAAAACATATAAAACTCAAAACCCATCCAAATTTTGATAAAAATCGTAAGATCACACGCGAATTAACTTACATCTCATGATCTGAAAGCTGAAAAGAAGACGCAGACGAAAGCAGTGTGAAGAGAAGGAACGGCAGAAAAAGTGATAAATTCCACGGACCCATTTCTCGACGCTTTTCTTTGCATTTCTTAATTACTGGTGTGGTGTTAAGCAATTCGTCTAAGTTTGGTTATTGTGGGCTTTATTTAGCCCATCGATCTATATGCTTAAGGCCCATGGGCCAGTCGGAACTATAGGAAGCTCACTGCATTAGCCTCTCTAATATATTCATCATTTTAATGATCTCTTTTCTTATAATTTTTTATGGACTCAATCCGCATAAAAATTTGGGCTTTTTACACAAATATACACAAAAAAAATAACAAAAAAAAAATACATAACACAAATATTTCAGAAATATAACATTTTAATCTTTTAATTTCATTTATACCAAAATGTTTTACAAAAATAACACTTTATCTGTTTGCTCTCTCACTTTAAATTTTCACTCTCCCCGATTTTTCTATTTCATTTCCCTCATTCGACGCTCGATGCCCTACCGATTTTCTTTTTTTCGACCACCAGCGATCTCTTTCTAGACCAGCGCACTCTCTCTCAGTTTCGATTTGCAGACAACTGACATTCTCCTGCTCCATCAGCGCATACTCTCCATCTCCAGGGACGTATCTGCCCCTAGTTGACCCCACTCAACTAAAAAAAATTAAAAAAAATCCTTTAATTTTTACTAAAAAATTAAAAAAATATCCATATAATCTTAATTTTTTTAAAATTGACCCCATTAAAATATTTAAATAGTTTATTTTTATTTTTTTGACCCCACTGTACTAATTTTCTGGCTACGCCTCTACATATCTGCGCAACGGTTTGTTTTATTCCCTCTTTTTTTTTCTTCATTTTTTTCTATCTTTAATGCTTAAAATAGAAGCCGCAATCAACATCTGAAATATTCTATTTGATTGTTGATAAAAGTAATTTTGAATGATTTTCATTTTTCCTGGATTTTGTACTGACAGCATTGTGTTTTACTCATATGTAATCTTCGTGTTCTAGGCTTAGGTTTATTAATTTACTTTTATTATCACACAGTTTTCCATTTGCATCTTTTTGTTTTTGTTGATGGAAATGATCTCGATTGGTAAACTTTTTTCCTAAAGGTTTATATGAGTATTGTGTACCTAAACGGGAAATGCCACTGAGATTTAATTCATTTGTTATTTCTAGTCGTAACACGAAATGGTTGAGTGAGTTGTGTTTGACAGTGTAGGAAAATGGGAATGGAAGTTGTATTTCTAGAGTATTTGTTCTTTTGCAGTTTTGCTAATCTTGTGGAGTTAATTAGTTTTTTTCTTCCTCCCTCCTCTTATTGTAAATTTGCTATTTGGAAATAAAAAACATATTAACAGATATTAACACGTGCTTTGAGGACTTTTATTTGATACACGTTTGAAGGGATTGCTGAGCACTTAGTTTAGATAATACACAAATAAAATGAATTCAAAACAACCTTTAAGAAATAGTTTAAACATAATATTTTTTTTTTTATGAATTAAGTTACTGATAAATTTTGTATGTTAAAATGTGTTTTTATTAAATTTGAAGTGTTCGTCATTTACTGATGATATCTCAGCTAAAATGGTTCAAATCCGGACAAGTTCTTCTCCTGTACCAATGAGCACATCTCAAATTATTAACAAAATGAAGAAAACAGATGCTGAGGCAGATTTAATGATCATAAAAGAGACAAAGAGGAGAAGAACTAAAATTCAAACTCCAGATTATGATTCTCATAATCCAAAAAAAACAAAGATATGATATTATATAATGTAAATATAAATGAATAATGTTATGATTTGAGAATGCATTGATGTTTATTTTTTTATGTGTATTTATTATGTATGTGAATATGTTGTATACAGTGTAAACTAGTTGTGCATGTACTATATGTGTACTTGTCGTGTATAAATAACCATTGCTTTATTAAGATTTTGAATGGGTTGAGTTGCCTAGTGTATAATTCTACTCCACCACATTAGCATGTTAGTATACTTTATAGTGTATAATTTCCTTATAGTTTCCTTTTCTGCTTGTTCTGTTTTATATTTTTCTATAGGAACAATTAGTGTCACACGAGTCGTCACCTTTATGCCAACTCGTGACAGAAGCTTAGCGTTACGAGTCGTCACCATGGTGCCAACTCGTAATTGGGATATAATTAGTGTCACGAGTCGTCTCCATGGTGCTGACTCGTGATAGTGAATAAAGAGTACGAGTCGTGATCTCCGTGCCAACTCGTGAGAGAATAAAGAGTATGAGTCGTCACCATGGTGCTGACTCATGACAGAGAATAAAGGGTACGAGTCGTCACCTCTGTGTCGACTCGTCACAGAGAATAAAGGGTACGAGTCGTCACCTCTGTGCTGACTTGTGACAGAGTCTAAAGAGTACGAGACATTACATTCGTGCCAACTCGTGAAAGAGACTAGATGTATATTGTGCGTAGACTAGATGTATATTGTTGGTATACTAGCTAGATGTATATTATGCATATACTAGATGTGTATATTTATGTGCTTCAATTTGTCTACCATATGTGTCTATACTTGATGTATACTTGCTAAATACTATATATATACTTGTTGAATATTCTGTTTATACTTGACTACTAGTTGATGTATATTGTGTGTATTTGATATATATTATTTTTAACTACAGGTTGGAGACTTTGATTTGAAAAAGGAAAATTTTCACAGTATTCGGATTCAGTTTTGCATGAACGCTTCTACTGTATGTATTATAAAGAAGAAGCTAACTACATAACAGCTTGAAAAGTTTAGAAACACCTGTTTCGGATACTTCTTAGAATTGCCTGAAATAGTTCTTCATAATTAGCTATTTCATTCATTGTTTCTAAAAGAAGTGAATACTGAAAATGAGGAGGAGTTTAGATTAAGATATGATGGTGTTGATTTAACATTTGGTATGAAAGAATTTGCACTAGTAACAGGTTTAAAGTGCAAAGGAAAAAATAAGAAGATTAACACATCATATGAAAAATCTACACTGGTTGAGAAGTATTTTGGCAAAAGTGATAAGATAACAAAGCAGTCTATTTTTAATTGTTTTATGAAAGGAAGTTTTCAAAATGATGAGGACGCTGTTAAGTTAGCAGTGTTATTTTTTATACACTGCTTTCTTCTTGTCCATAACAACCATAAAAATGTTAATCAAGAGGAAATTGCTTTCATTGATAACGGTTGCTTTGATGATTAACCATGGGGTAGAGATATTTTTGAGCTGACTATTAGCAGCCTGAAAGGGAAGCTACTTCGGAAAAGAGTAAGAACTGATAAGAAAGAAGGAAATCTGTCCATGTGTATGGTTTTTAGTTTTGCATACGCATTCCAAATTTGGTTCTATGAATGTTATCAATATATCTCAGAATATTTAGAAGTTGTGGCAACAGAAAAAATTTCCAGGATCCTACGTTGGACAGAAAAAAATAGTTCATTTGATTGCGGCATAACCTGCAACAGGGCCTTTTAGAAAATGAAACAATAACAAAAGTTTAAGAAATATCTCTACATGTCTACTGATTGTGCTTGTATTTTTTACATTTGCTGTAAATAATATATTTTATATAAAGAATGAACCAATAACAAAAATTAAAAAAATATACTGTATCAACACTATTTAGGAATATCTCTACATGTCTTTCAATTGTGCCCGTATTTCTGACATTTACTGCACCTTATTTTAATCTTTGACTCTCAGTCTGCTTTGATTCTCCTCTTCTTAGGTCTTCCTGATTTGAGTTTTCCTATTGGTGGTAGTACAATTTCCTCTCCAACATAACTTGGAATGTTCCAATACATCTAATTATCAATAGGATGCATAATTGCTTCATATGTTGCTAACATTGTCTCTTTGGTGTAGTAACTTGAGCAATACTCATAACAGTCCATATGCTTGTCATTTATTACTGCTAAAGCATGTGCACATGGTAATCCATCCAATTGAAACTTATTGCAAGTGCATGCTCTTTCTTTAAAGTTTAAACTGTATATTTTTTCTTGAACTAAGACGCTAAAAATATTACTATTAGATGGTATCACCTGCAACAACCGGAAAAACATATATCCATTATTCCCATCAACAACAAGAGCAAAGAAGAAGCAAAACTATCCACCAGCATCAACAGAAACATCAAGCATAAAATATCCAGCTACATCTATTGCAAATCATAAAAATCTATCAACGACAATATCAAGCATAAAAACCCAACAACATCAGCAAGCATAAAATTAGGATAAAAATGCTTCCCATATATGAAAAAATATAAATAAATGACAACCAATGCCTTCTTCACTAAAAAAAAAAATAGATAAAAAAGTAATAAGGATCTAACCTTCATTCTCATAGATGAAATGAAATTTTTTTCAACTATTCTTCATACTTCTTAGTCAGTTTTGTGAATGTTGACATGGCTACATTTCTATTTTCATAAGTCCATTCTTGAGCCAAATTGCGAAGGTACTCAACTAATCCTATTATTGGTAAATTTTTAGCTGCTTTGATTGCGGTATTTATTGACTCGGCAATATTAAAAATTATAGTTGAATACCTGTTATTCACATAATACAATCTCGACCATTTCTCATAACCAACCATAGATAGATATTCCGGTATTTTACCATTAACTTTTTTCATTTCATTCATATAACAATCAAAATCCTCATTTGTGTATGATTCAGATGCTTTAAATAACAAATCTTTAAGTTTCTTCGAGTTTTTCTTGAACCTTGTTTTCACATTATTTAACAAGTGATATACACAAATGCAATGAGGAACACCAGGATATACTCTTGCAGCTACTGTATGTATGTCTCTAGATAAATTACAGAACCAGGATTTGTCTTTTGAAGCATATACAAATATCTTGGTAATAATGAATATGAATTACATGGGTTACCTCTAATGATATCCATAGCTCTTTCCATTGACCTCCAAACTTTCATATAATTGATATTCACTCCATGTTCATTTCTCATATCTCGCATTATGTCAGCTGGAGTGTAAACAGTCTTCACATCTGTATATTTTAATTTTATCAAACCAGCAATAATAGCTGATGTTGCTTGCCTTTGGCTGCTTAACCTTAGCTTCAAACTGCAGGAGTGAGTAGCTTTGAACACTCTAATTTTGAACATCCCAGTATTCCCTTATTTTGAAACTTTTAATTGCCATGGACATGCCTTATCCAAGCAACAAATCTCATATCTTCTTTCACATGATCTATACACCTTGAATTGGAAATCATTATTTATTGCGAAAAGGCTTAATACTGTTTTCAGCGTATACTTGTCTTTAAAAATCTGTCTAACTTCAATTCTTGAAAGTCTTGGATTTGTTATAAATTCTTCTTCATCTCCTTCTACTTCTTTGCCATTGTTATTCAAAATGTCAACAGTTTGTTTGCTCGCCAAACTAACATAGTTCATCATGTCTACAATTGTTTCATCTTGGTTGACAGGTGATAAATCTTCATTCAATATTAAACTTGTTACTTCAGGTTCAACTTTTATCATTCCAAGATCACTTGAGACTGTTTTTGAGCTTTCTCCTATAATAAAAATATTTAAATAATTAATAAATCAATAAAATTTATTGAATATTAAAAGTGAGTAAAAAAATAAAAAAAAAAAAGGAGAGAGTCAGCAGATAGGAGCAGCAAAATGCATGAAGCATGCAGAGCCAGTAACTGGCCTAATCAGCACTATCAATCCTTGTCACGGAACATCACTAAAAGATGAAACTCATGTGATATCCAAATCAATGATTAACAGCCATCCACGAGCATATAAAACACATATAATTCAGCACATAAATGTCACCAATACAATCAAAACAATGCCATTATTCTCATCACCATACCAATTATTTTTTTACTATCTCCACAAATTCATACAATAACAGCATCACAAAAATATTTAAAATTATCAAACACAACTTCAGTAAATTACCTGTTTCATAGTTCTCTATTTTTGTAATGCATAATGGATATGATTTGAAACATGGATCTTTGATTTTCAACTCCAAATAGAAGAGCAGTGTCATATTATCTTTTATTTTAAGTGGTGGATATCCATCTCCAATAACATATTTGATCTCCAATATGCTATTTTCAAAGCCTCTATTCAGTTGTTTACTTATTAAATCCACAAAATTATCAAAGCTGCACCCTGATGGAATTAGTATTCCATCAACTTGAAAATCCCGGTACTCATTTTGTTCACTCCATTTCCCATCATATTGCATCAAAACTAGAATCCCTCCATTTTCCATCATTGTGATATCTTATAAAAATACACATATAAATCATAGTTAATTTCTAAAAATGTTAAACCATAATCTCGCAGCATAAGGAAAATAAATTAAACCAAAAATTTTGAAAGTTAAGAGAAGTTGCAAATGCATTCAATCAACATAAAAATTAGTGTCACAAGTCGTCACCTTAGTGCCGACTCCTGACAGAATCTAATCGTTATGAGTCGTCACCATGGTGCCGACTCGTAACAGGGATATCTATAATTAGTGTCACCTTCGGGCAGAGTACTAGGCAAAATATTCAGCGTCACGAGTCGTCACCTTCGTGCCAACTCGTGACATATAGGATAGGTACCGAATGAAAATAAAACAAAATTTACGAGTCGTCACCTCCATCAAAAACTTCAGTAAAAACCAAATGCAATTAAGAAACGCAAAAACAAAATTACATTAATAAATAACTTACTGCTTATATCATAAATCACCAATATTCATACGGTGAATGTCGATTTCAGACGGTGAAGGATCAATTTGACGAAAAGCTTTTGTAATCCATAATCGATGAAATACAAAAACTAAATAGAAACAGAGTGTGAATCTAAGATGGTGGATTAAACAGAAACTGAGGATTGATTAAACAGAGAGATTTTTCAAAAACCTTGAATCTAAGATGATATAGTGAATCGATCGAACCAAAGATCATTTGTAAAATGAAAATGAGAGAGAAAAAAGAAAAGATATAACAGAAAACAGAGAAGCGAAAATGAGAGGAAAAGAATGAAAGAGAAAGCATAAAATGCATTAAATAAAATGGGTATTTATGTAATATAATTAACAAGGAAAGTATAAAATGGATATTTATGTAATATAATTAAGAAGGAAAGTATAAATATGAAAGGCAATTAATAAAAGTTGTATTTATGAAAGAAAAACTAAAAAGCTGGTATTGTGTGTAATTTCCTCTAAAAATTTATTATAATTAGACTTCATATATTAAAATAAGGATATACTTGTAGGAATTTTATCTCAAGTTAGAAGTTAAAGCAAGAAGTGGGTCTATATCAAAGTTAGCTACATTTATAGTGACATTAGAAAAACTTTTTTTCCTAATTTCTTACTTCTAGCCTTTTTAGAATGGTATCGAATGCTCACTTTTAATGCTTAAATGTTATTTTGATTAAGGATAGACATAAATTATTATGGATTGTTATTTAATATTAATATTTCAATTAATTTAATACAGTCTAATTGGATACTATGTAAAATCTATTAACTCCACTGGTAATTACAGTTGCTACACAATCATCGAAAAGGAAAAAATAAAATATTTTTGGTAACATCCATCAACGAAAATAGAAATGAATGAGGTGTATGATAGAAGAAAGAGTGGGGTCATGAACATGTGTTTATGCACCCAAGAGACGCTTGCTATGCTCTCTGGATAAAACCAATAAAAATTTAGCATTTGCAGTTATATGTAAATTATTATGATTAGAATCTAGAGGTATGTGCTTAATAAGAAATGGTGATCCCCCCCACATGCAGGCAGAGCTGAAAAGGGGAGCCATTAATGGTCCCAACACAAAAAGGCCAGTTAGATGATTATCAAACATGATAGAATGTTGACCATCAACTAATATTCACCTCTTTACTACAAGTGTTGATTGTAATCACGAGAACCTTGTGATCATTTTCTCAACTGTTCAAGTACCTTTAACGCTCATCTTCTTATACACTACAAGCTTACTCATCATGATTTATTATTGCAACACTTGTACACATTTTACTTGCTCACAAAACTGCCCAATTATTGGAGATATTCCCATGAGGTGACCACAAAATTCATTAACTTCTTGTCTGTTAAATCTAGAATTATTTATAAACATGTAGGATGTAAGATCATGAACTCAACTAATTGAAGTGTCGCCTTTTGTTTAGCTTGCAATCTATGCTTTTCACCAGTTATGTATAAGAAGTACCATTATGCCTTTTAAAATCATTTGGTTTGGTACCAAGTGAGAGTTTGTGTTTGATGATAGAGAATTAATTGTAAGGTGAGTGACCTAATTCATCTTAAGAAAAAAAACTGAACGAATCCACTCTCATTCACAGGCATACTTTTCAAAGTACTTTATTAGGTATTAAATCAATTCCATGTATCAGCTTCACCGCTTCCCACCTTAACTACCTAACTTAGAGGGTCCCTAATTGGGTGTTAGATTAGTAATTTTGGAAATTTAACAAGATACTAATGCCAGATATCAGCAAATGATTAGATTACAAAGAAATGAGCCAAAATACACATAGCAACGAAATTAGGAAGCTGGCCATCCCTCGTTTTAAGCATGAAAAGTTAGGATTATTGAATGAAGGATTTGGAAGAAACTTTCCGTATTACAAACTACAAAGATTCAGATATTATATAACCATACGATTAATGATAACAGAAATTTCCATAACTGCATTAAAGCTACATTAAAAGTACAGTAAGTGATGCTTGATGCAATATACAGAATTTATCCAACAAATGATCATAAGAACAGGGGTCATCTTCAAGTGGAAGTGTAGACCGACCTAATATAATTTGTTTTTGAGGTCCACCGTGAAATTGCAGAGAATGCAGAAATGCTCGAAATCTCAACATAAATAACAATGATTTTTGTTCATTCTTATCTCACCCTTGTGAACATTAATCTTTATGTTCAGTATCCTGTTTACCAAAGAGCAATGGGAATTCATCAGACTGATCCGCAAAACCATGTTTCTCTGCCATGATCTTCAAAGACTCGTAAACTTGGTAGATGGGAGGCCTATCCTTTGGCCTAGAAGCAACACAACTCCAAGCAACCTTCAGGAATTGCATAATTTCATCATCATGACCTTTTCCGGAAAGAGCTTTATCAATGGAATCCTTGCTTCTCCCAGTGCTCGCTAAATGATTAACCCAATCCACCAAATTCCCTTTGAATCCTTCCTCTGCATTGCTAATTTCCAGAGGCTTTTGCCCTGTAACCAACTCCAACAGCACAACTCCGAAGCTATAAACATCGCCTTTCTGTGAGGCAACCAAAGTGCTTGAATACTCAGGAGCAACATAACCAAACTCCCCCAAATCACCATTAACAAAAGAACTATCATCGGAGTCACGAGAACCAACCAACCTTGCCAATCCAAAATCAGTAAACCTGGCATCAAAATCATCATCAAGAAGTATCACATTGGAGCTAATGTACAGATGCATATACGGTGGCTGACAACCGTGGTGAAGCCAAGCAATCCCTCTAGCAGCACCAACACCAATCCTGACCCTTGTAGGCCAATCTAAAACACCAGATGGAGAGACACTAAATCCAATCCCGTGCAATTGAGAATACAAAGTCCCATTAGGCATATGCTTATACACCAAGAGCCTCTCTTCTTCAACAACACAAAAACCCAATAAAGGCACCAAATTGGGATGCCTAAGCTGACCTAATCTATTCATCTCAGACCTAAACTGCTTCTCAGTAAGTTTACAAGCACTAAGCCTTTTAATAGCAAGAGCAGACCCATCAGGCAGATCAGCTTTATATGAAATCCCAGTTCTAGTTGAGATCACAATATTTTCCAAATCAAAATTGTTAGTAGCTTGCAATAAATCAGACAACTTTATCTTATTAATGGGTTTTTGAAACAAAGAAACCTGAACAAGTTTATGTGACCTTAACAAATCCACCCAACTAGAATCATCCTTTCCAGTACCAGCCCCATAAGCTCCCTTCTTCTTACTAGCCCTAACATGTAACCACCACCAAATCACAAAGCCTAAAATCAAAGAACCAGCAGCACCAATTACACCAGCAACAATTATAATCCCAAGGCTCTTACCACTCAATCCACCGCACTTACCAAGAGGCTTACCACAAAGCCCATCGTTGCCATCAAAGTCCTCATCTGGAAACGTCGCCAAATCCGCCGGAAGAGTTCCGGAAAGATCGTTACCGGCAACCGAGAACCGTTTCAACCGGCCAAGAGTTCCTATACCGTACGGGATCGAACCGGACAACTTGTTATCACTTAAAATGAGGTTATTCAAGAACTTGCAGCGAACGATCTCAGGTGGGATTGAACCGGAGAAGCTATTACGGGAGAGATCTAGAGTGACAATATAGGGCAACCAGGTACAGATTTGGGGAGGGATCGAACCGGAGAGAGCATTGTTGGAGAGATCTAAGGATTGAAGACTTCGACAGTACTTGAGAGAATCGGGAAGCTGACCGGAGAGCTGAGAAGCCGATAGCATGAGGCTGATGATGCGATTCTCCTTCTCGTTCCAGCAATTAACGCCATTTAGCTTGCAAACAGAGGCAACCGAGTTGTTGGTTAAGTCCCATGAAGCGAGTCGGCCCAGCGGATCGGTAAACGATTTCTTTAAGCCTTCAAGGCAAGTCAAATCATCTTCAATCGCAAAACAGAAGAGAGGCAAATAAAGGATCGAGAACACAAGAAAAGCTAAGATCTTTGCCATATTTGTTGTGGGTAAACAGCTATTAGTTAGGTAGAAGAGAAGAAGGAAGAGCGGAGGTGTGGTGATGGAAGAGGAAAATAGGCAGCCATTGACTGAGCTAGAAAGAAAGCAGAAAACAAAGATTGGGGGCGAGTTAGATTGGAAACTTTTTTTGACTGCCAGTTTCGTTTCTTTTATCTTTGATTGCTTTGTCCTTTATTAGTTTCTGGACATTTGCCTTATACGACGTCGTTAATGAGTAAGACAAGGTGACCAGGTTATGGTATCTTGTCTGTTTTGGGAACTATAAATGATAAACTAATAAAGAATTTAAGGAAGTGGAAAGATGTAAAAAAGTATGGAAGGTGAAGTTTAAGCTGAAAAAAAAGTACTGTAATTTGATGAGTTGTTGCTTTTATTAGTTTATTTTATTTTGGAATCTCCATTTGTGCTTATACCTAACTAATTTACTCCTACGTGGGTACTTGCTTAGTTAAGTTAATCATGTCTGGCCTGTCCTTTATTTTTTGTTCTTTTATTAGTGAACTGTCTACTACTTGGTACGTGATCTGTAAAAGGCCCAATTATTAGAGATATACGATAAGTGGGCTAATTTTCATTTCCAGGCCTTTGTTAGCGTCCATGCAACATCACATGAACAGCGCAACTTACATCTAATTGTTAAAAATAAATCTGCAATCTAGAAAAATATGCCTAATAATTTATAATCTTTAGGTGGAGAAAGTATGGTTCCCGCAGCGTAAACAGGAGTACCCCAATTTAAGAGCAAGGCTACGTTACTCTTCTACATCTTTTTTTTTTTTTTTAAAAAAAACAGTTAAATAAGCTAATAGATAAGATAATTTAAATAATCATAATTGTCTTCTGAAGCAAAATGATAATTCGATGTCCGCATATATGCACATGTACAAATAATTGGTCTGCACAACGTTTACAATATCCAAATAGATTTGGCATGTAAACAGGAACTTATCAAAATCTGGGTTATTTGGAATGCAACTTTTACACGATTTTTATCAATATGTGATGAAACTGTTAGAAAATGAACGGTATATATGATACACCTAGAAAGGACCCAAGCCGAGATCCAATTGCCGAAAAAATAAAAGAAAGAAAAGCTTTTGAGTACTAAAGTGAGAATTCTCGGTTGAAACAAAAAGATAGGGTCATTAAACTTGTGCGAACCTAAAATTGTATAACCTTTTCTGATTCTCTCATTCAGTTCCTTGGAGAAAAAGGACAGAGAAATTTGCAAGTCTCCATCAGATAGAAAATCCTATACATATATATATATATCAGAAAGCAACTGGGACCATGCCACCATTTTTGTATTTGAATGGGATCGTAAAAGTTTGTTAAAATGAGCGGTTAGGAACTTCCACAAGATGCATTAGATTATTAGAATTTAGAATCTTTTTCATACCACAAAACTAATTCTCCCTTTTCAATAACTGGACTATTTTGATTTCTTTCAACTTTGTAAATCACAAGAAAACAGTAACTTGTAGAACTTCACCAGCTGGGTATCTCTTTATTAGTGAATATTGTTATCACAGCCTTTACAAAATGTACAAAGGTAAAGGCGGTCGTGTTTATGATTCTGTATAGCTACTTCTCAGCTGCACGCATAAATTCTTTATTTGTGATGTTTCTTGGAAAGTATAGCTATGCCTAGAAAAACTAGAAATAAGAAGAACTGCCTGTGTGAGAAGACAATGGAGTTGGTGGTTAACATTCTCAAACTTTCATCAATGTCTCTAGCAACCATGAGTCTAAGACAAACCCTTCGACTCCCACCAGCTTCTGCCGGTCACCTTAAGCCTCCACAAGTGGCGGAGAAGGGTAATTTCCTATCACAACCTTCACACTTGTTCGGGTCCAAAATGGATACCTCATCGCATAAGATCAATGTGATTGGTGATGATAATGTTGATGCAAGAGCTTCAAATTATGTCAGAAGGATTAGAGAGAAGAACCTCAAAGATGTCAAGTGATTTGTGTTTATATCTATTAATTAGTTAGCTCAGGAATTTATTAATTGCTACTATTTATACATATTATTCCTTTAAACAAGTGTGACTGATCTTAGTTATTGTTTGTGATTGTCTCTACATATATAGGGGAACTTGGGTTAGTCTTTGGTTTACATTTATCTTCTCTTGTTTTTTGTTGCAGTAGTTTATTTATCTTAATTTCTCAGGTTCTGAAATTAAAGGCTTTTAAAGACGTGCTTATGCGTACTCCTTTGAAAGTTCATAAATTTTGAAGTCAAGCAAAGGCAAGTGTTTTATATGATAATTAATGGAATGAGATTATTACATATATAACAATAGGACTTGCTGTATTAATTAAACCTTTTACCTCACAAACAAGAACATAAATATGCATTGACTTGGGACTTATTGCTTTCTTTAATTTGTTTATTTTTAAGTGGATAATTATAGCTGAGGAATTAAAATGAAATTTAGTTAAAGGAATAGGCCTAAATATTTAGAAACCTAACCAAGTTTGAGCTGAGATTTTTAAAAAAAAAAAAATTCCAATATTAAGATTTCATAGCGAAGAAAAACATTGCAATAAATGAAACTAACTTGAGTTGCTAAATTAGCATAAAAAGCTTGTAAAAGAGCTTTTCTGCCTAATTTATGGATAGTAATTTGATTAGCTTCACGAGATATATATAAAAATAAAAATAAAAAACTTTATAAGAAAAAGATAAAAACTTAATATCAGTAGTTGATATTGGTGTTAGACTAGAAGCAAAAGTTTCACTGTCTTGGATAGCCTGTATTAACCGCGGACAATCATATTCGAGAACAAAAATTTAGACACACTTTTTTTCGGGCCTTTTTATAAATAATGTGTTTTAAAAAATTAATTTGATTTTTAGAGTATTTTGAAAACTATTTAGGAAACTAGGGTCTTTTCTATTTCCGCAACAATTTATTATTTATAAAAAAGGCCCCCTTTTTTCAGTTCTTGTATTTTTTTTTTCTTTTAAATCTATTTATTGGGATATTATTCCATATATATACAGTAAGTTTACATTTTCATATATATGCACCAAACCAATCAAACTCCAATTTTCAAAATTTTATAATGTTAATATGTTAATTTAATATTTAGTACAAATTTAAATTTAAATGCTATTATTTCTTAGATATAAGTGCATTAAATTAACGGGGTTTTTTTTAATTTGGTGTTAAATTTAAAAAAAATTGAAGAAATTGTGCTACAGTAAAAAATATTAGGTAAATGGGGTGTCAAAAACCGGCATGATCAGTGCTGATTTTCGTCATGTGAGCCCAATCCGGCAGACTGACTGGGCCATGACAGAAACCGGCACAGAGTTTGCCGGTTTCTGTACAAATGCTTTCACTGTTTCTATTATTTTATTTTACATTCTTGGACCTTACAAATGCTTTCCTGTTTCCATATAGCAGATCATTCAACACGTTTTTGTTTGTTTTCCTCTCATTGTCAATTTCAAATTCCTTTTGTCATTTAAGTTGCAAACTCTTCCTTTCAAATATTTACATTTCTTTTATTTCCAATTTATTTATAATTTGTTGGTGATGATAATTTTTGAGGTAATATTTAAATATTGTGTAGTATAATTTATTTCGTTAAGAAAATATTATATTTTTATTAATATTATTTTTATATTTTTTTTATAGCTAGTGTTGATTTTTGAGAAAATTTGATTTGAGTATTGTGTAGTATAAATTTATTTGGTTAGGAAAAAAATTATATTATCATTAACGTTATTTTTATATTTTATTTGTAGTTGGTAAAATTTTTTAAAGTATATCTAATTACAACAAAGGTAAAGGTAAATTATATTTATTTGAAAAAATTACTAAATTATTTTATATTACATCGGATCGATATTTTTCTTAAATTATTAATAACTTCCCATAAATATGACCCGTGTTAATTCGTACAGCTTTTAAATGATAATAATATATATTGAAACCTGCATTTAATTAAAAATAAAACATCAAAAAATCCAAAAATAATTCTTGTGTCTATACTACACAATAAACCATAAAAAAACATGTACAATTTTATCATTTTAACTTAAAATAAAGCAATTTATTAAAATCTATAAAATAAAATAATAATAACTTACTATTAATTTAACTAGCATTTAAAAATTAAAGTTATTTTTTAAAATAAATAAAATAATAATAACATACCTTTAAAAATATTAATGGAATTATATTACAAATTTAACGCCTACAATTTAAAAGTAATAATAAAATTAGTCTGGCAATTGTGAAGACCCATGCTTGCTGCACAAGCATGGGTCTGCAAGGTAACAATTATTATTATTATTATATATATATATAAATGTGTGCATTTAAAACCCCTTCCCTTGACCTTACCCTTTTGCCCTAATTTCCTAATTATTCTTTCTTTCTTCCCTCTTCTAATGTCTATTTCAATATTTAACTTGTAGGAAATTTTATTGAAGTTACAAAAAAAAAATGTAATATTATGTGTATAGTATAAATTTATTTTATTATTTTTAAATTGTAGGTGTTAAATTTGTAATATAATTCCATTAATATTTTTAAAGGTATGTTATTATTATTTTATTTATTTTAAAAAATAACTTTAATTTTTAAATGCTAGTTAAATTAATAGTAAGTTATTATTATTTTATTTTATAGATTTTAATAAATTGCTTTATTTTAAGTTAAAATAATAAAATTGTACATGTTTTTTTATGGTTTATTGTATAGTATAGACACAAGAATTATTTTTGGATTTTTTGATGTTTTATTTTTAATTAAACGCAGGTTTCAATATATATTATTATCATTTAAGAGCTGTACGAATTAACACGGGTCATATTTATGGGAAGTTATTAATAATTTAAGAAAAATATCGATCCAATGTAATATAAAATAATTTAGTAATTTTTTCAAATAAATATAATTTACCTTTACCTTTGTTGTAATTAGATATACTTTAAAAAATTTTACCAACTACAAATAAAATATAAAAATAACGTTAATGATAATATAATTTTTTTCCTAACCAAATAAATTTATACTACACAATACTCAAATCAAATTTTCTCAAAAATCAACACTAGCTATAAAAAAAATATAAAAATAATATTAATCAAAATATAATATTTTCTTAACGAAATAAATTATACTACACAATATTTAAATATTACCTCAAAAATTATCATCACCAACAAATTATAAATAAATTGGAAATAAAAGAAATGTAAATATTTGAAAGGAAGAGTTTGCAACTTAAATGACAAAAGGAATTTGAAATTGACAATGAGAGGAAAACAAACAAAAACGTGTTGAATGATTTGCTATATGGAAACAGGAAAGCATTTGTAAGGTCCAAGAATGTAAAATAAAATAATAGAAACAGTGAAAGCATTTGTACAGAAACCGGCAAACTCTGTGCCGGTTTCTGTCATGGCCCAGTCAGTCTGCTGGATTGGGCCCACATGACGAAAACCGGCACTGATCATGCCGGTTTTTGACACCCCATTTACCTAATATTTTTTACTGTAGCACCATTTCTTCAAATTTTTTTAAATTTAACACCAAATTAAAGAAAAACCCTAAATTAACATGATATAAATAAGAAAAATGATGATTTACTTACAAAATTAAGACCAATAAACTGGAATGCCAAAAGCCCATAAACCACAAGCAATTTGCTAATTTCCTAATAAGAACGCCTTAACAAAGAAAATTAGGGTAGAGTTGATTCAATTATAATCAGCATGGGCGTCATACTGCTTAAATTGAATTTTGTTAATAATAATGAAGGCTAGCTTAATATATATTCGCAGTTGAATTTCTTAATTTACTCATCTTTATTAAACGTAATGTTTTGTATTTACATTTTTTGGTGCATTAAAATTTCAGAAGCCATTTAATCGCATATTTGCGAGCATGTATATAAAGTTCTCTCACGTGCTTCATATGTATGCTTTGTCTACATTAATAATAATAATAATAATAATTAAGAAAGAAATAAAGGAAAAGGACGTATATGGGATGCCATCTCCATTATATACGTTTCTCTTTTTTTTTTTCACAAAATAAAACAACACATGTAGAATAAAAAGGCACTTGAAAAAAACGAAGTAGAAGTCCAGCCACTAAATCCAATTCCAAACAATATAAAAGGACATGATAAAGCTTGTTTGGAGCAAAATTTTCAATTATATGTTTGTTCCTAATTATGTATTAAAACTCTAGGACTGAAATTAAAATTGACACACATTGAGACTTGTCAATTTGTTTATACAAGTTATTTTACTCCACCATGAATTTCACAAAGTAAAAGAAAAATAAAATAAGCACTACGTGGCAACCATATTGGATTAGGTCACGAGGAATTAATTTGTAAATAAACTGAATTGTGATATAATAAACTAACCAAATTTTATGACATTATTTTTAAATTTTATCATTATATATATATATATAATTTATAAAAAAATATTTTTATATTTATATTATTTAATAAATTATGAAATTATAAATAATATAGTCAGTCTTCCAGTTCATCTATCGAATCGATCATATTATCTTACGAATTAAATAAGTCAGCTCTTGAATGAATTTGAGTGATATTTTTTTTTTTCATAAAAACATAAGATAGAATTCTTAGATTGAATCACAATTCGATATTCCAACTATGGCTTAGAAAGTGTATGTGGCTGAGGATACTTCTAAGTCACAAGATAAGCTAGCATATGGTTATAGTGTAATATGTTAGTTTTCCTTTTTAGTAATGAAAATGAAAAAACTATCCAGAATAATTAGCCACCACACAAACAAAAAAGCAAAGCATCAAACTGGAAATTCACATATACAGAATATTCAACCTCAGATATTTTGTTTCCCACCTGAAAGTCCTAATTCCTAAACCAACATTTCCCCACCAATTTCAATGGAACAGACCACTGGAAGCCCTATCATTTCACCTTTAAAAAAAAAAAAAAAGCTCCCCAAAACAAAAACGACATCGCATTTGTCTTCCTTCATCTCCTAATCTGTACAACAAGAAATTTAATCCCCTAAATTAATCACCTAATTAATACTAATTACTCATCTAGTTACCTAACCTCTTTTTTTTAGCATATATTCTTCACGCAACACTAATGATGCTGTCACCACCAGACATGGCCTGAAAAGCTGAGGATTGTGTTGTTGATTGCTCATCGGAGGAAGGAGTATAGAGTTTCAGCGAAAGCGGCAAAGCTTCTTTTGTAGGACTTGTCTGATTCAAGTTAAGATCAGCCATTTTGGAAGATGGAGGAGCTGGAATTATTGGTATTGGACGGACAAGTTTAGGAGGCGATGTTTTGACTTTAGAGATGCTCATTGGTCCTAAAGAAAGATTCTCTATGGAGTTCTCACCGCCGCCGGTCACCGGTAATGCTGTCGGACTAAGCTTGACATGGAAAGTTGACATAGGAAATCCACTTGTGCGTGCCTGCGGTGGCAGAGGAAGAGTTGGGGTTTCTTGATGGAGCAGTAGTTGCTGTTCTTCTTCCATTGATGAACCCAAGAACTGCAAATCCCAACAACTAAGTCTATAAATTCGATTAAAAAAATAGTGTCATGTAGGGTAAGAAATTGAGCTATAGTTACCGTATCAGTGGTGATATCAAAGAGACTAGATCGGCGGCGGCGGCGATTGTGGTTGCTCCGGCGGAGGAAGTACTTTTGAGCATGACTGGCCACTTGGGTAGGTGTACGTGTCTTCACAAAATTTCTAGAAATCCCTCTCCAATCTCCTTTCCCTACTTTCTGTAACCCCAACAGGAAAAGCCTGTGTTCTTCCTCTGTCCACGGGACCCCTAACATAAAATGATAAAATCCAACAAAAAATTAATCCCGCAATACATATAATAACAAAAAAAAAAATGAAACTTTAATTTTTAAAATTACTTGTAAGTACCTCTCTTGCGCTCGCGGCTCCTCTCGGAGGCGTGTACGACGTCGTCGGATTCGTAACCGGCGGCTACATCAGCGGTGGTTTCCTGTGGCTGATGCTCATACTGTGAAAGATTGTTCATGCTAAAGCTCTTTCTAAAAGAAGAGCCTTCAGTTGTGACTCTGACACCAAAAAGCATTATGCCGTTCTCTCCGGCGGAGGAAGGGGCGGCGACGACACCAGTGACACATCCACCGGGATTCTCAGCGCATCTACGGGAGTTGTGACCGTTGTTTCCGCACTGTGAGCAACTGCGAGACATCTTTGCTCTTAAGAATTTTCTCGAAGATAAGATGTTAGGAGAGAAAGAAAATACAGAGTTAGCGCTAGCCCATGCAATAGAATAAAACGAAAAATATTATAATGGGAAAGATAAAGTGAGGGATTTGCTCAGCGCGGTTTGGTTTGCGCAATGGTTTGATTTATTAATGGATTATTCTTTGCACTGTTTTGATAATTCTGTTTTTTTTTTTATCATTATGATTTTTGTCCATAATTTTTAAATTATGAAAATAATTTATTTTAAAAATCAGCTATTTGGTGATTTTCCATAATTTTTTGAAATTACTTTTATTGTTTTAACCTTATAATTTTTACTTTTTATCATATTATTTAATTTTTTAACAACTAATATTAATTAATCATCTATCAAATTAATTTTTTCACATTTCACATTAATTATTTACCTACTAGTCATTAATTTTTTAATTAATATCATCTTAAAATATTAAAAGTTATAAAAATATTATAAGTAATATTTTTATAAACTGAATGGCAGTTACGTCATTTTTATAATAAAAATGTACAATATTATACAGTTAAACGAAACAAAAAATATTATAAAATCACATAATCATTCAGTATTTTCAAATATCTTATTGTTATAATCATATTTTATCGTACTGAACCGTATCATATTGTAAATTAATGAATCGAGGCCTGCCAAACCAAACAGGGCCTTAGATTGATACAATAGTTCTCAGAGGCCGGAGATTTTTTCTGCCTAAGCAAATATGTAGTAACTAAGAATTTCTTTTGTTTTTGTCTATGGCTTTATTGGAAGAGAATTTAGAATATTATTTTTAGACGGGTAAATTTGCATATTATATATTTTGTAGGGATCTGGGAGGTAAATTTTTATTTTTGACTTTGACAGGTATGTATAATTTTAAATTGTTTATGAAAGTAAATGGAAGCAAAACTTTTCTTGAAGAGAGAGCGGTGACAAATCATCACACATATTGTCATTTAAAGTTTAGAAAGAAAATACTTCAATTGACACTTACTTAACGTTGTTTAACAGTCTTATACAGTTCTTTGTTAATTCAGTTTACTTGTTGACAAAGAATAAAAAACTTGCAGTAGCAAACCAACTTTAATGGTTTTTTAAGTAAAGTCTTGTATTAAATGAAAAATAAAAAAAAAATTAATACCAAAAAATAAAATATATATTTTCGTAGTAGTTGAATATGACTCGAATCAAATTAGTTGGAGCTGATAAGCTATAGCATAATGTGGCAAATTTCATTGGGGAATTTACTGTTCTGCACTAAGCTATTCCTGGGGGTAAGATCATTTGAGAAAGTAATTTGGACCGTAAATCTCGAACTGCCATTGTTTTCAGGGTTGACTTTCTAACCTTGATGTAAACGAAGCGAACTAAAAGGCAACATCCAATGGTTTGTCTTCTCTTTCAAAATGCAAAATTGGGAAATACTTGAAATATGTAGATGCGGGTATATTCTATAATGTTTTCACCAATGTGGATCTGGTCATTGTGTGATTGTCTTTTGCGTGTGAATAAAGCATATGAAGCTTGACATTTCTAAATTAATAATTTGATTATTGATATGTCATATAATGTTTAGAGACCTAATTACCAAATAAATTGCCCACTTTACCCCTTTTTTTAAATTAATATTTGTAGCAATTTGTATTTTTATCATTACAAATTTACAATTGAAATATAACTATTGTAATCAGGGACACCTTTTTAATCATATAAGAATGAATATCGTAGCTATTATTGATACTCTTTTTTATCATTATGTATAAATATAAATATACTGTCAATAAGCTTTATAATTTAATATTGGCATTAATTTAATGATTGGAGTTGTGAGGTTTCCAATTTGAAACCCAACCAAATTCCCCTATGAATAATAGGGATAATGGTTAAATTTTCCATAAATATTAAAATTATATAAATTTATTCTTAATTTTTTTTTCTAAATATGCCCATAAAATATTTAAAATAACATAAATTTATTATATTATCAGAACAAATATAGGCAATTTTTAATATTTTAAAGATAAATATAAATATTTTTATTGACATTAAATATGAAAAAAATGTTCAATTTATTTTAAAATTCAAAATATTAAAATGATCTACCTTTCACCTTTAATGTACTTAAAAAAAATTCATTAATGTACTTAAAAAAAAATCAATAATAAATCTATATTATTTTAATTAATACTCCTATACTTTAGTAATAAATCCTGTGCTTATTCGTTACTAGGATAATGTCGTATTTTATTAAACCTGGCAATAAGGATATGATTGGAGAGGTGGTAATAAAATAAAACAGTTGTATATCCATTGATGATATCATGATAAGAGTAAATATAATTAGTGGGCAATGTCTGCACATTAATGGAAGCTAATGAAAAAGTGGTTTGGGATAAATAAGTATAGTAACAACAATGATAGAGAATAATGGGAAAAAAAAACAAAAAAAAAAAAGGATGGTGGAGGAGAAGGGAGTGTGTCTCCACCGTCAAGTTGGCATATTCGGTTCCCGAGAGAGAGATTTGATTGTAATTTTAATCAGCCAATGGTGGAGGATAAGAGAAGGTGGGGTCCACCCTCCACCCCACACGTCAACAAAACTTCTCTTCCTTGCCTTTGTTTGTGGCTGTGGTGGAGGATGCTTTTTTGTCCTTTACAATATAATTCTTTAATGATCACGTGTCATTCACTTGCTATCCTTCCTTTATAAATTAAACCCCTTGTATGGAGCTTGATGTTCCCTCTTTTTTTATGTTTTAGCAAAAGCATCATCCATCTTTATATACTTAACATGTCGGCCATGCACACATTTCTTTTCCAAAACATTGGATAAACCCTTCATTTTATTATTAATATTCTTAATTTTAAATATTATCGGTTCATGTGTCACTTGCTCTAGCTCTTATAAGTTAGGGTATGTCAACATCACGTAATAATCAGATTAACAAACAATTCATATAAGGTATAGCAATCCGTGTCATCTTTATATTAGCTAGCATCAAGGAGTTAAATGGAAATGAAAATTTTGTTTTTAATGAATGAATTTGTTTCCTCACCTTGTTTGGTTTGGCGTGGTGTGCATGTCTTGTCAAAAGTCCATCAAAGTCGATGTATCCGTTGTTTGCTTACTTTGCTAAGCACGAATTTGTGGCGGCTGATGTTGCTTGGTGGTGAAATTATGGGATTCACTTTTCAATTTTTCATTATTTTTCGTTTTACTTTTTTCTTTTATATATATATATATAAGGTTCGTTGGTTTTCTTCGGCTACGAGGGTTTTTGTCTTCTGTCTTTGTTTGGTTGCTAAATGGAGGAAAAAACAGTAAAATTTCTTCTGAATTGATGCCAAATATAATTCATAGTCATAGAAACATATGAATTCACGTAAAGTTTTCGTATTCTTTAGAAATGTAAGAAACAGTTTGAATTTGAGTCTCTCTCTCTCCATCAATTCAATTGATTATCACCTTACAATTAGAGCTATTAATTGAGAAAATCACTCCTACCGATTCATTGCCAAATGCCAACAGCCTTTTAATGAGACAAAAAAAAAAATTAACTTTCTACCTTTTTTTATATATATATATATATAAAAGTTTAAAAAATAAAATTCGATTTTACAATTTTTCGATATATTAAAATCAAAATTTTCACGAAAAATATTGAATAACTTTACTTTTTTCTTTAGCATAATACCTAAAATTTTCCCTATACGTGTATTTAATTTTATTATTAATACTTATATTTTTTAAGTTTTTAATTAACCATCCAAACTTTAAAAAATGTATTAATTTATCACTTAATTTAATCATATTGCGAACAATTTACCACCTAGTTACTGAAGAGTAAATGCACGTAATGAGAGAGCATGAGACATGAAGAAATTACCTCTTTAATTTTAGCGACGCATATTTCCGTCGGTAAATTTTATTAATGATTTTTCTTAAACCCGATTACAGAACAACAAAACTCAAATAGAACAGCAACCTAAACTCAAATAAACCAGCAACCTAACTCCCCAAATAAAACAGAAATCAAACCCAATAACAGAAAATGAAATAGCATGTATTTTAAAGACAAGGATCCACATAATAAATGAAAATAAAAAATATAGGTTTTTCAACAAAACTCAAATACTAGAACTCATGACAAATAATTGAGGTACCAAACTTCACTGTTCTTACATATTCATAATTAGAGATTATATGATAATATCAATATATCTTACATATTCATAATTAGAGATTATATGATAATATCAATATATAAAAACGTTGTGTATGGTAATTAATTAATTAATTAATTTACCTTCATTGTTTTGGCCATTGATATATAACTACATAAATAACATTTGCAAAGAGACCCATTCAGTCGCCCAATCCACCTGGCAGGACCCAAAGTTCATCAGCAAAGAGCAAAAAACTTGAGCATGAAGGCAGTGTCACCTCCGATCGGACTGATATGACAACACGTCCAATCAGCCTACTGATATAAGGCAGCGCCATGACCTTCACATGCTCCCTGTCGCTTCGCCGCTCACTTACTCTGACTGTCAGTTATCACTTTCCAGACACTCAAGTGCACCTCTCCTATCTCTTATAAATAACCCAACAAACAGTGGCACCAGGTATCAAATTTCTGAGACTCTCTCTCTAAGTATCCTCTCTCTAGAAAGCTACTAACTTAAATTTCGGAGTGCTTACGTCTGGTCTGACCGGGTATTCTTTCTTGCAGGTCTCAATCATCCGACCCGCTCTCCTTCTATCTCACTATAAACTTCTAATCGGCTCTTCTCTCTTCTAGATAGAGACATTCTACGTCTTATCAGCCATTAAATTAAAAAACTCAGCAAATTCAATAGTTCCATTTCCATCGACTTCCTTGATCATGTCCTGAAGTTGCCAATTCCACAACAGTAATGCATCCTGTAATTCATTAATAGATAATTAACAAAAAACCAAAAAAGATTTAGGTATCACAATATCTATTCCATTCATTGACTTCAACAAAAACATCAGGTTTAGATTTGGTAAGGCCAACAGCACAAATAGCATGTTCCTCCCCACTATACTCAGGGCATTGTCCATCACTTAGTGAGAACTTTCACTTTAAGAATCGCCATACTAGTCTAGAATAAAAGAGAAAATTCTAGCCATGTTTCACAAAATTGTAAGCAAAGAAGTTATTTCTGATAATAAAAATCAATGATTACATATTCAAATCAAAGAACATAAATCTTAGTTTTGTTCAAACAAGAGCGTTATTATAAGAGACAATCTTCAAATTGAACTTGTCACTATAACATGAAAATGAGAGCATTAAAATGACCAGTTCCTCGGCACAATTCAACAGACTCATTAGAAAGTTTTCATTACTTTATCAAAAGGTAGTAGTCTTGAATAAACTAGAAAAATGAGGTAAATCAAAAGGTACCTAATTACTTTATCAGCACCAATGAAATTACTACAGACGACAGATATTATCCCATGACCTACACTATGCACCCTTCAATCAAAAACACATTAATAATATTCTAAATAGTAATCAAATCAAAATGGTGGAAATATGTTAAAAAGGATGATACAAAGCAGATGATGTTGTTCGATGCTGAACTGTATCCCAAATTCGCAATTCACCATCCGTTAAACTGCAACATCAATCCCCAAAAATTTATTCAAATTCACAAATAAAACCCCAAACAATGGTAGTGAGATCGAGACCGAGTGAGGGAGAGTGAGATCGAGAGAGAGTGAGATCAAGATTGGGACAGAGAGAACGAGATTGCGACAGAAAGAGAGGGAGACTGCGGCAGAGAGAGTGAGATCGAGATAGAGAGAGCGAGACTGGGACAAAGAGTATATCGAGTTAGGGATAGCGAGAAACGAAGAGAGAGATCGAGCAAGGTTGAGTGATAGTAAGAGAGAGAGAGAGAGAGAGAGAGATTAAGGTGAACGATAGAAAGAGAGAGAGAGGCAGGTGGTGGCGCCGGTAGTAGATTTCGGTGGCGGGTGGCGGCAACTAGTGGGTCAAATGGAGAGGAACACGGGAAAAGGGGAAAAATTATTTATGCTTTGGTTATTTCTCCCTTTTTCTTTCAATGGGCCACTTGTCGATCATGCATTGGTTCCTTTACAGGTCAATCGCGTGTGTATTTCACTCAAAAATAATTATTTGTACTTTGTTTTTAGGTGGTAAATTGTTATGATTTTTCAAAATTCGGCTAATAAATTAAATATTATTAAAGTATAAGTATCAATTATAAATTAATACAAGTATAGAAAAAAATTTAGGTATTAAACTTTGTTTTTTTAAAAAGATCGCTAATTGTATGGTGATAAAATAACTTCTTTTTTGCAATTTATGATAGAGCCTACCGTGCCATAAAAAATTAAGTCCAAGGCTGTGGACCTAATTAAATCAACCTTAAAAAGAAGGGAAAAGAAAAATTGTCGTCTACCAAAATAAACGATTTTTATCTTTTTTTTTTTATAATGAAGCCGATATCTCTATCTAGTATTTAATGTTAACCATCAAATTAAATTATGATAGATATTTAATTATTAATTTAAGTAATTCTAAAATTTTCCACCATAAAATTCGTGGAGTTTCCCACTTATCCAAAGTGTAAGATAAAATAATCTTAAAATTAGCATACGCATATCTTATGATTATATTTAGATTACTTGGCTTTCGTCCATTATCATTAAACAATATACTTTTATCCGACAAAAAGGATTAATGATAAATTATTAAAATTAACACAGTGGAAAACACCATCAATTGAGGATGCACCCATACTTTAATTCTTCAAGAGCTTTGGCTGCCTCTCCTTATATAGCTATTTTCAAAACATAACATTAAGTGCAGCAACAATAATATATCCATATTGCTTATTAAGCAGTGAAATGATACACGTTCTGTCGTTTCTGAATTAGTTGTTTTAATGGTTTTGTTGTCTAATGTGATCTATCCCCTTCATTTAATATATAATAAGTGTTTTTTTAGAAGGATGATTTCATTTCAATAAGTGTCCTTTTTTTTAAAAAAAAAAACAGTAATTTTGATTATTTATTTCTAAAATTACTTCTGCCTTAATAAATACTTTACTAAGTAAAAAAAAATGATTTGCTTTCAAAAAATTTGTACAAAATAGTGTGTAAGAATATTTTTCAAAAATACTCTTAATAAAATTTTAACATTTTTAGAGTTCTATTATTTATGTATTTATTTTATATATTTTTAAAGATAATTATTTTTTTATATTTTTAATAAAATTTTGGAATATTTAGAGATGGTTATTTGTGTATTGGATTATTTTTAAAGACAATCATTTATAATATACATATAAAATTGTGTTTGATTTACAAGAAGGATTAACAAGTCTTGTAGAACCTTCAAGAATTTTTTAAAATTTTTTTAAGTTAGTGAAAAAAAAAATAGAACATGTTACCTGAGAATTTGTGCTAAAACTACCATTGTAATTGATAAAGATCAGTTTTCCAATTTATATTACAAAATTTTGAGTTCAAATTCTACATGCAGAGGTTGTAAATTTACGGTAAAATGGAATTTATACTAGAGAGAGAGAGAGAGAGATCACATCTTTACATTTCAGAATTTTATTTTTATTTAATTTTTGAATTATATATATATATATATATATATATATATATATATATATATATATATATATCTTTATGCTAAACTTAATTAACTAATGAACGTTGTGAATTTATTTCGCAAATTTTGATATATCATAAAATTTTTAGTGCAAATTAACTTTAAATCTATAAATGAAAATGATCCATTCTCGAAAATTAAAAAAATAAAGTAAAATAATAAGACCATGATTATGTAAAGTGGCCTCATCTTTGCTTTTAAAATATTTTGTTATATATTATGAATATTTAATCGCAATTCTGTATTAATAATATTAATATCCAATACAATTAATTACTTAGCAAATTTGATAAAACATAAAATAAATATTAAAAAAAAGGAAATTATAAAAATGGTAGATGAATTAGGGCCCGAAGGAATCTGAAAAGATATGAAGATGTGGTGGGCAATTGCGAATTACAATATGCGGTATACAAAAATCCTTAGCCATTGAAAATTAATAGGAGTTAAACATCAAATCGGGATATTGTCCGGGAACTGCTAAACAAATATCTGAATCATGGCTTCCAAGAATCCAAGCGGATACTTGTCCATCAATAAAAAGCTTGGGCCATCCTTCCTCATTAACTACACCTGCCCTTTACTCACCAACCAACTTCTTTGCTATATCTTGAGATTCCAGCATTATCATATCGTACGACAAAAAAACAAAAAATCGATTAGTGCTTTTCAAATTCAAAAGTACTACAAGCCTGGCATTAGGGTGCTGTTACTTCTTGCATATAAATATATATATGTGTAAATATAAAACTTTTATCAATAAAATTTAATTTAGTGGTACTTTTTTGTTTTGAAATAGTGAGCAATGTTTAATTGGTGTTTGGTAATAAAAGAGCATAGAATCTCTTGGGGAAGGGACGTAATCTAGGTTAACAAAAGTAGATGTGATTGTTTCTGAAGTAAATTTTGTAAGTTAGCAGGGAGGAAGAGATAAACGTAATTAGGTCGAAAGAGTTAAAAACAAAGTGTCGGTTAAAATGTCAATGTCTGTCCAATCGCCATTTCAATTTCTGCGTAGAGGACAGGGAATTCATGCAGTAAGCATTGGCAATTTGGCACGCAGTTTTAGCCTCCACCAGATAGAGAGAGGAGCAGGGCATGGATCATCTCTACCCTTATCAACGTGCCTATTATGTCTCATTGACTTCTCCACACGTTTTCTTTTTCCAATTTTTTCAAAATACTTGGTCAATTTTATTTATAGATTTTTATGAAACAAATTAATAATTAAATGCCGTTTTAGTATTTTATTTTCATCCTTGAAAATTCGCCAACTACATCTATATAGCTCTTTTTCTTTTCATCCACATGTCCTATATATTGATTAATTTTTTCTATCGTAAAATTATATTTTAAATAGTAAATTTATCTGATCTAATAATCAAATAATGCACCATATCATGAACACCACGGAGACTTTTTCAATAATGGTATTATTTTTCTTTTTGTATATCTGTGTACGAGGTCTAGCTAGAAATGAAATTCAATACCTCACAATTCTTATCATTAGAGATATCTATAATTACATTTGACATGAATTTTATGAGAATTCATTGTTTTCATAACTAAATTGACTTATATTTGTTAGCTGCAAAGTCCCCTGATGGTTTTTGTAGCTTGGCAGATTCAGGTAGTGCCTAGCCAAAATTTATATTTCGTGAGATTTAATTTTATAGATCATTCGCTATTAATAAATACTTCATTTAGAATTCCATTTAAATCGCATTGCGAAATCTTTAAGACCGGGTTGCTTTTTGGATAAAAAAAAAATGATAAAAGAAAGTTTACAAAAAATGAAAATATACAGAAATTTCAAGACGAATTTATTGAAAGTATATAAATTACAGTAATTAAATTAAATAAGAGAATGGTTCAAAAATTAGTTTTTCATTTTAAGTGTCAAGCTAGACTACTTTTATGAACTCTACTCCACAAAATTAATTAATTCAATGCGAGACTGGATTTAATAAATTAAAAACACTTCAAATATTGATTAAAATAATATAAAAGAAATGGCCATTTATTTTTTATATTTTCTGAAAATTAAAAAGTCTATACAATTCCATTTAAAAATTCATTTCTTTGGGTTTTTTTTTAATCTTTTGTAATATAAAAATTGTATATTTTCTTTTTTATACAAATATTTAATGAATTTAAAAAATATTGTATGGATTATATTTCCTAATCTCTCGATAGTTTTTTTATTTACTTATTATTATTATTATTATTTGATTAGCTGCATGGTTTATTATTCTATGCTGTTGTGCTCTTAAACTTAACAACAAATCAGTGGCGAAGGCTTAATTTAAAAAAAAATCTTACTTATATCAAATTTAAAAGTCAAATCAATAGAAAAATGGCATGTAAAATAAAAAAATTGAAATAATTTTAAAAAAATTGGTAAATAGTTATTAATCTTATGCTATGTGTCAATACATTATTTATTTATTTAATCAATGAAAAAAACTCATGAACTAAATTTAAATAAGAATGTTTTTTAAACTATTTATGCTCGGACGGCGCTGATTTTACCGTTAAACAATTATGATTAAGGCAGTTAGGCTCTTAACCAATCAAATTTAAATAATATTTCATAATTGGCATATTATACATTACATATTTATGTAACAATTTTTCTCTTAATTCGATTTCAATTTGTTACAACTTCAACATTTAAGTATTTCATTAGTCAAATTGATAGGCCGCTATGTTAATTAAGGCCTATTTTACCAAATTTTAACTTTTTTAAAGATGAAATTAGATCAATCAAAAAATAAAGAGTTTATTTGATCATGGAAATAAATTTAAGGGATCTATTTAATATTTTTTACTCAGTTAAAAGTCAAAATTAATACAGACTAAAATTAAATCTCTGGCATATAATTACGTTTTGATGAAAAAAAAAAGGGGAGATTTTGTTTTGGACTCGCTCGTGGGTTAACGAGTAACTCTCGTCGTGCTAATGTGGCACTAATTGCTTTATATTTCCATCAAATTTTATGTTGGCTGTTTGACATTATTAATGGAGTGTTATTAGGGTACATAGGTATATCAATAAGTATATTGGATTGGATAAAAAAAAAACTGCCATGGGTAAATACCAGTGTGCACCATAAGTACTGACGCACCGTAACACACCCTTATTAATGAGTGAAAATACTAGTAAATAATAAAAATGAAAATCTCTCCCACCATCTTCTTTAGCTTCTCACCTCCCTTCATCTACCTGCTTCTAATCAGAATTGGAGGAGCCCAATGATTGGATAGCTTGAGTGTAACCCAAAATCTCGTATGGAGCTTACAAACTATGAAATCTAACCATTCATATGGACCAGGCTGAATCCTTAGGTTTGATTGCTATCCAAAGCCCAATCCACTGCATGACGGGGAAGTCCCAAACAACGCAATTCATATTTCACCATTTCATTTTTCATCAAATCTAATTATATCAAAGGAATATAACTAATATTATAATTAAAAATGATTTGGTTAGAGGTACTATACTTTTTGAACCCAAACCTTAGGCCAATTTTAAGCAAAACCGTGAGTGGCCAGCCCAAAGCGGACAATATATGCAGCACTTCCGCGAGCCGGTGTATCACACACGAAAAATCAGCTATTCTTACTTCACTTTAATGGGATCCAATGTATTATTAGGTTATTAGCTGAGTTGGTAAAATTTGTTCCAACTCATGAATTTGATTCAATCTACCTGAAAAAATTGATTTAAATTCCATTCAATTTGAAAATGGTTTGTTTATGATTAGGCAGATATGGTATGTAAATTTTTTGAAGAAATTGCATAAAATATCACTTTTTTTTTCCCTACCTTTTTAAAAATGCAATTTTCTCTTTTTTGTTTGAAATATACATTTTTAAAAATTTTTATTTCAAAAATACCATTTTTTTAATAATTTAATTTTTAATGATTTTGTAAATAGTTTTATTGATACCCATACTTAAAAATAGTTGAAACAAAATCCATTAAATCAAAAAATTTCAAATATCCTTCTACCGTCATAAAAATTTCATAAGTGGTGGTATAGTATAAATTCTAAAAATTCAGTTTCTCATCCCCTTTCTTTAATTGCCTTTGGTATTGTTCTTCAACATTGTTCCTGCTTTTAATCAAAATATATAGTTATTGTATTTCCACTTATTACCGCTGCTGATTATACAGCCAAAAAAGATTTACTAGTTGAAGATTTGTATATCCATTTTTGTCTTTAATTTCTCTATTTTTCGATTTGTATACATTGGTATATATCTTGATATACGGATTTCAAATTAGAAATTACAATAATGCAGTTTGGCATAACGGTATATAAACATGAATATTTTAAAGTGGAAGATATGAATTTTTAATTATATAATTTATTATATCTATTAGTATACCAAGTGCATTTTTGGCAATTAATATATTGGTGGGTATTTTGGTGTACATTGATATTAAGAATTAAATGATATAAAATTTTTAAATATAAACTAACTTAAAAAAAAACACAAAATTGTAACGAGATTTATGAAAAGAATATATATTTGAGAAGATGAAAAGTTGATTTTAAATATGAGGTTTTAAAAAAAATGAGTTAATAGGAAGTTGAGTAAAAATAAAAAGTTAATTTTAAATAAAAAACTTTTAAAAAGTAGATTAACGAAAATTTGAGTGGAAATAAAATTTTTATCGAAAAGTGTTATTTAAAAAAAAAATAAAAAATGGTATTTTTATAATAAAAAAGTTTAAGTCTTTTTTTTAAAAAAAAAACAATTGTTATTTTTGTAAAAATCCCTAAATTTTTGAGGAAATTACACTATATACAACATTTTTAACTTTATTTTTTCAAAAATATTTCCCTTTTTTTAAATCATTCATAAATACAACTTTTTAAAGTTTTATTTTCAAAAATATAACTTTATTCCTTCTTTTTGCTCTTCCTGCCGTTCTTATTCTCCTGCTCTGTTCTCTTTCTCCTTCTATCATAAGTAACAATCTTATATTGGATAAATCTAGGGGTGAGCATGGTCGGTTAACCAGTCCATTAGCCTCAGTCCATTAATATCGGTTTTTTGAAATTACAGTCCATTAACCAGTCCATTACCATCGGTTAACCAGTCCATCGGTTTCGGATTTTCGGATCGGTTACCCAATATTTTTTGGTTAACCACTATAATTATAAATATATTCATAAATAAAATTAAAATGTTCAATATACTTAAAAATTAAATTTTTTTCACTATAATATAACATTATTTTTGTTAAAATAAAAATATTTGGTGGATATAAGCAAATTTGTTTTTAAAAATTAATATTTAATAAGTAAATATATTAACCGGTTCATAATCACTTTTAATTAGATAAATTATTATACTTACTAATAGCCAATTAAAAAAACTTAAAAACTTTAAAATAATTAGTATAAAAATAAAAGTATATGATCACTTTTAATTAAGATAAATTGTTATAAATTATTAAAAATAAATAAATTAACTAAAAGTTCGGTTTCGGTTCGGTTAACCAGTCACATGAGTCAAAAACCATTAACCAGTCCATTAATATCGGTTTTTTCAAAATACTAACCATTAACCAGTCCATTACAATCGGTTAACCAGTCCATCGGTTCGGTTTCGGATTTTTTTTCCGGTTAACCAATTCCATCGGTTTTTTTGCTCACCCCTAGATAAATCCACAAAAACCCATAAACCTCTAATAAACCACTATTGTACTCTCATGACGCTCTCTTATTCACTCTCCTTTTCTCCACTTCCCTCTCTCATTCCTCCACTTCCATTGTCGTTTATGCTAAAGCAAAGGCTCCTCCGCTCTACCAAACGGCCACCGTGGAAGAAGAATTGGTAGAGGAAGAAGAAAATGAAGCTGTCAACATAGCAAAAGACGTTACCTAGGTTCATTTTGAAAGTTTTTTTTGCTTTTGTTTTTCAACAGAATTACTGATTTTGCCATTGGATTTTACTTGTCTTTGCTAAATTGCCAATTTGTTTGAAGAAAGAGTTTTGGTATGCTTATATTGTTTGTGTGGTCTAATTATGATATTAATAGCTTGATACAGTGTTCATGACCTGAGTGGCTTAGTGGCTTGTTATTACTGTCCCATTAGTTCTGATTATTAAGCTAGTTGAATTAGTCTTTTGCATGTTTTATTCTGTATTGTTAGTGTGCAGTTGTGCCAGGTGTTATGGCTTAGTGCTCCCTAATTTATAGCTTTGTTTGTTTAATTCCAGCGGCAAGACTATTATAAATAGTCACCTTTATGTTGAATAAAGAAAACCATTCCAGATATTTTCGTTGTCTCTTATTCCTACTCTCTTCTCTTCTTATCTTTTAAATTCAACCTTATCATTGGTATCAGAGCCCACTACCATGGACACTCGTGGCAAAACAAATGCTGAATTTCACAATGACGTCAATGAAGCATTAGCTCGCCATGAATCCAGTTTTGACCAAATCAACGCTACCCTACAATCAGTATTAACTGAGATACAAAACTTACGAGTCTCTCGCACTCACCACATTACCCAAACTGATATTAACCCATTTTACCAAGGAGATACCTCCAATTCCACAAACACCAATAACCCCAACTCCACAAACACCACTAATCCTCATCACCACCTCAAGTTACATTTCCCAAAATTCAACGGAGAGGACCCAAGTGGTTGGATTTATAAGGCAGAACAGTACTTCGAATTTCAGCAAATCACTCCAGACCAACGAGTCCAACTTGCCTCTTTTCATTTAGAGGGCATTGCTCTACAATGGCATTGATGGTTCATGAAATTTCGAGGCCCACAAAATTGGGAAGAATTTACCAAAGCTGTTTTGCTTCGTTTTGGTCCAACTGATTATGAGGATCCCTCGGAAGCTCTAACTCGTCTCCGACAAACTTCTACTGTGGCAGCCTATCAAGAAACCTTTGAAAATATTTCTCATCGTGTTGATGGACTACCTGAGACTTTTCTTGTTGGGTGTTTTATTGCAGGTCTTCGAGACGATGTTCGTTTAGATGTGAAAATCAAGCAGCCTAAGACCTTGGCCGAAGCCATAGGTGTTGCACGGTTGATTGAAGAACGAAATCAGTTACAGAAGAAGCCAACTGAATCAGGTCGCCTACACCCAGTATCAGCAACACCAAAGTCCAATTCTAATGCACACCCTGGAATACTTGGCCCCCCACCAATCCAACGCGAAAACGTAAGTGCTAATCCAACCAACTTTCGGCGAATCACTAATCAGGAAGCAAGAGAGCGCCGAGAGAAAGGATTATGCTATTACTGTGATGAGAAGTATGTTATTGGTCATCGATGTCAGCGTCCGCAACTATTTATGATAGAAGATTCCACCCAATCAAGCATTGACAAAGATGAACCAGATGACACAGAACTTAATAATCAAGATATCGTGCCTGAGATCTCTTTTCATGCTATTTCTGGGGCTAGTCACCCTCAAACCATCCGTGTATTGGGTAAATTAAGAAACAAAAATGTAGTTGTACTCATTGATGGAGGCAGCACACACAATTTCATTGATCAAACTCTGGTCACTAAGTTTGGGTTACCCGTTTGGCAGAATAGAAAGTTTCAAGTCACAATAGCCAATCGAGACCAAATCGAATGCCAGGGCCTCTGCAAAACACTCACCATCAATATCCACGGTATGCCCATTATTGCTGACTTTTATGTGCTTCCAGTGGCTGCTTGCCAGGTGGTATTAGGAGTGCAATGGCTGGAGACGATTGGGCCAATAGAGACGGACTACAAGCAGTTGACTATGACCTTCAAAGTGGGAGGAGAGTCGTATACTTTCCACGGTCTCAAACCAGCAGCTTTGGAAGCTTTATCTGCGAAGGAATTTAATTGTATTCAAAGTACTGGGTTCCTCTTCACAATCTCACTCTCTATTGCTATCTCTCAACAAAATTCCCTTTCCCCAGCCATATCCCATCTTTTAACAGAATTCTCTAAAATATTTGAACCACCCTCTATCTTACCCCCCAAAAGACCACATGATCATCGCATTCCACTACAACCAAACATTGAACCAATAAGTGTAAGACCTTATCGATACCCTTACTACCAAAAAATAGAGATAGAGAAGATGGTGAGAGAACTGCTGCAATCGGGATTGATACGGCCTAGTAGGAGTCCATTCTCATCCCCTGTTTTACTGGTGAAAAAGGCAGATGGCAGTTGGCGATTTTGTGTTGACTATCGGGCTCTCAATCGCATTACAGTCAAGGATAAATATCCAATTCCAGTAATTGATGAACTTCTTGATGAGCTACATGGGGCCAAATTCTTCTCCAAATTAGACTTGACTGCAGGATATCATCAAATTCGAGTCCAAGAGGAAGATATTCATAAAACGGCTTTTAGGACACATGAAGGGCACTACGAATTCATGGTGATGCCATTTGGCCTTACTAATGCACCCTCAACATTCCAAAGCCTCATGAATGATATTTTTCGCCCATATCTCAGAAAGTTTATCCTGGTTTTCTTTGATGATATCTTGGTTTATTCACGGACATGGGATGATCATATCTCACATCTCCGAATTGTCCTCAGTATTTTAAAAGCTAACCAGTTATTTGCTAAAGAAACAAAGTGCAGGTTTGGTGTCTCGCAGGTGGACTATTTGGGTCATATTATTTCAGAACAAGGAGTGGCTGTAGATCCAGCAAAAATACAAGTTGTTCTTGAATGGCCAACTCCAACCACAACAAGAGAAGTGCATGGGTTTCTTGGGCTGGCTGGATATTATCGCAAATTTATCCGTCATTTCGGGTGTATAACAGCTCCATTAAATCAACTCTTGTCCAAGGAAGGATTTAAATGGAATGAGGCAGCCAGACTAGCTTTCAACAAGCTGAAGGAAGCATTAACATCACCACCAGTCTTATGCCTTCCAAATTTTTCTCAAAGATTTGTCATTGAATGTGATGTAAGTGGTAGCGGAATTGGAGCAGTCCTTTCTCAAAATAATTGACCAGTAGCTTACCACAGCGAAGCTTTCAAAGGGTCAACACTATTATTATCCACTTATGAGAAAGAATTGCTAGCAATCGTCAAGTCAATTCGTAAGTGGCGACCTTACCTTCTCGGGAAGCCATTTACTGTCCGTACTGACCAAAAGAGCTTAAAGTATTTACTTAAGCAACGGATTACCACGCCAGCTCAGACTCGATGGCTCCCGAAGATCCTTGGATATGATTATGAAATCGAGTACAAACGTGGATCTGAAAACCATGCTGCAGATTCTCTTTCTCGTGCGGTTGAATTTCAGTTCACTTCCCTTTCAGCACCACATGCAGATTGGTGGCCAAAATTACAAGAGGAGGTGCGACAAGACTCTTTTTATAAAAAGCTGAACCGAACACAGTCATCCCACAGACTAGCTCAACGAGATGGAGTTTGGTTCAAAACTGACAAAATCTACTTGAGCCCCACATCAACCTTCATCCCACAAATAATTGCAGATTGCCATTCATCACCAATTGGGGGACACTTTGGGTTCCATAAGACTCTTGCTCGCATTAAGCTTAGTTTTTGGTGGCCTAACATGCGTCAGGCAGTGAAGGAATTTTTACAGCAATGCGACACTTGTCAGAGGAACAAAACTGATTGCATGAAACCTGCAGGCTTACTCCAACCGTTACCAATTCCGACCCGGATGTGGACTGAGGTGTCAATGGATTTCATTGAAGGACTACCATTGTCAAATGGGTATACAGTCATCATGGTAATTGTTGATCGCTTAACAAAATATGCCCATTTTGTTTCTTTAAAACATCCATACTCGGCATTCATAGTAGCTAAAGCATTTATATCCAATGTGGTTCGCCTTCATGGGTTTCCCACATCCATCGTCAGTGACCGCGATAAGGTGTTCATCAGTGCTTTTTGGCAGACACTATTCCAGTTGCAAGGCACTAAGCTTTGTATGAGCTCAAGTTATCATCCTCAGACTGACGGGCAAACGGAGGTAGTGAACCGCACTTTGGAGCAATATTTGAGATGTTTTGCAGGTGATCAACCACGAAAGTGGTCTGAATTGATTCCTTGGGCTGAATTCAGCTATAATACATCCATACATTCTTCCACCAAGATGACACCATTTGAAGCAGTCTATGGTATTCCACCACCACATCTACTGACCTACACTCCAGGCACAACTCGTCTTCAAGCTGTTGATGAGTATCTTCGTGACCGTGATACCATAATACGTGAGCTCCGTCACAACCTCTCCATTGCTAGAAACCGAATGAAATGTCAGGCAGATCAACATCTGCGAGAAGTCTCATTTGATATTGGAGATTATGTGTATCTCAAGCTCCAACCTTATCGCCAAACATCTGTGGCCTTTCGTGCTTCAGTGAAGCTGGCTCCACGTTTTTTTGGTCCGTATCAAATCATGGAAAAAGTGGGTACAGTGTCATATCGATTAGCTCTTCCTCCAAATTCGCAAATTCATAATGTGTTTCATGTGAGCATGCTACGTAAACATATGGGTCCTTTACATACTCCAATTTCAAGTCATCTTCCACCAGTATCAGACAATTCCAATTTTCTCCCAGAACCTGAGGCTGTGCTGGACAGAAGAGTCATTCAAAAAGGGAAATATCGTCCAAAGTCTGAAATTTTAGTCAAGTGGAAGGGTGCTCCAAAGGAAGATGCAACATGGGAAAATGAATGGCGCTTCTCCAAATCCTATCCAGAATTTTATCCTTGTGGACAAGGATCTTTTGGGAGGGAGGAATGATACAGTGTTCATGAACTGAGTGGCTTAGTGGGTTGTTATTACTGTCCCATTAGTTCTGATTATTAAGCTAGTTGAATTAGTCTTTTGCATGTTTTATTCTGTGTTGTTAGTGTGCAGTTGTGCCAGGTGTTATGGCTTAGTGCTCCCTAATTTATAACTTTGTTTGTTTAATTCCAGCGGCAAGACTATTATAAATAGTCACCTTTATGTTGAATAAAGAAAACCATTCCAGATATTTTCGTTGTCTCTTATTCCTACTCTCTTCTCTTCTTATCTTTTAAATTCAACCTTATCATAGCTACAAATGTTTCTGAAAAAACTTAGAATCATATTAAGTACGCTTTACTTAAATTGCTAGTCCAAATAGAAGAATTAAAAAAAAATAAATTTAAAATTCAGTTTGCTTTTACTATAATGCTTATGTTTCAAAGCCATTACTAATTTCAACTGTTGTGGGAAATTGATATAGTTGATTGGAATAACTATATCTCAACAAAGTTATAGAGGGTTGTGTGGCTAACATTACTGCAAAATTTATATCCATACACTACAAAAAAAAGAGTCATTTTCTGTCGCTAATGGGACTTTTTCAGTCTCTAATGACCTTTAGCGACGCGGCGACTAAATGTCGTTATTGGCACCGTCGCAAAAATTTTGCGACTAATTTATAAAACAGTCGCTAAAATTAGCAACGGAAAATTCCATCGCTAAAAATAAAATTTCGGTCGCTAAATAATCTTAAAATTAGTCGTATAAATATTTATTAGAGACAAATATTTCGTCGCTATTCCGTCGCTATTATATTTTTTAATATTATTTTTAATTTAATTTTTAATTACAATTTTTGATTTTTAATTAAAATTTTTGATTTAATTTTTTATTATTATTATTATTATATCCAAAATTTAATTTAATTTATGTAAATAATAATTATAAATATTACTATTAATTAAAAAAAATATAATATCAAAAAGTAAAATAATATCAAAAAGTAAATTAAACTATATAATATTTAAAAAATACCAATTCAAATTAAATTGTGCTATTTAGCAATATACAGACGTTTACAATAACTTTGTACAATAAATTCACAATAATTCAAATATAATAAAAATATATTAAATTATACAATACTTAAATTAAAAGTACATGCTCTTATTATATTTAGCAGCATTTCATCCAGTTCCGGTACCTACAAGTTACCAATAAAATTTTCAAATTAATATATACCAAAATTAATGAATTAAAAATCGAAATAAAAAAGATTGATTGTAATTCATATATTACAAGGCATGAGCTACCAATTCATGTATCCAAATTTAACTATCATAGAATTATTTTCCATTTAAATTGAAACATATAAATTAAGAGAATAAAAAATAAATTTAGACTTTCTTCCAAATTTAGGCATATTTTGCTTAAATACAAAGTTTTAGACCTCATATTTTACTCAATTGAAAACCTGAAGAAATAGCATTATTTATATAACACAGTTCAATGACAATGTTTAAATTTTCAAATGAACCAAATATGAAAACAATTTCACACAGAACAGTTAAATACCTGGGTTTCGGCGATCTGTGACTTTTGGCTAGTCTCAAATGCATCGGCAGTCGACAAAGATAACAATCCAGGGGACACCAAGGAATCAGTAGCTTTGCTAAATCCTGAGAATTGACCAAAAGAATTAACCATAAATGTAATTACAGTTTCCCAGCACTTAACTTTGGTCAAGTAACAGATCATAGCTCAAAATATAATTGGAAAAAAAGTTAAAACTCCAGATGTCGTACTATTTACAATAGCAGCAGACAAAATTATGAATTCTTATACTCTTTATGGTACTCGCAAATGGCAAAGCACATTATAGCACCAAATTACTGAAGATGTTAACAATCAATTACATGCATACAAATTCCTGTAAGATACTAAGACAATTCCATCCCACCAAATCTGGGGTATCAGAGTTTAAGCACATCCAAACAAATTAAAGAAAAGAAACAAACTAATTGCAATTGACTTTATATTGGCCAACAGAAATAAAATTCCATGTTCAAAACATACCGTTTGATTTCAAACAAAAAATAGAAAAGAGATGGATGGTTGCTTCATACTAGAAAAAAGTTATGTTTATCCATTTTTGCTAAATTCACATGTCCAAAACTTCTAATACAAAATTGACGGTTACAAGCAAATATATGGAAAATCTTAAACTTTAACTAACCCGTATTTCAAAAGCAAAACTGCATATTTTCCTAATCAAATTAAATGAAAAATTACTTGAATTGCAAAAGATCAATAACTAAATTGATGAATATTAATGATGAACATAACCCATAAAGCAAGTCACCAGAAACAAGAATACCTATCTCTTTGAATCCATCAGAATTAACCTCTTCCTTAACCACAGCCAACGGTTCCTTTGAGTTCAAACCCAGAAAATCTCTCTCCATTTCACCTCTCAAATTTCTCAAAAACAAAAATAACACAAAATTAAAATTAAACCCAAAATCACAAAATAACCCCAGAAACCATAGATTAGCAGATCAATCCCTCCAGCTATCCACCAAACCTCAACACAAAAGAGAGAGAGAGAAACCAAAAATGAAAGCTTTCAACTACAACAAAAGGCATAGAAAAAGAGCTGTTTTATTTTATTTATTTTTGGTATAAGAAGGGAGGAGTTCGTAAGATACCGGTGATAGTGCCATTTTCGGCTAGATGACCGTAGCGAAGAAGAAGAGGGAGCAGATCGGTGACCTTAGGGGTGGCGACGGCTTCTGCAAACAGCGAAAGCAGAGATGGCGGACGAAAGTGGCTGATCCGAAGCAAATGCAGAGGAGGAGGGGAGAACGGGGCTGTCCTCGTGCGCGGAGGGAAAGAAAAGAGAGAAAAAGGACCGATCGCTCACGGTGGATTGAGAAGCGGTGACGGTGACGGGAAGAAGAAGAAGAGTAGGTGGCGGCGGGGAGGGAGAGATTGGGGTAGAGATTAGGAAAGGGAAGTAAAGAAAAAAGAAAAGAAAAGAAATAGGGAAAAAACTAGTAAGGCCAAAACGACGTAGTTTTGGTTTAGGTCAGATTTATATATTTTTAGAGACCAAACAAATTTAGTCGCTAAAACCGTCGCAAAAAAGATTAAAATTTCAACCCAAATTTAGCGATCAATATTTCAGTCGCAATTTAGTCGCTAAATTTAATAATAAGTTAGCGACTATAATTCAGTCGCAAAATTATACCGACAAAAAACTAGTCGCTAATTTAGTCGCAAAATAGGGCGCCAACAATTGCCGCCAAATTTTAGCGACGGTTTTTTTTTTCCGTCGCTATTTAGTCGCTAAAATTACTACAAAATCAAAAAAATGAATTTTTGCGACTAAATATGAAAATAGTCGCTAATTAGCGACTGGAATTTTTTCGTCGCTAATTTTAGTCGTTAATTTTAATTTTTTTTGTAGTGATAGAACCCTGCCAGATTGTCAAAGATAGGTGTCTTTTCTCTTTTCTTTTCGATAGAGTGGTGTTTACACCTTGTTTGTTCTACTAATATCATCATCAGCTCTCTATTCTTTGAAAACTTGCATAAAAAATTCACTTTGCAGGTATGCAGCTATACTACCCTAAATAATAATTAAAAAAAAAAATTAATGAAAGGCAAAGGCAAAAGGCAAAGGCTTTTGCCTTTGCCTTTTGAGGAGCTACCGGAGAGGCAGCCCACGTCAGAAACCGCAGGTCCCACCAGCGTTTTCTGACAAACTCCAAACCCGAAATTATTTTAAAACTCACACCAAAATCAGAAAGAAATTTGTCAAAAATACCAAAATTATCTTTGTCCCCGTATAAATTGGGTACTTATTTAGCCTGTTTGGCGGGTTTATGATTTTAATTCGGAAAAATAAAATTCAAACTTGATTTGGCTAAAAATTGTCATTACAATAAAGTTGATTTCTTAAATTTTTAATTCAAAGTTATCTATGTGGTTAAGTATCTGTTTAACTCGGACCATTTCTATTTTTTATACAAAAAATTAATTTTTATTCAAATAAGTCATTATATATATATATATATATATATATACACTTATAATTATTTAATATATAAAAATTTACTGCATTAAATTTACCAATACAAATTATAATCAATTTTATTTTATATTAAATTAAATGCATTGTTACATAATTAAATATATTAATATATACTTCAAAAATATTTTCGGAAAAGAAAAAAAATACTTATAAAATAATTAATTCTGCTCGTAATGATAAAAACGCTGAAATTAACTAGTACTAGTATATTACGTATAAAATAATGCCATTCCACTTCCAATTTCCATATGAATTTTAACGGTGGCATTGCCACCCTTGTGAACCGAGCGCGCGTGATCCGCTTATTCTATAGTTTTCTTGAAAAGCTAGAAAACGCCGAACAGAAACGAACAATTTTATATCAATGGAAGCGGGAACTATACTCCACGGATCCATTTTCTGGAATCCCAAACGCAAAAGCCCTCTCTCCAATTTCCGTTGCTTCGTTAGGGCTTCTTCAAATTCACAGGTACCTTACACATTTCTTTCTATCGAATTCTGCTTCGTATTTTGATTTTGATTTTTAAATTTTTACGTTTTTCCTATTACCGAATTTAAGGTACGGTACAGAGGACCCAAGCCCAGGAGAAATTTGGTGGCAGACTGGGTTTCGAACAACGATGACACCGTTCGAAGCTTGCCGATATACGTTGGAGGTGCTTCTCTGTTGGCTGTTCTCTTCAATCGTGCCGTTTCTGGTATAGCTCCGGTTGCCGATGCCAGTAGGTAATTTGCTATCCAATGCTGATTTTTGTTTTCTTTTTGTTTCTTTCGCTTGAGTACTTGCGCTATGACTTCAGCTCGACGCATTATATGTTTAAATCTATCTGCTACTGGAATTATTCATATCCGGTTTAGAATTCATTTGTACTTTATTAATTTTTTACAATCTCCATATACCATTTCTGAGCAATTATGATTCTAGTAACATAAGATGCTCAAGCTATTGATGCAGTCTTCTTTTGTTGGCAGTTCACAGTCAAGAGCTGATTTATTGACACTTGGATTGGCTGTGACCAATATATTTACTGGTCTTGTGTGGCTCACTATAAGGCCAAAGACTATATATCCGGTGAGGATTTCTCCCTCTTCCTTCTATGAATATCAGTTTCCGCTGAGTGCCTATTGATTCTTCAATGTAATTCTCTTTTCTAGGTGAACCCTCAAGGTGTAGTGTGTCGGATTATATCTTCTCACCTCCCTGACTACGTGGTTTCTGAATTATTATGGTACTGCTTATTATAATGTCTTTTCTGCTTGCTTTGTTGTAAGTGAAAATTTCTTGATGTACATATATAGGCTAATTCTTTTTTCAAAATGATATACCTCAGCTAGCTTGCCATGAAAATAAATGAAATAGATAGGCTAAAGCGCCCTGTAAATATTCAATGGAATATAGTCATTGCTTGGCATTGATGGCCATTCTTTACGTTTTGACATTTGATTAAGCTTTTGCAACTCTTGGAGGAGAGTGACTTATTTTCTGAAACCCTGTTGTACATTCAATGGAATCGGCCACGAATTCTTTTTATCCAGCCAAAAACGAAAAGGAAATAAAACTGACGGAATTATTAATCTATGCTAAGCCACTATGTTTATTAATTTTTTATTTCCTTCCTATGACGGGAGACAGATACACTATTTGCTACTAATCATTGCTTTTGTTTCTCATCTTAGGGTATGGGAATCTCTTTCAGCTGTTACGTGCTGCAAGTCTCTAGTTGTTGTTTACGATAATATTTGTATTCTACAAGTTGGTGTGGCTGCTGAATCTCCCAATAAAGGTGAGGCATTGGGTGTGGATGCTGCTAAATTGATGCAAGGATCGCTATGTCAAACTGTTAAAAAATCTGGAGCTCGTAAGTAGCAGGATTTAACAATGTTAATTCTTCTTCAGTGCCATTACACGATGTTGAAGATATTACTTGCCAAAAAATATTTTTTAGAAAAGATGATTGATCTTCTTACAGAGAGCTATTTGGCTAACCTTTCTCTCTATCCTGGAAGGTCCGAGCTTCCATTTTTTCCTTTGAATACACAGGTAATAGTTTTTAGTTTTATCAAAATACTCAAAATAATTATAAGATGACATTCTTTTCCTCACTACTTGAGGTCTAATACATTCTCACCTTGCATTTCACAAACAAATCATATCACCAATTATTTTGTTTAATAGATTTTTGTCTTTCACTTATTCTATCTGAACTGGATGCTTGTGGCAAAGACACCTTTTGTTTCGTTTTTCTAAATTGAATGCCACAGTGTATTCTCACTATCAACGCAGAGAAACAAAAGGTGTCATGAGAGAGAATAATGAGCCTGACCTCACCGAATCTTTTCATAAGCATTTAGATCTATTTGCTTCTTCTTGATGCCCGGAAGATTTTTTATTCAAGTCTAAAATCAGTTTGCTATTGCACTTCTGTACTAGGCAGACACGGAGTGTGAATTTAATTAGAAGCTAATCTTGCTTCCAGATCCTTGAATGTAGGGCTGTATGAAAGATCACTTTCAATAATTAGTGGACTTCCATTGTTTTAGCCATACTTAAGATTTCTTTTATTTTTCAACTAGTGTAATGCTATGGAATAGAAAATGAATCATTTTATTCTTACAGAAAGTTAAATGTATCATTGATGCGTAAATTTTTTAGAAGCATTGATGAATACATGAATATGCAACTGAATGTAAATGCGATGTTGCCACCCTGAAGATTTTGTCTCATTACATGCTCAAAATTTTCATGATAATTAAACATTTATTGAACCCATTGCACATATCAATTTATTTATTTTATTAGTATTAAAGCTTGTTACAAATTTATTTAACTTTCTCAATTTTTTATATTTTACTGTCTTCCTCTTTTTTTGATTCTTTTTTTCTAAGTTAAAAATAACCAACTTAAAATTGCAAAAAGAATGTTCAAATGTATGAAAAACATTATTTTAAGTGAGTGATGGGTCAAGAAAGAATGTTCGGGGTGCCAATAGATCAATTTGATAGAATCTATGTGCAATTGTGCATATATATGTGCTGGGGTGTCAAATCTTCATCAATATCTTGATAATGGGAGAAAGCTATTCTACTATGTCTTGTGCTCCTGCATCTTGAAGGCTTCGTTTACCAAATTATGACACTGTTATTTGAGTCTCCATTCTTGCTGAAATAATCACAATTTGCTAGGCAGTGATCTTGCAGCCAATTGGAGATAAAGGTATTGCAATAATTGGTGGCAACACAATTAGAGGATTCACAACTTCTGATCAGGTTCGTCTTCTTTCTTTTATATTCGATCATGTCAGAACTCACAGGCTCCAAAAATCCATGCTGTGTTTTTATGATTCATCTTTTGTTTTAATTATTTATTTTTTTCCTATTGATGTTGTGAAAGTAGAGAGGGAGTAATTTCTATATTCTATTAGAAAAGATACACGTATATATTAAAAAATACAAGAGCTAAACTAGGAAAGAAAAAATCCCTATACTTATGCTATTATCTTTATCTAACAGTTATAGTATTTATTTACATTAGCTGTACAATCTGTAATAGCTTACAGATATTATAAATCGTAACACTTCCCCTTAAGCTGGAGTATAGATATTGGTCATGCCTAACTTGTTACAAATATAGTGAAACCGACTTCCAGGTAACGCTTTGGTGAACACGTCAGCTAATTGGCTCCCTGTTCTGACATGTGGAGTTGAGATTGATCCATTTTCTAGCTTTTCTCTCGTAAAATGACAGTCGACTTCTATATATTTGGTTCTTTCATGAAACACAAGATTATTTGCAGTATAAATAGCTGCTTGATTGTCGCACCATAAGTTTATTGGTTTAGACTGAACAAACCCAATTTCACCAAGTAAATGACGTAGTCATATAAGTTCACAGGTAGTCTGTGCCATAGCCCCTATATTCGGATTCTGTACTTGATTGGGATACAACACTCAGTTTTTTACTGTTTCAGGAAACAAGATTACCCCCAACAAAGACACAATAACCGATGGTAGAGCGCCCTTCTGAAAGATCTTCTGCATAGTCTGCATCTGTGAACCCTTCTATAGTGTGGTGATCATGATTTCGATATAAGATGCCACGTCCTGGTGCACCTTTTAGATATCTCGAAATATGGACAATAACATCCCAATGTGAGGTTCTAGGAGATGACATGAATTGACTAACAACACTTACTGGAAAGGCAATGTCAGGACGAGTGATAGTAAGATAGTTCAATTTTCCCACAATTTTCCTATACTTTTCAGGATTCTCAAGCAAGTCTCCATCTTCAGCTTTCAACTTCCCATTTGGTTACATAGGCGCATCACATGCTTTTGCCTCGATAAAACTAGCATCATCTAATAAATCCAGACAATATTTTCTTTGAGATACATAGATCCCCTTATCACTGCGAGAAACTTCAATCACTAAGAAATATTTCAATGGTCCTAAATCCTTTTTTTGAAACCGAGTCCAAAGGAATGCTTTCAACCTTGTGATCCCAGCTTCATCACTTCCAGTAATCACTATATCATCCACATACACAACCAATAAAATGCACCCAGAACTAGATGATGCAAAGAACACTGAGTGATCATGTGCACTTCTTCGTAGGCCAAACTCAACTACAACTGTACTGAATCTCCCAAACGAGGCAAGAGGAGATTGCTTTAAATCATACAAAAACTTTCTTAATTTGCACACTTTATCTGACTCCCCCTGAGCAACAAATCTAGGTGGTTGCTCCATGTAAATCTCTTCACTTAAATCCCCATACAAGAATGCATTCTTCACATCAAGTTGATGAAGTGTCCAATTGTAAGTAGCAGCTAAGGAGATAAACAGTCGAACAGAAGAAAGTTTTGCAACTGGAGAAAAGGTCTCCAAATAATCCACTCCATATGTCTAATCATATCTTTTAGCAACCAATCGAGCTTTCAATCGAGTAACACAACCATCGGGATTCATTTTAACAATAAACACCCACTTACAGCCAATTGCCTTTTTTTGGGAGGGCAAAGGCATAAGATTCCAAGTATGATTCTGCTCTAAGGCCATTATCTCTTCTTTCATTGCGGCTTGCCAACTAGCATGAGCTAATGCTTCAGCAAGGGACATTGGAACAACAATAGAGTCTAAGGAAGCTACAAAAGACTTGGGGGAAGGAGATAAAGTATGGTAAAATACAAAGGAAGAAACAGGGTAAGTATATGTGCGTTTACCTTTGCGAAGAGCAATAGAAAGGTCAAGGCTAGCATCTGGTGGTGATAAGGCATTTGGAGACGAAGCAAGAGGTGTGGTGCCTGTGTTTTGGCTGATAGCAGGTGCCTCAATAGAATGGTGCACACGTCGAGAATAAACCTGAGGTCTCATGTCTTGAACAAAGCAAGTGCACCCAAAAATTCGAGGAGCAAGAGGAAATAGTGTAGATGAGGGAAAAAGAAAAGAATACGGAATTTGACTGTCAAGAACAGAAGATTGCATTTTGTTGATGAGAAAACAAGCAGTGGAAACAGTATCTACCTAGAAAACTTTGGGAACTTGCATATGGAACATTAATGCCCGGGCAAATTCTAATAAGTGACGTTTTTTACGCCCAGCCACATCATTTTGCTGAGGGGTGACAATACATGAAGGCTGATGAATAATATCATGCTGAGAGAGATAATATTTAAAAGAATAAGAAATATATTTTTTAGCATTATCACTTCTCAAAATACAGATGGATTTGTTGAATTGAGTCTTAATTTAAGCATGAAATGCATAAAATATAGTAAACAAGTCTAATCGAGATTTCATAGAATAAAGCCAAGAAACCCGAGAATAATCATTAATAAATGTCACAAAATAACGAAAATCAAATTTGGATGTAACAGGACATGGACCTCATACATCAAAATGAACCAAGTAAAAAGAAGACTTAACACGTTTATTTAGTTTAGGAGAATAAGATACTATGTGCTGTTTAGCAAATTGACAAGTTTCACACTCTAAAGTAGATTCCTGTTTAAGATTAGGACACAACTTTTGTAAAATTGGAAGGGGAGGATGACTAAAACGACAATGAAGTTGCAAAAGAGATGATGAGCTTGTGCAAACAATTGATCGAGGTACTGGTTCAAAAGTTGATTCAAGAGCATACAAGCCATTTACCAGATACTCTTTACCAAGAATCTTCTTCGTCCCAAGATCTTGAAAAAGACAATAATTACATAGAAAATAACACAACGGTTAAGATTCTGTGTAATTTGGTTAACATGTAACAAGTTAAAAGTGAATGATGATAAATAGAAAACAGATGACAAGGGGGGAGATTTTGTTGGGTTTGCTGTCTCACGCCCAATTACAGAAGCAGTAGATCCATTGACTAAAGTAATACAAGGTAAATTATCAGTATACTTGAAATAAGAGAGAATATTTGTGTTGCCAGTTATATGATCAGTAGCACCTGAGTGAATAACCCAACCACGAAATGAGGTGGAAAGACATGCAGTTGGGTTACCTGTATTAGGCAAAGCTGATGTCCCAAAGGATAATTGTTGTGAATCATAAGAGACAAAAATTTGCTGATGGGCATTAGTTAAATGAGCATACTCATCCACTGGAATGGTGACAGAAGGTGAGGACGACTGTGGAAGCGGTAGAATGCCATCCTGATTAGTTACATTTGCAAACTTTTTGTTATTAATGTGACCTGAGCTCTTGGTGGGTTTACCATGCAATTCTTAGCAATTCTTTTTAATGTGCCCCTCAACTCCACAATAATGACATGTGCGAGAGTTACTACTGTTCCTAGTGATAGAACCACTACTATTTCCACTTTTGCTTTCGCGATTACTATTCGAAGCATTACTAACCAATGCCATTGTTTCATTGGACACCATACCAGAAGGCAGATTGCCATCTTTACACACTTGAAGCAAACGAGCATAAATTTTAGTAAAAGAATGAAGTGACTCACTAGTTAATAATTGTGTACATGGCACATCATATTTAGAACCCAGCCTTGTTAAGAAACACTGTACCACAATCTGCTCCTCTTGTTCTTCCATTTGTTTTATGTTAGCAACAATAGGAAACATAGTTTGCTTTTCTTCAAACGCTTGTTTCACTTTAGTAGAATAGGGAGCGATTTTTTTGTTCCGCTCGATAAATCTTTAACAATAAGCCATGAACACGAGATATATCTTGTTTGCAAGCATACAAAAATTCCAGGTATTCCCATAAATCTTTTATACTATCACAATGATTCATAACATCATCAACAATGGAATTTAAAGTATTCTGAATTTGATTAAATAACTTATAATCCTCCATTGACCATTTCTTTCGAGCAGTAGTATCATCCTTAGGCAGTGGATTACTAGTTAAATGGTCCTCCAAATCTACACTAGTCACAAATCTGCGAATGGTTCTTTTCCATTGTGCATAATTGTTACTTCTAGTCAATTTTCTATCAGTTATTTTGGACGATCTCAACATAATTTCAGTAACAGATTTCTTATCACTACTCAGCCATTTAAACCTGTTCCAAATAACTAGAGAATAAAAACAATTGACAATGGAACTTCAAAGAAGACACTGGAATCCCAAAAGAAATAAATACCTAACCTTCTCAACAATTCACCTGGGAAAAATAAAATGTGGACAAAAGAACAGAACCTATTGGAGCAGAGTTCCAGGAGAAATAAAATACCATCAATAGAGGAAACTACCTCAAGAAGACACCGGAATTTGAACGAAAATGACCAGGCGACGCCGGATATGAAGTCGGAGGTCCAACAAACAAGCCACGTGCTCTCACTCGCCGGCGCGTGAGGAAGTGTCGGTCAACTTCGATTGGCGCGTGAGATCCACTCGCGGTTCCGTTAGTTACCGGAAAAGGTGGATAGGCCGGAGTGAAGGAGGCGAACCTCCCTGTGGTGGCAGTGAGACAAAAAAACAGTCACCGGATAGTGACCCAAAGAAATAACGTTACTGACTCAAGGAACAGTAACCTCAAACAAGAAACCCAGAAGCTCAACCAGGCTTTGATATCATGTGAAAGTAGAGAGAGAGTAATTTCTGTATTCTATTAGAAAAGATCCACGTATATATCAAAAAATACAAGACATAACTACGAAAGAAAAAATCTCTATAATTATGCTATTATCTCTATCTAACAGTTATAGTATTTATCTACGCTGTATAATCTGTAACAGCTTACAGATATTATAAATTGTAACCGATGTCAATGTTTCTCATTTCCCATATGGATTATGACAATGTGAATATTACCATAGCACAAGAAAGTGGATTAAACCAGTTTTTTTCCTATTGATGTCAATGTTTCTCATTTCCCAGATGGATTATGACTATGTGAACATTATGGTAGTTCATATTGCACAAGAAAGTGGATTAAACTCAGTAAATCGCATGTTTTTTTAATCTTCTCCTATTTTCAGGCATGGATCACATTTATTGGAGAGAAACTTGATGCGACACTAGCAAAACATGTAAGCAACAGCACACAGGCAGTACAAGATAGAGTGCAAAGCTGAATTCTCTCCCATATGCAACATATTTCTTGTTTCCTTTTTAAGGTAAATTTATAGTTATGACAGCCTTTTTTCTTTTTTTCGTTTTTTCCCTTTTTAGAAAATTATATCATTGCTTTCTTTATGCCATGTGCATTGACATAGTATCCACGCTGACTTTCTCCCATTTATGAATAATGGTTTTCTATTCTTGTCTTTGTCTGAAGGACTATACTTTGTTAACTTGAAATCACGTTCTCTGCTACTCTTATGCATTTGAAGCCTTAAGTTTGCTAGAAACTTTAATAATCATAGCAAACAATTTTCTAAAGTAGGTAGTTATGGCATGCCTGGCATAATTTGAAATGAGAATTTTTTAAGATGTCAGACACCTAGTTATGGTATATGCCCTGTAATGTGACTTGTATGAGCAGCAACAAATAATGGAGTGGTGGGCCAGGCAAAGTATCCTTAATCCTAGTACCTGCAGGGGATGTGGAAGGCTCTTTGTGCATGAAGTTATTTAATAGGTAGGAATCATCCCCTGTGCCATGATCTCTTTTTCATGTCTTTTCCTGATAGTATTTTGGACTTGGTACCTACAAGTTTGGGCTAATGTGCCAAGTATATCCCCAAGTACTAAACACTTTGACTTTCAGTTAGCATAGCATAAGTGTAGGACATAACAAAATGTTAAATCTTTGTTGTTAACGTGGGGAATTAGCTCTGGTGGTGTTGAATCTGTTTAGAAGCAATATTAAAAGCCTTTCTTATATTTATCCATTTTTTCTTTCTTGTGTTGTTTTTTGGTGTAACAAGTGGCAAATATCATATGTTCATTTGTTGCGAATATCCCTAGTAAAAGCAATGCGGCAGATCACTATTCTAATAGCTGTCCCAAATGGGGTCAAAGTTTGGAAATTTTATCTTCAATGCTGGCTGCATAGTTACGTGACTGGTACAAAAATAATTTTTTTAAAGAGCATGAAAGGCATTGATCGGATATTTTATTTTTGGTACGTTGGAAAGTCTTCAAGATGTGTGTTGTCAAAGTTAGAGCGTTTGATCTCCTCCTACTCTACAAGGCAGGCACGTGACCATACAGCTATTAGCTCAATGGCAACTGGATAATGCTTTCATGTTTTTGTTTGAGGTCATTACTGCTTCTTTGTATGTTCAGGAAAAAAGCATTGAATTAGTTTTGCCCTAACTTTGAATTCCAAACAATGAAAAAGTGATATTGCTGATTAGTTTATTCCAACCTTTGTTGGTTATAACCAGAATATTTTTGCTTACTACGTATTATCTGGGTTGTTAATTCCTGTTTTATAAATCTAGTGCTGTTCATCTGTTGTGATTTGGATATACGTTTGAGACACTATTATGTTGTGTTTACATCAAACCTGACCTTTATTATTCCATCTATTAGGTTTTCCCGCGCAGCAACTGGGACAAAGACATCGGGATTGATATATCCATAAACTTGCTGTGAAATTATATTGTTCTTGATTTTCAGTTTCGTCTTAATTCCAGTTAAATGCATGGTGTTCATATCCGATTTGGTTCTTTCTCTAAACATTTTTTAAATGTAGTCGTGCATTTGCTATAGATCATACGAAGCTTCATATAGCATTTCCACTTCAGCATAAATATATGAAGATTGGAAGTTTTGAATTGAGACAAACTAGCATCTAATTTCTGCTCTTTGCTCCCTGGCATGGACTTTGACTGGTGGACGAAAATATGTTTGTTTTGCTGGATTGGCATGCCAAATGCAGGTATCATTGACTAGCTTTTGGAAGAAATGAAGATTGCACATCACAAAATTTGCGGAACCAAAAGTGATTTAGGTTTGACTAGCCTTTTTCAAGGATTACGCCCTTTAATGCCATAACTCGTTAAACTGTGTTAAAATTTTCAAAGTACCTGTTTTGCCGGTCTTTTAAACCCAAAGCTTATTTTTAACAGGAGGGTAAAGGAGCAGCCCAAAAATAAAAAGGAATCATATTTCATATCTTTAGAAAGCTTTACAACTCTGTACGAACTGTGTGATAATGTGCAAGCCTATGGCAACAAAAAATTAAGATACAAAATTGCAAAAGAAACAAAAGAATGGATGAATACCTGTATGATACTCTTTTACATGAACGCTTAGCTGTGAGCACCTTCAATTGTCAAATATGTTAGAAAGGAGACCTCTCCCATGGAAGGTACCCAGTTGCAGTATCAGCGAAGTTGGCCAAGACAAAATCTTTAAGGCCAGTGTCCCAAACTTCACAGAACCGAAGTCGCCAGTCGGGAGGTTCTATGGCCAATGTCCCTAGACCAGGTGCTCTGTCTTTGGAACCCTTGTTTTGGTCCTCTTGCCAATTTGTAACATAGGTAGATACCCGTCTAAAGAACTTGGCTTTAAAAGTGTCCCAAACTTGGTATTTATAATGGTTCACTACAGCTGTGCTTTCGGGCAAATTGAGGTATCGGTATCCCTCTCTTAGTTTGAAATGATGCACCACATTGAGAAGGGTCACATGTAGGAGTTCTGGCCGAATAATTGACTTGTGCCGTTCAGGAGCTTGAAGCCGGCAAGTATACCCAACCATTGCTCCTTGTGACGGAGCTGAGGTCAACCCAGATGGCCCAAAGCTGTGACAAGTTGTTCTAATCTCTGCATATGTTCGAGAATTTGTGTAATTTGCAACCAGGAATTTTAGTGAATTCTGGCCTAACATATCTTGCCCCCGGTGACGCGGCAAGTAGAAAAATTCATCCACATCAAATAATCCCACCCACTTGCATTCGCTCCTTGCCCGCAACGCGCAGTGAGAAAAACCAGCCTCCTGTGCTTTAATCCATGGCCAAGCATGCCTACTAACATTGTAGTTATCTGAATTCAACTCATCAATCACCTCTTGAATCTCATCATCGCTATTGTTATCATAAATGAACCACCGCTCAACACCAAGCCAAGCATGGTAAAGGATCCATTCACGGAGAAATGAGGCTTGGTTCCACAGCATTGTACAAGCACAAAGCACATACTTTCCTCTTTTACTCTTCCGTCGATTGAGCTTGGTTCTGTATACCTTGGCCACAGAAGGCAAATGTGCATTATCACCATCAACGTGGCTAATGGTAACTCGAATTCCTTGAGCCTTCACTGGATAGTTCCGAATACTCCGAGGCAACGAACACCTTATCACCTCTTGCGCAGCTGCAGTTGCTTTGGTAGTAAACACAAATCTTTTATCCTTATCAAAGGAATTGCTCATACCAAAATGGCACCTGAATTGCGTCGGATCCGATTCTTTATGCGGCCGGAGATTCAATCCTTTGACAAATACAACCGCCGTGTCCGTATCCAACATCGCCTCATAAACCACTCTATCCCAGGAAGGAACCACCGCTGCCTGGTTACCCCGCGACAACGCCTCCCAAGACCGCCGCAAGTTAACAGCGGCAGAATAATTCAACGGCGGAAGCTGGCATCTCACAATAGACTTATCCCGGTAATCATCAACAGAAATGGCTGGCTTAAAAACAACATTCTCAGCAGAGCTATAGTAAACACAGTCCAAATTATCAGTTCTGTGAAGTTTATTAGAAACAATTAGGAGTAAATGGTCAGGCAACAAAACCCTATCCTCAACAATCAAAGGCTGGGATTTATCATAAAAAGAATCGCGAGTAAGAGCTAGGCGAGTAGGCAAAAGCGACAAGGAAGAAGGAACAATCAGCACTGGGCTAAAAGAGCCAGCTCGAATTGGAGACCGATCTGAGGAAATGAAGAGGAGAAAAACGAAGAAAGATAAGCAAACAGTTAGAGACCTTACTGAAAACAAGTGTCCATTCGGTTTGTATATTCGCTTCCGCTTGCGGCGTTGCTCGGAATCCATTATTTTCCGTCTTCAAAAGTGGAGAATGAAGTTGAAATTGAGAAAAAGAAGCAAAAAAAAAAGAAAAAAAAATTGAAAACAGCAGTAAGCAGATCTGATGCAGAGTGTAGATCTTATAGAAATAGTGAGTTATTAGATATTTGATTTTCTCTGTATATGAGAAAAAGAGGAGCAAAAGCGCGTTAAAAGCCGGCGTCAGCCGCCCTTGACGGTGGAGGTGTTAAGAGAGCAAAAGAAGAAGAGGAACAGAAGAGGAAGAAAAATATATTCTTAGAATATTTTTAGTTGAAGTTAAGAAGAAGAGAAAGTGTTGGTATATTATTATATGGTGGGAGTAGGGGAGAAAAAAGAAAAGGAAAGAAAGAGACGTACTTTGATTATACGCTGTTTAAGGCGCGTGAGACGGACACCTGGCCTGTGTTTAATTTATATTTACTACTGAAGCACAGTGTTTAATGATTTTGATAATAGATTTGCTTTATTCTTTGATTACCTTTTTTTGTGAATTTTTTAAGCTTAATCATGTAAAGAGGAAATTGAATTTTTGTGCAGTGTATCCACCAAATCTGTTATTTTATCAAGTTGTCTATTTGGTTTTCAATTATGGTAACTGATACAAAGGTTGCGATTTTAATTTTTATATATATATATACACACACGCTCTATCCATTTTACGGTATGTGATTTTTTTTGATTAAAATTTAAATTTTATTTATTTATACTTTTATATTTTCAATTCAATTTTTTTTCAAATTTAATTTATTTTTCATTAAAAATAGACTTATTTATAATCAATTAAATTTAAGTTTATTCGTTAAATCAAAACATTATAAAATAGAATTTCAATTGAATGTCATTAGCAATAATTTCGTCTTTAATAATTTACAGAAAAATTAAATAGGAAGCTGTTATTTTTGTCATTTAGTTTAGAATGATAATTTTAACAAGGTGGCTTTCCTTTGTTTATACTCTCTTTATTAGAAGTTTGTGGTTGGTTTTGATGATGCGAAACAAAACAATCTTTATCCAGACGCTTCTTTTCTTTTAACAACTTTGTCTTTAAATACATTTGTCTGTTATTTCAGTCTTCTTGCATTTGATTGGTTCGTATATTTCTTTTCTGCTACATGTGTCTGTCCAGTAACCAATTTCTTCACAAACAAAGCCCACATGCATCAATTTTATTTCTATCGACTGCTTCTAATTTCATCCCATTTCTTGCTTCTTCATGTGGCTCTACCTTGAATTCTTCCTATAAAAGGATTTCATGGCCTCAGACCATTCTTTCCGCTTTATTGAATTCAAACGAAAATTGAAATAAATATCGAATGATGCCACAGTAAAAAAAACAAGTGACACACGGCATAGACGTAGATGATCTTGATTTTCGCTATTGTTTCAAGTTTTTTTCAGATTCATGAATTATATTTGATTAGATTATGGGTATTTATCAAGTATATATATTTGAAACAGCATGCGCTGGGGGCATTTTTAAATAAAAAATAGTTTAGGGGCATATCTACGCCATTTTGCATGATTTAAGGATGAATTTAAGACTTTTTATTTTTAATTTTATCCAAAATATTTTAATTTTAAATTTTTACTCTCATGCCATGTGTCATTGTTTTTCTATTGTGGCATTTTATATGGACGATATTTCAATTTCCATTTACTGATGCGTACTTATGTTAAAGAAAATGGAAAATTTGAAGCAAAATTTTAACTTTTTTCCTATATATATTTAATTATGAATTAAATCATTATTTGAATCTACGAAATATATATGCTTAATTTAACAATTCCACAAGAATTAATCATCAAAAGGTAACAATTAATTCTTTTATATTTATAATTATAAACATGTTATGAAACAGAAGTGTATTAATAATTGAAAGAATTAATAGATATGACTTTGGAACCAACACCAATAACAAGTTCTATCTTATAAATCTATCAACCACACCAACACAATATATAAAGCAAACAACTTGCAACCAAAGTGGCTATAAAGATCGATGGCAACTTTCGAGGTGGAATTTCACGATGCAACCCATTTCATTTTTATATTATGATATTGATTGATAATTATATTGTTGTTCCCATATGATAATGATAATGATAATAATACTAATACTAATACATTTGATTGCAATTACATACGTTGTTTTTTGAGGAGTGGCAATGGCATCCTTAAGAAGATAGCTGGCAAACAACAAAAGTATATATATTTTTTTAATTATATACAATTATTTCGTGTAATTAAAGCACGTATTAGGTTGTCTTGTTTTTGAGTTTAAAACACGTTTTGTTCCACACCATGTGCTACACAATTTTTTTTTTCTTTTTCCAATTATTTATTGTATCTGGTGGAAGGAAAAATAATAGAATAAACAAAAAAAAATACATGATATTTATACGTATAATTTCTTTCCCACCTTCTCTGTGTCTCTCCATTGACTAGAATCTCATGTAGGAATGATCACTTTCCCACCTTCTCTGTGTCTCTCCATTGACTAGAATCTCATGTAAGAATGATCACGGGGCGGGAGTGGGGAATGACTCTCCACTTATTGCCCCGCCCAAAGGCAGGGATTTTTCGTCCCTGCCCCCGGTAGGATTACGGGGGAAAAAAATCAATTATAACTAAAAATATAATATTTAACAATTAATTATAATTAAAATATAATATTTAATAATTAAAAAATTTAAATTTAATTACAAATCAAATTAATATAAATTTTAACGATTGACAAAACTAAAATTAAATACAATTTAAAACTAAATTATATAAATATAATTATTAAATTTCAGAGTTGGGGAAATTTCGGGGCAATGACCACAATTCTTGGCCCTGCCCTGAATTCTAAATCGGAGAATATTTTTTTCCCGCCCCTGCCCCCCACAGAGGAAATTTTCGGGGATTCTCTGCCCCATTTAGGGCGGTTTCCCACTGGGAACAGAAATTTCCCGCCCCATGATCATCCCTAATCTCATGTACACCTTAATTAACTGCTAAAAATTATTTATGATCTTTTTTACACTACAAGAAAAATCACGATTAACGACGGAATTTCGTCGCTAATTCAGATTAGTAACGGAAAATTTCGTCACTACCATGGTCATTGTTAAATTTAGCGATACAATTTTTCCGTCGCTAATATTAGCGATAGAATGAACCTGACCGCCGCTAAATTTGCGACGAAATTTCAGATTCTATTGTTAATATTAGCAACGAAAACTTTAATTTTGTCACAAATTTAGCGACGGAATTAAATTTCTATCGCTAAATTTATGAAATTTTTATTTTATTTATTTTAATTAATTAATTAATTTTTTCAATTTTTAAATAATAAAATGTATCTATTAAATAATAAATATATTTTATTATATTTTTAAACAATAAAATATAATTGAAAATATATTTATTAAAATAAAAAAACTTAACAATAATGTATTATAAATTAAATGTAATACAAATAGTAAATTTTTAGAAAAACTCTAACTAAGCTGCTTGCAGATTTGGCCGATCAGAATGTTGCAGTGAAGTTGCTTAAAGTAAATGTCATGGTACCAGCCTTTAGTGTTACAAACATTATCAACAAAATGAAAAGGTAAGTGGTATGACAAACTAAATTATTCACCGCATAGAAAATGAAAATAACAGATAAACAGATAGAGAGAGAGAGTAAGAAGAATACATTATTTAAAGGCATCTTTTACTAAATTGTAAAATCTAACTATCTCAACATTTGATTTTACAGTTAATAGTTAATCACAATTTCATCAATTCAAGTTAAGAAAGCAAGTTTTGCAGACTTGCTCGAGTCACATTGCAAAGAACAGAACAAAGCAAGATACCGTGGCAAAAGAACAAGAATTTTATGCAAAAGGCACATGCTTGAAGATTGCTGGAGATAGTCAAGCACCAACTGATCACAGTCCTTTAGTCCATCAACACTGTATTGCTTTGAGAAATGAGGAAAAGAAAATCAGAATATTATCAAGCAGATTCAGCAACTAAGGACAATGAAAGGAAAATCTCCAAGTAAATTCATACTTGGATAGATGTTGATTGTCCAGTGGATCCACTTCGCACGGGAGCGTTCACAGATGATTCTACCATTGAGGCTGAATTGTGGCACCACCCTGCAGCTTCAGTTAACGCAAATACACACTAATTAACATCAAAATACAATATATGCACTTAATCAATTAATGTTATCAATAAAGCATATTCCCTCTGCTCTCAATATCAATACCTGTAATTTAGCATTCTGCAAATGGGTATGTATGCAATCAATGATTACTTATATATTCACCTTTGCATAGCAAATTAGATGTGCTTTTGTATTTTATCTTTATTATGTTGAAAATATTTTTCAATATGGTTGAAATACGTATTGTCAAGTCAATTTGATCGTGAATTCTTTTCTATTTTAAATTTATCATAAAATCAAAATTTCGGTCTAATTGATAAAGAATTTTTAATTATTGTCAATTCCATCCTGAAACAAAAAACTTTTGTTATTTCCAAAAACCATATCTAGTGCAAAAATTCATTATGGCCTCAGCTCTAATTTAAATATATTAGTTCAAAATGTACCATAATTGCCATATTTCAATTAGATTCACGACATGTGGTAGTTCTCATGGATTCTTGAATTCAAGATTCTCCATCCATTCTGAACTAACATTATCTCAACTTTTCTAATTCGTCTATATATATATATAAATTAGTGAATATTATATAGCTGGACCAACTACCAATCATTTATCCTATATTTCAAGCTTACAAGTCTATGAACTAATAGGTAAAAATTAATAAAGTTTTGCAATATTAATTTAATTATATTAGTGGTACAAACTGCATATAATCAGTTTGCTTTGGCATGTTCTATCGATCTTAGAAATTAAATTTGGTGGTATCAAGCAATCAAAAGTATCAAACAACGAAATTTATACACCTGTAACTATCGATCTCTGTCTCTATAGCATTAAAAGTAATTTATACACCACACAATCAAAAAAATATACAAATAAAAAATATTCAACAAAACATACACCACATATAATAAAAAAATAGCAGATGCAGAAAAAATACCGAGTGGGAGTGGTTGACCGGTGAGGGGGGAGGGGGGCAAGCATCGTCGTGTGAGAGCGACGGCGGTGGGGTGAGAGGGAGAGCAGATCTACGCGGGGAAGAGCGCGAGAGGGAGAGAAAATCAGCGTGGGGAAGAGCGTGGCGGCGGGGGCAAGCATGATGTCGAGGGGCAAGCAGAAAGGCGGCGGCTGGAGCTGATCTCCCTCCCTCTCCCTCGAGGTTGGTTATGTGATGTATAACCGTTTGGATTATATGTGATGCTAAACTTTTTTATAAGCTTGTGAGAGCTAATTTAAAGTTGGAATTGGCAATTTTAGGATAAATTGGAATCCATTAACCCGATTATGTGCTTCTTTCTAAAGCCAAAAATAACATGTTATTGTAATGTATATTGATAATCTTGGAGATGTCGAAAGAGAATTTGGATTGGATGGGTTGGAATCCACCAGATATAGAGCCCGATAGAGCATTCTAAATGGAAGATCTTGAGAACAAAGAAAAGGTTAAGTGAATCCCAAATGTTTCTGGAATTAAAAACACAAATCAAAAGAACAGTTTTTCAGAAAGATAAACAGTAAAAGTGTTTCCTTCGATAGTTGGAGCCTTTAACTTGGAATTTTGGGGGCTTTTTTTGAAATTGTGGAAAGGAAAAAAAATTAGCAAAATGGTGCAACAGTAAACGAATTTAGGAAACTGGAGTGTCGAAAATCGGCTGGTTCAGAGGCCGATTTTCATTTGCTAGAAACCGGCGCGTACTTGCGCCGGTTTCTGACAGAAAGTGCCAGAAATCGGCTGCACAGTAAGCCGGTTTCTGGAACCTTTGCTGAGCACTGCATATGCAGTGTTCAGCTGGTCACGTGAAGCTGCAGAGGTGCAGCTTCACGTGAAAAAGGAAGGCTCTGTTTTTTGTTTTTTTCCTTTCATTCACTGTCTCTACATTCATTTCAAATTTTCAATTGCAATTGTTATACTTTGCGCTCGGAATTGTTTTTGCCATTCACTCTCTCCATACTTTGCTTTCTTGCTGTGAAGTATTTCTTTAGATCAAACTCTCATCCTTCAATCAATTTGTTCTCAAGCGGTTGTTCACTCTTTTTTACTTGATTAAAAGTAAGTTTATGATAGTTTAATTTTGTCAATTTGTTTATATAAGAGGTTTATTTTGTCATTAACATGATATTAATGTTTAATTTATAGGTACTTAAAATTTTGAAGCCCAAATAGCTTCAAACTTTGAGGTAAGACAATTTAGTTTTATTTTGTTATTGAATAATTTGTATTTATTTTGGGGCTTAATTTTAAAGTGGGGTAAAAATCAAAAATATTTAGCAAATTGGTGGTACAGTTAAATATGATATTAATGTTTAATTTGTAGGTGGTTAAATTTTTGAAGTCCAATTACTTTCAAAATTAAAGGTAAGATTATATAATTTTATTTTGTTATTGAATGATTTGTGTTTATTTTAATTAGTTATAGCATATATATGTATGAATACTTGAATATAGAGGGAAAAAAATGCATTATTTGCAGGGAAACATTTGTATGTTGTAAAAAATGATTAATCTGTAAATATTGTTTATAGCAGATAATATGATCGAGTTAAACTTTAAAATGTTTTGAAAATTAAATTATATGTATAAGTTGTGGACATTTAAATTATTTAGACAAATCTAATTTGCATGAATCGTTGTTAATATTTTAATTTTTTTTGTTTGAAATTGCAAGTTTGGAAATGGATCCTTATCATTTAGGAGCTGAATGAATTAACCCGGGGCCTATCAATGGAGAGCTACTAACATTGCAAGGAAAACATCGATCTGATACGATATGGCATAATTCGGTAATTCTTTTATTATATATATTTTGTAGATTATTAAAATTTTGTGTATATATAATTTTTTGATGAAATTATATATGTTTGTGTATATATATTTTGTATGTATATATATTTTGTATGTATATATATTTTTCAAGTATATATATTATGAAAATATTTCGTAAATTATAATTTATAATTTTTTTTAATATATATATATGTGTGTTGTAGATTATGGATGAAATTATGTATTTATTCACTTGTATATTTGATAAAATTATGCAAAGGTTGAAAGAAATGTGCTGAGAACTAGGAGAGGCAGTTTGGAAGGGCACTACAGACAAATTGATGAAAGAATAATGCCATATATAAGATCGTCAGGGTTATTAGGTATTGCCCGAATTGGGGTTATAAGTGTCGACTGGAATCTAATCACATCACTGATTGAAAGATGAAGACCAGAAACACATACATTTCACCTCACGTGCGGTGAAGCAACAATAACACTTGAGGACGTAGGAATTTTAACGGGGTTACCGATTAAGGGTCGGCCTGTGACAGGAAGAACCAATAATGACTGGGAGGATGTGTGTTACAATTTGCTCGGAGTGGTTCCCTCCGCAGCGGATATGAGGAGGGGACAAATAAAAATGACTTGGTTGTACAGGGTATTCGGTGATATTCCCGATAATGCGACACCCTTAATATTGCAACAATATGCCCGTGCTTGGATATTACGATGCTTAGGTGGAATGTTATTTTCGTCACAATCATCCAGCACGGTGCATCTGATATTTTTACCGATGTTGGAGGATTTGAATTCTGTTGGACAATATAGCTGAGGGTCAGCATGCCTAGCCTGGTTGTATAGAGAACTATGTAGGGCGACACATCCAAATGCTAAGGGAGTTGCTGGATATATGCAACTCTTAAAACTATGGGTGTGGGAGAGACTACCCATGTTTAGGCCTAAACATAAGGTTCGTATGACAAGTCCCTATTTAATGGTTGTGCCTCCACATGTTCAGGTCTAAACATGGGTAGTCTCTCTCACGCCTATAGTTGTAAGAGTTGCATATATCCAGCAACTCCCTTAGCATTTGGACGTGTCGCCCTACATAGTTTTCTATACAACCAGGCTAGACATGCTGACCCCCAGCTATATTGTCCAACAGAATTCAAATCCTACAACATCGGTAAAAACATCAGATGCACCGTGCTGGATGATTGTGACAAAAATAACATTCCACCTAAGCATCGTAATATCCAAGCACGGGCATATTGTTGCAATATTAAGGGTGTCGCATCATCGGGAATATCACCGAATACCCTGTCCAACCAAGTCATTTTTATTTGTCCCCCCCTCATGTCCGCTGCGGAGGGAACCACTTCGAGCAAATTGTAACACACATCCTCCCAATCATTATTGGTTCTTCCTGTCACAGGCCGACCCTTAATCGGTAACCCTGTTAAAATTTCTACGTCCTCAAGTGTTATTGTTGCTTCACCGCACGTGAGGTGAAATGTATGTGTTTCTGGTCTCCATCTTTCAATCAGTGATGTGATTAGATTCCAGTCGACACTTATAACCACAATTCGGTCAATACCTAATAACCCTGACGATCTTATATATGGCATTATTCTCTCATCAATTTGTCTGTAGTGCCCTTCCAAACTGCCTTTCCTAGTTCTCAGCACATCTCTTTCAACATTTGCATAATTTTATCAAATATACAAGTGAATAAATACATAATTTCATCCATAATCTACAACACACATATATATATTAAAAAAAATTATAAATTATAATTTACGAAATATTTTCATAATATATATATATACACAAACATATATAATTTCATCAAAAAATTATATATACACAAAATTTTAATAATCTACAAAATATATATAATAAAAGAATTACCGAATTATGCCATATCGCATCAGATCGATGTTTTCCTTGCAATGTTAGTAGCTCTCCATTGATAGGATCCGGGTTAATTCGTTCAGCTCCTAAATAATAAGGATTCATTTCCAAACTTGCAATTTCAAACAAAAAAAATTAAAATATTAACAACGATTCATGCAAATTAGATTTGTCTAAATAATTTAAATGTCCACAACTTATACATATAATTTAATTTTCAAAACATTTTAAAGTTTAACTCGATCATATTATCTGCTACAAACAATATTTACAGATTAATCATTTTTTACAACATAAAAATGTTTCCCTGCAAATAATGCATTTTTTTTCCTCTATATTCAAGTATTCATACATATATATGCTATAACTAATTAAAATAAACACAAATTATTCAATAACAAAATAAAAGTATATAATCTTACCTTTAATTTTGAAAGTAACTGGACTTCAAAAATTTAACCACCTACAAATTAAACTTAATATCATATTTAACTGTACCACCAATTTGCTAAATATTTTTTATTTCCACCCCACTTTAAAATTAAGCCCCAAAATAAATACAAATTATTCAATAACAAAATAAAGCTAAATTGTCTTACCTCAAAGTTTGAAGGTATTTGGGCTTCAAAATTTTAAGTACCTATAAATTAAACATTAATATCATGTTAATGACAAAATAAACCTCTTATATAAACAAATTGACAAAATTAAACTATCATAAACTTACTTTTAATCAAGTAAAAAAGAGTGAACAACCGCTTGAGAACAAATTGATTGAAGGATGAGAGTTTGATCTAAAAAAATACTTCAAAGCAAGAAAGTAGAGTATGGAGAGAGTGAATGTGGCAAAAACAATTCCGAACGCAAAGTATAATAATTGCAATTGGAAATTTGAAATGAATGTAGAGACAGTGAAGGGAAGGGAAAAAACAAAAAATAGGGCCTTTCTTTTTCACGTGAAGCTGCACCTCTGCAGCTTCACATGACCAGCTGAACACTGCATATGCAGTGCTCAGCAAAGGTGCCAGAAATCGGCTTACTGTGCAGCCGGTTTCTGGCACTTTCTGTCAGAAACCGGCGCAAGTACGCGCCGGTTTCTGGCAAATGGAAACCGGCCTCTGAACCAGCCGGTTTTCGATACCCCAGTTTCCTAAATTCGTTTACTGTTGCACCATTTTGCTAATTTTTTTTCCTTTCCACACCAATTTCAAAAAAAACCCGAATTTTGGACCTTGTCTCATAGGCATGAAATATGGGCTTTGATATGATTTCTTTTATCCATTTTTATTATTATTGTAATTAAAACACTTGTACTATGCAATCCATGTGTGTATATGAAGAAGAAGAAAGATTCTATTCATTATTATTATTATTATTATTATTATTATTATTATTATTATTATTATTATTTTATGTATAATAGAGACATAATATCTAATTTCATAAATATTATCAAGAAAAATTAAATTTAAAATATATCGCACTTTTTATTAAATACTGGCCAACATTTATTAGCTTCTATTCATTATTGAATTATATAGATACAATAACTTATATTTATGCCGTGAAAACAACGGAAAAGGAAATTCTATCAATAATGGATGCATTGACTTGAGCCCAATAAGATAATGGGCCTCATAAGCTACGATTTTTGTTCTCTAGAGTTCACCAAAAAATTAAATATGATATGGGCCTGGTTTAGTCCTTTTAGTTTGGATGTGTTCTTCAAACATCCCACCTTTATCCCTTAATTAAAAAGCAGTTGCGATATTTTTTTTATATAAGTAAATAAATACATAGAGTAGAAACTATTAGGATTAGTTTTCATTAATATTTCAATGACGCAACACATGGTCAGTGAGCCTGCTAGTTTCTATCACTTTATATGAAAAATTACATGTATGCAAACAAACCTTAATACATGTCGTTTCCATCATTTCATAACATATTGTTTTATACTGTGGATACAATATTTGAATAGCTTCTGTCATTTACTATTGTTTAATAACACTTGATTAGTTTGACTTTATTGTAAACTAAAAACTGATAAATTTAATGAAATGCCCTTAACTGTTGTAAATGTTAGGTCCATCAATACTAATAATAATAAGAATAATAACTCAAAAATAACTTGACAACTTTTTTTTTTCTTAATTTATCACCAATTATTTGTTGTAAATATATTTAATAATTTATTTTTCTCATACGACAAGCTATAAAATTCATACAATTATGCCTTGCAAATATATTTAATATAAGTTTACTTTCTGTAAACATATTTTTCAAGCCCATCAAGTCTACCAAAATTACCGAAAGCGGCCTAATTTTTAAAAATGCTATCCACAATTTTTGATGATAAAACTATTATTTTTAAAAAAGTTTTTTTTTTCTGAAAATAATATATTCTAATAAGAGTCATATTTTCATTTAACTTCCCATCAAAAAAATAAGTTTCTTGTTCTCCTGGATAAAAAGACGTGAAACCTAAAAAATTAGGAGAAAAATTTCAATTATCAACAAATTAAATTGGGTTAGTTGCCATTTGTTCCTTTGTGCTATTGTTTTTCAATCAACTTTTTTTTAGCCTACTGGTTGATATATGTTTGTATACTTGGTATACCAAACTAATATATAAGTACTTTCAATCGGAAATTAAATATATCAATTCTATACAGAATTCTAAATTTGTATTGCAATATATCAATTTGGTATACCAGTATGTATATTTTGGTATAATATGGTATACCAAATTATGGAATTAAGTATATAAATTAAACTCAAAATTCTAATTAGGTATTACGATATTTTAGTTTGGTATGCCAATATATACTCAGGTTATTATACGATATACCAAATTGTGGAATTGAGAAAGAGCTACAGTATATGAAATTCTAAATATTTATTGCAGTATTCTAGCTTGGTATACCATTATGCAAACATAGGTATTTAAAGGTATAACAAATTGGGTTTATCAACTTATTATTACGAAATTTCTTTCTATCAATTAGTAAACATTACAATAACAAAGTTGAATATTTTTCTTTTATTATACACGTGGGCATACCTTCATATATACAAGTATGATAAAAAATGGTGTACCAGTTTGTAATTAATAATGAAGCGCGTAGTATGAATAGGCGGAATGCAAGTAATTGGCGGCAACCACAGAGAAGAAAAAACCTTGAAACCAATATCGATAATGTGCAAAATGCAGGCAATCAGTAGGCAAAAATGTTATTCGAAAATAAAAATATTACCAAAGGCAAAGATTCAAAGAAAGGGAAGGATTTTGACAAATTAAGAAATGGATTTTAGAGAAACGATTTTGGAGATTCATATAATATTATCTAAAATACAATGAACACCTACAATCCAAAAAGCGGTAAAGGCCTAAAACGTTAAAGCCGATTAAAGAAAAGAAAATTGAAAAGCTTGTATTAAGGCAAATAAGTCAAATTTGGACTAGGAATTGTAGGACTTTACCCCGGAGGGAGCCCTTCCAGAAATTCTCAATGGCCTAGGTCAAGCCCAGGCCAATGAGGGGGTTTGGAAATAGTTTTCAACCAGCAATAGACGCGCCTCGGTTAGAACCTCACTAGCTGCGTCATTGCCCCAAGCGCAAAGATGGATCTTACATGCAAACCCCCGTCATTTTATATTAAGACGCGTCCTCACCTGCTTCGTTCATAAGTCGATGTGGGATTCTGTGAGTGTTTTGCCTGCCAGTCTCCTCCTATATTTGCATTTTTCACCACCCTGTTTGGCTCTTATGAAAAACTATTTCCTCTTGTCTGGCAAGGAAAAAACGAATGAGAATCATAATAACCATAAAATCAACTAATAAAATAGTAATTGCTAACTTTTTATTATTCATTTCTCATTAGCAGACTTATTTGTTATATTTCGATCCACAACAAGCAACAAACAACTATCGCATACATTGGATAAATATTTGAAAACAATGTTTTGGTAAGGTGCGCCAGGCCCTCGCTGTAGTGCAACGCTAGGGCGACGCTAGAAATTCCCAGCAGCAAGCTACTGTGATGGAACCTCCCCTCGAAAAAATTAATTTAATATCATGCGAGCACTTGGCTCACGTATCAGATATTAAACTGATAAGAACAGATACTACACTTGATCTTAGCCAAAAGGCCGAGAAAGGTATGATTTCTTCTTCAACTCAAACTTCGTTATATAAAAATCTTTTTCGCTATTGCTCTTTTAACTTCCGGTGTGGGATCTTCTACCAAACTTGGGCTTTGTAAAAACCTCTTGTTTCTGGTTCGATTGACAAAAAACAAACATCCCCTTCCAATATTTGTTCAACCAGACCCAATTCACCTGTCATTTTGAATTAACATCCACAAGTTTAGGTTTCAATTTCAATTTTTTGGTATAATTTAAGTTCTATCAAAACTATTCAAATTTAGAATGGTTGCCGAAGCATAAAAACACATTTTAGTAACTCGATTAAAATCAGTTACATCTCCTTACTGACCGAACTTGGTTCAAATTTCATCCACAATTCCTAGTGTTTTTTGTATTTAACTTTTTTTATTTTCTTTGAAACACTTCAATGATAATGAACATTCAGTTTTAGTAAAGAGGGAATGACCAACGCCCTGACTGAAGAAGAAAAAGAATCTAAACAGAAAAATTAGATAAATTATTTTTTAACTGCGAAACTCATGATTTGGAGAGAAAAGAAGTTGAACAGCATGACTGAAGTAAGAAGAGGATGAAGATAGGTAGCTAGAGTTTAGCAGGAATTGGTATTTACTGTTTTAACGGCTTTGTTATTAGATTGAACAGAGGAAATAAACTAGATTACTGTTTTGTAAAAAGCAACTTTACTTCTTAATGCCAGATAAGATATTATGCTTATCAATGCTTTGCAGCGGGAAATCATTAACAATATCCTTGTCTCATAGAAGAAATTGCTCAATGCTTCATGCTACATTCTAACATGCTCTGCACTGATGGCTCATTGATCAAATAGTGCTACACAATTTCTACAAATTTTACTCTCCTTGGGGCAGGTTTAACAACAACATGACAGTAGTGCCCCATATGAAATGGCAGGACCAGTCCTGACTGCATAGCACATATATAACATAAACCAACATGGATCTAAGAATCATATGTCTGATTTCTCACAAAATGAAATTTTTTATTCACCTCACAAAACAAGTATAACCAGCCATAATGAAGGTGAGGAGTGAGGGCTCATCTCTGTACAGATTGAATCAGTTATGTCACAAGTGCAAAATAAGAATGATAAATGCGAAGACTTGCTCTGATATTGCATGTCAAAGATGATGCTGCCAGAGAGAATTTTGATGAATATTACAGCAGACTTGAATAATCAATGAGAAGGTAGCGCCATTTTATCTGTGCCCCTCCTCTCCATGGAAGACTTGAGTAAGACCAGCTTTCTCTTCTTGGCGCTTCTGGCTTCAAGCACAGATGATTCTTGTTCTCGTTGAAGATCACAATCAAAAATAATACTACTTTGATTAAACAGACAACCTGATAACATATTAGAGAATAATTGCAATCATTAGCATGTCAAACCAAGAAAGCAAATTTTTTAAGCATGCCATACAAATGACACTGTGACACATCTTAAATTCTAAATTATATGATTCAGCCATTGTGTCCTACTAAGCGAATAAATTTTTTGGCAGTGCACAAGCAGTAATTCATTATACTGCTTGCGTAGATACCAGCAAAAAGCAATAGATAACTTGAAAGGAGATAGCCCATAGTGCCATCAAAAATCAAAAAATTCTTAAAAAGAACTCAAGACCCTTGGAGATATTATCAAAAAGATTTGGACTTCTAACTAGTTGTTTAATACCACAGCTACTTATCATACAAGAAGAAAGAAGCTTTCTACAGAATTAACTACATTCATGCTTAAAAAGAATAACAGGGAAAAATATAGAGAGTAAAATTTCCAGTTTACAAATACAGGGAAATGGGGAGATGTAATTACCTACTGCTTAATTAACTGATGCTGCAACAAAAGCTGATGAAGCTTCAGTAGGCACATTGGCATTCTGAACTTGTCCATCGTCTGTAATTTGATTCGAATAAAAACCCAAATTCCTCCTCCATGCACTGTGAACATCATTCGATGTGTTCATCGTGAATCCATCCCTGTTCTGATGCAGAAATCTTTTGTTTTTTGCATTATATGCATCAGTGTTGGCATCTGTATCATGGAAGTTTCTTGCAGCATGCATTGATTGCATGCTCCCAGGAGAAAACCTTGAAGTAGAATATTGACCTTCTGTTCTCCTCCAGAACTTAGAACTCAAGAATTCCGCTCCAGGCAGTTTGCAGCATGTGTTATCTGCAGAGTCAGTATTAGGAAACCTTCCACTCGACAGTGCCAAGTCGTAAGAAATCTCATCCAATGCCATCTCCAGGCCGTGAACTCGTGTCTCCAAAGAATTTATCCCATGCTGGGAGCTCCCGATGAATCTCTATATTGAATAAAAACAAGATGAATGAAGCAAACAGTTCTAGCATTTAAGCAACAATATTTCAACTGTTCTGATATACCACAAATAGAGAATCAGAATATGGAATTTTATTTCATGTCAGAGGCAGAATTTTATGAAATTAGTGGGCAATGAATGATTATCAATGCCAAGGGACTACTCGCTGGCTAAGAAGGATGGAACATTAATTACCGAAAATAAATGATTGTAAATTGCAAAGATTTTATACCAAACACAAAAATCTCTTTAATATAAGCATGTATAAGGAACATGAAGTCTATTATTGACAATTAGCTAAAAGGATTTCTAATGAAGAAAGGAAAAAGAAAATGATGTACCTGAAGAAGTTCAAAAAGATTGGATTGCTGGTTTTCAATCTGCATAAGTTGGTTGCGGATCAAAGATAAATCCTCAATATCTTTATGGTTCTCAAAGAGTTCTTCAGTAGGACTATCGACCTGGACATCTTTTTTATAACAAATTTCATCATCACTGCAAGGAACCACCCTAGAGCCAGACCTAAAACCACCAAACTTGGGCAGTTTCTCCTCTCGGACATTACTGAAGAGGGCCCGTTTCGTTTCTGGCCTACATGTCCCATTGTTTACATCCTCCCCAGATTCAAAAACTCCGGAAGTACCCCTTCTGATATCATCTCCACATCCGTTGTCTTGTGGTACAGCAATTTCGATTTTCCAGGCAGAGGTTTTCTTGTGGTCCATTTTATGACAAATTGCTGTCTTCGAATTGTCATTGATACTCTTTACAGGGCTGTGTTTTCTGGCAGTGGTCACAGCGGAAGCATCCAATGGGGGGGACCTGTTTGCTGGAACTGTTTTCTTCGGCAGAGTACACTTGAAATTGCCTTGATGAGAATTACCGCAGGTGGAAGAAAAGCTTTCGCCAATCCTACAATCTGGTCACGTAGCGCATTTTAGCATAAACACAAAACATGAAAGTGGGTTTTAATTATTACTAATTTTACTATAAAGTACCAAATTTTCAATCAAGACTCTTCATGTATCAGGAGAAAATGAGGAGGAAGGTACAATGTAAGTGAAAGATATAAACTCTTTTTGCTTACTCTTGATCAATTCTTGAAAGATTGAACAAGTAACTTGCTTTAGCAGATCAAGAGACGTAATTAACTATCCTTTTCTGATTTACATCATAATAAACGTAACTGAAGGAGAAAAAATAAGAAAATTTCTGACCTGTTGGAGAAGATTTAGATTGAGATGGCATCGACACTTCCTCAGAAATAGCAGGAACTTCCTTCCACAGCTCCAAGCTACGATTCATAGTCTCTCGCACTGCCTTCACCTGTATCACGCATATCATATCAGGCTAGAATTTCTAATAATTTTAAATTATTTATGACGCCCCTAAGCAAAATGAAAACACTTTTCCTTTCCATTTCTCTCATTTTCTCATAAACCAAACAGAATCCCAGAAAATATTTAAGCAGATTTGTACCTTATCAAACCTCCTGCTCTCAAGAGAACTCAAGCACGCAGCTTTATGCTCCTTGGCCAAATCCTTCTCCACTAAGGCCACCTTCCCCAACGCATCCGCCGCCGCCTTTCTCGCGCCCCAATCTTCATGACTCAAGAACTCCACCAAACAAGGCAGTAACCAATCCAACATCGCCTTACTCGAAGCGCCACCAACGGCAACAATGCTCCCAATCACGCTCAACAATGCAGCCTTCGCTTTAAACCCCTCGCATTTCACCAACTTCCCTAGTCTGGGCAACACCTTCCTCAACTGCTCCGCCTCAGGCTCCGGCGCCGCCTCAATCGCCGCCGCCAAACACATTGCAGCACCGATCTGAGCATTAGAATCCTGGTCAATAGTCAACAGCTCGATAAGCGGCCTCGACATTGTAGAAAACCGCGGCTTCGTGATCTGCGATGACATGGCAGCGGTGGCTTCAACGCAAGCCGATCGAACAGCTGAGTCGGGGTCTCTGAGTCGCCGGGTTAGAGTGGATATCATTTTAGATAGAAAAGGAGACAAAGAGTTGCCATGGGAGTTAGAAAGTAAAGTTAATAGATTGACGCATTGTTTACGAACAGGAGACTTAGAGGAAGAATCAGTGTTGTGAATACAATTGATGAAAGAAGAGAAAGAATCTTGAGTTAGGGTTTTAGCGATGGACTCGAGCTCAGTGGTGGCGAGAGGCAGAGTGTCCCGGTCGGAGAGTTTGTTGAGGCAAGTTATAACTCGGTGCCTGAGATCGTTGGTGGTGGTGGATGGAGGAGAAGTGGGTGAAGATCTTTTAAGGGCAGACATGGTGTGTTTTCTGGTCAGTTGCAGTGCATTGAGGGAACGGGTGGTGGTAGCGATGGATTTGGCGGCAGAGTTTGGTGGTTGTGGGAGGAAATGAAATGGTCGTTGGAAGCTGCGTGAATTGATATTTAAACGTTTGAGAAAGAAGGTGGCAGTGTGGAATGGGGAAGTCATGTGCAATTTATGAGTTTGTAATAATTTTACTCTTAATAATTCGTTTTCCTCTTGCACCCAAAAAAAAAAATTATTCAACCATTTAAAATGCAATTCAAATTAATTTTAACTCTAGTCAATTTTGGAGACTATATGAAAATAGAATTTAATTATTTGAAAAAAAATACTAAATTTTTAACCGTTTAAATTATATATAATTTTTATGAAATTTATCTAAATTTATAAAAAATACTTATATCTTCCGCACAAGAAATAAAAAATCTATAATGAAAACTATGGAAAATTCCTCCAAAGCTCTTAAATCCAATTTTTTTTTTTTATCTTTTGTATGGCAATACCCAAAACAAGTTAAAATTACAATATTTATATTGGTAAATTATAATATTAAGACATAATATAGTTATATCATTCCGGCTGAAAATTAATGTTCTGGTTTATTTACTAAATAATAATAATAATAATAAAAGAAAGTAGAATAATTAAATGACTCGAAAATGGAGAAGATGACAATAATTTTAGAGGTCATGTGGGCACATGGGAGATCATAAGGCCTGCCGGCTTCGAAACAAAACCAAACAAAATAACATGGCACTGCCACCACCACATCTCTTCTGCTTCCGCTGAAATGCCCCAAAAGAATTTGGAATGTGTTTCTATCCAACTAACCATTTTATATTATGAAAAATAACATTAAAAAATAAACATTTACTCGAAATATATTTAATTGAATTTTAAGATTAAGACGGGCGATTGATATCAATATTGTTGAAATTATAATGCTAGCCCAATAAAGTAAACATAGAGGGATTCTATGACAAGTTTCATGTCTTTTTATTTTAGATATTGGGCGTTTTTGGAATCACTTACGCCTCCAATAGTTAAGCCTTTTGAATGCTTTTCAGATTGTTTGATTCGTCATATGCCCACAACTTATATCCGTTCATCCATTACGGAATTTATCAAAATAAAATAAAAGATTATTATGGGACTACGAGGGTTTGACATAAATATATATATATATAATTATAAATTGTTTACATTAAAATGACTCCTGCACTGGTTTAGCTATGGTTTTTCTCCTAATCGCTGAGGTTAAACTTAAATCTTAAATCTTTTTTGCTGACCACAGTTCCAAATAATAGACAGGAAAATGATTGCAAATTTATGGTGGTAGGTTATTTTCATATTGAATTCATGCATCCATTTCAAAGTACTTTATGAAACACAACTCCAGCCTTTATTATATACCTCTAGACAAAAGGAAGTTGATTCAACTAGCTGTCAATCCAACAGGAATGTATTGACTCAGTCCCATCTTTTTTTTTTAGTTTAGTAAATATTATGGTACATTACCATCCCATTTGTTCTAATCACTAGCCAAAAAGAAACGGAAATTACAATTAAATTAATTGAAAAAATAAATAAGGTGTGCAGGCTATTAATATCTTATCAGTAAGAAATGGAATTACTGTTATAAAAATGATTGAAAGAGCATCTACTTGCGAATGGCAAAAAAAATTAAAAACCTTAGTTTTTTTTTACCTTAAGTTACTAATCAAGAAAGAAAAGAAAGATGGGCTAAATGTTGAGCATGTGACAGGGCATGGTGGAAAAATATTGTTAAAGTGCATTCTGAAAAATAAAGAAGAGAAAAGAAAGTATAGTTAAAGTGACCTGAAGAACAGCAGATCACGTGACACTCAGGATGCAAAAATAAATGAACTGAAAGAAAAGAACCAATCCAAAAGTTTCTAGTAAAAGCAAAGCATGATTGGATTTTTGGATAGATTTAGGGGTGCATGTAGAAGATTACTCCAATCCATATTTAATTATTTTTTTTGCATGCTAGTGAAATTTTCACCTTCATCATGAGCATCCAATCCAATCACATTAATCATTGATCAGAAAAACCAAATCCCATCCGTTAGATCTTCTTACTTCTACATGTTTGACTTCGATTAACTTAGCTACCATGCGATCCATGTGATGATGATCAGGACCCACCTGAAGTAGTCAACAACCAAATCCATACATACATAAAAATTTTACTCTAGTAATGGCACAGTTAGATGCCCCTTTTAACGGAAATGGCTGGGGAAAGAAGATTAAAGTAGAAAAATTGAGCCGTGAATCAAGTTAAAGCTGCTCTTAATTATGATGATGCGAGAAGAGAATTAAGTAAAAAGTAATTAGTGATATATTTAATATAACTTTCCCTAATTTGAAGGGAATAGATGGTGACACACAATGAGTTACACGCTAAGGCAGAAAAGGATTTGGCATTTTTTGGGCTTATGTTGCTCTTATCAAATCGTAGGAACCTTGTATTTGCATTAAATTCCAACAATTTGCGAGTTGGCCTTTAGGTTGTCTACAGTTAAGACAAGGTAGACCTATACATAGCACTTTAGATATTGATTAATTTCCCCTTTTAACTACTGATAAATTATTGCAAAAGTTGAGGGAGAATTTCAAATTTTCCAAAAACTTGTAAATAAGTTCTTTTTTTTTTTTGAGCGTTACATTAACTAATATTATCATTAAAATACGATTTGATAATAAAAAATTAATGAAATGTATTGTATGCTGACGGTACTAACTAAAGTTTGAAATGTTGATTTTATAGTTAATTTAGGAATCGCAACCAGATTTATAAGAAAAGCCAACTTCCAATAATAAGTAAGATGAAGCAGATAATAACAACTAATTTGAACACAAATGCAATAATAGTATTTTATAATTTAAGTTTCTAACCAAGTAAAGATCTCAAGTGCTATATCAACTTGTTTATGTGGATTGACACAGACGTACGTGTTAATGCTATATTATTGCTGTCGTAGATATAACAAGTGTAGATAATTGAGGTCTAAATTAGGTAAAGCCTTCAATAGGTCTAGCATTCTGTCAATTGTTAAAAAACAGTTGAAATAGGCAAGGAAATAATCGCGTTAGCTTTAATTGCATGAAAGAATTAACTTAACACACTTGTTTACTAGTTTTGATGCAAAATAGATACATCAAATAAATAAAATGTTGTTTCAAATTCCAATTGATAGATGGAGATCACATATTTACTGCTGAGAAGTAAATAGAAAAACATTGTTGTTATTAACTTTAACCATTTTAAGTTTTAACTCGTTTTTTCTTTCAATTTTATTCTGACGAAAATATTAAAAAAATAAAAAAATTGTGATTTATTGCCAAAAAATTGGAAATTTTGCAATTTCGATTGTGATTCCATTAAAAGAATTAACAGATATAGGATTTCTTTTTTCTTTTTTTTTTTGTTGTAAAAATGGATGATAAAAATGTACAAAACAAATATGTATTGGGAAATTTGAAAGATATACTGATTTAAATTTAAATGGAAAATATTGGATTCAAATCTATCCAAAAAAAATGGGCCAAGGGCATTATTATTAGATAAGGAGAAATCAGGTGCAGTTGTTCATAGAAATGAATCTAATAAAATGGGCGGATAAATGCATATACCAATGGTCCCAATTATGTTGTTTGACTTGGAGGCAGACCCCATTTGATAAGTATGTCCTTGGATTTCTAGGCCATCACATGGGCTGAGGGAGCCCTTAAAATACGACCAAAGCCATCGAATTTATTCAAGGTTAGAGTATATCACTTCCCATGTGTGCTTTCCTTCTCCTGCGACACTACCACATGAAAGCTTCTGTGTTCGAAACAACGATGCCTCTTTAATATGGCCATTTATTATTTCTTTTACATGTAAATACACACATATATAATATAGTGTTAGATGTGATAAATTTTGATTCTATCCTTGCATAAAAATTGTAATTCAAACTTAACTTGATCGATTTGTTAATGATTTATTTGACCCGCAAAACAATTTGATATATTGTATTACTTGTATTTCTTAATTAATTTATAATTCATTTATATTATATATATTTTCATTATTTTTTATATAATATAAAAATATAAATAATTATTGCTAATATTTACATGTATATTTTTTTAATGAAAAAATTTTAAAAATAAAAAATAGTATCATAAAAGTTGATTCTATCATTATGATTCGTAAAATTTTAATTATTTTATTACTCAAAATGTTATAATTCAATCTAAATTTATTTTATCTGACCCATTTACCGTCTAATATAGGGTTTAATGTAGATCAACATGCTAGTACTAAATAGTAGTGATTTTTTTTTTTTACTCAGGCTTATTGTGGTAGTACATATCTATAATATTTTTATATATATAGTTTTAGATTCTAGAGATAAAATACAAATTTACCCCGGTTGATTCAATTTTTCTTATCCAGTAGTAATATATACGTGTGTGGGAAGGGGAAATTAAATCATGCTAGTTATCCCTATAGAAACATTCCCTTATTTAGCCAACAGGCCATTGCCACGTGACATGTTATGTGATATATATGGATATATTGCTATTTTGTTTATTTTATTTTTGTCTTTCTAAAGGAAAATTCTGGGTATAATAATAAATTATTTTTATTTTTGGTGTGGGGTTGGAGTCATTGTCCAATGAGGTATATCTGTCAATAGCCTTGGATTTTAACATTTGATCTTGTTAGGCTAGGGCACAATTTTCGCATGATTGGTTAAAATTGATGGAGACTTGTCTTCAAGTATTGTGACAAATGAGAATAATTAAGGTAAAAATCAAAATAGTAAACAGTAAATTCAGTGTTCATGTAATATGATTGCTTTTTAGAAGAATGAATTTGCGCATTGTTTTAAGATGTGATGTCGCAATGCCAAAACTTGAATGTTTAAGCCCGAAACGAAGGCCACATATTTTTATGGGGAACGTGAGAGAAGGAAAACCAAGTATATTTCCTAACTTTCTACCTTTTCTCTTTATTTATTTTTTATGTTTTTAGTTTAATAGTCAAGTAAAATAAAGTAGAGAAAATTAATTCTAGTTAATTTCATCTATTATCATTAAACTTTACATTATAATAAAAATTCGGTAATAAAAAAAATTCTCACAAAAATATCTGAACTTTTTAAATATTGCAATTAAAATAATTTAACCCGAAAAGTTTTGGTCAATGCCAATTTACGGAGTACGTTCTATAATATTTCATATCACGCCAATTCTTAGGTGCCAATTTTATAATTTCAAGCGAAATATTTAAACTTGAGATATTTTTACTGCATTATGACGAGTATAAATTCAGTAATTGCAAGTGTAATAGACTCAAATAGCATTAAAGAGTTTAATATAAAGAAATTTTGCCAAAAAAAAACAACAACTGAGTTTGAAGAGTTAATCATCTTTGTGATGCTTGAACTAAAATATTTCTCCTGTTCAACGAAAAATTATATGTTTGATATAAAAAAAGGGCTATATAAACAGAAAATATAACTGAATTTTTGCCAAGAACATGAAAATAGAACCCAAATTAACTTAGAGAAAGAAATTAAAAATGAGGGATTGTCCTCAATTATTAGAGTGATTACTGATTAGGCTCTATGAAGAATCTGCAATAGTGGTAGGTCCATCTCTACTAGTTGTGGATTTTGTCTGGCTCTAGCTCTACCATTGATTTATTTTTTGAACTCACCATTTATTAAGTTATATCATATTTTTATTTCTATCTTAATTAATTTCATATATAATATTGTTAGTTAGCCCTTATAATTCCACATGGAAACTGCAAGACAATCATTGACTGGTTTTTGGCTTCTTCACCTCTGCAATGGGATAATTTTTGTCTTTAAAAAACCCAATTTTTAAAATTACATATATATGTGTTTTAAAAATGATTTCTGGAATAATTAACAGATCCAGTGAAGCTATCGATCAGGTATTAGTTCTGGCTGCTGCCTGCTGGCATTATATTGGCAAGGTATTCCTTCATTATCATAGGATGCTTTCACAATTATTAAATTATAATTTGGGTTAGTAGTTTATCCATTAATCAAAATGTTAAATTAACTGAAAAATAGTTTGAAATAAAAGGCAAAATGATATATAGTTTGGTAATTAGGTAGGCAGCAGCCAATCTTGCCACCTAATGAAACATATGATGATTAGGACTGTTATAACCCGTATTTCTTTTATAATTATTTTTTTATTATCTAATAAATTTTTTAATTATTAATAAATATTAAATAGATAAATAATAACCGAAAACCCATTTTCCACCCCACTTCCCTAATCTTTAGTCCCCTATTCTAATAAAACTCCTTCTCTAAAAAAAAAAAAAATCCAATACAGAGAGCATTATCAATAAAAAAAACTTTAGAATTCCATGGCTTTTTTCAATTCCATAACACTGTATTACTGAGATATTAAAGCTACAATTGACAACATATTCAAGGTAAATTAATCTAAACCATTTAAATAATTTAATTATTATTATTATTATTATTGATTTCTTGGGCATACTTTAGTTCTAATTTCTTCAACATAATTGCACTTTGTTTTCTTTGGCCTGTTAAAAGGTTACTCTCGGCAACAAGATTTTAAATCATTCCTTTTCTTTATTTTTTCCTACGGAAGCCATCCTTTGAAAACCTAAGAGATCCATGTATTTAATTTGCATACATTCCTTTTAACCAAATAAAGTTTGGCTTTTAATGTTTTGTCCTTTCTCAAGGTTAATCCATTTTCATTATTCTCGTCTTGTCAATTTGATATTTTTATATATAATAATTAAATGTTTTAGTAATGATTATTTGGTGTAATTTATTAGTTTTCTTATTTGTTTATTGCTTGTACAGTGTAGTACATTTTGCATATATGTATAATTATATATATACTCATGAATATATTATTTTCCTTAATGAATTAGTCATGGCTTTTCATTGTTTTAAATAGTTTTAGACAATTTTAAATCTGTAGACTAGTTCTTTTAAGGGTAATAAAATAAAATATATGTTTTATATCATGGGTAAATTTTTAGCTCAAATATATATATAAACATATGTTAACAAACATCTTTAAATACATAAAAGTATAATTTTGGCACAAAATTGTCCTATGAACATATAATATCAAGTCTAATTATTGTTCTAAAGATTTAGTTTATCTTCTTTCGAATAAGTTCTCAAATATTCTACATTTATAGTGTTAGAAAATATTGCTTGGCCAATACAATAGTTAGAGTGATCAATATATATTCTTTTTTTTTTTCCTTATGATTAGGAAACTCCGATATGCCTTCTATAGAGTGAGTAGCTTGCTTTTGAGTGTTGGATCTCGCTTATTCGAAATTTCAGTTGAGCGGTAATTACAGTACACATCTATTTTAAAGAAACTATCTTTTAAATTTTGACTCAAAATATTTTGTTTATTAAGTTATATTTAATTAAAAATGTTTTAATCTTTTATTAAATGAACTTGTAAAACTTATTTCTATGTTAATTTTCTACTAGTATTTATTGATTTTTATTATGTTAGTTTTACGCAAATTTATTTTTTATTTATTTTGTTGATTTAATTGATCTTTTGATTTGTCTGATTTTACTTAATTGAATATTATCTATTTTAGATTCTGAGAACAGGTTTCTGAATTACTTTCTGTTTATTTTACATTTCAATAAATGATTGGTCCATTTATATGAACTTATTTGAAACATGTATCAAATTAATCTGAACTTATCTGTTATCTGCTTTGAAATGATATTTATTTTCTGCTAAAATTTTTGATATGTTGTATTAATGAAAAATATTTTGAAACCGGTACATGTGATCAGTTATTATCTGTATCTGTATTTGGTTTTATTGAATGATCTGCTATCTGAATCTGAATCTGGTTCCGCCACAGATATCCCATGTTTAGGAAAGTACATAATTTGCTGTCATACATTATCTGTCATTGACATATGCATTAGAAGAATTGCATGATATCTGTGGTGAGGACATTTGTTATCTGCTTTTTGGTGGTGTGAAGTATCATCACCCTGTTGAATTGTACCGTGGTTTTGATCTATGTTTTGAACTGCGAATTGAATTATTTACAAATTTTCTGCTTACTAGATGATTCGTTTTATGGCTTATTATACCATTTTAGTTGCTAATATATTTTGTTAAATTACTTTGAACTATTGCCTGTTTTCAGTCCGTTATGTGCTGTAGTTATCATTCACTGAGTTATTGTACTCAAACCACGTCCGCTCTATACTCTTGTTTTGCAGATTAGTATTTATTTTCGGCTAGTTCCAGCTTTATCCCTTCTATTGGCGAGGATCTTTTTTTTAGTATTTCCTCTAATTCATATAATGTTCCGACAGTTTATTAGTAGAACTTTTGAATTTCGAATTATTCCTTTATTCTATAGAGATTCCTTACTTTAATTCTGGCATATATTTGAAATTTTAAGATTTGACTTGAAGTTTTAATTCTCTTACGTATTGAGGACTTTTTACGGTTTGGGTGAATTATGTACCATTGATAGTTTGGTAAGGCTTGCATTAACTATTATTTAGGTAGTTTATGCGCCGGTCATGATCGAATTGGGTCGTAACAAGGACCTCTTATTTCTCTAATCTCATTGGATTCAGAAAGTTGACATAAATTATTTTAATCATATAAACCTCTCAATTCCAATTTTATTATTTGTCCGACTAATTTAAATTCCTACCGAATATGTTAATAAAAAAAGGATATCATTTTATCTCACATTCAAAACAAAATTGATATAAATTTTTGACAAGCAGTAAAATTTTCAAAAACTTATTATCTTCCTGGGAGCTCAGGACAATTATTTACTTTCATCTATAGTTGTAAATTACAATCTAAATGATTCTTTAGAATTTATATTATAGTAAAATATTCATTAGGATTTAACAGATTAGAAGAGGTTTTTTACTAGCATAGCTTTGAATTTTTATTGGCAAACACAAATAGTAGTAACATAGTGCATACATTTTGATAATAAGGTGTCTAAATAATATATTCGTGATAGTTAAGCTCATTAATGACCTTTAAATTGATTTTTTTTCGACATTTATGATGTAATTAAAGCACATGGTGTTTGGGCACATGAATGTTTGTAATATCGTACGAATTTTTGGTCGGAGAGTGTTAGCAATAGCAAGAAAATTATTTGCCAGTTCTTGCATAATAAATTCAAATAAATTAATTTCCTTGCTTGGTCGAGAATAGGTCTCTGTCCTATTGTGTCAGTAATTGTTTATTGGCGGAAAGAAAAGTAGCAAAATTCAAAGCTTTCACATTCTTCTTCGACCACTAGTATTCCATTCACAATCATAACCAAAATTTTGGTATGTTTTCATTTGTTTAAACTGTGTCAGGCTATCAGCAATTGCTTTGTCTATGAAAGTAGGCCTTCGCATAGCTGAACCAAATCAAATGTTTAGAGACTTTCAAGTATAATTTGCTTTGTAAGAGGTAACCATTTAATAGTTCAGAGCTTTTTAAGCAAGAAGACTACAAAATTCACAAGGATATTGCTAGTTTTTGTCAGTATTTCCACAACTAAACTGAGTGTACAAAAAAAGTCAAAAAGATTTAATATTAATTCAACTACTCGACCTTCGTTTTCACTTTTTAGTAATTACAACTAATATATAAATTCTAGTACGTAGATAGAAATAATTTAGTTAGGAAGTGTTTATTTATTTACAAATTCAAGTATTTATTTTATAATGAGATGGGATGCCGTAATTTATTTTCTTTTAATTAAAAGTTTCGGTTTTGAGCATAGGATGTTTTTAATATTTGGGACATAGTACTTGGTTTATTTACATAGATCTATTTGGTGTAAATTCAAATTAATCAGTCTAATAAAGTTCGAAGACTAAATAGTCATAATTTAGGTGGTTTAATTATAAGAAACAAGTAGGCGTAATTTACACATCTTGATGTTTGATTTTTTTTTTTGTTTTGAAACCTGATGTTTGATGGCTAGAGAATTCAAAAACTTGGACAGAATGTTGGGTTTTATTTGGATCAAGCCATGCTATGCTGGCTCATATAAATCCAGAATCAAAGCTAAATTCACAAAATTTGCTTGTGTGAGTTTGGGGTTCAAGCGGTTTTCCAAGTCCTTGTTCAATCTAAATTAAGCTCTTGGGTTCAAGATACTAAAAAAGAAAAAGAAAAACTTTGAGCCCAGCACCATCTAATAGAGGCCCAAGAGATCCTTTGGAGAATGGAATGATGCTTTCTTCTGCCATTATAATAAAGCCCGAACCGTCTGCATGTTTCATTATGCAAAATCCAACAAGTTAAAAATTTTCAATTTCGGTTCCATTTTTTCTCTTATAGATATAATTGAGCCAGCCAAATTTTTAATACAACAACTTCTTTTGGATTTATATATATATATATATATATATATGAATTCAAATTTAAATAACCGACCGAATTAATATAAGAATATTTTGGTAAATCTTTTTTTTTTTTACCGCAACTTTAATCTATTTAATTTGATCAATTTTTAAATTGAACCGACTAAATATTCATCCATGCTTTAAACAATTTAAGCTTAGTTAGATTAAAATAAGTGGCAATTGTTATTATTTTTTTCTTTAAAATTAATTCTGGACTAAGGTGAGATTTAAAGGTGAAAATTTACTTTTATTACCTTAAGACTTCATCTATTATGAATTTTTATTATAATCTTACAGAGTGATCTGTGATTTCAGATTTGTGACGAAAGTAGGAAAAAAAATGAAATGAAAATATTTCTTAGGATGAAACAAATGGCCTCAAATTTATAAATTAGATTGAACCATATTTTAGAGGCTATTTAACCACCAACCATTTCGTTGGGTTTTGGATAAACATGCACAAAAGAAAAGTATTATAGTATAAATTGTAAATCATAGATGTTTATGTTTCATGAAAAGAGACTTTTCTAATTCACCAAAGAAAAACAATGGACTGATGACCTAGTAAAACTTTGCCATATATGGTCATGAAAAGAGACTTTTCTAAGTCACCAAAGTAGCTATTTTTATTTTTTTTTTTATATAGTACAACTTAGCCTAGATCTGATTTGTTTGTTTTTTCTTTTTTAAAAAACGTAAAATCGTAGAGCTACATGGAAAAGTAAGGCGTATTTGTTTTGAAAAAAAATAGTGGTGGATATAAATAAGTTGCGAGAGAGAATAGTAATTCCGTACTTGTACATATAGTACATATATTTGAATCGTTAAATCATTCACATTTTAATGATCGAACGGCATAGATACATGCGTAATAAATTAGATCAATCATTTTTTAAATAAAAAAAAATTCTTATAAGTTTATGTTGTTTTGAGAGTAATTTTTAAATCGATCTTTATAAGTTTTGGCTTTCCTCAAAAAACTTTGTTTATTATACTTTAATTTTGATCCCGTTTTTGTTATATCTGACATCCTTCCCATAGGAAACGTAACAGCGTTATTCGATTAACAACAAATTCAAGGCCCATGCATAAACGAAACGACAAAGAAAATTGTGGGCATGCCGCAATTAACTACATCACGAAAACAGTGATTGCTACGTTTTTGAAATAGCTCCCTCCCTAAAATAGGCTATCCGATGTTATGAAAATTCATTAAAGTCCGCTGATGATATGAAATAGACATTTCAATTTAGTCTTAAATTGAAATTCAGAAGGATCAAAATAGATTGAGCTAGCCAAGAGGTTACAGGGTTACAATAAAAATTTGCAAAGCCTTAAAAGGAGTAAGCCTCAAAATTTGCTCCCTGGTTGGACTCCAAGTCTACATATGCATGCAGTGAAACTAGAAGTTTATACTTGGGGATCAAAAAATAAGTGTGAAATATTTTTTATATAAAAAAATTTAATTCAAAATGAATAACTCAACATAAATGTTATTTTTTTAAAATAAATATGTAATGATTATATGAAATTCTATATGATTTTCTTAAAAAAATTATAGAATTTAAGGTAAAATTTAGGGAGAGTGGTGGCCCCCTCGAGCCACCATCTCCGGCCTTGCGCATATGTCCACGAGAGTTCAAGCAAATATCAAACCTTGCATATCTAAAAACATCTTATAGAATAGTACAAATTGTACAATAACCCCTTAAATCTATAAGAATTTTATTTTTACCAAGGGATGAGTGGATTTTGATAAATAAGAAGACAACAAATTTGATGAGTTTGAGAAAAACAAAATATATCCATATTAAGTCAATTTCAGGTAAAGAAACTATGAAAAGAACAGAGGATTATTGTTAGTGACTAAGGCCATGGACGGCTCTCAAACATAAGAAGCTTTGAAGAGTTGTTTAGACAGAAGGTAGAAAAAAAAAAGGTACAGAGAGAGAGAACTTGGAGTTATTTTTGTTTTTCTTGGATAAACTATCAAAATGGTGGAGTGTCCATTATGAACACTGAATATGTGCATGCTATTAAAATAAAAATATATTTTTTATTTTTTTAATCTTTTATCCAACATTCCAATACGCTAATTATATAGAATCACTTTATAAATGAGTAAATACAAAACACGGAAGCATATGTAAATATTCACCACGTTTTGAATTTTATGAACTGTGATTTGGTGCATCGAATTCGACGTATATGGTAGGTATTAATACGTATCTTTAGATCAATAATAAAATAGATTTTATTTTTAATTCAACGGTATATGCTGATATGCACCGATACATTGGAATAATACTCTTATCTTATTAGTGCTCCCTTTAAAAAAAAATAAAAAAAACTCTTATTTTCTTTCTTTTTTGAAAAGAAAGAGAAAAATGACATCTGCACTGCATGCACGCTAACTTGATCATTCGAGCCCATAAAGTAACCGGGCCTTGCTTGGAGAGCCTAAAGTTAAGGCTTAGACAGGCCCGACTGGCCCAATTTTAAGCACTTGCTCATCCACTATCTATCCAATTAGAGGAAGAGCCACAGTTGCTGATAACTATTTAAATTGTTTTTTTTTTTATCGAATATTTCATTTACAGCCTTGTAAAAATCGTTTTATGAATATCCTAATCTCCTACCTAATTAAATTTTCACTGAAAATGTTAATTACACTTATGCAATGCGTCCATTGGCTGCTCATAGTTGTAGACCTAATTGCTTAATTAGTTTTACCATCATCAAATGTAAAAGCACTTGTAATTGCCATTTCAGAAACAAGCAATCCTTTATCAAAAGAAACAAGCAAACCCAAACCAACTCAAACAATCTAATCATCCATAGACTTTTCCCAGTAACCCTAAAATTGTTAAAATAAACGCAAAAAAAGAAAAATTCCCAATTTGAATCGGAGAATAACAGTTTCACATTTCCCACTTACCCCTTTATTTTCCACAAAATTACCAAAATTGCCACTCCTACTCGCCCCCAATCCGCAAAAAATTGACTCAACACGAAACCAAAAAGCCCTAATTTGCACTGATCTAGACTAAATAAACCTGTTGTAGCCGGTAACTATATCATAAACCGGTTAACGGCCGTCTAATTTACTCTCTCCACTCCATTCTTAAAATTTTTATTCTCTCTTCTCTCTTATTGTTGTTTTATTTTTCCTTTTTCAAGCCCCCATATATTATATCACATTCTAAACTCTCATTGTATAATCCTCTCCTCTGTTTATTTTCTCTCGACAGAGGTAAAGGAAAAGAAAGTGAAGGAAATTCAAGGAAAGCCACTGCTCTAATTATCGTATTATCTCTACTTGAGGTTTGTTAAAAATTCAGATAATCCATGAATTGTGTTTGGTAATTAAGAAAGTATACATCTGTTTCTTTGTATTTGCAAATTAAGTTTTTTTTTGGGTTTAACTATGGTTGGATGCAATTTTGGTCGTCGCTTTCTGTTCAAGTGAATGCCAATTACTCTGTTTACCTCGTGGTTAATTTGTCTGGAAAGTGATCTGGCTGTTCTTCTTATTATTATCATTTTGATTTATGTGTTTTTGTTTTTGTTTGAGTTCTCTATGTTAGATCTGCTTGGTGCTTAAATTTGTGATTTTTCTGTTGCAGGATTTTTCTTGGTTTAATTGAAGTTTCAGGAGCATGATTTGTTGTTGAAGAGAAAAAGAGAACGAGAAAGAGAGTCGAGTGATTTTGGCTGTAGCAAAGGATGAAGAGGTCAAGAGATGATGTATATATGAGCTCTCAACTTAAAAGGCCTATGGTCTCTTCTCGAGGAGAAACGTAGGTTCTTTTTTTTGCGTCATCTCTCGCTGTATGATTTTCTGTTTTGAATTTCTTATTTTTCTTTTCTCCTTTTTTCTCTAAGATTTTGTTTGTGCTTTAATGCTTGATTATTGAAGCTAATTAGCTTATCTCGGATTAATCTTCATATGGGGCGCTTTCTGTGATTCGATCAGTTTTTATTTTTTATTTTTTTTAAATATTATTTTTTTAAATTTTGTTTCGTGGCGGTTTGTGAAATTCTTGAAGGAATTGGAGTGTAATGCTTAGTGCGTCAGTCAATCTGTTGACAGTTTTCTTATTTGTTTGACCAGTGAATAAAGATCAGTTTTTGGCTAGCTGAATTCTGTTTATAAATATGGTTCCTCCTTTGGATGTGAGAGGAACCATAAATATTGATTTTTTTTTTTCATCATTCTTCTCTTGTGCATTTTTTAATGCTTTTCGTTGAGATTTTTCAACACAGTTTGGGATGAACATTTAGTTGAATCTGGGCAATGATCTGCTCTCTGTGCTTTTGAATATTGCAATTATTCTTACTTATGGAATGAATGTCTTTTGCAATGAAGTTCTGGCCAGCCCCAAATGATTGGAGGAGGAGGAGGAGGAGGAGGAGGAGGAGCTAGTGGTGGTGGTGCTGGAGGAGGAGGAGGTGGAGGAGGTGGAGGGGGTCAGAAACTTACAACTAACGATGCCTTGGCATATCTCAAGGCTGTGAAAGACATATTTCAAGACAAAAGGGAAAAATATGATGACTTTCTTGAGGTCATGAAGGATTTCAAAGCCCAAAGGTTTGATTGTGAAATGCATTGTGATTTTTTCTATATTATCATTTCTTAAAAGATTACTGATGTTCATTTTCTCTGTTTTATCAATTGCAGAATTGACACTGCAGGTGTTATAGCAAGAGTGAAGGAGTTATTTAAAGGGCATCGTGACCTAATTTTGGGTTTCAATACCTTCTTGCCTAAGGGATATGAAATCACCCTCCCTTTGGAGGAGGAACAGCCTCCACAGAAGAAGCCTGTTGAATTTGAAGAAGCAATTAATTTTGTGAACAAAATTAAGGTAGAGGTGTTCTTTCATGGACAGGAGATTTTAGTTTTGCTTTCAAGAATTTTAGCTTATGAATTGTGTTTGCAGACAAGGTTTCGAGGTGATGATCATGTCTATAAGTCATTTTTAGACATTTTGAACATGTACAGAAAGGAGAATAAATCCATCACAGAAGTGTACCAGGAGGTATATCGTTTCGTATCCTTACACTTTTTCCTCTCTTTAGGTGCTATATTATTTTCCTCACTCTATCAAGACACTTTGTATCACATTGTTTTTATTAAGTTAATTTCTCATGCAGGTTGCTACACTTTTTCATGAACACCGTGATCTGCTTGATGAGTTTACTCATTTTCTACCGGATTCTTCAGCTACAGCCTCTACTTTTGGTCCATCTGGTCGAAATTCTATTCATCGTGATAGGAGTTCTGCAATGCCCACAGTCCGCCAAATGCATGTCGATAAGGTTTATCCTTTCCTTTACCTTTGCTTTTGATTTCATATTGGTCACCAAGCTAACAATTGGTTCTTCATATTATCTTCCAGAAAGAAAGGACTACTGCTTCCCATGCTGAACGTGACTTCAGTGTTGACCGTCCAGATCCAGATCATGATAGATCACTGATAAGAGCAGAGAAAGAGCAGCGTAGACGTGGAGAAAAAGAAAAGGAGAGGAGAGAAGATCGAGATAGGAGAGAACAACCAGAAGATAGAGACTATGAGCATGATGGCAGTCGTGAGTTTAACATGCAACGGTTGCCTAACAAGAGGAAATCTGGTCGTAGGGTTGATGATTCTTCTGCTGAACATCAAGGTGGGGATGGCGATGAAAATTTTGGAATGCTTCCTGTTTCATCTACTTATGATGATAAAAATGCTGTGAAAAGTGAGTTCTCTTTAGTGCTTTGTGATACTTTTCAGTTTATGGGCATAAATGTGACTGATTTTTGAATTGTGGAGTTGCTGCGTTAAAAAAGAGATTAGTGCTATTTTTTTCCTTCTTATTTTGATTTTGACTATTAGAAAGGGCCATGGTTTTGGGCTGATGAAGTTGATTGATATTGTGGTGCCACTTTGGATTGTGATTGCATGACTTATGCTATTATTTATTTTATCATTGCCAATGCTCCTTTTGCCTTAAATCCCTTCATGTGAGTTGTGTGCACCTACTTTTAGTTTTCATTTTGTTGACATGGTCTATCTCATTGCAGATGCACTAAGTCAGGAACTTGCTTTCTGTGAGAAAGTGAAGGAAAGGTTGCGTAATCCTGATGATTACCAGGGGTTTTTGAGGTGCCTTCACCTATATACCAGAGAAATAATCACAAGAGCTGAGTTGCAGTCTTTGGTATGGCTAAATAATAACTTATTGCTTTGTACCAAGAAGCTTATTAAAGAAACAAATAAATTGCTGACTGTTCTCATGTAACACAATTGAATCGATGTATATAGTTTTCACATATAGCACATTGGAAATTTGAAATTTAAAAAAATGTATTCTAAAGATGTGCAGCTTGTCTACTTTTTGTGTGCTCAAGACTTTTCAAATTTAATTACATCATTTTTGAGTGCTCTGGAAGTAACTTGATTTTTTTTTTTATAAACTTATAAAAGTAAAATTCTTATGCTTTTTGTAGTTATTACCCCCTTGTAGTTATACATTTGCTGGAATAGAATTATGATCCGTAGATGCTTTTGCCTGTATCAGGTGAATGATTTACTTGGAAAATATCAAGAGCTTATGGATGGCTTTAATGAATTTTTGGCACGTTGTGAAAAGAACGGTAAATTCTTAAAACATATGCTAAAGCTTATTTAGAGAATTTTGTGATGCTGACGCTGTTGAATTGATCTGTATTGCAGAAGGTCTACTAGCTGGTGTTGTGAGTAAAAGTGAGTAGAATGATTCATTTCTTTCTGGTTATGCCTCAGCTACAATCAGAACCAAGCTCACCTTGGTTTGTTAGTTTTAATGTGTTTCTTTGAGTCTCACTAGACCCCTATGAAATCATTTTATTTTCTGGTTCGAGTCTTTTGTAAACTTGAGTTATTCCTAGAACTCCAGATGATGTACATGGTGTGAAATGCACAAGTTGTTTTATGTGCAACAAATTTATTTTAAGATTATGCTTACTGTTGCAATTAATTTACATGCTTATCTTATTTAACTAGTTTGTTGGTTCAATTATAAAAATAATTTGAACTGGGTCACCTCAGGATTAATGCTTACAACTTCTTATTCCAGAATCCTTGTGGAATGAAGGTAACTTGCCCAGACCTGTGAAGCTAGAGGACAGGGAGAGAGATCGGGACCGTGAGAAGGAAGACGGGATTAAAGATAGAGAACGTGAAACAAAGGATAGGGATAGACTTGACAAAGCAGCCTTCAGCAATAAGGATCCTGGGACTCACAAGATGTCTTTATTTCCCAGCAAGGATAAGTTTTTAGCAAAGCCCATCAATGAACTGGACCTATCTAACTGTGAGCGCTGCACCCCCAGCTATCGACTCCTGCCAAAGAACGTGTGTAACTTATGACATTTACTTTTACTTCAGATATGCCATCTCTTTAGGAAAACCCTGAACTTTTCCATTTTTATTATAATGTGGCAGTATCCCATACCCTCGGCAAGTCAGAGAACAGAACTTGGTGCTGAAGTACTGAATGATCATTGGGTATCTGTCACTTCAGGAAGTGAAGATTACTCTTTTAAACACATGCGGAAAAACCAGTATGAAGAAAGCCTGTTTCGATGTGAAGATGACAGGTTTGAATTTTGTCTGGGCTTTTCCTAAAGAATTTGATTGTCTATTTTGTTGATACATGATGACTGCTTTACTATAGTTAAATATCAAAAGCCCAGATATCATTTTGATTTATTTAGTTCCCATAAAGCTCAGATCGGTTATATATAATTGTGTAGGAAGTCCGAGATGGCAGTAATTGCTGCCTTCCTTTTTTCCCCTTTTTGGATGTTTTGGCATTAAATAATTCCCAGTGTGTTCATTTATGTTATTTTTGGCAATCATTTGATTTTTTTTTTCCCTGTTTATTTTCAGGTTTGAGCTGGACATGCTGTTGGAATCTGTGAATGCGACAACCAAGCGGGTAGAAGAACTTTTAGAAAAGATCAACAACAATACAATCAAAACAGACAGTCCATTTCGCATCGATGATCATTTATCAGGTTTTATAAGCGGCTTAATAATTAATATCCTCATTTTTTCACATGCTTATTTGTTTGGCTGCTTTCCTTATTCATACTTCTCTCTCTTTCTCTCTCTCCTGCTAGAAAGGTTTTCCTTATAGATTATTTCCTGTTGGTGTAGCTTTGAATATGAGGTGTATTGAACGTCTGTATGGTGATCATGGGCTTGACGTGTTGGATGTATTAAGAAAGAACACTTCTCTTGCTCTGCCAGTTATATTAACCCGTTTGAAGCAGAAACAAGAAGAGTGGGCAAGGTGTCGTGCTGATTTTAACAAAGTTTGGGCTGAAATATATTCCAAGAATTATCACAAATCCCTTGATCATCGTAGCTTCTATTTCAAGCAGCAGGACACAAAGAGCTTGAGCACAAAAGGTAATCTATTGTGTAGATAAATGTACTTGAATGATGCACAATTACTTTTTAATTGATATTTTTGGTGGCATGTGATCCATGATACGCAATAACTATCATCTTTCACTATCTGCCACTACTATTAGATCAAGTTGGAGAAAAGGCATTGTGAATGATAACCTATTGAGATTAATTTGTTGACCATGCTTGTATGCCATGTCTTTTGCAGCCTTGTTGGCAGAGATCAAAGAAATCAGTGAGAAGAAGCGAAAAGAAGATGATGTGCTTCTTGCTTTTGCTGCTGGGAACAGACGGCCTATTGTACCAAATTTGGAATTTGAGTACCCAGATCCTGACATTCATGAGGATTTATATCAGCTTATTAAATACTCCTGTGGAGAAGTTTGTACAACTGAGCAGTTGGACAAAGTGATGAAGGTTTGGACAACTTTCTTGGAGCCCATGCTTGGTGTTCCATCCCGACCACAGGGTGCAGAAGACACTGAAGATGTTGTCAAAGCAAAAAATCATTCCTCTAGAAGTGGAGAAAGTGAAGGGAGCCCTAGCGGTGGTGGTGCTACAGTAGTGAACAGGCATTCAAATCCTTCTAGAAATGGAGATGAAAATATCCAACCTGAGCAATCGAGTTCCTCCAGGGCTTGGTTGCAAAATGGAGATAATGGGACTAAAGAAAATGGTTCTCCAGATGCAGATCTTATAGCTCGCAAGAGTGATACTTCTTGCAGTACTGTTCAACATGATAAGACACAGATAAATGCGGCCTCAGCTGATGAAACGTCAGTTGTTGGCAAACAACCTACTTCTAATGAACGGTTGGTCTGTTCAAACACATCACTTGCAACTGGAGCAGAGCTAAGTAATGGAAGAACTAACCTGGAATCAGGTTTGAGGGATTGTTTCATTGTAATTTATCTCATTTTTTATTCCTTAAATCTCTGTGCCTGGACTGGTTGTTGTTGCTTTTTTCCCCAATTCAAATGATAGCTAGATTTCTGAGAGACATTGTTTTGGTGCTAGGTTTGAGTGTTACTCCTTCAAGACCAAGTAATGGCAACATTAATAGTGGGGTTGGAGTAGGTTCAAGCAATGAAATTTTACCTTCAGTAGAGGTATGGTTCTCTATCAATTGCTCAAGCCAATTATTCTCTCAATAGCCTAAGCAAATCAAAGCCAATTGACTTTATATTGTATGCGTTTTTAAGCTGAATTATTTGACAATTCATATTGGTGAAGCTCTGCTCAGGATTCCTAGGATCACCTCACCTCTTTGTATCTCCTTACTCTTTCCTCTTTCCTATCATAATTACTGCTAAATAAAAGGTTTATTGTCAGGGACAGTAACTATTGTCATAATTAGTCTTTCCTCAAGGTTTCCTATGTCTCTGTAGGGAATTTACATAAGATCCAATGTTATACAAGTTGTTGACAGTTTGATTGACAGGTCGGTGAGTTTTCAAGACCAATCTTGTCGACAAATGGGGCAGCAATGGAAGGTGTTAAGGGTCACAGGTATAATGATGAATCTGCTGCACAATTTAAAATTGAAAGGGAGGAAGGTGAATTATCTCCAAATGGAGATTTCGAAGAAGATAATTTTGCAGCTTATGGAGAAGCTGGTTTAGAGGTTGTGCATAAGGCAAAGGAAAGTGCCATAAGCCGGCAATACCAAGCTAGACCTGGAGAAGAAACATGTGCAGAGGCAGCAGGAGAAAATGATGCTGATGCTGATGCTGATGCTGATGCTGATGCTGATGATGAGGGTGATGAAAGTGCTCAAAGGTCATCAGAGGACAGTGAGAATGCCTCTGAAAATGCTGATGTCTCTGCAAGTGAGTCTGGTGATGGTGAAGATTGCTCTCGAGAGGAGCATGAGGAAGATGGAGAACATGATGAGCATGATAATAAAGCTGAAAGTGAAGGTGAGGCGGAAGGGATGGCCGATGCCCACGATGTTGAAGGAGATGGAAATATGTTGCCATTTTCAGAACGTTTTCTTCTAAACGTGAAGCCTCTAGCAAAGCATGTCCCTCCAGCATTGCATGACAAAGAAAAAAGTTCTCGAGTTTTCTATGGAAATGATTCTTTCTATGTGCTTTTTAGGCTTCACCAAGTAATGCACTTTTGTTGAAGTTCATGAGATCTACTTATTTTTGTTGGTTTCTTGATTTTCTTAATTAATATGACAACCCTGCTGTTCTCTGACCTGGCAGACATTGTATGAGAGAATACAATCAGCAAAAGTCAATTCATCATCAGCTGAAAGGAAATGGAGAGCTTCAAGTGACACTAGTCCTACTGATCTCTATGCCAGGTGGTTTGATTATACGAGTTTTTTATGGTCAATCATGTGATCAATCCCTATTAACTGCAGTGTGTTATTCCAGGTTCATGAGTGCTCTGTACAACTTACTCGATGGTTCTTCTGATAATACAAAATTTGAGGATGATTGTCGAGCTATTATTGGAACCCAATCATATGTCCTATTCACATTAGACAAGTTGATATATAAACTTGCCAAACAGGTCAATCGCTTTTGATATCTTTTGATAACTTTCCCTTAATTTTCCACTATTTGTTTCTTTTTATTGACATGCATATCCATCTGTGTTTTTTCCTCAGCTCCAAACAGTGGCGAGTGATGAGATGGACAACAAGCTACTGCAGCTTTATGCATATGAAAAATCAAGAAAACCTGGAAGATTGCTAGACGTAGTTTATCATGAAAATGCCCGTGTTCTTCTCCATGATGAGAATATATATCGTATTGAATGTGTAGGTCCTTCTTTTTCTTTTCCATAGTGGCATTTCTGTGTCAAAATATTGAATAATATGCTGCAACTGTAACATTGCGATCTTCACTGCAGTCTTCCACACCCACCCATTTGTCTATTCAGCTCATGGACTTTGGACATGATAAGCCCGAAGTTACTGCTGTTTCCATGGATCCTAATTTTTCAGCTTATTTGCACAATGACTTCCTAGCAATCGTACCTGATAAAAAAGAAAAGCCTGGGATATTCCTAAAGAGGTAGGTGTGTAGATGCAATGAAACGAAGACTGCCTGTTTTCTAGATTTCTGTGGCTAATATCATCTTGTCTGCAGGAATAAGCGCAGCTGTTCAAATCGTGATGAATGCCAGGCCATGGAAGGATTTCAAGTTTTTAACGGTCTAGAGTGCAAGATTGCATGCAGTTCTTCTAAAGTATGCTGTGTGGAAGTTCCTTCTTTAGATTATGTTTTTTTTCTTGGTTATATTGACAGTATATCCTTTATTTTGTATCCAAAAAAAAAAAAAGGCAGTATATCCTTTATTTAAGCAAACTTGAAATATAATTTCTATTCTTTTGAGTTGTATATATATTCTGTTAACCCATTGGTAATTTGCATGCAATAGGTGTCTTACGTCTTAGATACAGAAGATTTTTTGTTTCGAACTAAAAAGAGAAGGAAAGTTTTGCAAATGAGCAGCACATGCCATGATCAGACAAAGATTTCGAGAAGAGTACAGCAGTTCCACCAATGGCTATCCAGCTCATGAGATGCCTTTCTGTAACCCTGAAGTGAATATGGTATGTATCTCTTAAATACTGAATTTGGATTTGCTTTGGCATTTGAGTCCAAATCCTCATCCGCATGCATGTGCACGCTCTTGCACACACTTGAATTCTTTATATGATTCTGTTTTTTAAGTTCTTTCTCACCATATTGTTGAAACAAATGTGCAGATGGTGTGCTGATTGTTTAACTCGTTAATTTAGTATTCCCTCTAGCAATTATACAATCAAGAAAGGGCAAGAAATCTGATGTTTGTGGTGTCAGATGTATTTGTTCTACAGTTACATTTCAGAGCACATTACATGATGAGGCGCTAGAAACGGAAAAGATGTCGCCGCCACTGAATTTATCTTCTTCCATGTATTCACATAGTTCTGTCTCGCCAAGCGAATAAAGGATCAACAGGAAAGCAAATATGGCTCTCACCAGATTGTAGTATAGTGTAAGTTTGTGGCCTTTTTGAGCCACAATCATGTAAATAGAGTTGACATGTGATGTAATATCTGAGATATATGTTCATTCCATTCATCAATATTTTTATAATATTCTTCACTTAGATACATGATGTCTTCTTAAATTCAGATCCCCTTGCAATTTTCATCTTTTTTAATTTTTCTTGGGCCTTCCCACCGCTAAGGTGTATCGACATTTGCAACCTGTAATTCATATCTTCTCATTTAGGCAGCAAAAGATATCGTATATTTGAATAATTTTGTAATATTCTAATCCAAAATTTGTTTGTTCATTCTAAATATAAAAGGCTGAACTTGTTAATAAACTTTATAAAATTGTAAAATTATTTGTTTCAACCAATGTTATTAAAACCGGACCGGATATAGAACCGGCAAGGCTGAGGGTTCGTGGTTCGACCGGTTCGACCGGGTTCAACTGGGTTTTTTTCTATTTTTTAAAATATTATTAATTAGTATAATTTTTATAAATACTACTACTCAAATAAAAAAAATCCATCAAAATATTTAGTATATATCACAAATATACTACTAATAATATTTTTTTCATCTTTTATTTTTTTTAAAAAAATTATTACTTGATTAATTTAAAAATTAAATAATTTAATAACTTTAGATGAAATTAAAGAAAAGGATAAACAATTATTTTTAAGTTAACCAAATTTAATAATTTATTCAATTTTTATTCTATTATATTTTATTAAATTATTAAACCATTATATTATTTTTATTAAATCCAAAGATAATTAAATAGTAAAAAAATCAATTATTTGCTAAATAAAACTTATTAGATTATTTATTTTTTATTTTTATGAAAATAGTGCTAATTTTTATTAATTATTTTAAATTAAAAGCATTTTTTCAAAAAAAATAAAAATAAAAACATATAATAAATTGTTGACCGGTTTTGACCGGTTCTGGCCGGTTCTCCGGTTTTTCCGGTTCTGGCCGGTTTTTTCCGGTTCAATCCGGTTTTCCCAGTCCGGTTTTCTGGTGTTGAACCGACCGGTTCGCGGTTGAACCGGTTGAACCGGCCGGTCCGGTTTCAATAACCATGGTTTCAACCCTTAAGGTCCTTGACCAGAAAACACACACACAAGGTCCAGCTAGCCATTATCCCCGTGCAACTAACACATCAAAAAGTCTTGTAGACTGCAAGAAACTTAGAAAAGAAAAAGCCCATCCTTGTTCACAATTCCCACTTTTCTACCCGTTTACCAAAATGCAACCGAAAAAGAGAAAGCACCTCTTGGACTACAGGCCTAAGAAGTGGATTTACCGAGTCCACTGACTTGACTTAAAAAAAAAAAAAAGATTACTTTTATGAGTTCAATTTTTTCTTTTAGTTAAATTTGTTAAAAAATTTTAACTGACCATTGAACTTAAAGAAGAATTGCTTTTATAATACTTCTTGACTTTTTTTTTTTTTTTAATGCAAATTAAACTTTTATTAATATAATAAAAAATACATCTGTAAAGTACAGCTAAACTTATAAAAGTTAAAAGTACATAAGATATATGAAATAAATGAAGTTACTGGATTATATCTCTGAACTTCTTTCTGAACTTCTTCGACAATAACAGTGAATAATGGTAACATGCGGTGCGCAATCTGGCTATCAGCGGGAAACTCCGTCCATCTGTTGTTCAAAGGAAAACTTCCATAAAAGAAGACTATCAAACTTCCATAACGGAAGACAATCTAACTTCCATGAAGGAAGACCACAACCTCCAAATTTGGAGAACAAATTTTCATAATAAAAATTTAAATTGCACTCAATTTTAATTAAAAAACTAGATCTAAATAAAAATTTCAGATTTGATAAAAAACAAACTCGAAATAAAAACACAGAAAATTTAGATCTGAGGTTATAAAAACAAAAAAATACAAAAAAATAAAAAACAAATAAAAACTAAATCAGATCTGTATTTATTGAAACCAAAAACACAGAAACAAAAAACAAAGGGTTTCAGATCTAACACAATAATCCAAAAACGAAAGAAAAACACAAAAAAATTCAAATCTGAATTTATTAAAACAAATAACACACTCAAAAACACAAAAAAACAACGAATAAAATTAAAAATTCAGATCTGTACTGATCTGAAAATTATTATAGAAATAGAAGAAAAAAGATGAGGGGCTGCCGCCAGAAAATGAAGTGACGGCAACCCCAAAATTAGGTTAATAATTTGGCGGCTATGGAACCCCTGACCATTGAACTTAAAGAAGAATTGCTTTTATAATACTTCTTGACTTGACTGGCTTCCATTAGCATTTTAACATGTTGATCTAAGTAAAAAATATAAAAGAGAATTTTTATTGAACATTTAAAATCTCGGCTATGCTATTAATTAGAGTATATTTATGGATCAGAAAAGATAACCCAACTTAAGCCCGTTGGCTTCAAAGTATAAGCAAAAACATGGACTGACTTCCCATGTTCTACTCAGCAATCCTATACTTCTTCCAAAACTGACACCCCTCCATTATGCTCTGCCAAATCTAGGTAGGTCAATGCCCCACGCTGGGCTTAATATAAGGTTTTCACAATCTATGCTGTAAACATTAACATTAAATTTAACTGTTGAAATACATTCCAAATTCTGACGGTTAAATTTTAACTATTAAATTCAGCATGTATCATACACGTAGTTTGTCGTTCACGTGAACTCCCACAATGGCATTCAAGAAGAAAAAAGTTTGTTTTTGTGTTGCCTTTAGAACAGTAACCAAGACCATCATGGACCGCCAAAAATATTTAGACTGATCAAACCGAAAACAGCAGAAGCTACTAGCCTTGTTAACTTTCAATTCTCTGCAAATTTATATTGCCAAGGGCCCAACCCTCATAATAAATATAAAATTTAGAATTTGCTGCACTATGCGTTGATCTTACCGACATTTTCTTTTGTTTTTCCCCCCTTTTTCTTTTGGCTTCGGTTTGCACTTTGCAGAGCAGACAGGAAAGGTACGAGAAATGAGGAGCAGTTCGTGCTATCCATGAAGTCAAAACTGTTTTGAACTCGATGATACTGAAATTGTTTTCAAAATCCGCAATTCAAATTACAAATTTGGAACCATGATTATAGCCCTTTGAACCAACAAGATCCAACTCACAAGTGATGCTTTAGAAATACAATTTTCACTTGCAACTACGCAGTTATTAGAGATAGAATGCTACAAATTCATTTCAAGAATTTGTCAAATGAATGATCCGTAGTCATTTGAATGTAACTGTGTGGGCAGCCCAGATCACAATACCTGCATATGAAATTGCATACACATGCCTTTATATGAAATGCCTAGAAACTTTACAATCACCTATTTACATCAATAAATATTTTATCCAGTCAGTTCGCTGATAGGTGGACGATCCATGATATCAAAGGCAGTCCTTGCATTGCTTTGTAACAATGGATCAATATCAGGCAACTTAGGAATTTGAGCTAGTAGGTCTATCGTCCGTCTTATCAGCCGAGCTAGATCTCCATCATCCATTGCACAATCCATCATCATTTCCCTCCAAGTAAGCCCTGAAGCCCAGGCTTCAACCATACCGGAGAATTGGCTGTCCAAATAACACGATATCTCCACGCCATGTTTTTCCTGGAGTTGCAAAAGAGAGCTTCTTTGCTCATCTAATTTGCTAATAGTATTGATCACTGCAGAAGAAGGTTCATATATGTAGCTATTGTTATCCCAAGGTCTAACTTTGATCCCTTCAGAAACTACACTTGCACAGACGGCTGCAAGTTGCGCAGGTTTTAAATCCCGCAAGATTCTATTTCGTAGAACCATGGCCAGCCAGAGTTCATTTTCTCCACGAATAGCAGCAGCAGTCTCACCAAGAGGAAATATTACCTGTGTATTGATGTCCAATGCCCTAATTTCATGCACAACATTGCTGATTTTCAAGAATTCCTTCCAACCAGATGGTTCGATTTCCTCTATTCGATTGCTCAAACGATTTGATCTAACCTTCAGGCGTTTAATCTTGTCCTCTATCACATTCTTCCAGTCTAATATCTTTTTATATTCTCTAAAGCCATCTGTACGTGCAATCTTTTTCTTCAAACGTGCAACTTTGGTTCTTTGTTTTCTGTAATTGTCTACAGCATCATGATAGGCTTGTGACATATGCAATGCCTCATCATCTTCTGAGAGACTATTTAAAACTGGTACATTTAAACTCCAAGACCACGTCTCTAGAGAACCTTCCATGTACCATAAGTCACCGAGTTCAGAATCAGCAAGCTTTTCCCACTGCCTCTCCTCCTTATCAAGTAGCTTCCACATAACTTCGTGAGGTAAAGCATCCCCTTGGGTTAAAGCCACATTTGGAAAGCCCATCTTATATATAGTTTTAACCCATTTTTCTGTAAAAAGGTACCAAGAATTATCTGACCCAAGAGCTATATAGTATGATGGTTTCATATCTTCTAGCATTTCCACTTCACTAGCATTTGATTCGGATATTACAGCATTTGTTGCAAATGGATCACCGACAGAAACCATGTTCTTAAGTTTTGAAGAATCAAAAGAATCAGCCTTCCTCAAATAAACAGCAGGGACTAGATGTTCAACTCCCTCTGAATCTTTGTATTGTAAGCACAAAAAGGGCAACTGCTCATTTCCCAACTCTTTAAGTAGAGATTTAAGGGCACCCAGTCTCTTCTTCTCCAATATTCTACGTAGTTCTGTTCGAAGGAGTTTTTCTTCCCTCAATTGCTCCTGCAGATCTGTAATTTCCTTATATGATACTTCAGATAGGATTTCCCTGCTTTTTCTATCGATAGTGTCATTACTGATATATGACGTAAGATTTTCGATCTCTTTCTGAATTTTAGCAAGCTCATCTTTTGAAGCAAGCATCACGTTGCTACCAATATATGTCCCGAAACTTTGCTCAACTAATTTTTTTGCCTCTTCCAAAGTTCTCCCTGCCTTCAGAACTTTCATGTTTTCAGATTCATTTGATATGCGAGTGACTTTTGCACCAGCAAGGAGATTTAGGACCATACCATAAGAAGCTGTAAACTGAGAAACAAGAGGTTCTAGTCCAGCAAACAGAAGCTTGCAGCACTCTTCGGCACCTTCATTGGCCGCTTGAACCAGTACAACATGGCCCCTTTCATCAATGCCTCTACGTCCAGCTCGCCCAGCCATTTGAAGCAGTTCATTTGGGGTTAATTGGAGACGTCCACTACCTGTTCTCTTGTTCAGAGATGATACGACAGCTGTCCTAGCAGGCATGTTGATTCCAGCAGCGAGCGTTTCTGTAGCAAACACAACCTTTATGAGTCCTCTTTGAAACAGTTCCTCAGTAAATGATTTCCACAGGGGGAGGCAACCAGCATGATGTGCAGCAACCCCATTAAGGAGACCTTTTACAGCAGTTTCCCTGACAGCATCAGGATTCTGAATGCTGAATCTCTTTAAAGCCAGTTCAACCTCACTCATCTCACACTCATCTAATAGTTTGCAACCTTCAAGGTACTTTACAGCTGCATCACATCCTCTCCTATTAAAAATAAACCAAACTGCCGGAAGCATATCTCTTACCTTAAGCTGTGTTAATGTATCAATTACTTGGGGTACCTGAAATATGCAATTTATTGTGGATAAATAGATTGCTCCTTTTTCCTTTCATTACTGAGGTGGATACAAACCAATCACAATAAATATATTTTTTCAAAAACCCAGTCAAACATAACCCTAGAACCAGTGGCCTAGATACTTACTAGCGAACGACGGATTTTTCCTATGTCATTCTTTGAGAGAGGTTCTCCAGACATGCTAGTGATACCATTAATTCTCAAGTCATTCCCATGTTTTCTTGAATTCCTTCTTCTAGGACCACTGTCCTTGTAAGGTTTAACTCCAGAAGCAGAAAGTTGCAAATAATTGAGTGACAGCTTCCTGTTACAATTGGAAAAATATACCAGAATTATGTTAGTAAGAAAGATGGGGGAAGCCAATATAAACACTATTTAATAAAGGCGGCACTAAAACAAAAGAACTGCAAATATTAATGGAATCACTTTATATTTTTTCTTTGCTCAACTACGGGAATCACTTCATACATCATATAATCTCTTCAAATCAATTGCTATATTCACCAAGGATATAGGATAAAATGCAAAGTTAAAGGATGCAGCTAAAAAGAATGAGCAAGCAATTGCATTATGGAGAGCCACTTGTCTAGTGCAGTGACGAAGTCTCGGTCTTAGTTTACAGCTCTATCAAAACATCTGTCCCAGGACCAGGACTATGAATAACAAGAAAAAAACTGGAATAATGGATTTTGTTCGCATAAACCAACACTAGCATGGCTTGTATGACAAAAATACCAGGTAATCATTGAGTCTCCCATGACAGCATAGCGAACAATTTGAATTCAATAATCAAGCCAAATTGATATATCAAAGTTCCCAATCAATCAATTATAATATGAAGGTATACTGCATTATTATTATTTTTTTTTAAAATAACTTTTTAATTCTGACTATTTAAATTCTTCCAAATGACATACACTGCAGGCTGGGACATAAGAATATCCCCCAAACATGTAAACTCCTAAAATCATTTTGCATCAAGTATTAAGGAAATGGTATGCTGAATCAAATCCAGTGTTCTAGAAGATATAAAAACATTTCTTCATGTGGAGAAACACTCAAGGGTAATGGAGAAACTTATTCATGTGCTTTCCTTTCTCATCAACAAGGGTACAAAGATGTAAACTCTTATCGCAACTAGTATGACGTCTTATCACCCAAACATGTAAACTCCTAAAATCATTTTGCATCAAGGAAATGGTATGCTGAATCGATTGAAGTGTTTTAGAAGATATAAAAACATTCTTCATGTGGGGAGACACACAAGGGTGATGGAAAAACCTATTCATGTCCTTTCCTTTCTCATCAACAAGTGGCCATAAAGAAGTCTTTGTGGAGAAATGCCAAGTCAATGGAACTGGACGCTTTGATGACGTCACCAATTGAGTTTTACCATGAACCTGAAAGGAAAGTTGAACTAAGTAAGAATTTTCAATCTTTTTTATTATGAAAAGTGAATAAACATTTACCAATAAGATTGCACCAGCCAATCCAATGCTGACAAAGTGACAAGCAGAACTTAAATGATACACATAAGAATGTCCAAAACTTAATTCTAATACAGCAGAATGAAGCAAGTCCAATAGCAGTTTTTCATAAAATAAGAAAGGTGCATGACATCAGTCACTGGACAAAAGACACTCAAAAAGGTATCCCCTAGCAATGCCAATTGTTGAGAAGCCTCACAAATTTGTTTGTTAAATAGAATAAAGAACATATTGACTACTTCAATGTACATAAGCATATGAGAAAAGGGACGAGCATTTCCGAGTTTTAGTTCCACTTTGATAGGATGCAAACTGTATGGAAATATGCTTTCCTTTCTCCTGAATGAATTAATTATAGCCCAAAGGCTTCCAAGCACAAGAATTTGTTTGACTTTAATATTTATTGTAAAAATTGTCCAAAAGGCTTTAAAGGCATTCAGAAGGACAGTACTAAAATGCTCAGGCTAAGAAAATTATTGCCCACCCCCTCTGTAACTTGCAGCAGCAGGGATCTCCCTTTATAATTACCTCAAAAGGCATCTTAACTGCTTTTTAAGTTTTTATCACATAAAAGTATACTAAAAAGAAGCAACAAGTTGTGCCTTCATGGTAATGGTATCAATGCTCCTCTCATCTGGAATTGTCACAAGGCAACCCAAGTACAAGAAAAAGATCAAACAGACAACAGATGAATGATCCAAATACTATTTGTAAAGAGTAAAAGTAAATCCAAGTTTAGAAAGTCCAATCAATATTCTTTGATAAAGTCAACTTTTCAATGATTATGCAGAAACGTTATGGCATGCTTCAAACTCAACAATCAATCTAGCGAACTATTTAAAATTATTGAGGTGAAAGATCACTAGCATTCCATTCTCATTAAATGTTTGGAAGGAAAAAATGCATCTGGGATGAAAGCTTCTATAACATTTAAAATACAAATAAATAAATAAATTCTGATCAGTTATAGTAGGTTGGTTCAGACTCATTCCCCATATAAATAATAAGGGAAACTAGACTAAATGAAGCATATTGATACAAGCCAACAAGCAAGACTCGAGCTTATTCTGCATTTGCCACATTTGGGACAACTTCAAGCGAAGGTAGAATTCATCATTCAAAAAAGAAAAAGCAGACCTCATTAATCCAGCCAGCAAGCTCATCTGGATTCTTTACTGTAGCAGACAGGCATATTAACTGAACCTCTTTTGGGCAATAAATAACCTGAAAATATTTAATAACATACATCACTGTGATGATAATTTGGGCTATAGAAGAGATCCTAATTGTACTTACTATCTCCTCCCAAACTGTGCCCCGAGAAATGTCGCTGAGAAAATGAACTTCATCCAGAACAATCACATCTACATGGAAAAGTCCACTCCCAGAAGAAACCATACCAATGCTGCAAGAGAAGTTTAATCAGAAGTGTGAGGATCACAACAGAAGTTTGGAAAATGTCACCTCATCAAGGAAGGATAACAGGTTTTATGATGCCCAAATAATTACCAGCAAATGATAGGGTTTTTGCCAGAAATCATCATACTAATCAGAATCTCCCTTTGAGACCAATTGCATCATCACAACTAATTAGAATAATTTCAAATACAACTTTCTTGAATCTACTAGAGGCAACAGTTAACAGCGTCCAGGTGGATTGCTACTAACAAGGGCAGCTTAAAGTCAAAAACTTTCTTCATGTTCCGGTGTGCACCAATCTTTCATTCATACATTGCAACCAAATGCCCCTTGTGATAACTTTTAACCGTGAATATATTGTACCGTCAAACATTACTAGCCTTGGAAATACAATCTAATGAATGATTTTCTTTTGAATCCCAATCTAATACCTCTGATATAACATGTTGCGCAAAATCTCGGTTGTCATTATCAAAACTTGGGCATCTTTGTTGACAGCAGAATCTCCAGTGAGAAGACCGACATTTTCATCCCCAAATGTCTCTCTACAAATTTAAACAGAAAAAAATAGGGAAAAAACGACAAGTTATTATCTTGGGCATTGCTCAGTTACATAGAAAGCTACGAGACAATTCAGGACGATTACTAACCGAAAATCACGAAACTTCTGATTCGATAATGCCTTAAGTGGAGTGGTGTAGAATATTCTCTTTCCTCGAGCTACAGTGGCAACTGCTGCAGCTTCAGCTATCAATGTTTTCCCACTACTTGTGGGCGCCGAAACCACAACCGAGGAGCCATTCAGAAACGCTTCTATCGCCAAACGCTGTTTAAAACACACCCAAAAGAAAAATTGTTATAAAACCTAAAACCAAAGCAAATCAGTTTGAACTTTCAAACCATTAGTGATAATGCAAACCTGAAACTTATCGATTCGAAAATCGTAGATAGATGCGAGTTCATCAACATCCATAATCTCATTTCCAAACTGTTTAACTTCGTTCCGTATCTTATCAACTCTCTGCCACTTGGACTCCTTGAACAATGTGAATGGTTCCTCTGGTCTCGCATCCGCCGACACTTCAGCTTCATCGTCGTTTCCGTCGGAAATCTCACCAGAAAAGTCATCATATTCTTCGGCAGCTTCCTCGTCGTCGTCGTCGTCTTCTTCCTCTTCTTCCTCTTCTTCTCCGTCTTCTTCATCTTCGACATCCGAGAGCTGAGACTCCAAGGGAAAGGAGTTTGGGGACTTGACGGAGATTCCAAGCCGAGGTGAAGAATTGGGCGGAATAAGAAGCGGCTTGGGAAAGCAGAAGCCTAGGGTTTGAGATAGTGTGTGAAATTGGGGAAATGAACAGGGCCTGAAGGAGATTGGATGAGAGAGTATGGAGAGAGTGTTCATGGCGAGACAGATGATAGTTATGCTTGGGGTTTATGCTTAACGGACTGTTCGGATTTATCGTTTTGATGACGACGATCTAATTGATTCGGCGTCGTTTTGTGCCTTTTTTTTTTTTTATATATTTGGTGTAATTGAAAAATGAACTTTGAAGATAATAAGACTTTTCGAAGCGTTCTCTTGAATAAGTCATCTAAAAAATTTAAAAAAATTAACGGCATTCCAACGATAAAAGTTTCAATGATCAAATCAGTAAATTGATTAAGTTATCTTTTTGTTATAAAAATTTCAGAGAGACTAGAACATATCTGTTGTTTTCCTTTATATAGGGCTTTTTCACTAAACAAAATAGGAAAGAGGACCCTAATTAGGAGAGATTTGCTCTGACTCCATGATTGCTACTTGATTCCATATTTACAAAGATTTGTTGAGTAATTATTGATAAATTTCGTTATTGTGAGATTAGGATCTGCTAAATATCTGGAAGATTTTTGCGAGTGATGACTTTGCATATGTTGATTCCGAGCTGTTCAGATAACCAAGCTGCTGATATGATGGATATTCGAGAGAGCCCGGTTACCGAACTCTTGGATTAGGAGTCCGGTTATTAATGGATGTCCGAAAGAATATGTTACCGAGCTCTTGGATAGAGAGTCCGGTTATCATAAATCTCCCCTCAGTAGATAACATTTATGTCATTAGGGTAACGAACTAGCAATTGAAGGAGATACCTGTTAGGCGCGTAAATACCAGTCTGAGGCGCATTGAAAGCAGATGAGCGTGTGGCGCCTTAAAAGGTGGTTACTGATGCCTCGCGCAGCGTGATTCGACGGCTGTGCCAGTGATTAATATGATGGCGTCTCTTCGGTTGTTGCGTGGGAAGCAGTTATTACCTGATTCCCCAATGAGTTATTGCCACCTGTCGAAAGGTCAGTAGTTCACAATGCCTATATATTTTATTTCTTTCTACATCTCCCAATTTCGTTTCGCTCCATTGATTCTAATCATTGCCTCCCTGCAATTCTTTTTCCAGATTTCTTTACTTTCATTCTCTGTTTACTCCCGTCCTTCTGTTGTGAATCTTTGCAGATTTCTTCTCTTCATTGACGGATTTTCGTCTGCGAGTCTTTTTGTTTGTCATTATTCCGGATTTTTTCCCCAAACTTCTATCTTTTCAGGTTCGTACTATTTTTCCTTCCTTTTACCATGAGCGCTTCTGAGAGTTCTAGTGATAGATTTAGAGTAGAGGAGGGCCTTTTACATGACAATATTCCAGAACCTCCTAGTACCAGTCAGCCAGAGCCGCTAAAAAAGAAGGAGCCTGGAGGCTTCCCCGAGTTGGAAGCATCAGTTCGGTCGTAAAAATGAGTGAAATGGTGGAACTGCATGAGCGTTTGGGCATTCCCGAAAGCTATAGGATCCGAGTCAACAAGGCTAGTGTCCGAGCTAATGCCAAATTTTCAGGCAAGAAAACCATCATTGTCTATGAAGTCGATTTTGAGGCTGGAATGAGCCTTCCCCTAACGCCTTTTGAGGTCGAAGTGATGAATTACTATGGTTTAACCATGGGTCAAATTCATCCAAATGCCTGGCAAACTATCTCGGCCTTGCAGATGTGGGCAGCCGACAATGACATCAACTTAATACTCCGGCTGTTCCAAGCTACTCATGTGATCTGGCTCCGGGTAACTACCGAGGACCATAATTAAGTCTAGGCCCAATCTGGTTATGGGGTCTTTACAGGGAACCCAGAATCACTGAAGAATTGGAAGAATCGCTTCTTCATTGTGGATAGCGATAATGAGTTCGGTTTTCGAACAAACTAGAGTCAGTATTTCAATAAAAATGACAACTCTTTGTACCTTTCTGATGAAGAGGAACAGACTCTGGCTCGCTGGAGGGCTCTGGTTAGGAACAAAATAGACATCAGGGAGCAGCTCATGTTCGGCTTAACCCCAGCAGAATCATCTCGACATGCTAAAAAAGGTATACTCTTTTAGCAATTCTTCTGATCTAATTCTCTCTCATTGTTTGATTTTTTACAGTGATGAAGAGGACTGATACGCCGAGCATGGCTGAGATGATGAGGGCCAAGAGGCAGAGAACACACCCGCCCAGCGTCTGTCAAGACACCGCAAGGGACCACCCCTGCTGCTTCCTCTCATAGTCCACTTACGTCGGCTCCGACCACGAGCTCGGCGCCTATTGAGGTGGCAAGTGACACTCCCCCCCGAACCAAGCGACTGATGTTCCCTTAGCCGAACAACAGACCACTCCCGAGCCTCTATCTCCCGAGGACCATGCTAGAGCAGAGACCTCGAATCCCAAGTCCGAAAAAATAGATATGAGAGCCCTTGCTGACGAGGTATGTGACCTCTGGATGGAGGAGGGGGATGATTACTCCCAAGATAACCCTATCTTCTGCGATTTTGTGCATCAATTGGCCTATGTTCCGAAGGGGATCGCCCCTTTGATGTGCAGTAGCACTGAGGAATTAAGTACTGCCGTTAAGAGGCATCAGATAGAGGTGAGCTCCCTTGCTTTGTTTTTACTTTACCTTGTTCTGATTACTATACTTTATATTCTGAATCCCCGTCTGTTCCTTTACAGGGATCTATACTGGACGGAGCTGTCATTGCAAGAATGAATAAGCTGATTATGACCTAGAAGAAGGAGATGCAATCAGTGGCCAGGCAGCGATTCCGAGCTAATACCGCAGAGGGCAAGCTGAAGGATAGTGAGAAGAGGGCTCTGGAGGCTGATGTCAAAGCAAACAATGCGCTGAAGAAGGTTGCTGAGGCAGAGGAAAAAGCGGCTGTTAATGAGAGAGAAAAAGTTAAGGCGAAGGCCAATCTGAATAAAGTCCAAACCAAGCTCGAGGAGGCTAAAAAGGAGAAAGCCGAACTGGAGGAGAAATATTTCGAGCTGAAGTATAAGTCCCTGGAGTTAGCCGTTGACAAGTGTTTTACTTACAGTCAGAAACTTTTCGATGCAGTTAAAGGGCAATACCCCGATATGGACTAGTCGTGATTGGATGAAGTGTATCCAGATGAATAGGCCTATTTGTATTATTTTTTACTTAATGAAATCAAGAATTATTTGATTATCGAGCACTTTGAATTGTTATCGTAAATAACCGCACTGTCTAATCATTTTAATACCCCTGCGCGAATGAGATAATAATTTGAATGTGTATCCGAACAATAACGCAAAGTGAATGGCGATCAAGCCGAGCAGTATAACGTACTTAGTTTTGATAGTGTTTTCACTTGATAGTGTAATTGATAAAACCGCGACTTAAGTGGCGATATAGCTGAACTGATTGGCGAGCTATAGGAAAATGCTCGAATGGTTGTGTAGCCGAACTGGAATGCTCTGGTGGCGATATTGCTGAGCGAGCTTTACTATAAATAATAGAACAAATGCTTTAATGGCGATATAGCCAAGCTGAGTGATAAGTAATAGAAAATAAGTGCTTTGATGGTGATTAGCCGAACTGAGCGTTGAATATAAGAATACACGTCCTAATGGCGATATAGCCGAACTCTGTTGTTGTCATAGTGCTTGGTTGCTCAATGGCCAAACTGCCGAGTTAAAGCAACTTTTTGCTGATAACATAATAGAAAACATCGCTTTTCAGTGAATATATTTCTTTATTGATAATTTAGCTAGTACAATTGCTTTTATGGCGATATAGCCTAGCTAAGCAAAATAAAATACTAGCTAAAAATGCTCGAATGGCGATATAGCCGAGGAGTGATAAAGTTGAAAAAATCGAACTATAAATGAAAGTAGAGCTTATGTGAAACTGCCAAGCTGTAAATGTGAGACTACTGATAATTGTAGGACGCGCCGAACCCCGTAGGACACCCCGAACGCCCGCCCTTAGGGCGATTGAGAGAGGTTCATAAAACTTGTAAGAAATTACAAGGGTGTCTATTTTGGGCAACAAGGAGGTTTTATGAAGTTGCCACCCAATAGAACATTGGGAAAGTTCGTCTAGCTTCAGTGAGTTTAAGACAGCGCTGCTATATCCATTTTGGGCAAGCCAGAGGGGTCTTGGAGGTCCCATCCTAATAGAACATTAGGACGGCCCTCTCGCCTCATGGAGCCTAGGACTATGCAAATTAAAGCCTATTTACGGGACACAAGAGGTGTTTTGGAAGTCCCATTCCAATGGAACATTGAAATGGTCCTCTCGTCTCGTTGAGCCCAAAGACCAGAGATGGTTCGAGACTCCCCATTTATTCATACCTTGGCTAAATTTATAATCAAGTTTTGAATTTAGCGTTTCATCCCATTTCTCATTCAATTTTAATGCAATTTAATTAAACGCATATCAATCATATAAATAAAATAAATAAAGTAAATGAAAGCAAAATAAATTACAACAAAACTAGAGACGGAATACAACCCCCATTTGTAAATAAAATATAAATTATACATAAATCGGGCTATTTATTAAAAATGAGGACATTGGTCCTCTCATGTATAATTAAAGAAAAATGATTTTAAAGTGACAATTTATTTTGGATGGAAGAAACTAGGACATTGGTCCCATTTTTATTAAAAAAACCAAAGTTAATTAATATAAATATTTTTGTGACTTTTGAATTAACGTGCATAAAAATAAATTTATTATTACAAATTACATAATAATAAAATAAACCCAAATGAAAACAAAATAATGAAAATAATAAATCAACTCCCCAAATGGATTTTCAAATCTTCATGGACTCCCACTTGCCATTAAAAGCTCACATATGAAAAATAAGTATTGAAAAATAAAAAAATAAATAAAAGCCATGTTAGTAGAAAAAATGAATTTAGAAATATACTATAAAATAAAGCAAATAAAGATGCATCATGTATGACAAGTCAATTAAAATGACATAATAAAAATATATAATTTAATTAATTAACAATTTAACATGCATAAAAAACATAATAATAATAAAATTCAACATGCATAAAAGCACAAAATAGTGCTAATAAAATTTAACATGCATAAAGGCATAAAATAATATCCATTCATGCATAAAAAGTATAATACATATAAAATTCAGCATGCATAAAACATATTAATAATATTGATAAAAGCTAACATGCATAAGCAAATATAAAATAATAATTATAAAACTCAACATGCAAAAAAACATGAATAGAAAATACAAACATAAAATTCAGCATGCTTAAAAACATAAAATAATAGCATTAACACCCAATATGCATAAAAAGCAAAGGTAATAATAAAAAATCAGCATGCATAAGAAATATAAATATTATTATTAATAATAATAATAATACTAGTATCAAATATTAGCAAGAAACAAGGATAAGAAAAATAAAACTAGCAATTGCAACTATAATAATAATAATAATAAACATAATGAAATCTAAAAATATGAACAACACAAGTTAAGCATGCAAGAATAAAATAAAATATGACAAACTAATAAAACATGTTAAAACATGGCATGTTTAAGGCATGATAATAATAATACCAATAATAATAACAATAATAATAATAATATATGAACAATATGAACAATTAGATAAGAAATAAGAAGCAAAAAAATAGATCTAAGAGAATTCACATGTTAACTAATTAAATAAAAAAAATTTTAATTAAAAATTAAATTAAAAAATTAAGTAAAAAATGTTTACTCTCAAAATTTATTTTGAAAAAATGAAGGTAGATGATACAATTCATTGTCTTGATTGTAAGAATATTTTAGAAAAATAAAATATTGAAAAATAATTTTTTATTCAATAACAAATAATTGATTTATTTGAGTCAAAGTAAAAAATTGTTTGATGAGAAAGATAAAAATTTTCAAGAATAAAAATTGTTATTTTTTGTCTCAAGAATTCACTTGGAAAATTTTTTTAGAAAAGTTGAGAGAATTTGGTTTAAAAGAAGAAAGAATAATAAAATATTTTCTAAAAAAAATCCCCCCTAATTATCTTTCCAAAATCCTTTTTATTCCTCCCCCAAAAATCAGATTTTTAATTAAAGAATTAAATTAAATTAACCCCAATAATCACTAAAAACTGCAGAATTTCAAGGGGTAAAGATATAAAAAGTTTTAGCATTGGATTTAAATTAAATTATGCAAAAAAAATTAATTAAAAACACCCAAAAATGAGTAAAAACGGAAATCGGCAGCCAAAGGGGCAACAGGGGCGAGGGATGCCCCGTCAGAGCGCCCGACGGGTGTCCCCGCAAGCAGCAGAGCGCTGCGCGACGCCCTGTGCATCACCCGCGCACAGCGCGTGCGCGATGGGCGCTGCGCGTCGCCCAGCGAGCGGCCGAGCACGCCCAGCGCTACCGTAACCCGACATTCGCGCGAATTTTTTTTCAATTTTCTAAATTTTCTATAAAACACAATAATTTAAAAACTAACTTTTTTTATCCCAAAATAATTTTTAAAACATTTTTATTCATTACTAACAAATCAAAACGACAAGGAAATTATCACTTCCAACTTTCATTGTTTTTGCTTATAAATCGGCATACTTAATTTTATCATTGGGTAATTCTGATCAAAACTACTCGGGACCCGGTGTCTACAATAATAGATCTTCAAGTTGGAGATGTTCCATGAATAAGGAAGTATCTTTCCAGATAAATCTTTTAACCTGTAAGCTCCGCCCTTGACTTCATGTATTATGTAAGGTCCTTCCCAGTTAGGATTTAGCTTTCCAACTCCTGCAACTGACTGAGATGCAACTACCTTCTTGAAAACAAGCTGTCCGATTCTAAATGACCTCGATTTTATATTCTGATCGTGGTAGGATGACATTCTTTGCTTATAGGCTGCAGATTGTATTTGAGCAAACTCTCTCTAATCCTCTAGCCTGTCTAGTTGACATAGTAGGCTTGCATCATTTTTCTCAACATCAAAATTTGAAGTCCGGATATTTGGCATACCGATCTCACAAGGAATAACCGCTTCTATCCTATAGGTGAGTGAGAAAGGGGTTTCTCCTGTTGCCGATCTTGGAGAAGTTCGGTAAGCCTACAGAATGTTGTACAGTTCGTCTACACAGAGGCCCTTTACTGAATCAAGTCTTTTCTTTGATCCTGTAAGAATTGTTTGATTAGTTATCTCGGTCATGCCATTTGATTGCAGGTGGTAGACAGAGGTGAAGCAAAGCTGGATCTTCAGCTCTGAACAGTATCCTCTAAAGGCCGCACAATCGAACTGTTTGCCGTTGTTGGTGATGATAGAGTGTGGGATTCCGAACCTTGTTATGATGGACTTCTGGACGAACTTGATAATATTTGCCGGGGTGATTGTTGCCAGTGGCTCTGCTTCCACCCACTTGGTGAAATGATCAACTGCCATAACTAAGAACTTTCGCTGTCCTGTTGCCAAGGGAAAAAGTCCTAGAATATCAATACCCCATTGAGCGAATGGCCAAGGACTGTGGATCGGGACCTGAGAGCTGGGCTTCTGGTGCTTCAAGTTTCCAAACCTTTGGCATTTATCACATTTTTGAACGAGCTCCTTAGCATCCTTTTCCATGCTAGACCAATAATACCCCTGTAGTAAGGCCTTCTGAGGTATAGCCTGTGCCCCCTCGTGTGCACCACAAATTCCTTCATGGATTTCTCTTAGCACGTAGTCGCCTTCTTCTGTACTCAAATATCTTGCCCAAGCGGCTGAAAAAGATCGTCTATATAATTGGTTGTCCAACATTGCATATCGACTGGACCACTTTCCAAGATTGAACCTGATCCTCAGGAAGAATTTCGGTGCTCAAGTACTGATAAATCGGCAGTCGCTATCCATCCATCGGTTGCTGCAAGTGAACCTTGTAGGTTTCGTAGGTTGGAGCCAATAAGACTGACCAGATGATGTCTGCAGAAGACATTTGGTTTTGGAGGCAATCCTACTTGGCCAAAGTATTCGCCCCCTCATTCTCTGTCCAGGGCATTTGCTCTATAGACCACGCATATCCCAGTTTCTCCAACTGTGAGAGGAGCGCGACTGTCAATTCTTTGTATCTGAGCATCGTCTGATCCTTGGCTTCAAACTTTCCGAGCATCTGGCTTACAACTAGCTGTGAGTCAGAAAATATAACCAATGAGTCCAGCTTTACCTCGATGGCGAGCTGTAAACTGAAGTTGAGGGCTTTATACTCCGCAATATTGTTGGAAGCTTGAAATGCTATGTGAGCCATTCCTCTTATTGTTATTTTGCCAGGTCCGATAAGGATCACCCCAGCCCCAGCACCCGTAGATAGAGATGCTCCATCAACATATAACTTTCAAGAACAAGGGCTCGGTTCTGGCGGAGGGGCATGCAATTCTGCTACAAAATCGGCTAAAACTTGAGCCTTCATCGATTGGCGAGCCTCATACCGAACATCGAATTCCTCCAACCGAGCTACCCATTCAGTAACTCTTCTGGATGCCTCCGGCTTCTGAAGCACCATTCTAAGGTTTGAGTTTGTTCGAACCACTACGGTATGCCCTTGGAAATATGGCCGAAGCTTGATGATTGATGTGACCAGGGCGAAGGCAAGCTGCTCTAGTATGGGGTACCTCAGCTCGACGCCCCTTAGAACCTTACTCTTGTAGTAGATGGGGAACTGTTGACTGCCTTCTTCTCTGATCAAAACTGAACCAACAGCCTCCCATTCTCTGACCGGCCCCTAAGGAAAATACTTCCTTCGCTTTTCGCTTTCTGGAATCCTCGAAGACATTGTAATGTTTACCCCCTGCAATGACATGGATGACTCCAACTGGAGCTTTTTTACTTGAACTAGCTCTGTTGTTTTGTCTCCACGGTGATGGGGACCGATCTCGCCCATTCCTTTCTTTGCCCTTCACGAACTGACTAAGCTTTCCCTTCCGAACTAAAGTCTTAATTTCCCGCTTCAGTTGCCGGCAGTCATTTGTCTGATGGCCTGAAAAGAGCAGTAAAGGCTTTGGTCCCTATTAGGATCCTCCCTCATGGGGCACGGTTAGTTAACCCGCTCATTCTCCTTTATCCATGCTAAGATTTGGGACCTCGAGGCCATAAAGGGCTTCAGTCTCTCATCCGATCTATAGTTAGAGCTCAATTTTGTCACCATATAAGCTTGGTTTGAGTTGCCTGATCCTCTGTATCTAGCATCATCTCGCCCTCCGTTATTCCTGTCCCGGCAAGCTCAGAAACCTCCATCTAATTCTCTGAGCTAAGAACTGTAGCTTCATCCATTCAGATATATTTATGAGCCCGAGACATGAGCTCGGTGAAGTCGCTCGGTGTCTTTTTGCTGAGGGAGTCACTAAAGTCTTGACACCTAGTGTTGCAAATGATAGCATTGATGGCCACCTTTAGATTTAAATTTTGAATATCATAGCCACTATATTAAACAATGCCACATAGGTTCGAAGTGATTTTCCATTCTCCTGATGAACCAAAGTGAGGTCGGCTAAAACTTTTGTTGGTCGTATAGCTGCAACGAACTTAGTAATGAATATATTGCTGAACTGCTCGAAGCTATAGATAGAGTGCTCGGGTAGATTGCGAAACTAAATCTACGTGGACTCTGTGAGAGTTTGGGGGAAGATTTTGCATAAGGCAGCATTCTTTGTTGTATGCACTAGCATGGTGTGATGGAATTCGTCCAAATGAACTCGAGGGTCGGTACTGCCATTGTACTTTGGCAGGTTCGGTAATCTTATCTAGGAAAAGGGGGCAGCCAAGATTTCCCTAGATAGAGGGGATCAAAAACTTCCCTAATACTGTAAAGTGTTGCGATTCTAATATTTCTGCATTTTTTCTTCAAACAGCCTTTCAAACTGCTCGGTTGTCATGGTTATTGTTGTGCCAGGGGCCAGTGTGCTCGGTATGGATAATGGTGTTTGTGTTGGGATTTGAATAGTCGTGGGTGTCTGAACTACGGGTGGTGCTAGAGGGATGGCTGTAGGTGCTACAGGTGGTGCCTGAGCTGCCATAGCTGATAAGGCAATCAGGAACATTTGGGCTGTTTGAGGGGTTAGGCCTGGGATTATCGGGATAGTGATGGATTGTGGTGTTACTGGTGTATGAATTTGGGTATGTGGGAATAGCTATCACGCTGGTAACGGGAAAATTTACTCTGATTGAGCTGGTTGCAAGTGATGGAGGGTTTGGCCAAGGAGATTAACTAGAGGTTGGGCAGCACTACTGGGCTGGTTTGCTGATGGGGCAGCGAAGATAGGCAAGTTAGGGAAAAGATCCATTGTTGACTGAATATCTGTGGTAGTGTTCCATGCTTACCACAACAAATAATGACAATAAGACTTCTCGAAACGTCCTCTTGAATAGGTCACCTGAAAAACTTAAGAAAACCGACGGGGTCCAAACAATGGAAGCTCCAACGATCAAGTCAGTAAATTGACTAAGGTATCGTTTTGTTAAAAAAATTACAGAGAGACTAGAATATCCCTGTTGCTTTCCTTTATATAGGGCTCTTTCCCTAGACATAGTAGGAAAGAGGACCTTAATTAGGAGAGATTTGCTCTGACTCCTTAATTGCTGCTTGATTCCATATTTACAAAATTTGTTGAGTAATTTTCGATAACTTTCGTTATTGTGAGATTAGGATCTGCTGAATATCTAGAAGATTTTCGAGAGTGATGACTTTCCATATGTTGATTTCAAACTGTTCAGATAACCGAGTTGTTGATATGGTGGATATCTGAGGAAGCCCGGTTATCGAACTCGTAGATTGGGAGTCCGGTTATTAATGGATGTCCGAAAGAGTCTGTTACTGAGCTTTTGGATAGAGAGTCCGATTATCAAACTTTTTTTTTCTCGAGTTTTCCTTTTTTTTGGAAGAAAAGATAATTTCATTCAGAAACCAAAACAAAGAAAGTATTGTTTGCAATATGTACAATAAGTTTAGATGAGTTTGAAAGCAGGCAGGCTACAAAAAAGTTAAAAGCTCTAATATGGTGAGCAACAAAATCAATTACACAATTAGTTGTTATATATATATATATATATATATATATATGAAGAAGAATCAATTTAGAAAATGAAAAATATCTACATATAAATGTTTGTGATATTTCAAGATAGAGGATTCTTCTTTTGAATGGCATTGATGAATAGGGTTGTGCATCGGTCGGGTTCGGGTCAACCCGAACCGAACCCGACCAACCCAAAAATTGAAATACACCCTATATCCCAAATCAAACCGACCCTATATATTATTAGGGCCCCGAACCAAATAACCCGTTAATATTTGGGCCCCGAACCAAATAACCCGTTAACCCGATCTCTCATCTCCCTCTCATCCTTCTCGCAGATCTCTCTCCCTCTCTGTGATTTTTCAACAAAATAAACAATAGATCTAACACAAATCCATCAAACACACACAAATCTATCACAACAAATAACACACATCCATCAAAATCAAACACAAATCCATAAAAAATACACATGAAATCATATTTGAGGAAAAGAAGAAGACGAAAACGAAGAAGGAGGAAAAAGAAAATCTGAGGGAGAGAAATCGAAACTTAAAGAAGAAGAAGAAGAGGACAAAGAAGAAGGAGAAATCAAATCTGAGGGAAGAAAATGAAGTTCGAAGAAGAAGACAGACGAAGGAGAATGGGAGAGAGAGAGAGAGAGAGAGAACCGGAGCTAGATCGTCAGCTACAGCGGAGAAGACAGATCGTCAGCGACGGCAGAGAAGACAGAGGGAGAGATCATGGGTGGATGGGTGGGTGGTGTCTGGTGAGGGCTGAAGAGAGAGGGGCAGTGTAAGAGATGAGATCGTGAATTGGGGGGGGGGGGGGAGAGAGAGAGAGAGAGAGAGGGAGGCAGAGAGAGGGAGAGGCAATTGGGGAAAGGGGAAAAATAAAGAGGGTTTATATACCCTCTTCAGTCGGGTTCAGGTTTTGAAAGTTTTAACCCGAACCCGAACTATCTTGTTTTTAAAAAATCGACCCGAACCGAATACCCCGGATAATCCTACCCGAATAGGTAATTCAGGTCGGTTTATTCGGGTTCGTCGGGTCAGTTCTTGCACAGCCCTATTGATGAATATAGTTGAATCGCTGTCGAAAAACACATTATAATAGCTTTTAGAGAAGAGCAGCTTGCTTGCATGATTGAGAGCAAAAGCTTCACTAATAAAAGCAGAGACTTTTCTGTTGATAAAGTTTGAACAATGCCTTGGTGTTGGTGGTCTCTGGCAACCCCTGCCCAGCCACTTTCCTTCTTCCTTTGATCAAAAGAAATACTAGACTTTAATTTGATTACATCTTAGAGAGGTTTAGTCCAACAGCTGGGGGCTAGGAAGAAAGTAGGAAGGGGTGAATTGTTGTTTAAAACATTCCAGAATTCAGTTCAATGTGTTTCAACAAGTAAGGCTATTCTACCATGATCATTGGATGGAAAAAGGCTAGATGGGTTCTTCAAGAGTTTCCAGACTTGTCTGGCTAAAAGGGCTTGAATATAAAGGTCCATTCTCTTGAAACATCCACCCCAATCTCTCTTTGATTTAATCATGTTTTCTGATTTCTCCCGATACATACTCCTCTCTTAAGTTTGGGACTATTAGAAATTAGCTAAAGCATTGTTGATTTTCTTGCAAAGGGAACTAAGGACTCTAAAACATGACATTTAATTATCTGGTATTATACCATTTTTGTCATTTAAAATTCTTTTTTTTATATATATATAATTATCTGATATCAAAAATTCATTAGTCCGAAAAATTTTGTAGTGAACTTTTATCACTAAGAGTTAATGACACATGTTATATCTTTATTGATTAAATTTAAAATGACATTCATATCCACTCAGAATTAATAATTGTACATATCTCATTAAACTACTAAAATTTTATGTAAGTGTTTAAAATAAGGTATTTTAACAATTTTATGTAGAGGTGTCAAAATTAACCCAAACCCAACAATTCACCCAAACCCACCCAAAAAAAATTGACCCAAACCCAACCCAACTAAAAAATTGACCCATTTAAACCCACCTAAAATCTACCCACATAAAATATAACCCATTTGGGTCATTCTTCCTAGACCCAATGGGTGTTTTTTTTTTTTCATTATTTTTTTAATATTAAAAACTTTTGCCTTAATAAATAAGATCTTTTATTTAAACTGTCCCGCTATATTATTATTGTATAATGTGTATGCGTATTTTGTTGGTTAGATTTGTAATTGCCGAGTTATCGGGTTAGTCGTAAATAGTATTTTTCGATGGAAAATAGTGCACTAGGGACAAAAATTACACCCGGAAGTAAAAAATATTTTATTTGACCATCGGAAAATACTAGTCACAAGGAGTCCAGGGGTAAAATGTGGAGAAAAAATGAACTCAAATAGATCTCTAAAAATCAAAAATAAAAAAAAAAGTCCGACTCATTTTAAAGGTTATCCGGTTTAATCAAAATTTGACTAGACCTCTAAAAATAGCAAATGACCTCTAAAATTATTTTAATGATATATATAGACTTAGATTAATATTTAGAAATTTTTTACAGCAAAAAATTAATTTTTTGGTAACATTGAAAATTGTCAAAACTGATTGATTTAAATGTATCAGATCGAGAAACGAACTCTGTTTGAGCTGAAATTTTGCAGGGAGACTAATTTATATATTTTAAGAATTATAAAATTAATTTTGGGAGAAATTGAGTTTAGAAAGTGAGTGAAATAATTTAGGATTACATAATTGGCTTAAAAATGAAAAAATGGCCACTTGATTTATGAATTATTGTGTTGTTGTACCTCTGTGTGTAACTATGGATTGTTTGAATTGCAGGAAGGGTATGTTATATATATAGCCGTTATACTGCCAAAATTTTTACCAAATAAATAGTAAATTGGACAGTTATAAGTCAACCGATATCCCGATCCGTTTGGATCTCAACCGACCCATTTGGGCCAATATTTTTATAATAATTTTTTTAGTATTCCGTTATTATATCGATAATTATTTTTCATTAAAAAAATATCAAATGGGTCGACCAAAACCCACTCAACCTATTTATGACCCACCCATTTACGACCCAATCCATTTATGACCCAACCCAAACCCGTCCAACCCACCCATTTGCCACCTATAATTTTATGTGTTAAATTGAAATAACTTTAAGTTTGGGAACTATTTTGCAAAAATTTGCAAGTTGAAATATTAAATTATGTGTTAAATTGTTTAAAACGCATGTATAAAGGCATTACTCATTAGTAATAACACATATAAAATATCATTTTTGTTAATAATAGTTTAATTTTTTTTTTCCTACTTCATACTTTTTTTATTTGTATAGATATATATGTATTATAGATTTAAACAAAACATATTTACACCTTAATGAATTACAGCTTAGCAACCAAAAAAAAAGTCTGAATTATGATATATGAATATGAATTAGAAGCTTATAAGTTACTACTAGTATAATATTAATAATTTTCTAGTTTCAACCATTCACTGCTCCGTGGATCCAAGTAAATAGGAGTGAAATTGGTTGGGACCTCGCAGCCATCAACAGGCAACACGGTAAGTGTACGGAAATTGATACAAAATTAAGGTAATCGAAAAGAAAAATAAAATCATTCAATAATCAAGTGACTCTTCATACAGCATCACAGCCATTTTATACTTTTCAGCTTTCTCTTTACTAAACCCTCTACCGAATCCCTCCTCCTACCTCCCAGTCCGCAAAGCTCAGATCGCCGGCCGATTCAATCCAACGGTAGCTATGGCGCTATCACATCTCACTTCATCTTCTAGATTTAATATTCTTAAACCTCTCACCTCTGCTTTATATTCCGCTGCTACTCTCCGCCGTCCGATCTCCACCTCCACCGACCCCCTCACCATCGAGACCTCCGTTCCCTTCACTTCTCATAACTGCGAGGCTCCATCTCGCACCGTCGATACGAATCCGCAGGAGCTCCTCTCTTTCTTCAGAGACCTGGCCACGATGCGGAGAATGGAAATCGCCGCCGATTCTCTATACAAGGCGAAGCTCATCCGTGGTTTCTGCCACCTTTACGACGGTCAGGAAGCGGTGGCTGTTGGAATGGAAGCTGCAATTACCAAAAGGGATTGCATTATAACGGCGTACAGGGATCATTGTACTTTTTTAGGGCGCGGTGGAAACCTTCTCGAGGTGTTTTCGGAGCTCATGGGGCGACAAGGGGGTTGTTCGAGAGGAAAGGGTGGGTCTATGCATTTCTACAAGAAGGAGTCGGGGTTTTATGGAGGGCATGGGATCGTCGGAGCTCAGGTGCCTTTAGGATGTGGATTGGCTTTCGCTCAGAAGTATTCTAAGGATGAAACCGTGACGTTTGCTCTGTATGGAGATGGTGCGGCCAATCAGGGACAATTGTTCGAGGCACTTAATATTTCTGCTCTTTGGGATCTACCTGTCATTCTTGTCTGCGAGAATAATCACTGTAAGGATTCGAATTCGTTCATTTCTTTTGTTTATATTTATATCTCCATTTTTCTTTACATATCTGGTAGTTTGATTTTAAATACGTTTTACTTTGATGCTGTATGCACAGATGGTATGGGGACAGCAGAGTGGAGAGCAGCTAAGAATCCAGCTTACTACAAGCGTGGGGATTATGTTCCCGGAATGAAGGTTTTAATCTCCTTCGTGCTGCTTTTAATAATTTTTATGGTCTAAACTTTTCTGTATTGAATTGGGTTGTAGTGGTGTTGTTTCTATAACATTAATCAATTTGGAAAATACCTGTTCCTTGTCTTTTTGATACTTAAATTTACATCTGAGCTTGAGAAGCACTGGGGAACATTGGAAGTTGAGGAGTTAAGATAACAGGCATGGTGAAGGCAATGATATCTTTCTCCTTCTGTTTCTTGCGTTTTCTGGTTGAATTCAAACTTTTACCATCTTCTCTTGCCGAGTTGCTCTTGATTCATTCTCTTTTGGTTACATGTTGGATGATCAATACTTATGGATTGAAACAGTAATATTACTGATTGTTTGAATTTGTTTCTTGTAAATTTTTACATCAATTCAAAGAGGTTTCAGCCACAGTCTTTAGAAACTACAAATATTGATGAATATGTTTACACCTAAGGCACTGCCCCATCATGATGTATTGCATAGATGACTTGCGTTAATGTTGTTAGACTGTGGCTGTATATGGTATTCTACATTCTGTGCGTTTCCTAAAGTTTGGTTACTTTCTTGCACTTTATGGAAAAAACTGGTTTTTGACACTATAGATTCCCAGTCATTGAAGTTGAGGGAAATTAGAGGAAAATAGTGAAGCTTATGGTAGTGTGATTATGATTTGTTATGGTTTATTTATCTGCTTATTTATTTCTCAAACAGGTTGATGGCATGGATGCTCTTGCCGTGAAACAAGCATGCAAATTTGCGAAGGAGTTTGTGTTGAAGAATGGTCCAATTGTGAGTTCTATTTCATGCCTGTTTCTGGGGTCCCTTATTTTCTCATTGTTTTGATTTTTGAACTATAGCACATGTCAGTTGTCCATCAAATATTGGAGTTACTGCTTAAAATTTTGGTTTAAGATTTTCGTCTAACTGCCTGCTGAGGGAGAGATGCACAATACTACCAAGTTTGATAGGCATATGAAAAGTTTTTAGTTTTGAGGAAATTTAAAGATTTGATGATAGTGATTGTAATATAACCTTCTGCTGTTAACTTTTGGAGGCATTAAATCTGGTTGTTAATCTAGCTTTGAACTTCAGTTATAAACTAATTTAAGGGTGAATTAGAAATGCTTATAGCAATTTTGTAGTTATAAATCCACTTCCAGGTAAGTAATCATTCACATATAATAAACTAAAAGAATGAAACAATTGAAAATAAACAACGCATCTATATCTATTCATTTGAGATCTTTTAGTCCAAAGCTCAACCATTGCTCATTTGGTTAGCCAAATGTGCTTGATTTCATGAAATTCCCATTTTCTATCTTAGTGATCTTTAAAGGATAATATATAGAAAAATTAGTCAAATTACTCTGTTATTGGAAGACTTCTTACTTTTTAAGTGTTGTATAAATTTTTGTTGATTTTGTAATTTCTTTTGATGCTCGTGTTAGATACTTGAAATGGATACCTACAGGTATCATGGTCACTCCATGTCTGATCCTGGCAGCACCTACCGTACCCGTGATGAGATTAGTGGCGTGAGACAGGTTATTGCATAACACCTATGTTTTCTAAGACAGAGATTGTTCAATATGCATACACGCTCTAAATACATTTTGTCTACATATCATGATATTCAGGAACGTGATCCAGTTGAAAGGATAAGAAAATTAATATTAGCTCATGATCTAGCCACCGAGAAGGAGCTGAAGGTAATTTGTTATTCTTGGCTGTCTATGTAAATTCTGCAAATTTACTGTTTGTCCCTTTCCATTTGATGCCTTGTGGAGGTTCTTAAGATAAAGATTTTCGATATGCAATTGCGTTGGCAGAATATGTAAAGAAAAATGAGTATTGATTTCTTTCTTTCTTTCTTTTTTTTTTCTTTTTTTTTTCTTTTTCAGGATATTGAGAAAGAAATAAGAAAAGAAGTTGATGCTGCGATTGCACAAGCAAAAGTAAGATTACATTTTCTAGTTCTCAATGTTCTCTGTGCTTGTTGGTTGAACTGTATTTTACTCTTGTTTCTGTAGGCTTTATTGCATGTTCTAATCATTATGATCCTGATGCTCCTTTCCTTCTAATTTTTGTTTCCAGGAAAGTCCAATGCCAGAACCATCAGAACTTTTCTCAAATGTGTATGTGAAAGGTCTAGGAGCAGAGGTATGTATAAGACTCTATCTCAGTACTTTTTATGTATGCATTTGTTTGCCTATTAGGACAATTCTGTCGATGAAACTTCTGTCTTTATTCATAATTTACTCGGTGAAAATTCTGTGTGATATTTGGATTTATTTGAACATGGGCTTCGGAGTATGAACATGCTCAACTAGCATGTATTTTTGTAGAAAAGGAAAAAAGAAAAGGAATAGGAATTTGAAGAGCATAAGTTTGGTACCTTGATGTGGAATTTGGGCAGATGTCATATCATTACACGAATTGGTGATTCAATTATACTAGGGTAACTTGTTTCTCATGTGAAGTCTTTGAAGTCGTAAAAATTTGGCTTGGATGTGTAGATGTTATTTCTTCACATTTGATTGATTTTTTTTTTCATGTCATTTTATGGGTTTTCTCGATGTTATACACACACAATCAGTTGCCAAAAGCAAATAATCTTGGAGTTTGGCTTGCAGTTAATTTCTGCTCTCCTGGAAAGTGGAAACCCAATTTTACTCTTCCTGTTTGATAGAGGCTGTTCTATTATTTTCTGATTGTGTTGATTTTCCGATTTCCAATTGCAGTCATTTGGAGCAGACAGGAAAGAAGTTAGAACTACTCTCCCATGAATCAACATACTTGGAAGTTTCCAGCAGACCTCATCTCAAAACTTGTCTACCTAACAAAGGTATCCGAAAATGGCAGTCAAATAAACGTTAGTGAAGATGCCCACCTCTTCCCGGCCATGATTTTGTTGTTTCACATTTTTGTATAGAACACTGATTCCTCTCAAGTCGTGGGGCAAAATTGTTGCATTTCACTTGTGTAGTTTAATTTGGAGAAAATACGAGTTAGAAATTTCTATGCTCATCATTCAATGGGCAGCCAATGTGCTTTGGATTTCATTGATATGCCAATACTTTCATTTTTAATCTCATTTTGGTCAATTTTATGAAATCAATAAAAACATTTGAATTGTTTTACCTGTATAATCTATCATCTCCTCTATTACTTGCAATTCTAAATATCGACTAGTTGAAATATACTAAAAAAGCAACTGGGAAATTTGTGTGATACTTTTATCTATATTTCTCGAATACTTCTCATCAAACGATGTGGTTTCATATGGACTAGTTGAAGTATTTTTGTGCACTGCAAATAATTTGAGCCTCCACGAGACTCCTGCAATGCTTTCAATGGTTCTAAGTCATCTCAAATTTGCACCGTGTTCTCTTATTTAACCGCTCTACATCTCTTCAATAACAGCTTCTTCGGTTCTATCCTTTTGGGGACTGGAAATTGCACCTTACTTTCTTAGACGTAGTCGAAACAAGCTGATTAGTTCCGTGTCGGAAAAGCTTTGCCAATATTCATCGGTTGAGGTAGTTTACAGTGGACGGCAACTGTCTTCCGATTCGATTTCGGCTGGCCTAGCGAACTTCGATGGAAATGATGGGCATATAGAAATTGTGGTGGCGGATTGAGCGAACAGAGCCTCGCCTATCATCATTGTTGCTTTTCCGGCCGAGTGAAAGAAAACTATGAAAGAGAAAGAAAATCGAAATTATTGATAGGGAGCGCCAAATTCTTCTGGAGCACTGCCGATTTTCCTAGCAATTATTGGGTAATTGATCTAATGGTGTAATATAAAGAAAAATGTATTGGGTAATTCACAATGTTATTAAAACCGGACCGGATAAAGAGCCGGCAAGGCTGAGGGTTCTTGGTTCGAGCGGTTCGACCGGATTTTTTTCTTTTTTTTTAAATATTATTAATTAGTATAATTTTTATAAATACTACTACTCAAAGAAAAAAAAATCAATCAAAACATTTAATATATATCTCAAATATACTACTAATAATATTTTTTCACTTTTTATCATTTTTAAAATTATTACTTGATTAGATATTTTTCAATTGAAATATTTTATTTTATGAATTTTAATTTAAAAATTAAATAATTCAATAATTGTAAGTGAAATTAAAAAAAGATACAAAATTATATTTAAGTTCACCAATTTTAATAATTTATTCAATTTTTATTCTATTGTATTTTATTGAATTATTAAACCATTATATTGTTTTCATTAAGTTAAAATGTGATTAAATAGTAAAAATATCAATTATTTGTTAAATAAAATTTATTAGATTATTTATTTTTTATTTTTATGAAAAAAATACTTATTTTATTAATTATTTTAAATTAGGCCGGTTTTGGCCGGTTCAACCCGGTTCTGGCCGGTTTTTTCCAATCTGGTTTTATACAGTTGAACCAACCGGCTAGATAACCGATTCGCGGTTCAACCGGTTGAACCGACCGGTCCGGTCCGGTTTTAATAACCATGATAATTCATCTCCAGCCAATTATTTTGTTACAATTTATAAGAAATATTTTTTTAAGGGTAAAATAATCTACCAAAAGAAAAGTTAAAAGTTTAATTTATATAATACTTGGCAAGTGCTTTATTTGCGAAAGAGAGAATAGGGTGAATAATTTATTTTGTTAAAATTAAAAAAGAGTTCATCTTCATCACATTATCATTTCCATTAAAATATAGACCAAGTAGAATGAAAAATGGGAGATTCCATGAATGAAAGAATAATGAAACCAAGGCCCATAAAATGGAGGATTGCTCTAGTTCTATCAAAGCTAATAAGCAATGGCATCCAAGGTTGAACCACTGTTGATAGTTATAATAATTTTGGTTGTGATAGTGAAAGCTCAAATTCCTCCAGAAAATGCATTATCTCCCTCATCATCACCTCCCATAAAATTAGGAAGAAGTACTCAGCCTCCTCCAATTGCAGGGTTTCCTCCTCCCTTTCCCCTTCCCCCTCCTCTAGCTGTTGTTCGTAACCGTAGCCTACCAAGACTTTGTTACATTGTTTCTATTTTGAGATGCAGGAGATTTATAAGGCTTCGTTTCCTTTTCAGAAGATGTTTCATTGCCAATGCAATTAGGTGCACCAGCCTTCCACTCTCCGATTTTTCTAATGATTGCGCTGATGGTTGTGTTGGTGTCATGACACCCAACTTCTTTCCTGGTATCAAATATATATCTCTCTCTTGATGGAATTTGTGAAACTTGATACTTAAGTAATTTTATAAGTTGTCTGGTTTCGAGTTTGAATCAGATCATATCCTGCAAAACTGCAAATAGTTTTACATTTTTCTAGAGGCAAACTTGAGACATGTTCATTTCTTAACTTGTTACATTTTTTTTTTGGTTTAGCAGATGTGAACAAATTGGACAGTTTTGTGGAATCATGCTATGAGATGTGCAAGAAGAATGATTAGGTTGGCACTGGAGAGAAATTGCTGTCCAAAAATCCATATGACAGTGTACGACAAAATGATTTAAGCATATAACAGTAAAAATGATCATTGAAGATTTAGAAGCAGCAAATTTTGTAACATGTGCTCAGTAGTATACTATATAGTCACTTCATACTTATTCATGTAGCTTGGCAAAAAGTGGTTGAGATTTAGCTCAATTGGAGCTATTTAGGTTGATTCTTGGTCGCTGACATTTTTATTTTTATTTGAGATCAGTATTTTAACCAATAGTTCAGTTATTTAGCAGTTATAGTTAGCTGTTCTTAAAATATACAGTGACAAAATCAATATAATACTTTTATAGTAATAATTTTAAAGTTTTTTACTTTTTATATGTCTTAATTCCATCATAGCCTAATACACAGTGCTAACAATGCACACCAATGTACGTCTTTTAATAAAAAAAAATAATTTCTTTTTATTCTTAATCAATTACCCCATCAATCACCTCATTCTTTTGGGCACCAAAACATCTAAAAAAGGCCTCTTAGCTATTAGTGTCCTTTCATAAGTTATTGCTATTAATTTGCTGTCTAATTTCCAAATCACACACAACAAGAAGGCGTCAAAATGGCTCATCTTGTAACCCTATGCAAATGCAAACATTTCAAGGGCAGCTCATGTCTCTTTTCAGGGAAAATATGACTTCCAACATATTAGAAGGATAGCAAGAAGGAAGCTTTCAAGCTAACCACTATCCAGAAGTGAACAAATGAAGCAACGGTCAAAAAATTGCTAACAGCATATCCGCAGAAAATGATACTGATCGATCAAGTCCATATATTGAGTGTGTTTGACTACATTTGAAGAACATGTTCTGATACGCATATCCTCTTCATTGTAACAACTGAAACATTATACAGAGAATTTCACGCCTTCATCATCAGTTGAAGTTCCCTTAAAAATTGCAACCTTGCCTTTTTGCTCTAGTAATTTCAGTGCCCGCATCAAAATTGTGCGATCCATCCCATGAAGCTCTGAGGTTTAGCAAAGATGAACTCTTAATCAAAATATATACAATGTCATCCAGAATAAATCATACCAATTTCCGGTGAAAGCTCTAAACCAAATATAATGCAAGTGCACGCATATGTTTCTGTGTATCCTGGCATAAATCGCTTTTCTCCAATCTAGCATCCGCCTTCTATATTTTGTCAAATAGGAAAATGTAATTGATCCACTTAGGTCATAATATACTAAAAGCCAACTATGTAGTGAAGTTTAGCTCCATGTAAAAGGACATCCTCTAACTAATTTACAAGATCATATATCCAAACATATTTAAACAATGACAGAGCATCAATTTTTTTTCTTATGTCAGTTGGGGTTCATGAGGATGTGCAGCATTCCCATAGCAAACTAATGAAACAATTAAGAAGGGGGATCATCTGAAATAAATATAAGAAGTCCTTTTCATCAACAGATCCACAATATTACCTGTTCCCCGTGATTCAATTCCTGTGCGAATTTCCTCAACAGTCATAACACCATCTTCCAAGCCATTATCCTTCGCCTAATGACATTTGCAAGTATATCAAATGGAATTCTAGACACCAATCTCCACAAAAAATTCAATATCAAGACGACAATTGACTCACAAAATGTAAAATAATGTCAGCCCATTCTTGAATACGATGCCATAGAATAAGGCACTTTCTATGTCCTTTATCTAACCATTCTGCACGACCTGTTACAACAATATCAACAGATGAACTAACAAACCCATTTGCTTCAAAAAGTCAACAAAATAAAATTGGGGAAATAAGTTCAAAAACAGATATAATGTTATGCATATTACCAACTCAACCAAAATTTTCCCTGCATCTTTAACCGCAAATTCAGCATTGTCAAGTGATGATTACTCAGTGCATGTGAGATGCTTATGTGGCAGAAAATAATGGTCATGTCAAACCTAAATGGTAGCAATGAGGATACACATTGCTAATTTTTTTAACTTTTCCTTCCTTATTTTGTCCTTACACCTATTTTTGGGCTATATTATTTGAAGTCCAAAAGTAAGTTTCAATCAGAACAAGAAAGTCGTTCACTATGTTCTCTTCCAATACATGCGCCAATCACCAAAAATCACAGTTCATCCATTCATCAACTCCTTTCGCATCACCACTGGCATCGAGGTACAAACTAACCTCCACAACATACAGCCCAATTTCAAACCTGCATAGCTACCACCGGCTCAAGTCAAAGAGGAATAGGCGCAACATAGAGCCACCAACATAATCTCTTAAAGGTCCAACTAGATTAAAATAAACGTTTCTAAGCAGACAACATCCACTAGCATATGATTCTGTCTTCACTATGGCCCCTTCTATTGACCATTAGTATTATCTTTCAGCAACTCTTTTAAAATGTTCTCCAACTAGATAGAGAAGAAAACAAAAAGGTAACAATAGGTAAATTGTCTCCAACTATTTTGAAAGAATGTGTGACATTGTTACAGCCAAAAGATCAATATTCCATGAAAGCGGAATCTCTAAGTGAATGTTTAATATAACCAACCTTTGGATACGAAGAATCAAAAATTAGAACATGAAGCAACTTTCCATTTGCATTTCTTGCATGTTTTGTTATCCACAATTAAAGGAATGAAAATGAGAAATTAAGAATCAATAATTTTTCTTTTTCCTGATTATCATTCAGATATAAGTGCTCAGCAATAAAAACTAGTAAAACATAATTTTCCATCATTTTTACTCTCATAAAAGAAGTAAAATTTAGAACTAAGAAGACAGGGTAATAGTACTGCATCCTTTGGACAATTACTGTGCATCATCAGCAATACTTAACGGAAATAATCAACTGAATTTTAAGGATACTTCAAGTTAAAAAATAAATAAATATAACGAAGCAGAACCAACCTTCTGAAACTAATGCTGAGAGAAATGCTTCTCTAGCTTCATGATTGAGAGACCCTGCATCATATAAAGAGAAAAACAGTAAAACATGAATCAGATCTAACATCGTTTACCACAAATATGGTTATTTAAATAAAATTGAATGTGAGAGAACAAAGAGAGAGCTCTATGATCCACAAATTTCTTCATTCATCATCGACAATAATCATGTTCATCCATCATATCGAAAACATGGTGCAAGTACCTACTATCTACTAATTAATATTGCCAAGCAAGGCATGCAATTAGCAGAGCACAAGAAGTCTCTTTGCTTCCCTTGGAATTTTTCTAACTATGTCCAGAATCTCTCTACCCTTTCAGCAAGCAAACCCATACTAATGATATTGTCATCAGACAACATTCACACCATCAATACCAGTAAGTAGTATAAATTGCTCCTGGAAATCTTAGTTCCTCTTAATTCACTTAAAGGAGAAGGATAACATACAAAATCTAGTCAGAACTAATAAAAATATTGGACTTACTTTCAATTGCGGGATTAGAGAACAAGGGAAATTTTTCTTCCAATTCAATCACAAATATATTCTGAGTTCTACAATAATCAACAATAAGTTCCTTCCAGAGCTTTATTTGCTTTTCTCGAGTGTCCCTAACTGGCTGCAAACTAAAAATGACAACAAAAAAATTGCAAAAAAATATTAGAGTTAACAAGGAGAGACAAAAGAATTGACTTCATAGTAACGGAAAAGAAAATGTGACACTCATCCCATATTGTATGTGTTTGTAACTGTTAGAGCACCCAACCCAAAAGTTTTTTAAAGCCTGCAAAAGATATTGCTATACAACAATTGTGACAAACAAGAAATTACTCAACACCCTTCTCATATGTAGGCATAACGGAACCACAACTCAGGTAAAAGAAAGGAGTACGCAGAATATAAAGCCACATCAGAAGCTTATACTTAACCAATATGCAATCATTCTGAAAGAAATGATAATAAGGCGGTCTTGGGCATCTATCATTCCATAAAAAATGATGGCCCATACTATTGGTGTGCATATGGAGGAGGAGCATTTACTTATTTAGATAATGGGTCATATAAAGGTTATCAAGTGAGAGAATCTCCACCTGCACCTAAAATTTCAGAGGACATAAGAAATGATTGGGCAACAAGCTTGTCTCTACACTTACATTAGTGGCTTTCTTCGAACATATGGTAGACAATGTCCACCAGTTACACCAAGTTTCCCAATCTAAGCAAATGATTTCTCTATAGGCTCTATCCAAATATTTAACATATGACAATGTAATAAGAAAAATGAAACTATGAGAAACACATTTATTGTCATATAGGTTATTAGGCTTAAAAAGAAATCAAATAACTTGCTCAGAAACCCAGTTCAAAGTATTTGTCCTATTTTCTTCACCAGAGCATTTATTTTTGAAAGTTTGGGGTTGCCCAATACTGTTTCACTTTGAAGACTTGGCGCTATAATTTTCTCGTTAACCAATAATAACCATGCCATTGATGGGAAAAAAGAAAAGAAGAATTCCCCCTCTTCCTAAATGAAACAAATGATATCAGAACAGACATAAATATTAAAATCAAATAAGACAAGCCAACAACAAAAAGTCATCTTTGATAAACTATATAAAGCAGCAGAAAGGACAGGAAAGTACGTGAAGTATGGTGGGTAATTGAAGAACTGGGGCAGCTTGAAATCACCCAATTTCTGCATCTCTTTACTGATCCTTCCAAAACAGAAACCTAAACTGCATTTCTATAATTCATTAAAAAAGCGAATGTCTTTAGCAGCAATATCGTCAATTCAAAGACAGAACAAAATGAAATTCACCATTACAATGAACTCTCCGAAAAATGGCTATTGTTTTACATATCACATATACAATAGTACCAGCAAAGTAGCAACTAACTTATTAAATACCAAAGATCATGCTTTAATATCCCAAAGAGAGAGAGAGAGAGGCTTACACCAGATAAAATTCTTTCTATCACCGATCTTTAATTTTGCCGCCGATCTGAAAACGATGAAGTAAAGGAATTGCGATGGTAGTAAGTAGGTTAAATTTTCAGAATTTTGTTTTTCAGTTTCCTATTAATTGAGAAAGTTTTATCTTTTCTTGTAATTAAAATAAAAGTTGAAGATAGGTAGGTGGGCCGTTGATGGGGTCCAACTATGTTGAAGATGAATTTGACATTTATTTTTTTAACGTCAAAGGGAACGACAAAACACGAAGTGTGAATGTGCTTGTCGTCGTCTTCTTCGCTAAAACCTCAGTCTGCGAATCTGCTTCTGCTTACCTGCCTTCAACTCTTTTAACTCTGTTTCGAATTGAGAATTTACCCATTTGAGTCTATTTCTCTATCTGAAATTTCAATAATTCAATTTCTTCTTTATCTCTTTCAAGTGCTCTTTTCACCCGCAGAATTCTGCATCACTTTGACCACAGCTAATCAAATATCAACTTGCAAGTACAGAGATTAAAAGAGAAAGAAGAGGACAGAGAGGCAATGGCTGTGTACGTTCTATTCCTAAAACTTAAATGGTCTTACTCAATTCCCTTTTTGGGTCCATTTGCAAGGAAAAAGAAAACCTTTTTTTATATTTTTCTTTCTGCAAATGGTTGAAAAAAGTACTGTTTTGGTTTGAATTGGTTGGAGTTATATAGGCACAATATTTCGTTTCTTCTTTATGTTTTTTGTTTCTTGATCAGCCAGCTAAGATTATATCTTGTTATGGAATTGTTTTGTAAGTTATTTCCTTATCTGGTTTTTATATCTATGTAATTGGTCCTGTTGACATTAATATCACAGAGTTGCTTCTGCTCCGGGTAAGGTGTTGATGACTGGAGGTTACCTCGTATTAGAAAGACCCAATGCAGGGATTGTACTCAGCACAAGTGCTCGATTCTATGCAATTGTTAAGCCTCTTTATGATGAAGTCAGACCCGACAGCTGGGCATGGGTGCGTCTAATTCTCGTGACTACTTTCTCTTTATGTGTATTGGCAGATTTTTAACTAATTCAAAGTCAATTAGAGGTTTATCTGTGGCTTGGCCCAATGAGTCCTAATCATATCAATGACTGTACTGAGCGACAAACAAGTTTATGAAACAGATCATCTTCATGATCTTCGATTTCTTGTATTGAGGATTGCTTAGATGTGTGGTGTTTTGAACGACTTTGTTATTGCATAGTTGGAGTTCTCTTTGAATTATTTGTTCCATGGATATTTTTCAGGCATGGACTGATGTGAAATTAACTTCTCCCCAACTCTCTAGAGAAAGCACATATAAATTATCAATGAAGAAACTAACTCTTCAGACTGTCTCATCAAGGCAAGTTTTCATTAATTATATATGATGTCTCTTGTTATAATGTGTATCAATGATGATTATTATTTTTGGTTTGTTGGTACTTTTGCATTAAGCATCGCCAGTTCGTATGAGCCATAATGCAAATAGTTGAGGAAATGTATGCTTCAATTATTTATGTTCTGATGCTTGCTTATATTGGCTAAAAAATTTCAGTGATTCAAGGAACCCTTTTGTGGAACAAGTAGTGCAATATGCTGTAGCAGCTGCATATGCAACGTTTGACAAAGATAAGGAGGATGCCTTAAGGAAGCTACTCTTGCAAGGTAATAATCATGTTTTTTCTTTCTGCTCTAGGATTTGGCATCTAGGTTTTCGAAAATCTGATGATTTAACTGGGTTATCATGCAGGTCTTGATATCACAATTTTAGGTTCTAATGACTTCTATTCATATCGGAATCAGGTATTGACATCCAACATCTGTTTCCGGTTTCTTTATTTTTGGTATGAGCAACTCCACGGCTGTGCTTCTCCGTCGTCATGCATTCGAGCCTTTTGTTTTTATCTTCTTTCTACATTTTTCTTTATATTAGTAAAGCATGTGTCCTTTATGTTAAACTGAAGTCAAACAGTCTATTGGAATGAAAACATATAAGAAAGATCAATCCAATCTCCAGAATGAAGCTATTTGTGGATCATGATAAAGCATAGCTATTAATTTGGTTGGTCCTTTTGAGATATTCGATTTGCTTTTTCTAATATTAAATTGTCTGACAACCTATGATCCTTTGTAATTTTTCTTCCTTGATGGTGAGTGCAAAAAGTTTTTCACGTAGGAAAATTTAAGCAGCATCCTCTGAAGGGCAAATTGTCCTTTCTATTACCAGGACTATGAGTCATAGATTTCACTCCATTAATTTTTTCTTATTATTGTTAATGTGGTTTTGTTCTTTTTCACAGATTGAAGCACGCGGACTCCCTTTGACACCAGAAGCGTTGGCCACACTTCCTCCTTTCAGCTCAATCACCTTCAATGCAGAGGAAGCAAATGGGCAAAATTGTAAACCTGAGGTGGCTAAAACTGGATTGGGTTCATCAGCAGCAATGACCACTGCTGTGGTTGCTGCTTTACTTCATTACCTTGGAGTGGTTGATCTCTCATCCCTTAATAAAGATAAGGGATCTCATGATCTTGATATGGTGCATATCGTAGCACAAACTGCCCACTGTATTGCACAAGGGAAAGTTGGCAGTGGTTTTGATGTCAGTTCTGCAGTTTATGGAAGTCACCGTTATGTTCGCTTTTCACCAGAAGTACTTTCCTCAGCTCAGGTATCTGTCTCTCTTCCCCCTCCCCTACCCCTCCCCTCCTCCCTCAAAAGTTTATTTGCTGTTATTAGTTTTGTAATCATCTGCTGAAAAATGTAACACATGTGAGATACATGATTAGTGATGAAGGTGAATACAGGCTGCCCTGTTACTTGCCCTTTACCAGTACTTTTTGCATGTTTGGTTTCCATCAAATTGACGTTTGTTCAGATTTGTGTGATATCTTGCATATTGATAATAACACACAGGCATATATTAGACCACAAGCCATCCAAATTTTTGTGTTTGTGAACTTCTGCTCTCAACATTAAGATCAGAAGGTCTTTTGGCTTCTCATTACATATTCAGACCACTCAACGATTACCAAAAAAAAAGTTGGATCCCATGCAGAATTGACTTAATGAAAAGTTCTATTGATGATTGTGCATTATTTTCTTATACATAAACTAACTTTCAAATTACTTCCTAAAGTTTATAGTATACTGTAGACTATACATTTTCTGGACTGAACTTCTGTTTCACTCTCCACTAGTGAAAACAGTAAATGTTGGATGCCAACTTGCCAAGGAAAAGAAGTTGTCATATTTTACGAGAGTGGCACACTAATTGATCTAATATATGTCTTGTTGCCTAATTAAAGAGATTGAATAAATAATAATAGGTATAATGATCTTCTATATTTTACACTTCTATGTGAGATCAGTTTTTCAATTTTTATTGCAGTTGGGCATTAAATAGGTCAATAGTTCATCTGCAGGAAGTTTGACTCACACACATAAAAGAAAGGTTGATTTAGGGATAATTAAGATGGCTAACATTAGCTATTGTAGACCAACAATTGCACTGTATGTAAGATTAAGCATGTAAAGTTGCTGGAAAGAAGTAGATGTGAGGTAGACCTACAATGATTTTGGCGTGAAGTAGTGAAAAGAAATTAACATCTCTAGACCTTTATACGACTGTCTCCTAAACTGTGTAGGGTGGAGGACAAATCTAATAGCCAGCTCTAAATAAATAGATTGTGATTAAAAAATATATATATTTAACCTTGTTTCAGTTGGGGAGATCTGAGGGAGTTAATTTTTAATCTTGCATTTTATGCACTAGTTGTTACTTGTTATTGAATGAATCATAGGCATGGTGTAGTATTTTGGCGGTGTAGTATTTTGGCAGTGTACTACATCGACTACATTCTTTTTCCCACAGGGGCTTTAGGTTTTAATGAACTCTTGGATCATTCTAAATTATATTAAAATTCATTTTAAGGCTCAGTATATTGATATTCCTAGGCAATTCATGAGTCTCTGGGCTTAAAGAGTTCAGTGCATGTTTATTTTTTTTTAGCTTGTTGCCTTTCAGATATTTTTCACTGTTTGAATTGTCAATTTTTGAAAAGCTCTCTAATTGAGTATTCCTTCCCCTAATCTTTTACTTTGATAAGCTCTCTAATTGAGTAATCCTTCTGTTCAGAAAATCATAGATGCATTTGGGACTTCTAGAACAATAATGTACAGAATTTTGGAGGATGTATTAGGGGAAATTCGACTATAATTTTCCTGATACCTTCTTCCTGTAAAACATTGCAGGATGCTGCCAAGAGAATTCAATTAGAGGAAGTCATTGCTAACATCTTGAAAGGAAAGTGGGACCATGAAAGAACCGTCTTTTCCTTGCCGCCGTTGATGAACCTGGTAAAAATCTTTCCATATGCATTTGATGCTCTTTATATGGCTGAACATTACAGCTATTTACATTTGTGTTCACACAAACATTGCTAAAAAGTTTGAATGATGAAGGTCCCATCTGTTGTCCTTCTTTTTCAATGATCTACTTTTTTCTGAAAAACAAAATTGTGATGGTCACTCGCATAAATTCTTTTCCTATCCTGGCTCTGGATTCTCAAATTCTCACGTACTGATTATCCTCTCCTCTTGTTGGATTGTGGAATAATTCCCAGATGTATACCATGTTTTACTGGTTATTGTTAGAAACCTGAAATTCTTTATCCAGTGCTCCTACAGATACGAAGATTGCATGACACAATAATTATTCAATCATGCATTTGCATAGCAAGAGAGGCAGTCAAAAGACAATTTTAAAACTTAGCATGGAAAATAGCAATTTTGGCTTTTAAACAACAAATTTGAAGACTGTTGAGTGATCATCTACTAAACCTGAGTAGCTGTGTACTGATGATAATATGATACTTTCTGAAGTTACTAGGAGAACCAGGAACTGGAGGATCATCCACGCCATCAATGGTAGGTGCTGTGAAGAAGTGGCAGAAATCTGAACCTCAGAAGTCTCAAGAGACATGGAGAAAGTTGTCTGAGGCAAATTCAGCACTTGAAAAACAGTTCAATATTTTAAGCAAGCTGGCAAAAGAACAGTGGGACACATATAAATGTGTGATGGACAGCTGCAGCCTGCAAAAGTCAGAGAAGGTATCAGTTTCTCATATACAGGGTGGTAGTTCTATCTTTTTTATGATTGCCTATTTATTTTTCATAATAGTAAAACAAAAGCCAATATAAACTAATGGAATTTTGTGTAACTGTGAGATAAGATTATACAAACCATGCTAGTGATTAGTGAAATTTCTAAAATTCTATATTCATTTGCTTTCCATCATTTTCAGAGGTCATTTCCATTAGAGAATTAAAGATCCAGTTATTTCAGGAAAAATGAATCAGGTTCCATTTTTCATCTCCATTGATTATCTATGCTTTCCAACCTATGGAAAAACACAAACAATAATCGACATTCCAGAGTGATATCTAGTTTTTTCTCTTTAAAGTTGGAAACCCATAATTTCAAACTTCCAAGAGTACAAAAACATTCAGGTCAGAGAAGCGTTTAAAATTGAAAGAAAAAAAATGTAAATTCTGCTTATGTAGAAGAAAATGGCTTTTTTTTTTTTAAAACGGTTTTGCCTTGCCATAGAGTTCTCTAGCTTTAATATGCAAAACAGTTTTTGTAGAAAATGTACAAATTGTGAAGCATAGCTTTCTTGATACTCTTGCTGGCTAGACTTCTTGTTGTCCCTGTACCAGTGCTTACACAATGTTGACTTTTTCCCACCAATGGTTTTATGTTGATTGTTAGCCATTAATCATGATTAAAGTTACACACATTCAAATGTTAGTGACATCAAAAAATTGCTGCAATACCATTAGATTGCATAGCACATATACAGTAAGAAGATATTCTCAAATTATAAGGTTACTTAGTTATCCCAAGATCAAATGTTCTTTTCCTTTTTGTTTTTTGGACTTTTGAATTTTTTCTATAACCTGTGGAACTTCTTTATGAATTCTAATATCCAACAACCCGTGCATTGCATGTGCAGTGGATTGAGCAAGGTACTGAACCTAGACGAGAAGCAGTTGTGAAAGCTCTACTTGGAGCAAGAAATGCCATGCTTGAGATCAGAAGTCATATGCACCAGATGGGTGAGGCTGCTGGTGTTCCGGTAGGTTAAGCTTTATTTAATTTTTTCTGCATTTTTATCTTGTTTTTGCTCTGGTAGGTTTTATTGCTGTAGCAAACTAATATAGTATGATCATTTTATATCTCATGCTTACTAGCAAAGAACCATTTGCGCATTCATCTCTCTGATTGCTCTCAAGTCTTGTCTGGATCTGATCATGGGTCTAGACCTGATAAAGTCTCATAAATTCGCAAGAACAGGAAGAATTGCCATATCCCATTTACTGTAAACTTGTTGAGCCTTACAAAGGGCAGTGCACTAGGTGGTAAAGATGGTTTTTTATTTTTGTTATTTGTGAACTCACAATTTTGTAGATAGAGCATAAACCAGACTCAACTAGTGGATAGATATATATTTATTTTATTTAATCTCCTAAGTTACAAATTTGCAGATAGAGCCTGTATCGCAGACTCGACTTTTGGATACTACTATGGATATGGAGGGAGTTCTGTTGGCTGGAGTTCCTGGAGCAGGTGGCTTTGATGCAGTATTTGCTGTTACATTAGGAGAATCCAGCAGTAATGTGACGAAAGCTTGGAGTTCGCTTAATGTTCTAGGCATGTTAGTTAGAGAAGATCCTCGGGGTGTTTCTTTAGAAAGTGGTGATGCAAGAATAAAGGAAATCACATCGGCTATTTCGGCAGTTCACATTCAGTAAGGTAATATTACATAATGGTAGCCTATGAACTAGACCCACCAACATAAAAGTGGGAAATATTGATTTGATTTGGTCAAAATATTGGAAAGAAAGAGAAGAAAAACTTGTTATTGAACAGGCATGGCTATGATGCAATTTCTTTCTTGTCTTTTTTTTAAAAAAACATGTGATAAGACAGTGCATTAGGTGGAAGAGAAATATTTTGATTGGCACGTGAGTTTATCTGTCTTGTGTTTATTATGTGATGAACATGAGTAACCTAATATGTGTAAAATTCATGTGATGAAACTGTGTTTGTGTGTGTAGGAATCCCCAGTTCCCATTTAATTTCTTGTCAAGAATTGAGGATTAGGCTGCAGAGATAAAAGCAACAATTACCCGTTCAATCTGAGCCAAAAATGGCTTCATCTGGTCAATGCATTAGCCCTTCAAAATCATAATCGACAAGAACTTTTGATCCTTAAGGGTGTGTTTTGATTATTCTAAAAATATAGTATAGTATATTAAATTTTATTTTATTTTGTTTACTATTAATTTACTTATTTTAAAAATATTAAATGTTAAATTACACTATTGAATTTATGGAAGGTTATGCATTCGTTCCTTGTAGCATGAACTTTGGGAATAATGTTTTTTTACGAGAACTGCCTGAAGTCGAACAAAAAGGACATGATTTTTGGACATAGTTAGATTGAGGGATAATTTGGATCTCATATTACCCATATAGGCTTTTATGGCCTTCACCTGTAAATGAAAAAAGAAAAAAGAAAAAAAACTCAATGGTTATTGTAATTTGTAAATATTGTTCAACTCTTGGTTTTATCTTATATGTGTTCTAAAGTATCCTAAATTTTCAAATAACCAAAAGTTCAAATTTGATTATTAATATAGAAAAAATAAAATGTGTCTTAATTATCGGTAATGTAATACTTATAAAATTGATGCGGAACGCCAAAATTAAAAAACCTGAAACTCATTGAACATATAATATGGTATGAATATAAATAAAGATAAATCACTAATCCTAATGAACTTCCAATCAACTATATGAATGGAAAAGCATATAATAAGATTGATTTAAAATCACAAGAACGGAATTCGCCACAAAGTAAACATCTTGATAAAAAGACAAGCATTCCGCTCTAATGAAAATTCGTCCACATTTCAAAATGAATATCAAAAACTCGTCTAACACATGTGCAGCTTATTAATATTGAATTATTTATCCAAAATCATGCCACTCACCTAAAAAGATAAACTTTACTTTATACTTTTCTCAATTTGCGTCCAATTTCAATTTTTTTATACCAAATAGTGCGGAAATCCATTGAATTAGATACAGCACAATTCGGCTAACTCTCTATTCAATCTCCGTAATTTTCACAATTCGGCCCATATATACTTTTAGAAATTTCTTGAGTTTCTTAACCCTTGATCTTGTTATTGGTCCATTTCACATTACTAACTTATCCTTAGTCCCATTATAATGTCCCATAATTGTGCTCTCATAAAAAATTAAGGGTATTTAACTAAAATTTATCTTTAATTTTGAGTATATCATGCGCATTCATTGGATTTTATTGTCCATCCAATTATTGAAATTTGTTGAACCGTACGATAAGTAGAATCATATAAAATAGTAGTATTTTTATAAAACAATACAACACAACACCATACAATATAATGAAAAATATTAATCCAAGCATGGTATTAAAGTAATCTTTTTATCCTACTCAATTTTTTGGAGGGCCAATATTAATGATTGGAATCCTAGTACTTTATTGCCAAATTCCAGTATAAAACGAACTAAAATTTCAATTGCTAAGCTATTAATTACGAGAATAGTGAACGGAGATTTTTGAATGTTTTTTTTTTTTTTTTTTTTTGCAGTAGATAGTAAACTGTTTATGTTTTGTAACTATATTATTCACAAATTGAATAGCAACAAATTGTTTTGACGCACGTGAAGCTCTATATAATTAAGGATTTTTTTCGTTAACAAAAAATAATTTAAAAAACGGCGCCAATGGGCAACGGTCGTATTCATATGCAAGACGTGAAAGAATAGGCGGAACCGAGCAAGAAACACGCGGACGTCACGGGCGGTCCAGATCAACTTTATCAGTAAAATTGATGGCTTAGATCCACATTAAATCATGGGTCCCACCCCCACCTCTTCATCAGCAGAAGTGGGACCACCTGGGTCCCACTTGTCCTATCCACGTGCTCCACAAATCCACGCACTAACTACAAGAGAGTGAAAGGGCCGCTCTCCTTCGTTTTATTCCCACGTGGATTTTATAGAATTTAAATCTCGAAAGATGACAAAACGCCACCGTCTTGTTTCGTGTTGGCATCACCAATAAAAAAAATCCTGTGACAGAGTAACTGTATATTTGTCAGCTTCACAGCGCACAAAGTATCCAATGCTCATAATCAACCACCTACTTTCTCCGACTTCTCACCCTCCCTTAATTTTCATATTCTCCTAAATTAATCAACTTAATCATTCATTATTCGCTAAATTTTTATTTAAAATATTAACACTTTTTTACAAAAGAAAATCTAAATTTAACTATTTTTTCATTTAATAAGAATTTAAATTTCATTTTTCACCTTATTAAAAAAAAAAAAAAAAATCTTATAAGCGTATGTTTAACATTGAAACTTGCAGCAGCAGTTTAAATTTTATGATTTAAAAAAATACAAGTAGTATGGGATTGGTAATTTAGTTTATGTTCATAAAACGAGGCATGGGATTGGTAAAAGAGCAAACGAGATATTAATTAAGGCAAGTTGGTTAGATGCTAAGAATCTTATGGCCTACCAAATTCTGATCAACAACAACTAATAGCCTCACCTGACTCCATTTTTTAATGCTTCTCTTCTTCACTTCACTGCTTTACTAAATTTATTTATGTGATGGATTGCTAATGCCCAACAATAATTTTCATTTTTCTATTCAATTTTTTTAAAGAGGATTACACTTACCTACTGAATATTTTTATTTTAATTGATTTTGCTTTTTTATTATGAAATTGGTTCTTCAAAAAAATGGTTACATATTGCCACCGCCCATTGTAATCGTCGCTTCTACCTTCTATTTCGTCAGGCCACTAAGGATATTATATATTTCTTAGTTGTATTTTTAAATTAAATATAATTTCTAAGGGTATAAGACCTTACAAACTAAGCCCATAAGTATATAGTCTTATGAATTATCCTTTTGTTCTCGCTAATTTTATTCTTTTTAATCCACGGGTTGATGATTGAGCCGAGACAAAGATGCGTCGGGTGTCACGCCAAGTTTTAGCATGACATTGTAATTATAAAAAAAATAATAATAATAATTTTTCACTTAAACTATTTTGATTCTGCAGATGATTAAAAAAATTGTTCAATACTGTAAAAAAACTCGTTCATCCCACTGGCATAAAATTGGTTCACAGTTTTACGAATAGAATTTTATATTAAACGAGTAATTTTGGTTGAAATCGGGAGTAATTTTGTTCTTTTTTTTTTATATTGAATGTGAATACTCAATTGAACTTAAAAAATAATTATAATAATGAGACTAAATTTTAGAAAATGCATCTATTATTTTTTACAATGTGAAATATAATTTAAAATTTATAGATCATTAATTCGCATTATTTTTAAATATATGATTTTTCTATTAATATAAACATCGTCCTTTTTGAAACATTGTAAACATCATTATTCATATTAGTATCTCAATTTTTTTTTTCTATAAATACCGTAATATGAAGTATGTTATGTTATTGATTTTATCTTTAACTAGTTTAATCCCGATAATATTATGTTTCAACTTTTAAACTGTGATTCTATACTTTAATCGATTCTTAATGCTGTATTTTGAATTTCCCTCAAGAAAAAAAAAGTTGTATTTTGAATTTTTTTCCTACACATGGGTTTTTAAATTTTATATATATCGGGTGTGAAATTTTAAATTTGATAATTTATAATAAAATCTTATTTAAATCAAATTAATATCCAAAATGAAGCTAAGCTAATGAGTTTAAATTTGAGACTTTTATTTTATCCGTGGAGGATTTGTTAGATTAGAACGCAAGTCAATTATGAATTAAATAAAATACATAGAAAATCAATTATTGATATGTCTAACCTCTTTGTTTTTTAAAACGCTGTGTTTTAAGGAAATTTGAGAAAGAAAAAAAAAACATACCTAATTCGCTTTTTTTTTTTTTTTTGAAAGGCCCTAATTCGCTTTTTTGTCTCTATGAATAATAAATTATATATATATATATAATTCTAAAGTTGAGTTTTACTAAAAAAATGTCATTATAAATTTTATAATTATACAATATATAAAATTTTATAGCATTAAATGGACAAATACAAATTATATAATGAAATTGTGTTTTATATGAGATAAAAAGGTACATATAAAATTGATAATATATGCATATTTTAAACAAATTTACATTATATTCTTTTTTTTTTTAATTTAGTAGTCAATGAAATCTTTTATTTATGTTAAGGAGACTAAAAATGAAAAAATACATATACATATATAAATTATATTCACTCGTGGCTCAACCTAATTGAGGTAACCCACGAGTCAACCGAAATTATAAAACGGTTATGATAATTCGATCAATTTTTTAGCCATAAAAGATAATTTATTTTATAATTCGATTTAAATTTATTTATCCGATTCGTTTAACTTGATTAATCGGTGAATCAAACTGTAAAATATATACAAAGACGAATTTGAGCATTTTAAGGATTACTTAAAAACAAAAATCATAGATTGGGAGTTGTAAAGAGGGAAATTATTTACACTTAGAAATGGAAACCAATCAAACACTACGGAGTTGAATGATTCAAAACTCACTTTAAATGGCACTTTGGATTTCACTTTTATAAAAACAGCGAACTAAACTAACTCCTAATGGAGGATTAAGAGTTTCCTTTCTATGTTTGTGTGCTTATTTTTCTTGGTCAAAAATCAAACTCATACGTGAAGACAACGCCAATCATACAATACGTGATTAGGATTGAGGAATGTACTTTAACTCTAAGGCGCATATGCTCCTTTTTATAACTATTAGTATTAATTAAGTTAAAATGAAATAAATTTTATTTTCTATATTAAATAGGCATAAAAGAGAATATTAATTTTATTTCAACATATCAGCACTCCAAGATTATAATTGTTCGAAAGCAACGTCTATATATAAGTTTTATTTAAATAAATTATTGGGTAAAAGATATATTTGAAGGAACTCATCAAGAATCAAAATGTCAATATGCAAAAAGATGGAACAAAAGTTCAAAATTAAAATTAATGAATGCCAAAGTTTTGGTAGGTACTGTAATAAATCAAATTTAATTTTATATAGTTGTCATGTTATGCGCCTTTTCTTGTTCTAATCACCAGTAATCTTAAAGACGGTTTGTTGTTATACTTTGAGTTGTTTAGCTTCAAATTTTAGTCTTTGCAATTCAATCATTTGTGCATGATTATTTACATTACAAACAAGATTAAGAATATTTTAATGGTTTAAAATAATTGAATGGGGTAATTGTCTCCAATCAAAGCAACAAAGATCCTTTACTTTATTCACAATAAATCGATGATAACGTGTATTAAATTAATTAACAGAAATTAAAAAAATAAAATGGGAGAATGTTATCTATGAATATTCTTTTCCGTGGTAGAAAGAAACACAAAAGCTAAAAGAAGTAATGAATTAATAAATTAATTAACAAATTAGCTACAAAAAGGTGTTAATTACCCCTTCAATCTCAAAATTTCAAGAGTTTTTTTTAAATATATTGTACAAAAAAATTATAAACTAAAATTTTTAATTTTTTCCTGTTTTATGATGTATCATTATAGTATGTATAGTTGGAGTTTAGAAGATGCTAATTTGAATTGAAATATATATATATATTTGTTTATTTATAATTAAATTTTTGAATGGAATGGGTGGAAATTGAATTCTATCAATTGAAAAAAGAGAGATGTCAGACCCTTCACTATTTAAATTATATATAATTTTCAACATTTATATATTATATTACTACTATTAAAAAAAATAAAAAACTTATAAATTATAATAATGAAATATAATAAAGATGTGGAGTAAAATATAAATGAATGTACAGAAGAGAAGAGGAAAAAAAAATAAAAAAATAAAAAAACAGTATTAGTACCCTCGCACTAAGGCATAGAGTCAGGGCTTGTTTGGGGATGGGAGCACGTGATCACGTGGGTGAGTATCCATAAGAGCACTAGCCAATAGTGTGACAGAGAATAAGTGGGCCCAAACAGTGGCTGTGACAGTACTAAATCAGAATGATGATACAGCTGGATTCCTTGGTAAAACAGCTGGCATAGCATTACTGGAGGAAAAGAATATTACTTGTCCCAAGATCAGGAATGAAGGGGACAATGCCTAACCTCATTCCTCGCCGGCTCTCCCCTTTTAATTTATAAAATTACAAGTTTTTCATTTTATTCTTAAATTTTTAAAATATATACTCCCTTCCCTTCCCTAAAAAATGCACACTTTTAAGAATTCACATATATTATAATTACAAATTTATAATTAATATTTTCTAAATTATATAATTTATTTATATATTTTAAATAAATAAGCACATTTTTTATCCAAAATTATAGTCCACTTTCCATTTTAATAAGTTTAATGTTAGTAACTTTTATATTTTTATGCATTACTCTATTTTTTAATGTCATTATTTATAGATTTGAAAAGCAATTAAAAGAATTTGGATTTACGTTGACCACCGTTATATTTTCAAAGTATAATTAAATTTGATTTATATTGAATAATCAAGATTGTAATAGAAAAAATACATATATACTTACAATTCTAATTAAAATAACTTAATTCTTATAAAATAAAAAAATATGTATATGTTTCAAAAAGAATATGTCTATCTATTTGAAACGGGATTATTTATCAGAATTGTGTGTAAGAATAAAAAATTCGATACTTAGCTGGAATATTTCTATTTAATATTAATAAATTTATCAAAAATATATATGTAGTTTTTCTTATTTTCTGTTTGTGGTGTAATGGAACCTACTATTTATTCTTAGAATGGAGGAAACAATTGATAATGCGTGTGCTTTTATACACTTAAAAGTCGATTATTTATTTCAACTTTTTGGTTCTAAAAGTATTCTCATATATCTATTTATACAAGTTAAATTTTGTATTCATAAAATTCGTTAAAGTAAAATAAATTGCATTTTTTTCATTAAAATTCGTTAAATTTAGGACTTTCATTTTTTTTCACTTGTCTCAGATTATTTATTATAACTCACTTTTTTATAGTATATTTTAATTGATTGCACAATTTTCTAATTTACTTTTATTTAATATTCATTATTATCAATGAATATTAAATATTACTAGTATCTCACCATTTTCATATATACATTTAATAAATATAAGGATAAATTAATAAAAGTATAAATATATTATATTATTCTAAAAATATTAATTACTTTTTATTTATTTTTGTGAAATAAAAAGTGTGTATATGTATATGAGAGAGATGGAGTATAATTTTAAATTTGAATTAAATACCAAAAATTGATACAAGTATCCGCTCACTAGACCTTAAATGCATCATAAAAAGGACATTTCAGAATTGGGAAATGACATGGAAATGGTCAATTTATTTTCCGTCCACCAATTTATGTTACTGACTTGCTTCTTACATTGATTTAATGGCACTGAAAAATGCAACTGAAACATTATTAATATTACTCATAAATACATTTTACGAAAAAAAATTGACAAAAAAATGAAATTTAAATTTTATTTAAAACTGACAGATAAAAAGAAACGGATGGAATATTATTTTATGACGATAGACAAAATCGAATTTTCTAACATTTGAAAAATAATTTGCCATATGCCATTATAAATAAAATAATCGAAAAATATAACATTATCTCAATTGGGCATGAAATTGTGAGACGATGGGTTAAGCAACAATGCTTTCGACATTTAATGCTGCCTTTAATAAGTTAATTAGAAGGCAATAACTTATTTACTTCACACATAATTTCCCTTACCAATAAGTGGATGGTAGGTTTGTCAAATACTAATACTAAGACAATTTTAATTTTACTTAATCATTTAGTTTTGGTAAATAATATAATGTTTGGTAACATCTAATTAGATGCCCCAAATTGTTATATCTGTGATTTATTTTATAAATATATTTTTAAAAAAAGTATTAAAGTCCAGGTAGGACATCACAATTATATATAATTATATTTTGTTAAATAAAAATAAAATTCATCCAAATTCAATTTTGAACCGCGTAACTATGTTAGGATGAGAAACTTTAAAAATCACAATAACAATATACGAATCCCATCCAGTAAAATCAATAAATTCCACGCGCAAAATTCAAGCGTGTTCAACACCTTCTAAATATAGAAAAATGCAAGCAAAATAATTTACAGAGCGGATCCTTTATTGCTAATTCAGTTTCTCTTTCCTTCTCAATAGATAGAGAGAGAGGGGAGGAGAGAGAGAGAGAGAATCACTGTGTAAAAATTTATGCCAAGATTGCAGATTGCAAATATATAGGCATCTCATATCTAACTCTCTCTCATTGCTCTCTCTTCTCCTCCCTATTGATTTCCGAGGGAGGAAACGAAAAGTAAGAACCGTGTTTTCTTGAAAACTAGCCCACCAAGAACTGAAAACGACTTAAGCCGTGTCTTGATTTTCTGCCTGCTAAATTTTCTCTTTCATTTTATAATTGCATTGCCCATTTATTAATTTCATTTTGATTTGGGTTGTCTGTTCCAATTTCCAATCTCTAAAATCGTCTCTTCACTTTCCCTTTCACTTCCAATGCTCTAATCAATGCTATATAACCCATTACCCATTTCACACTATAGAAAAGGAAAGAGCCATTTTCTCTATTCGTATTCCGTCTTCCATTTCCGACCCATAAGCAGGAATCGCATTTCCTGTTTAATTAGTATAATGGGTCGTTTCCGACTACTGTCGGCCTTTTTAGTCTTTATTGGTTTTGCTCTTTATGCTCCGTTTTGCCTTGGGATTCGTTCTGTACCAGGGAGGGAAATCAACGTCGGAGATGGAATTGAACTGGGTGGGTTCAGATTCTCTGAGGCGCCGGAGTATCGTAATGGAATAGGATGCCCTGTTTCAGGCAATAGACGGTTTGTATCCCCTTGCGATCCTTCTTGGGTTCACATAGCCATGACGTTGGATTCGGAGTATTTGCGCGGCTCAATCGCTGCCGTGCACTCGGTTTTGAAGCATGCTTCTTGCCCGGAAAACGTGTTCTTTCACTTCGTCGCGGCGGAGTTTGACCCGGCGAGTCCCCGAGTTCTAAGCCAACTGGTCCGATCCACATTCCCTTCACTCAGTTTCAAGGTCTATATATTCAGAGAAGATACAGTAATAAATCTAATCTCTTCTTCGATCCGTGAAGCTCTTGAAAATCCATTAAACTACGCAAGAAACTATCTTGGCGACATTCTAGATCCCTGTGTTGACAGAGTCATTTACCTTGACTCAGATGTGGTGGTCGTCGACGATATTCCCAAGCTATGGAACACAAAACTTTCCGGGTCACGGGTCATCGGGGCACCCGAATACTGCCACGCCAATTTCACCAAGTATTTCACGGACAGTTTCTGGTCCGACCCGGTGCTTTCCCGGGTGTTCTCGACCCGGAAGCCTTGTTACTTCAACACGGGGGTAATGGTGATGGATTTGGTGAGATGGAGGGAGGGGAAATACAGGAGGAGAATTGAAAAGTGGATGGAGATACAGAGGAAGAGAAGAATTTATGAACTGGGGTCGTTGCCGCCGTTCTTGTTGGTGTTCGCCGGAAGCGTGGAGGCAATTGATCACCGGTGGAACCAGCACGGGCTAGGCGGTGATAATGTGAGAGGGAGTTGCCGGTCTTTGCATCCTGGTCCGGTGAGCTTGTTGCATTGGAGTGGGAAAGGGAAGCCATGGGTTAGGCTTGATGCAAAGAAGCCATGTGAGCTTGATCATTTGTGGGAACCTTATGATTTGTACAGAGGATATGGGAGTAACAGAGCAAAGGTGCAGTCTTTGGGATTTTTGAGTCCTTCTCAACCAGCATTGTTGGGTTACTCTAGCTATTTGTGATGATGGGTGGGTGGTTCTTGGCGATGATTCTTTTGATTTTTTTTTTTTTTAATTTTTTATGAATTTTAAAATTTTTAGTCTACACATTTGAAGAAATTCTTTCCTAGAGATGTGTACAGATTAGAAAAATTTGGATCATTGATGGTACTGGATTGAGATTTGGGTTTTATTATTATTATTTTTTTTAAAAATATTCATGTACTTACATGTGGGATTTCAATGACTTGTTTTAGGGTTCCATCACTATGGAACAATTTTGGTGGGTTGATATGTTTCTATGTAATTGGGGGAAATTCATAGAGAATAACACAGTTCTGCATTGTTTCATTTTTGTATCTTTTATTAATCTTATTTCTGTTGTTTCTCATTATCAAACTGTAGAGCTTAAGAAATTTACCATGTGATGTAAAATTATGAAATGAATTTAATTGAATAATATATGCAAAATTTGAGTGGCATTGATAAGTTGATAACACAGGAATGATTGAAAATTGACACAATATTCCTAAAGCCAAAAGGAAGAAGTCAGAAGAAATGAAAATGAAAATTGATTTTGTGTTGTGTCCATGTGAAGAGGCTGAGGCTGAGAGGGTTCTATTGAGAGGGTTCTCTCTTTGGGTTTATTCACGAGTGCAATAGCTTTTGATTCTTTATTGGTACGCGTTGGCCAAGTTTTAATGATCTTTAGAACTTTGGATTTGGACAATTCTTAAATTGACCTTGAATTTTCAATTACACTTGTCTTATAATTGGCATTCCAAATGCTGATTGTTTAGGGATTTAAAAGCCACCTGCCTATGTAGCCGTCATAGGTTGTAGCTTTAGAGTTATATTGTGGTATGTTTGAATTTTGGTATTGCAATTGCTTAACGGAGACGTGTGGTTTTACGGTTTTGGAGAGTAGAAATATGCAATGCTTTTAAGCAGATGGATTCTGATGGTGGGCTAGGGTCTATTTTTCTAAGGGAAGAAACATAAAAGTTTGATTAAAAAGTGAAGACTTTTTTTAAAAGGAGTTAGATCTGAAAAGGACATGATTGGTTCTACCAGAATATGTAATTTATTATTTTGGGAACATGGTGGTGGTGGTGGACATTACTCTAGTTTATGTGCAAGTCAAACAAGGCATGGGCTGCAATTCGATGGAAAAAAAGTGAAGATAATTAAATTATCATGACACCGTTCTCACCCAAAACAAAAATTATTCCATTTCCTTATGCCCTTTAATATGCTAATGTGAACTTCTTTAATGAACTTTAATTTAGCTTATTTTTTTTTAGTATATTTCATATGATATTTAAAATTCATCAATAAATTTTTTCTTAATTTTATAAAGTGACAATTTGAATAGAAAAAAAAAAACAATTAGGAGAGAGTAAAGTAATAGTACATTTATATATTTAGATTATTTACATGACAAAATATTTTTAACTCATCCCATAGAGAATGAATGGCATGGAATGAGTATAAACAAACACAACTCTAGATATTAATGCATTCATATTTGTAAATGAATAGACATTAACACCCTGTTTTTTCTTTTCTTAAATATTCTCCAAGAGATAATGGGCAATTAAATAAATAATTAACCTCCAAGATTTGTACGGATTCTGATAACATCCTGGCCTGTGATTTGAAATGATTTCTTCACAACATCATCAGGAATCAAAGGAATTGAAGTGAAAGAAGCAACAGAAGCAATTTGGGCCCCTGGATTTTGGCTACTAAGCCCAGAAATAGCAATAGCTGGTTTCTTCGAGTCATTATTTGCTAAAAAATGAATCAAACCTTTTGGGAACACAAATGATTCACCAGGCCTTAATGTTTGGGTATACATTCGGTTTGAAGTATCAGCAAAGCCCACAAGGATTGTGCCCTTAAGGCAAATAGTAACCTCCGAGGCCCGCGGGTGCCAGTGAAGTGGCACGATCCCATTTGTGGCTATATCGACCCGGGCCAGGGTTAGGCCCTGTGTGTTTATCCCTGGCAAATTAGCAACTGTTGTGAGGGTGACATTGAAGCCAAAAATGCTGGATTTTGTATTTCCAGGCTCGGCTAGAGCTGATGTCCAAAAATGGGCACAAGTTGCCTTTTCTGGGTTGATGCAAGGCACACCATTTATGTAAAATGGGGCTCTGGTATCAGCTACACAGTAATCTTGAAGTGGGTCTGGGTCTGGGTTGGCTTGGCCCATTAGTAGGGCCAGGATGATTAGTGAATTGAGGCAAGAAGAGATATTCATTTTTTTTTTGCCTGAATTTGGCACGAGGAAAATAGTGTTGTGTTTATATAGAGGATGGGTAGATGGTGATGTTCAATTTCAATTTTTTATTCAAAAAATAATAAAAAATAAGATTTTTTTTTTTTAATTTTTAAATAAAAGAAGATTGAGTAGCTTGAGAGCATAGAGGATGAAACAAGAAGGCAAGTTAAGTGGAATTAAGGTTGGGAGGAGCATTCATGATTATAATGGGGTCAAAATTGACTTTTTTGTTATTCAAGGAAGAGGATAAACATAATTTGTTTGGTTAATTTTGCTTATAAGATTTGTTTTTATTAAAGTGAATTATAACAACAACAACAACATTTTTGGTAAGTCAAACAAAAAAAAGCTTGAGTTAAGTTGGCATAGATTCATTCCTCTTATATATTTTTACTCTCTTCATAAATAATTAAATATGATTTTTATTTATTTAACATTACTCTCTGAATAATTGAATATTTTTGGTGGGATAGTTACTTATAGATTAATATAATTGTTTCATGATTGAAAATATTAAATATATGTAAAAAAAAAAAATTCTTATTTATATCTGCTCCATAAGTTTCATTTCATGAACTAAACTGATTGTAATGTGATTTATAAACTATTTTTTCATATATTTGCATAATTACTTATTTTAAATGACATTTTTTCCTCAGTTCAATGACTTTAAGTTAGGTATTTTGAACTTATCCTGTTACCTAGTTTTATCCTCTTTCTTGTTGTTGGTTTCTTTAAATTTTAATATGAAAATAAAAAATAACAAATAAGCAAAATAATTCTATATATCTTGCCCTATATTATAGAAGGCAAATGAATTAGATTGGACGAATTTAGACAGGATCATGAGTGCTATTATTTATAAATTATAAATTAGCTAAGATTCATATAGATTAACCATGCATAATGTTTAATAACATAATACAGACATTGAATTTATTACTCACTTAATTTTAGTTTTATCATCTATCATAAATTTCTTATGTACCTTCACAATTTTTCTCAAATTCCAACTCTAAATAGGATTATGGACACATTTGAACTAGATTGGTTAAAGTTAATATCAATGCATGAGATAATAATAATAATAATAATAATTATATAATATACAGTATTTATGTTGTGTATTGTATACCAAGCAATTTAGTGACAATGCCGATCATTGATTCATTCATTCAATGTTTTAATTGTTGAAGAAAGAAGTGTTAGCCTTGGAATTTAAGAAAAAGAAAAAAAGAAATAATGTTAATAAAGATAACTATAAGAAGAGTAGGTTCATTTGTGGTGGATTATGACCGTACCTTTAATATTCTTTTTTGAATTAATATTTATAATTCATGCAAATTAAAAATATATATTCTTCTAGAACTACATATGACGTCTGATTTTAACATGAAAATTAAGAAAACAGGTTCGGGGAAAAAAACAAAATTCTCAGAGTTGCTGTCGCCAAACGACATAATTAACAACAGTAAAACGACATAGTAATTCTCCACATTTGGATGGAGATGATGCTTTTGCAGTTCTTCTAACAACTATTTCATTTCCAGAAATTAAATAATGTTTTAAGGGGCCACATGAGTCTAAAGCTGGCAATGGCTGGATATATATATATATGATTTTATTATTTTTTTTTTTTAAAAAACCAGTCTTTTGCTTGCTTGACCCTCACTCTCACTCTCCATCTCTTATCTCTCTTCACTGTGCACTGCTCCCTACTTTCCATGGTGGGCCTTCTTTTCTCTTTTCCTATCTGATTTTTCATGGCTGATATGATCCCACTGCCTTAGCTTTTCTCTGAATTCTTGATTGGTAAAGAGAAATCTCAAATCTATTATAGGTAATAATAATAATGTAGGGTAAATTATTCATTTTATTGTCAAACATTTGGTTGTGATATCTTTATCTAATCCATCTTTCCCACTTTCTTTTCTTGTATACCCCATTAATTGATCCAACTAAAATCATTAAATTTCCCCTTCAATTTCTTATTTTTCCCTTTTTTTTTATTTTTTTTTACTTTTAAACTTGTATTTCATTGGCATGAATCTATATAAAATCTCAAAAAGGTTCAACCTTTTCCCCTTTCAGTAGAAACAATTATGATAACAAAAAGCTTAATCATTAATTATGGGTTGTTATCTTTGCTTTTTGATTATGCACGTTTGTGTGTAAGGTAATTGTTTTCTCTTGATGATTAGATTTATGATTTGGTACTTGGTAGTTTCCAGAAGTACCAGAAACAGACAAGGGCACCCATTTCTGTGATGAGGTTAATTGGTACTACAAATTTAGGAGGAAAAACAATATAAAATAAAAATGGAGAGAGATTAGATTGGCTTGGTACCTTTATGAGACATAATCACATTCCCATCTATGCTTTTTCTTGTTCACTGCTTGCATTTTTTTCAGGTTTTCTTTTTGTCTTCTTTTGTGAATATCTTATTCTTGGTACTGTTAAGTGGGATAGAATAGTTAATATTTATGCTAATCACAGGCGACTGTGTAGTTTGTGTTCAAGCTTGGTAGCCGTGTGGTAGCTTTGCTCCTGGTTAGAAATGGGCGAATCAATAGTGGCTGCTTCTAGTAATGAAGATAAGGTACACTCATTTTTTTTTAGTTTGATCTGCAAAAAGTGGCCCCTTTTGTTTCAATTAGGTTACCCATTGCTATTTTCTAGAAGTTATTTTCTTCTGTTAGATCATTGAGTGCTTTCCAGTTTGTGATCCCTAGATTACTATGCTGTTTGTTGTTATGAGTTGTCATTTTGTTTCTTGCTTGGATTTGGTTTTTGTGATGTACATAAACAGATAGGGAAGACGATTGCTTCAGATCGTAGTCTTCAAGTGTCGGTTTCATTTGGTAGATATGAGAACGATACATTATCTTGGGCGAAATGGTCAACTTTCTCGCAAAATAAGTACATGGAGGAAGTTGAGAAGTGTGCTACGCCTGGATCTGTCGCTCAGAAAAAGGCTTATTTTGAAGCTCATTACAAAAAGATTGCTTCTAGAAAAGCTGAGCAATTGGATACGCAGAAGATATTGGAACATGAACACCTGCATTCAAATGATCAAAATGGTGGAGATCCCACTGGAAAATCTTGTGAGAGAGATTCTGAATTTAATATATCCAATTGTGAAACCGCTCCTGAAGGAACTAAGCAAGAAATGAAATTGGATAATGAGTTGAGTACTGCTGATGCTGATGAGCCTAACGAAGATACTGCAATCGACGTTGAAGGTTCAGTCTCCTCTGTTGAAATAGCAGAACAGGTGGGTAAACTGGATAGCCTCACATCAAACAAGCCAGAAGAAGCTGCTGTTAATAAAGAAGGGGAAACTCTTTCTCTGGAGTATGAGGAAATGAAGGAATTGCTGCAGAAGTTGGACAAAGAGGCAGAAAGCATTCCTGTAATTAAGAAGGAACATGTGAAATTAAATCCTCAAAAGGTAAAAGTTCGCAATTGGACTGACTGGTTTTTACTTCCTAGAGGGCAACTCCTCAAGTGTAGATTGCTTTAAGCGTTCTTTAGAATTCTGTTATCTAATAAATTTTGCTGCTTCTCCCATTCAGATATCTCCATTGAGTAAAGTACGAGGTATGACGAGGATAAACAAGAAAACGGTGTCACCTGTTGCTAAATCACCCCAAAATTCCACCACAAAGGTCTCAAAGACACAACCAACTTCAAGCACTTTATCCCCATCATTGACTCCAAGAAAGAAATTAACTGGTTCATCAGTATCAAAGAAAAAATTTCCTTCCATTGGACAAAGCAAGAAAGTTGTTCCTAAATCCTTGCATATGTCTCTAAGTATGGATACCTTTAATTCTGATCCATCTCCCCCCACGTCAACTCCTTTAACAGCTACTAGAAAATCATTTATTATGGAGCAAATGAAGGATAAGGAGATTGTCAAACGAGCGTTCAAGACATTCCAGAACAATTTCAACCAGTTGAAATCTTCTGCTGAAGAGAGATCTTCAGCAACAAAGCAGGTTTCTCATCTATTAGCTTTATCCATGCGAAGGGGCTTTTTCATTCTACCATATAGTTAGTTGCATTTGGCTTGATAAATATCAAACTCAAATTCACTTGGGCAGGTTACCATGAGGGGGGCAGAAAATAAGGTTTCCAGTTCAATCACTCCACGAAAAGAGAATGCTGGGTAATATTTTGATTTCCTACCTTGTTTGGATGCATTTACATTTTTTGCTTATGTTCATGCTTTTATGTAATGGTTGTGTTGACTGAAAACCTGTGGTACTTGCTCATTGATGCTACATTTGCCTGCCTCTACATGCTCACTGCTTCAATTTAGATAATATGCTTTCAAAAATTGTTCCCGTGTATAAACTCCTAGTTTGGTTGTCAACCAAAACTTCAGTTTGGATGTTTGTATTTATCTAGCATTATGTCATCTGCATTTGTTAAGCAGCTTTTAAATATACAAAAGACTATAATCACGATACTGAATAACCATAGGATCTCAGGTCCTCTGTTCATTTGGTATCATCTCTTGTTCACAAACTCATAAATATCAAAGGTCAACTATTTTCACCTTCCATAAGTGACATTTTCCAATTCACCTTCTCAATATCTGCATTCATTATGCCCGTTTATCGATAATCTGTTTTGTCATCTTCCCAACCTAGGAAATTGAAAGCTGCATGCCACCTTTTTTAAAGTAATTATAGGCGTCTTTGAATGAGAAGCACTTTAGCATTAACATTTTTTACTCAAATCATCATAATGAAGAAAAGATTTTGAACCAAGGTTTTTGGTTACTTAACACCAAAAAGATTGTTGTTTAGTAGCCTTCCTGGAAAGTTAATTGTTGCATTGAATGTTTTTGATAGGTCTTTCAAAGCTGTTAGTATGGATAAAAAGACTGCTAAGGCAGCCCCATCTTCTGTTGGCTTGAAAGGCGATGATAGGTCTGAGAAAAGGAAAGAGGTATCTGTTTGTAAATTTCTCTTTCTCTTCAGCACAAAATCCGTTTGAGAATGCTTTAAGTATCTTTGAGGTATAAGGTCATTTTTCATTAGCTGTCTAATTTATGATCTCTTTTATAATTTATGCACATTTTTAAGAAATTGGAAGTAAAATCAAAAGCAAAAGAGGCAGAGATTACGCGTCTTCGAACAAAATCAAAGGTATGTTCCCACCAACTGAAAATTTTCATTGGTATAGAAGCTATACCTTTTTTGTGTGATTTTGCTAGGATGATTGGGTATTCCCCATATGCTATTATGACTGGATGATGTAACAATGCAACCATATTAATATCATCCAATGTGAATGATTGGCTTTTCTTGACACCTAATGCTGATGACAGGAAGAAAAAGATGCAGAGATTAGAAAGTCGAGACAGAGCCTTAATTTCAGAGCCACAAATGTGTCAGGTTTTTATCGGGGAACAAAAGTATCAAAAACCCCTTTAGATAAGGTATGGCATGCCTACGAATGAGTCCTTTCCACATTCTCTGGGTAAAGCAATCTACGTGCATTGAAAAGCAATTTAAAACATAACATGCATCACCAGATCTTTGCCTTTTCCTTCTTTTATCCGATACAACTTTTTTCTTTTTCCCTATATCATGTACCCACCAACATTTTCAGTCTTTCTGGAGATTTCTTTCATTATTGGGTAGAAGAGCTTAACTTTTAGCCTGAAGTCAACTACTATTAGTGTTTGAAAAGTTATCTGGGAAGGTAGGTGATGTGGAGGGGCCTATGGCTGCCTGGCTTTAGATTAAGTTTATTGTCTGTCAAGTGGACATCACATTGTGACAAAGAAACATGATGACTGGGTCGAAGTTAACACTTCATCTGATTCATTTTTATCAAAAAGCAGAATTTATTTTTTTTTATTACATCACAATTTCTGGAACAATGTGATTTCACAATTCATAGAAAATAAAATTGGGTAAGCATCATGCCTAATTAATATATGTTGGCAATATTTCTACCATTTCTTTTTTTTCAATTCATTCAAACTGGAGTATGTGTACATGCTCAAGCATTACATGTTGGTTAGGTCATTGTGTGTTTTTGCTCCCAATTAGGTGTAACGTTCTTGCTAATGACTTCTTACCTAACACAAGTTGGTCAACTGTGAACCATATGTCAATATGTACACAAAAATCTGATAAAAACCCATATGGCTTCAATTTTTGCAAACTGTAAATCTGGAACTATGATTGTCTTCTTTTGTAAGATTATTCATATGTACGTAAACTGCGATGATTTTATACACAGGAGGGTTCCAAGACACTTGGGATATAGCGATATGCATCATCTTCCTAGAAGAGAGAAAATCAGGAATTGCTGCTAATGACCAGCAATTGGTCAAGCACCCACTTTGGCTATTTCCACTTCTGAACACAGCATATACAAACAAGGGTAATACATATAGAGCAATTGCTTTTTAGTTAGGCCCTGCCCTAATAGTACTGCTCGGCAAACAGCAAAGATTCTATTGACCAGTCACCTGATTGTTGAATTCCCGCTAGAATGATTCATATGCCAATGTATCAATGATCATGTTTTAGATGGGGAGGGTTAAATGTTTTAGAGGGGGAGAAGTTGTTACTACTACCTTCTCCCTTGATCTGTGTCTCTGAAAGCTATGTTAGGTGAGATGATATCGTAGAATTGGTAGATATGTATGGACCATGTAGTGGATTGCAACCATATATTTGTAAGAGCATTGTGGCTTGTGGTTCTGTAATCGCAATAATTTTCTGTTGCTGGTGCTATTTTCTTTGCTCTGCAATTGAGTGACCTTTGCTGCCTGAAGCAAAGTCTTAGTCACCTTATATCACATTTATCTTGCCATCATGGCATGCAGAAGATTTTCTTATTTCCTCAGTTATTAAACTAGGAAAGTTTTCTAAACTATGTTTTGTTTCAGTGTTTCTAGGTATGTTTCCCTCCTTTTACCCTTTTGTGTGGAAATGCATTTATGGTCTGGAATATGAGATTGGTCGTATGGCTTTTCACATCTTGCTGTTAATAAATTTTTATGATTAGATATGTGTTTATCTCTTAAACAGTGCTAAAGAGACCCCTCATTCATAATTATGGAAAAACATTTACATTACCAGAAATTTTCAACATTCAGAATAATGATTAAAAGGAATTAATTGTACTATTCTTGATGGAGATGTGATTATTAGCATTTTTTTCTAGTTCATGGATTCTTATGTCAATGGTTTCCTTTACCCATTAATGCTTTATGTGAAATATTGTATTTTAATACTTTTTTTCCTTTTTTTTTATAATACATTTTGGCGAAAAAAGGTAAAATTTGAATTTTGTCGAATACTATAAATAATTTTTCTATTTATTTTAATAAATGCATGTTGCTTAAGATATTCATGAATGAACTGAATGTGGCATCATATAAAAATGGATAAATTTAAACCGGCAAAGCAAAAACTTGCTATCTATTTCACAAAACTTGGCAGGCTGTAGAAAACAATTCACTCAAAAATCACTTGAGCAAAAATCACTCACCTATAATTTTTACACTTCATGAATAACAAGTTAAAAAACTATATACAACAAGTAATTGGTTTTCTGCTATAATCAAATATCAGTATCTGATTCACTTGAACTACTCCTGGATTTTTCCTTGAAGAAGTGTTCAGGCAAGTTCGGAAATCTTGCCTTCATCCTTGAAGCTGGAGATTTCGGTGGGGAGCCTAAGTTCGAAGAGGGTGGTTCCGGTTTCCTTTTCTGCATATCTCGAGCGATTGCTACACAAACCTGATCAACATTATTTAGAAAATCATTAATTATGACAAACATTCCAAGTGGATCGTTTCCTTTGTTCTTTGAAGCTCCGGCTTGATAGTATTCTGTTGTTGTCCTTACAAGCTCCATAACTCTCTTCTGCTCATCCTTCATTATCTTTAGCTCTACCTCAGCTGATTCAATAAAGCCTTCCATTTCCCTTTTAAATCCTTCTTCCCCATCATCTTCACAGCTCGATCCGATCAGCTTAACTTCTTCTACTCGCGCAGAGAGAGCTGCACAAGTGCCTGCAAACGTATCATAATCAATCCGTGCTGCTTTCTTCACATTACTGAATTCAACACTTAGCCCTCCTACCATTGGTAATCCCAGCATCATATATTCCTTCCCTCGCTCCTCTTTCGAAGGGGATCTCTCGGCACCAAGGTTGCTGAGGTTTCGATTCAAGCCACGATTTCTATTCATAAGGCAACGTTTTCCCTCGGACCGAACAACTTCTTGCACTATAAAATGCAGCAGAGTAGATTTCCCATCTGTGCTTTTAACATCAGATAGCTTCTGTAGAGAAGATAGATCAAAAGCCTGCGCATTTCCTCTCGAAGTCCCTGCATTCATTCGGTTACCAGCCTTGAGGATTGCCTCTAAAAGTTTCATAAACAGCCCTCGATTTCGAAGCTCCTTGCAGCCTAATTCAAGAACTTGCAAAGATTCTTTAAACTGAAGTATCTCTGAATCATAATTTAGTCTGAAAAGCATAGCATTAGTACGAGTAAAAGCTGATGGAACTTCTTTCAAAAGATAGTAGAGGAAAAACTCTGCATCTGCAAGTCTATCAGGATCTCCATCGAAATTGAGGATTAGGGATTCTTCTTCTTTGGATAAAGCCATTCTCATAAGCTTTTCAAGAATGTCAGCATCTAAACCATGACCAATTCTTAGTGCATCAACAATTTCAGCATGAGTGACTCCTAATGTTTTCAGCACAATTGCTATATTTCTTGATTTTTTCGCATCGAGAATAAACATTGGTGCGCTTTCATTCCCTGAACTGCTCGGGTCACGCTCTTTTCTTCGATTAGTTGCAACATATCCAAACAAAGCTTCCATAAGATTATCATCAAACCTGAAATTTGCATAGATGAACAAACTTTGAGAATCGTCTACACTAGAATCCTGAATCAATTTGTATGATCAGCAATGCATAATTACCTGAAAGAGCCTCCGCCAATCTTGTCCCACACCATGGAATGATCAGTGTTTTTATTGACTTTATCCCAATGCAATGGCTTCAGTTTAATCTGATTATTTTTGTTTTCTCCACTTGAATTAGGCTCTCCTTGATCAGTCCCTGCATTTGGTGGAGGCGGCGGACCGGGTGGTGCTGGTTTCTTTGGTGGCGGTGGAGGTGGTGCTGGTCCTTTATTCTTTCCCGGAACTGCCATTAAAGGTTGCGGTGCCGGAGGAGCTGGTGGTGGCAGAGGAGGAGGAGGGGCAATTTCCGGTGCAATTTTATTCTGGCTAACTGGTGATTTCCCTTTAAGCAAAGGAATTTCTTGTATGGCTTGATGGTTTCTCCATTGTGGCTCCTCCTCTGATTCGTCTTCTCGCGTCGGTGAGGCATTGCTTTTCACTTCCTGAGAAGTGTCCTGTTTGTTTTCTTGTTCAAGCTTTTTCCAGTAAAGCACATCTAATCCATTCTCATCAACAATCTCGCTCTTATCATCACCAACAGACACATCAAGCAGATCATGAACCACCCCAGGCTGGCCTCCGCCGGAATTAGCACCTCCTATCCTTCTCCGGCGCCGTGCAACCTGCCTCTGAATGAACAAGAATAGCAAGCTGGCAATAACAAAAGTGGTGGCTGCCGTAGCAACCACTGCCTTGAGAACAGTGCCGTCCCAGGAAGAGTCGTGGTCTGGCGGCGGGGACAGTGATGGAGGTGGGGGTGAGGTTGCAGGCGGGGAGAAATTGTTAGGTATTTCAGGGGATGGAAATGGATAGAAAGTTTCAATATTTTGAGAATTAGATTGAGAAGAAGGGAAAGGAAAATTAGAAGAGAAGAAGAGGAGGAGAAGGAAGGAGGGGCATGGGCGGGAGGTGAAGTTCATGATCAGAGAGGAGCAGCTAGAATGATGAGATGATCGGAGAAAACATTGAGAAGCCAAATTTTGTTAGTTTTATTATTCAGTTAATTTGTTATGTGAATAAGATTGTTACTTAATGGGTTTGGTTTAGCTTGACAAATTCAAACGAAGAGTAGTTAGTTGGTTTCCATTTCGGATCTGGTAAGTGGCCAGGCCACTATATCTTATCTTCCCCTGCAAATCTTTTTCTTTTTTTTAGTTAATAATTAATCATTTATTATTTAATTAAATTTCTTCATTTCACTGGCTGGTGACCTTGTTTTACGTTACAAAACAAAATCCAGTATATTTTCGATTTTTTATATAATATAAATATGAATTTTGTGAAATGGTGGGTGGGAAAGATTGGAATAGTTGTATCTAATCTTTAACGTAAACCATATAAAACTATTTTTAATTAACCAAAGGTTATTTATTGTTAAAGTTATGTCAATCTGGAAATGATTAGTAGAATGAAGCTTCTTGTTATCTAGAATACGTCAACACTCCACAATCTGAAATGGTTGCAACAAAACAAACAATCAAAACCTGCACACGTAAATATATATAAACAGGCATCTACGAAAGGACAGTTGTTAATTTGTTTATTCATTAATAAAAGGTCTTGCTTGGCTAAGCTAATTCATAAAACAACATGAAATAAAGGTGTTGAGAACAAGTTACAGAGTTGTTCTTGATGCTCCCATCACTTCTGACTTTTTTTAAAATTGGTCAAATTAATTAATCTTGTTGACCCAGTTCTGTACGTGTTTTTTCTTAATTACTTTTGAAAGATTCAGTAACTCATACTTCGGCCTAAAAAAAACAAAAACAAAAACAAAGAAATCGTAACCAATAGAACCACCGATGACAGGGTGAAGAAGAGTTCAAAACACTTTAAGCAGCTGAAGCTAATTAGCAGGCAAGTATTTTCAAGTACTCAATCCTCTCCTATGAATTTGAAACTGGTTGATGCATTAATTTTATGAGCTGGAGACGTATTCAAGTATAGGCCATTAGGTTAGCTATTTATTTGTTAATTCATAAAAATAAAATTCAGATTATTTTATAAGAATAGGCATATTAAATAAAAAACAAACGTATATATGTATATATATTTGAAAAGTTAAAAATAAAATTGAAAGTCGGTCCATATTTCATAATTCACATAATCAGTCAGCTACCAACAACTCATCTTTATTTTCTGGATTTTCTGCAATTTTGGTTTCTGAATCTAAATCTTGTTCAACTTTAAATTACTTTTCTGAAAAGTCCCTAATACCAATTGCTGACATTTGACGCGTTTATAACAAAGCAACCAAATGTTATCCGTAATTATTGTGGAGATGTTCATGTTCTACAACTGGGATTTTAATTTGTTTAATTCTTAAAGGTTGTGAAGAAATTATAACAAATCTGCAATTGGCTGAATTTTCTTTGAACAAAATTGTTCTTTTCATAACTATTGTGATAATAACGTATTATAATAATAATGACAAATTTCTAACGTTTCTTAAACGGTGGACAATGAAATTTCAATTTATTTATTTATTTATAAACTGTGTTGTCATCACCATTTAATAAAATACAGATTCAACAATAAATAATTGGGATATTTTCTTGCTACTTCTTCACAATAAAAATATACCAATTTGGCCACCAACTAACAATTAAATGCTCACAACTGAGCTACAAATTTATAGTTACTTTTATCAAATTGATAATTTTATTTATTTATTTGAACTGATATATGACAACAACTTATTAACTTACTTCATAAAGATATACATGAGTCTAAAAAAGAACATCGCTTACTTTTAACAATACATAATCTAACTATTAGTGGGCCTCAAACACAACACCACCAGCCCATCTATAACACGAATCAATTTTTATGGTCGTTTAAAAAATTTTAGGCCCATCTCGCGATGTGGAATTTCAAAGATAAAAATAAATTATTCAGATATTTGGTAAACTGGATAGAATTGAAGCTGCAGTTGATGCTTCTTCAGGAATATTATATAATGATGTATTTTTATTGCATAATTTTGACATCTAATTTCCAGTTATATTCAAGTCAGGAATTAAGTAGAAAAAAATTCCATCAAAAACTAATGGAATATTTCCTGATATTTTGTGTATCCTACAAAATATTCTATTAATTCGAAACAGATTTTTAACAGATTTCTTGATTTGAAATATAGTAAACAATTAGATGTCAAATTGTAAAAATATTTTAGTCTAGAAATTAAATTATAAAATGGGCGAAAGTTTATAAATAAATTTGTAAGTAACCATTTCTTTTTTTTTTTTTTTTGATTAAAAATGTTTAAAAAATTAAAAATAAAGTCAAATAATTTAGCCCATTTTGCATTCTTTTAGCAATGGATACATCTTATTTATCATCCGTCTGTTTATGATAGCTTATTTATGACTCGTCCGACCTGCCTAGTTTTCCAGCTATATATTTAGGCTCAAACTGTTTTTTTTTTTAATTTTCACAGATGAAGATTGAACTATTCCTACCAATAAATGGGTAGTCTATTAAAGACTACTCTTACAGGATACTGAATTAATTGCGTACAGTGAAAATTAGAAAGAAAGAAAAGGAAAGAAAACCAACAAGGTTGGGAAATGGGAAAGCAATAAAACAAGTAGTATATATATTGTTAAATTAAATCATTGAAAAATCTCAAAGTGTGAATGGAAAATTGGGGTCCAAAGATCCTGTAATAGAATAGAGGATAATCAGAAATGTTGAAAGACGGTAAGAGGGGATTGGGTCCTTTGACAGCGGGGCATTGGGCAAGTATATACAGACAACCAGACAAACACTGCACTTCCACCCATACCGCCCCACCACTCAGCCTCTTCTTCAGGGAACATTTCCAACTGATCTTGCCCATTCACTATCCCCTTCATATATTCCCTTCTCTTCCATTATCTCCTTCCCCCTTATCTCTTCTTCACTACACATCTCTTTTTCAAATTAAATAAGAGTATAGTACAGAATCAAACCATGTAAGGTAACTTAATTATTATAATTCAAGACAAATAATCAAATTGGGATACAAAATTAGCCCACAATTATGTAATTTTACTCACCTTTTCAATTGCTCAGTATATATAACCGTGAGATTATGTGAATGTATTCCATGAATGCTTTAATTTATTCTTATATTACTATCCATGAAACTAGCTAATAATAGAGTGATATATAAGTACAAATTTACAACCGATATTAATATTTTGAAACAAAAACTATCTTTTTATGACATTATTTCATTTTTCATTAAAAAAAATAAAGTACCAATTGCGAAACTGAACAAGTTGAGAAATTTCCTCCATATCAACAGATTTGTATGTTGATAAAGAACAATCATCCAATTGCATATATACAATAATAGTACCATGTGTACTGAATAAACAATCATTTGATTAAGCGGGTTGGCACATTACTATACTCATTACTAAATCAACGTGAATGCCAATTTGATGGATATGGATGAGATTGTAATTAGTTCATTAATCAATCAATTAATTAAAACTAATATTGGATTAATTAACAGCAGAAAGTCCTGAAAAAAAGAAACAAAGAACACTTGAATAGCAACAAAAACCGTTAAATTTAACGGAGAATTGCAGACAATGAAAAAGGTTTTATCTCTTTTTTTTTTGGCCTTTTCTTTTCTTCTAATTGTAAGTGACAGGAAAATGATTTAGTCGGAGCTGCTCATTTTCAGCCGTCTGGTGGGAGAATCTAACGAGGAAGGAGAACACGGAGCCGAGCATGACATTATCGGGGGTGATGGCGATGGCGATAAACACCGCGACGGAGACGACGGCGAAGATAAAGAACACGGTGACGGAGAAGGCGAAGGCGAAGGCGAAGGCGATAGTGAAGATGATGACGAGAGTGACATCGGCGACGAAGAGAAATCACAACTCTCTCTTAACTTCCTCTTGTTAATATTATTGGAATTGTTTTGATGGCTTTTGAGTCTCAAATCTCTGGCGGTCATGTAATCTCTTAACCGTTTCACGTCTGATAATTTCACTGGCTTCACTATGAAGTCCTCTGCTCCTTCTTCTAAACACCTGTTCACCAAAATTCAGCTATTAATTTCCCAGTTCTCCATTTTTTTCAATTTACGATCACTTAAAATTTTGATTTTAATCCATTGCAGTACCGGTCGATTCGAGCCATCACGTTTTCTGATGACATGATTACTACTGGAATTTGTTTCAAGGTAGACGATTCCTGCTCACCAAACAAAATCAAATCGCATCAGTAATTTATTTATGCTCATAACTTTCCTCTGTTTCAAACTCTGTTTTTATAAAGAAAAAACAAGAGTAATAGGAAATTCGGTACCTTTATTTTCTTGAGCAACTCGTAGCCCGTCATTCCAGGCATACAGTAATCTGTGATAATTAGATCCACCTTCAAGCTCTGAAAATGAGAATTAATAGATTAGATCATCTAACAGCAACTTAAAATTGAGTGATCATACTATAAATTTTACTCACATCTAAGCCAACACAGGAGCTCCTCTCTTCATCTAATCCCAAGAATTGCAGAGCTCTTCTTCCACTATCTACAGCAGTCACTGCAAAATCCAACCAAACACTTCCATTAAGAAATTTCAATTACCTTAGCCAAAGAAAAAGGAAAAAGGGATTTTAAAATGTGGACGAACCTTTGCAAGAGGTAATTTTGAGCAAACGTTCAATGACTTTACGATCAACAAGGCTATCATCCACAGCTAAAACGTGAACTTCATCGTTGTGAGAAGAAGAAAGATCGAAGCTGTCGATCTTGTCAGACAGCCATCGGCGGGAGACGAGGGTGTTTCTAGCCATAAGCAAGTTTAGTAAATATTTCCTTGAAGCGGAGGGAAGAGAGAAAAACAAGGCTCCTCTGCATGTTAGAGGGCAAGTTCTTATACCATATTAATTTGAAAAAATATATGTAAATAGAAATAGAAATGTCTACCTGTCTCTGTCATTTGGGTGTCCCCATTGTGTTTCTTTGATTTTCTTTATTTTTCTCTCTCAAAATCAAATCTTTGCTTTCTCTCTCTAAGAAATCTTGAAATCTGCTTTTTTTAATCCAACTCCTTAATAACGCTGAGATTCTGAAATCCACTTTGGTGCGATCTCCAGATCAAAGTGAAAGCCACCCCCCCGAGAAGATATGTCATTCATTTAACTCGGATCATATCGCGATATTTAAAGGGTGGGTCAAGTTATCGGGATGGAGCAGGGAGTTGACCGGGGTCAATTAAGAAGCGCGCCGTCAAATCCAAATAGGGAAATGACAGACACGGAACCCGAACCCGCCCAACCGGCGGCATAGAGAAGAGTGGGATTATTTTCTTTTTCTTTTTCAAATTCGAAGCGTGAAATGTGAAAGGAGAGGAGAGACGCGTAAGTGCAGTAGTTTTGTTGTAATAAAGACACGGCAGCAGAATCTATTTCCTAGAAAGCCAATCTCTCTTATATTTTATCTTTTTTATTGCATGTACGCCCCTCCTGCTCCATCTTTGCTTTCTTTTTATTCCGTATTAAAAAAATTTCCAACTTTTTCTTATTATTCAATTCATAACTGCTTAATGAAAATATTTTAAATTTCTGATTTCTTTTTTAAAAAACTTTAATTTATATTATGTAAATGCATACACACACTGTAATTAATCATAATATATATAAACATTATAAAGTAAGGATATTTAAATGGATAGATAGGGAATCATTATTTTGCATTCAGTCCAAAATTTACGGATTGATCGGTACGATACTACCGTGATATATCACCTCTTGCCTAAATTATATTATACTAGCATTTGTTACATCAGAATTTATTTTTTTTTTAAATAAAAAAATAAAAAGATTAAAACAAATTAACAGAAGTTCAAACAAATGGCCCAATAATAGACATTGTCCAATAAGTTAAATCTCGCAATTTTCTTTTTAATCTAACATGCTCTAATTTTTTATACTACCAATTTTAATAGTTATTGATAACACAGCAAATATCATATGCCTTCAAACTCATGGAGTCGGCCCAAACGTTGGCAAGGCCCAAAGTCCACAAAGCGAAGCAAACAGGCACGAGCCCCAAGGAGGACCGATCAGACGACGTGACATCCCGTCCCATCAGCCGCCTGACACAAGGCAGTGCTCACCTCAACCTCCTGCTCGCTGTCACTTCGCCGGATACCAATTCTGACAGCCAGAGATCGCCCCCTAGGCACTCAAGTGCCCCTCAACATCTCTTATAAATAGCCCAGCCAGCGATGGCCTCAGGTATTGAACCTTGAGCACACTCTCTCTACAAGCTTTCTCTCTCTAGAAGTTACTGACTTAAGTTTCGGAGTAGTTACGCCCGGTCCGACCGGGTATTCTTCCTTTCAGGTCGCTCTCACCCGATCGGTCGTTTTCTCCCTCTCCAGATAAAGACAATTCAGGCTTTATCATTTGGTGCTTTCGTTGAGAGGCATGGCGAGCTCCAGATCAAATGAAGATGCGACCCCCATGAATTTCGACCATGATGACGATGACCGTGCCAACCTAGGCACCTCCTAAGGTGGGGAAAGGCCCATTGGCTTCCCAGTGGAGACCACCCCCCTTCCCGAAGCGAGCGATGCCGCCTTCGAGTATTCAGAGGACTCGCTTGTTACTGTCCGCGACATGCGCGCGATACTCGACAACTTCACCAAGGATATAGTTCAAAAGTTTCAAAAAGGCGAGATGCCTGATATTTCCGAAAGAGTTCGCGGGGATTACCCCACGGACGAAGACTTCGGACAAAGAAGAAATAAAGGGATCACCATCGGCGAACCAAGAACTCAAAGCGAGGAAAAGCGTCGCGTGGAGATGTCAGGACGACACGACAAAGGTAAAGGAGTAGCGTCCTCAAGCAAAGACTCTTCTTACCACCCCTTAGAGTCCTCCGCTTCCAGCGACGAGGACGATTCGTCTTTCTTGTGCACATCTGGCCGCCCTGCTTCCAGGAGTTCCCGTCAGGACCTCAGGTCAGCCCTCCTGAGCAAGGGAGACAAGTGGCTAAAACGGAAGCTGGAGCAATTTGGGTTTATGAGTCCTAAAAGGAGCGCGCCCGAAGGAAGGGCTGTAACACCCTAATGTATTACTTACAGAACTTTTAACGAAAACATGTTAAGTTACTTAACCTTATTAGTTAAAAGTCAGGGAATTTTTTTTTTTTTTTTGAATAGTACCGTATATATGAATAGTACCGTATACATGAATAGTGCCGTATATATGAATAGTGCCGTATATATATGAATTGTATTATACAAATAGAAGTCATTTAATCAATTAAAACGATAAAAATATTTAGAAAACGGAGTTACCAAACTCATTATATCAAACTTACAATTTCCTAAACTGACCTATAACTGTCCAGATTACTATTCATTTGATCAATTTTTACTTTATCGTGTATCATGCATTTACCATTACAAATCTCGTGCATTTACTTTTCTGACATATTGCTTGATATACCACACAAACATACATACATTAAACATGCGAAATCTCTACACACTTATTATATGTTATACAGATCCTGAAAATAATTACTAGATACTGACTCCAATATAAGACAGGTACATGCCAACTCTTACATACTTTAATCTCCCAAATTAATCTCCAAGTAAGCTCTCAAGATAATGTGAGGATGCCTTGCTTCCGATCCTAAAGCGAACCTGCACGCAGTTAAACAAACTACGTGCTGAGCATTAATAATGCCCAGTGGTGATTGCAATTCCAAAGATTTCCACTAAACTAAGTCATATGCATAAATATAATTAAAATGTGAATTACACATATCATGATTCCATTAGTCACTCATAAATTACTTATTTAAAGTCATTAGTATGCGTACCATACGTCAAATACCTTGATTACCATTTTATCCTCATTTTATACTAACTTCCCAATATTACTCTTAAACTTCTTCAAAATGACAATTATGCCCTTAGTTCATTTTAACTTTTCACATTATTTACAATTTTGCCATTAGTTCAAAATTTATTTCATCAAAATTACAATTTTGCCCTTAGACTTTTTATATAATTCTAATTATGCCTTTTTCCACATAAATATTATTTTAATCACAATTTAATCATTTTAATCACGTTATTACCATTTTGCCCCTGTATAACACTGGCATATTCTAAACACAGGATAAACGAGACGTGAACCCCAATAGGCTCACATAAACCCGAAAAGACCACAATTGATCAATCCGGTACATTCCAACCCGAAGAATCCCGAAAGATTACTCCGGTACATTCCAACCCGAAGAATCCCGAAGGATACTCCGGTACATTCCAATATAGATACATTAAATAGGACCATCATTGGCCTATAAAAATAGTGAGACGCCATGCTCACTCCCGCGGTCTTATGTCCCTATGGCTAGCCATTATATCCTGAACTAGACTTGACTACCAGCACATCACATAGGGCATTATAATATTATTTTCCATGTCATTAACATGTCATACATATTTTTCATGCCATAACATCATTTTATCTCATTCTTTTACATGTCATTTCATCATTTTACATGTGATCATCATGTATACATCATCACATATCATGTTAACACATGATACCATCATGGTACACATGTATATACCATATATACCATTCGGCCATCACATTAATTTTTCACCATTAATTCTTTTACTCAATTTTATAATTCTTTTAGGTCAATTTCATGTCAAATAACATCACCATACCATTAATTACCATGCAAACACATAAAAATCATGACTTTTCACATGATATACATTTGGCCATACATACATCACATACCATATGATGTTTCCACATGCTCTAACACATACTATTTATTAATTTACATGCCAAATACCATAGATCCATAATAAATATACATAAAATATCATGTAAACACATGAAATTCACATAATATACATTTGGTCATACATATATCACATACCATATGATGTTCCACATGCTCTAACACATACTATTTATTAATTTACATGCCAAATACCATAGATCCATCCTAAATATACATAAAATATCATGTAAACACATGAAATTCACATGATATACATTTGGCCATACATATATCACATACCATATGATGTTCCACATGCTCTAACACATACTATTTATTAATTTACATGCCAAATACCATAGATCCATCCTAAATATACATAAAATATCATGTAAACACATGAAATTCACATGATATACATTTGGCCATACATACATCTTTCCATATCTTTTTATTTTCTTCATTTTAATCATTCATTCTACCATTTTCAACATCCCTAAGCATGAATATAAGGTTATTTTCAAGCAAACATGCCTTAAACACATACTTTGTTAACAACATAACCTAAATCACATGTTCACACATGGAAATAGTTGGAATTTGCAATCACAAACCTTATATCCTTGAAACACACTTCTCAAGCTTCCTTTTCCTTCCCTTTAGCTTGATTGGAAACACCTTCACCTATTAAACATAATAGGTGTCATACACAAAAACGTAGATTTATCAAAAACTAAGCTTCCTTTCCCAAAAAAAACTTCATAAACGCCTTATTCACATCCTAAAGTACCCTTAGGAACTTTAAAACCAAAATAAAAATCTCAAAATCACATACCTCAAAATGACACCTAAACCTTCAAGCCTAGGTTTCACCAAGTTTTCCTTCACCAACCGGACTTTCAAGGGTACCAATAGAAAGTAGAGGAGCTGAACTTTAGTGGGGAAGCTGGATTTTAGGGTGATATGGAGGAAAAATGGAAGAAAAATGGAGTAAAAGAGAGAAAAGTGAGTTATGCCTTACTTAGGAAGAAGAGAACGATTTACAAAGAAGAAATCTGAATTTCAGAACATATTCCCACTTTTATCCATAAGTGAGAATGAACCGAACCGGTCCAACCAAGGTGATCCAACCGGTTTGGTCCAACCATTAAGTTTTATGCATATTTTGCAGTGTTTTTGATATTTTGACTATTCCTGACCTCATTTTCACTCCAAACCAATTCCATCATGTTTAAAATATTAAAAATAGTCTACCCACAAAATTTCAGCTCAATCCGAGTCCGTTTGAGATCCGGCTCGCTTAAACCGGTCTAATTCGGTTCAATCCGGTCTGCCGTAGAATAAAATTATAAAGCTGTCAAAAATTTCTAAATATTATTCTAAACATTTTATCCTCTTATAGTAGACTCATTTATCCACTCTAACTATTTTTAAAAATTCGGTCAAATTTCAGTCAACGCTTAATCCTATTGAACCGAACCAGAGAACTTCAGACTGACTTTCAGGGGCTTATATGACCTCATTTTTTACACCAAATTATACCAGTATACTGCACTCATTATTCTCTTTCTGATCATAAAAATGAAAATTTTTCGAGTACTATTCACCCCTGAATTCACTATTCATGGGACCCACAGTTACTGTTCATATCACTATTCATGGGCCACACAGTACTGTTCATTGATGACATCAGCGCTTATATCATGCTTATGTAAGCGCTTATGTCATCGATGATGTAAGCGCTTACATCATCATGACGTCATGCTGATGTCATCGTGGGTCCCACTTACTATTTACTATTCACTGTTCACGCTCACTATTCACTATTCACGTGGGCCCCAATTTCACTATTCATTGAAGTTGTTATTTTTGGCCCAAAACACAAAAATTCACTCATGCACACTCTAATGCTGTGAAACTAACAACAGAAATTTCAGAAAATTCAAAAATAATTCTAAGGTGATATGCAGGCCATTACAATTCTCCCCTACCAATAAAAATTTCGTCCTCGAAATTTACCTGTGCCAAATAGTTGGGGATACTGTTGCCTCATTGTCTCCTCGGGTTCCCATGTCGCTTCCTCGACATTGTGGTGATTCCAGAGGACCTTCACTAAAGGGATCTGCTTGTTCCTAAGCTGCTTTACCTCACGAGCCAATATCTTAATTGGGTACTCCTCATATGTCATGTCAGGCTGAACACGAACCTCTTCAGGCTTGATGACATGACTGGGATCTGAACGGTACCTTCGAAGCATAGAGACATGAAAGACATCATGAATTTTCTCTAATTCTTGTGGAAGCTTCAGTTTGTAAGCCACTGGTCCAACCCGCTGAATGATTTCATAAGGGCCAATGAACCTCGGACTCAGTTTGCCTTTCTTTCTAAATCTCAGAATCTTCTTCCATGGAGAAACTTTCAGAAATACTTTGTCCCCCACTTGGAACTCTATATCTTTCCTCTTCAAATCTGCATAAGACTTCTGTCGATCCATAGCTTCTTTTAGTCTATCTTTAATCACTTTGACCTTTTCTTCAGTTTCTTGAATCAAATCTAAACCCACAATCTTGCTTTCACTGAGTTCTGCCCAACAAAGAGGAGTTCTACACTTTCTTCCATATAAAGCTTCATATGGAGCCATCTTAATGCTTGACTGGTAACTATTGTTATAGGTAAACTCCGCTAAAGGCAAATACCTTTCCCAACTGTTATCAAACTCAAGCACACAACATCTCAGCATATCCTCCAAAATCTGGATCACACGCTCAGATTGACCATCAGTTTGAGGATGAAAAGCTGTGCTGAAATGCAATCTGGTTCCCAAAGCTTCCTGTAGCTTCTTCCAAAACTGAGAAGTAAACCTCGGATCACGATCAGAAATGATGGATGAAGGAATTCCATGCAATCTGACAATCTCACCAATGTACAGATTAGCCAACTTGGACAATGAGTAGTCCATTCTAATGGGCAAGAAATGAGCTGACTTAGTGAGTCTGTCAACAATGACCCACACTGCATCATGCTTCTTCCTGGAGAGAGGGAACCCAGCCACAAAATCCATAGTTATCCTATCCCATTTCCATTCAGGAATGACAATAGGCTGAAGCAAACCAGAAGGAACTTGATGTTCTGCCTTGACTTGCTGACAAATCAAACATTTACCCACAAATTCTGATACATCACGTTTTATACCAGACCACCAAAATTGTTTCTTCAAATCCTGATACATCTTATTACTACCAGGATGCATCGCAAAGCTACTATGATGAGCTTCTGACAGAATATTCTTTCTTAAATCATCTTGATCAGGCACACACAAACGCTGCTTGTAATACAATCCATCATCTGAACCCAAAGAATAATCGCTGACATGACCATCTCGAATCTGAGATACAATAGCAGACAATCTGTAATCATTCTTCTGAGCATCAATCACTTTTTGAAGAAAATTTGGCTTAACTATCAATTCTGCAATCAAAGCACCATCATTTGAAACATTCAAGCTCACATTCATAGCTCGAAGAGAAGCCATGAATTTCCTACTGAGGGCATCTGCTACCACATTAGCCTTACCAGGATGATAGTCAATGAAGCATTCATAATCCTTGATCAATTCTAGCCAACGTCTCTGTCTCAAGTTAAGCTCCTTTTGAGTAAGCAAATACTTGAGACTCTTATGATCAGTGTAAATATAACATTTCTCGCCATACAGGTGATGTCTCCAGATCTTTAAAGCAAAAACAATAGCAGCCAACTCAAGATCATGAGTAGGATAATTTTTCTCATGTGTCTTAAGCTGTCGGGAGGCATATGCAATCACCTTTCCTTCCTGCATCAGAACACAGCCCAAACCATTCTTGGAGGCATCACTGTAGATCACAAAATCTTTACCAGGTTCAGGTTGCACTAAAACTGGAGCTTCTGTTAACATACACTTCAGCTTCTCAAAGCTTTCTTGACATTTATCCGACCATGCAAACTTAACATTCTTTTGTAATAACCTGGTCAAAGGAACTGCAATAGAAGAAAAACCCTTAACAAATCTCCTGTAGTATCCTGCCAACCCAAGGAAACTTCGAATCTCAGTCACATTCTTAGGCGTCTTCCACTGAAGAATAGCGTCAATCTTTTTAGGATCGACTTTAATACCATCTGCTGAAACCACATGACCCAAAAATGAAACCTCATTCAGCCAAAATTCACACTTACTGAACTTGGCATATAGCTGCTTGTCTCTTAAAGTCTGCAAAACTATTCTTAAATGTTCATCATGCTCCTCAGGAGTCTTTGAATACACCAAAATATCATCAATGAAGACTACTACAAAACGATCCAAATAGGGATGGAAGACCCTATTCATTAAGTCCATGAAAGCTGCAGGAGCATTCGTCAATCCAAAAGGCATGACCATAAACTCATAATGACCATACCTTGTGCGAAAAGCTGTCTTGGACACATCTGACTCTTTAACCTTCAACTGATGATAACCAGATCTCAAATCAATCTTCGAAAACACACCAGCATCTTTCAACTGATCAAACAAATCATCAATCCGTGGCAAAGGATACTTGTTCTTTATGGTCACCTTATTCAGTTGCCTGTAGTCAATACATAACCGAAGTGATCCATCCTTCTTTTTCACAAAGAGGACTGGAGCTCCCCAAGGTGAAACACTTGGTCTGATAAAACCTTTATCAAGCAACTCTTGTAACTGGATCTTCAATTCTCTGAGTTCTGTGGGTGCCATTCTGTAAGGAGCAATAGAGATCGGTGCAGTACCAGGTACTAAATCAATGGTGAACTCTATTTCTCTATCAGGTGGCAACCCCGGAAGGTCTTCAGGAAAGACATCCTGAAACTCTCGAACAGTAGGTACATCTGAAACTTTAAGTTCTTCCTTTTTAGCCTCAATTGTATAACAAAGATAAGCCACACAACCTTTTCTAATAAACTTTTTAGCTGCAGTGGCGGAAATCGCATTTGAGAGAAAATCTGATCTTTCACCCACAACGACTACCTCCTGACCATCTGCGGTCTTAAGGGTTACTCTTTTACTCTCACAATCAACATTAACACGGTAAGCAGTCAACCAATCCATACCCAAAATCACATCAAACTCTCGGAAGGGGAGGTCAATCAGATTGGCAGAAAATACATAACCATGAATACTAATAGGACAATCTCTATAAACTTTATTCACTATCACACTATCCCCAAGAGGATTGCTGACTAAGATATCCTGGTCTAACTGACAATCATGCAACCCTTTATCCCGTGCAATCTCAGTGCTAATATAAGAATGTGTGGAACCAAGATCAATCAAAGCATAAACTGAATGAGAAAACAAAGAGAATTTACCAACAATGACATCTGAGGCATCACCCTGTTCACGAGCTCTAACAGCATATACTAGTCCAGTGTTATGACCCTGAGGTTGTTGTACTGAAGGACCTGAAATGGCCTGTGGAGGAGCTACTCCCCTACCACGTCCTCTCTGAGGGGCTGACCTTCCACCCGAAGCTGGTGATACTATAATAGATGGCTGGCCCTCCGGACAATCTCTGATCTGGTGTTCCTGGGACCCACATTTGAAACAAGCCCCATTCAGATATCTGCACTCGCCCAAATGGAACTTCTTGCAATGGACACACTGAGGAATTGACTCTCGTCCTCTACTCCAGGGTGCACTAGCTATAGATGTGACTGGAGTACTGCTACCGACTGGCTTCTTCTGAGTAATAAAAGGTGCTACTGATGCACGGCTTTGTGATGGAGGAGGGCCTCGAGACTTCTTACCCTGGCTAGGAGCACCTGAAGACTGTCCTGGCTGTCTCTTCTGCCTGAATCTGGATTGTCTATCTTCCTCATCTGACATAATAGTCTCAACTCTGAGTGATGCCTTAACAAGGGATCTCATATTGGTGTGTCTTTCAGAACCTAAATCCAGTCTAATTTTGTTGTGCAAACCTCGCTCAAATCTATCACACAATTTCTGCTCAGTCATGGAATCATCGTCCAGGTAGCCGCTAAGGCGCTCAAACTCTCTCTCATATTCAGTGACTGATCTGCTCCCCTGCCTAAGTCGCCAGAAAGCATCTTGCATAGAAGATCTATACTCAGAACCAATATACTTCAGCTCGAACTGAGATAGGAAAAACTCCCATGTAATCTGGTCAGCTGGAGTATGCTTACGGAGTGAACTCCACCAAGTATAAGCTGGACCCTGAAGAAGGGCTATAGCTCCCTTTAACATCTCCTCAGGTGGGCTCTGAGTTATCTCAAACATTCTCTTCAACTTGAATAACCATTCCTCAGCCTGTACTGGAGTTAACTGATCTCTACCATAAAAATCTTCAGCTCCTAATTTCTTAAGCTGCTCAAGAATAGGTCTCCTACTAGATGGAGCTGACTGAGGCTCAACATTTTGTGGCTGTTGTTGCTGCTGAGCTTGCATAAACTGGTAAAAATTCGTCATCATGACCATAAAGTCTGGTTGCTGGGGAGGAGGAGGCACAACTGGAGGGGTCTCCTGACGTCGATGTGACCTTGACTGTCTCATGCTATCTGATGCGGCACTCTCCACATCACTATCACGACGACCTTCATCTGATGCCATACTCGAAATCTAACATAAGGAGCAAGCATACATTAACCTCACATATTTATACTTTTCAAAAATTAATTGGCATGTACATATACTTATACTATTCCCATTGACCCACTCCGATCTTAGAACCACCTAAACCGGAGCTCTGATACCACTAACTGTAACACCCTAATGTATTACTTACAGAACTTTTAACGAAAACATGTTAAGTTACTTAACCTTATTAGTTAAAAGTCAGGGAATTTTTTTTTTTTTTTTGAATAGTACCGTATATATGAATAGTACCGTATACATGAATAGTGTCGTATATATGAATAGTGCCGTATATATATGAATTGTATTATACAAATAGAAGTCATTTAATCAATTAAAACGATAAAAATATTTAGAAAACGGAGTTACCAAACTCATTATATCAAACTTACAATTTCCTAAACTGACCTATAACTGTCCAGATTACTATTCATTTGATCAATTTTTACTTTATCGTGTATCATGCATTTACCATTACAAATCTCGTGCATTTACTTTTCTGACATATTGCTTGATATACCACACAAACATACATACATTAAACATGCGAAATCTCTACACACTTATTATATGTTATACAGATCCTGAAAATAATTACTAGATACTGACTCCAATATAAGACAGGTACATGCCAACTCTTACATACTTTAATCTCCCAAATTAATCTCCAAGTAAGCTCTCAAGATAATGTGAGGATGCCTTGCTTCCGATCCTAAAGCGAACCTGCACGCAGTTAAACAAACTACGTGCTGAGCATTAATAATGCCCAGTGGTGATTGCAATTCCAAAGATTTCCACTAAACTAAGTCATATGCATAAATATAATTAAAATGTGAATTACACATATCATGATTCCATTAGTCACTCATAAATTACTTATTTAAAGTCATTAGTATGCGTACCATACGTCAAATACCTTGATTACCATTTTATCCTCATTTTATACTAACTTCCCAATATTACTCTTAAACTTCTTCAAAATGACAATTATGCCCTTAGTTCATTTTAACTTTTCACATTATTTACAATTTTGCCATTAGTTCAAAATTTATTTCATCAAAATTACAATTTTGCCCTTAGACTTTTTATATAATTCTAATTATGCCTTTTTCCACATAAATATTATTTTAATCACAATTTAATCATTTTAATCACGTTATTACCATTTTGCCCCTGTATAACACTGGCATATTCTAAACACAGGATAAACGAGACGTGAACCCCAATAGGCTCACATAAACCCGAAAAGACCACAATTGATCAATCCGGTACATTCCAACCCGAAGAATCCCGAAAGATTACTCCGGTACATTCCAACCCGAAGAATCCCGAAGGATACTCCGGTACATTCCAATATAGATACATTAAATAGGACCATCATTGGCCTATAAAAATAGTGAGACGCCATGCTCACTCCCGCGGTCTTATGTCCCTATGGCTAGCCATTATATCCTGAACTAGACTTGACTACCAGCACATCACATAGGGCATTATAATATTATTTTCCATGTCATTAACATGTCATACATATTTTTCATGCCATAACATCATTTTATCTCATTCTTTTACATGTCATTTCATCATTTTACATGTGATCATCATGTATACATCATCACATATCATGTTAACACATGATACCATCATGGTACACATGTATATACCATATATACCATTCGGCCATCACATTAATTTTTCACCATTAATTCTTTTACTCAATTTTATAATTCTTTTAGGTCAATTTCATGTCAAATAACATCACCATACCATTAATTACCATGCAAACACATAAAAATCATGACTTTTCACATGATATACATTTGGCCATACATACATCACATACCATATGATGTTTCCACATGCTCTAACACATACTATTTATTAATTTACATGCCAAATACCATAGATCCATAATAAATATACATAAAATATCATGTAAACACATGAAATTCACATAATATACATTTGGTCATACATATATCACATACCATATGATGTTCCACATGCTCTAACACATACTATTTATTAATTTACATGCCAAATACCATAGATCCATCCTAAATATACATAAAATATCATGTAAACACATGAAATTCACATGATATACATTTGGCCATACATATATCACATACCATATGATGTTCCACATGCTCTAACACATACTATTTATTAATTTACATGCCAAATACCATAGATCCATCCTAAATATACATAAAATATCATGTAAACACATGAAATTCACATGATATACATTTGGCCATACATACATCTTTCCATATCTTTTTATTTTCTTCATTTTAATCATTCATTCTACCATTTTCAACATCCCTAAGCATGAATATAAGGTTATTTTCAAGCAAACATGCCTTAAACACATACTTTGTTAACAACATAACCTAAATCACATGTTCACACATGGAAATAGTTGGAATTTGCAATCACAAACCTTATATCCTTGAAACACACTTCTCAAGCTTCCTTTTCCTTCCCTTTAGCTTGATTGGAAACACCTTCACCTATTAAACATAATAGGTGTCATACACAAAAACGTAGATTTATCAAAAACTAAGCTTCCTTTCCCAAAAAAAACTTCATAAACGCCTTATTCACATCCTAAAGTACCCTTAGGAACTTTAAAACCAAAATAAAAATCTCAAAATCACATACCTCAAAATGACACCTAAACCTTCAAGCCTAGGTTTCACCAAGTTTTCCTTCACCAACCGGACTTTCAAGGGTACCAATAGAAAGTAGAGGAGCTGAACTTTAGTGGGGAAGCTGGATTTTAGGGTGATATGGAGGAAAAATGGAAGAAAAATGGAGTAAAAGAGAGAAAAGTGAGTTATGCCTTACTTAGGAAGAAGAGAACGATTTACAAAGAAGAAATCTGAATTTCAGAACATATTCCCACTTTTATCCATAAGTGAGAATGAACCGAACCGGTCCAACCAAGGTGATCCAACCGGTTTGGTCCAACCATTAAGTTTTATGCATATTTTGCAGTGTTTTTGATATTTTGACTATTCCTGACCTCATTTTCACTCCAAACCAATTCCATCATGTTTAAAATATTAAAAATAGTCTACCCACAAAATTTCAGCTCAATCCGAGTCCGTTTGAGATCCGGCTCGCTTAAACCGGTCTAATTCGGTTCAATCCGGTCTGCCGTAGAATAAAATTATAAAGCTGTCAAAAATTTCTAAATATTATTCTAAACATTTTATCCTCTTATAGTAGACTCATTTATCCACTCTAACTATTTTTAAAAATTCGGTCAAATTTCAGTCAACGCTTAATCCTATTGAACCGAACCAGAGAACTTCAGACTGACTTTCAGGGGCTTATATGACCTCATTTTTTACACCAAATTATACCAGTATACTGCACTCATTATTCTCTTTCTGATCATAAAAATGAAAATTTTTCGAGTACTATTCACCCCTGAATTCACTATTCATGGGACCCACAGTTACTGTTCATATCACTATTCATGGGCCACACAGTACTGTTCATTGATGACATCAGCGCTTATATCATGCTTATGTAAGCGCTTATGTCATCGATGATGTAAGCGCTTACATCATCATGACGTCATGCTGATGTCATCGTGGGTCCCACTTACTATTTACTATTCACTGTTCACGCTCACTATTCACTATTCACGTGGGCCCCAATTTCACTATTCATTGAAGTTGTTATTTTTGGCCCAAAACACAAAAATTCACTCATGCACACTCTAATGCTGTGAAACTAACAACAGAAATTTCAGAAAATTCAAAAATAATTCTAAGGTGATATGCAGGCCATTACAAGGGCCCCCAAAAGCAAGGCCTCCCCATTCTGCAAAGAAATCATGGAGTTCAAGATGCCCTCCAAATGGAGAAAGTTCCGCATGGGTAAGTATACAGGTAACACCGACCCCACCGTCCATATAGCTAAATTTTTGCTAAAAGTGCAGGCATGTAGCCACGATGAAAGGGCCATATGCTGAATCTTCCCCAGCACGCTTAGGGGGAGAGCAGTGAGATGGTTCTGGCAGCTCCCCGAGGGGTCGGTCGCCTCTATATGGCAGATTAAAGAGCTTATCGCCGAGCAATTTGGGACTGCAGCGCTCACGTCCGAGCCGGCTGACGGCACGGACGGTTCTTACAGACGAGCCGATGAAAGCCTAAAAGATTATGTTGATCGGCTCCAGGCCACTGTCGCGGTAATAAAGAGCTTAAGCGAGCGAGTGGCGATGACTGCCCGTGCGAAATGCTCTCCTGAGCGCCCTTCACCTCAGCATGCACCGACACCAACCCCATTGGATTTTAGTGACCTGATGGATTGGGCCGAACGGAACACCCGAAAGGAGGAAGCCAGGAGAACAGGCAGAGCCAGACCAGCTAGTGTAATGAGCAGGCTCCAGTATCCGGATGGACGCCCATTTATGAGAGGGAGAGTAGCCGACCGGCTCGGGAGTCCGCAACGCAGAAGCAGGGGAAAGAGAACAGAAAGCGAATCTTCAGGAAAGACGGGGGATCTAACGCCTTAAGGCTTCACCCCGCTAAATACAAGACCCTCCAGAGTACTAACGTGGATGGAAAAGAACCACCACACAATTAACTGGCCCAAGAGGATGTCAAACCGGAGCAGGCACAGGAGAAACGAAAGTCTGTACTGTGAATTCCACAAACACGTTGGCACCCCACCGACGAATGTAACTCACTGCTCAAGGAAATTGAGTACCGGATACAAAGAGTCGCTCTTCAAAGATTCATCCGACCGGTCAAAGGGGCAATTCCCTGTAGACGACCGAACCCTAAGCCCCGCTACAGCTCGGATGAGGATGAGGACGAGGAGCGACGGAATCCCCGAAGCGCCGGCCCAAGTAGGTCGAACGCAGGTACGATACTTGTTATTTCAAGAGGATCGGCCTACGCGGAGGAGCTCCATAAAAAGAAGAGGGGGAAGGGAGTATACCTCTCCCAGGCAGTCAAGCAGTCCATGCCTGTTACGGTGTCCAGCAAGGACGCCAGGGATATTGTGCTTCCCCATGAGGACACACTTGTCATCAGGGCACGCGTTAACAACTTTGATGTTAGGCGGATCCTGGTAGACAACGGCAGCGCCGTGAACGTGCTCACCCTGCAAGCATACAAGGCGATGGGACTACCGATCGGAAAACTAAAGCCAAACGCCACGCCGCTGATCGGCTTAGGCAACGCTACCGTCCCTGTAGTCGGATCGGTTGAGTTCTTCGTTGTGCTCAGACAGGAGGCGACGGTCCACACTTGCAAGGTAAACTTTATGGTAATTGATTTAATATTTGCCTATAATGCCATCTTTGGCAGGCCCTTGCTCGTGCAAACAGGAGCCGTCACCAGTGTTCGGTACATGGTGATGAAGATCCCATCAGGGAATGGTGTTGCCATCGTGAGAGGGGACCAAAAAGCGTCCCGAGAAGCCAACGTCATCAAGCAGCAAAAAGAAGCTTGTTAATCAAGCCCTATGGGTTAGAGGGCCGATGCGGCCCTAGACGACCCAAAGAGGATAAGCGCTATATAAGCGCGTACCCCCAGATAGACCTAGCCTAAAGGCACACGTCTCCGGCTGCGGAAGCCCTCTCAGTCTTTGTAATATTGTACCGGTCTCTCTCTCTTCAATAAAAGAATTCTTTCATGGAATCTTCTTATTATAAAGGCATCACATACCACGACTGTTACGCTAGTCTCGATGCACATTCTGAGCTGAAAATGCGAAAGTCGAACTGTCTTAATCGAATTAGATATGTGTTAACACCTCAGAGCAATAAGTTCATTGCGCACCCGAAGACCCATCCCATCTGGATTGCCGAAATGGTCGATCGGGGACGCACGGATCGATGAGATTCCGATCCAGCGCCACTAATCTGGTCAATGGCAGGCCACTTGCTCCCCGTTCGGATCCTTCGACGGGTGCAGCAATGCTCAATCTTCTCCCTAGCTTACACACTACGTCTAGCCAAAGGCAGGCCACCGCTCCCCGTTCGGATCTATCGACGGGTGCGGCAACACTACGCGAGGCGGATACTCAAGCAGCGATCCCAGGCCACCATGCAATTTTATGCAAAGGCCACGGGTCAATATGCGATACTCACGCAGCGACCCCAGGCCACCATGCAATTTTATGCAAAAGCCATGGGTCAACATGCGATACTTACGCAGCGGTCCCAGGCCAATATACAATTTTATGCAGCGGCCACGGACCAATATGCGAATGAAGACCACGGCGTCGGACCTCGAGATTCTCGATTGATTCGCCGACCGCCTGACCCTTCCAAATTCAGGAAGTATACAAGGCTAGATTCTAGCTTCTTACAATTCAGGAAGTATGTGCAAATTACGCAAGTTATTTCCAAATTCATGCCATTAAGTCAATGTGCTTGATTATACTAACCGCTCGGACATGCTATGATTGCAAAAAAAAAAAAAAACAACACACAAACAAGCACAGGAAGAAGAAAGAAGGGGAGAAACTCTATTGAAAAAAGCTTCAAGTATGTATATACAATTTACAAAAGTGATTACAGGAAGAGCCGCGAAGAAAAGAAAAAACTAGCAAAAAACTTATACATCTTTATATCTACAAAATTTTTGCAGCCAGGAGGATCAGCAATCTGTACGACGTCCTGCTTGGCGATGGCTTGAGAAGGGTCGAAGGCAGGGACAGCAGCTCCCGTTCCCCCTTCAGAGACAGGCCCCCCTGAAGGAAGGACCGTCGGATCGGAGGCAGGCCCCTCGGAAGGAAGCTCACTATACTCGTCCCCGGGCGGCGACGGTATAAAAGGATCGATCTCGGGTGGAGGAGGGATAACGGGCTCGTTCCCCGGACGGACCTCTGAACTAGTCCCGAGAGGAGAGAGCCCCATGCTTGGGCCTTCGGAGGTTACACCCTCTTCAGGAGTATCGTCCTCTTCGTCACTTACTGGCGGATCGGGCAGTGCAGCTGGGTTATTCATCCATCCAAAGTCGACGTCCAGAAAGTGCCTCTCGGCCTTATAAACTAGACGCCCGAGCACCTGCGCCTGAGCCTCAGCAAGTTTATCAAGGAGACGCTCCCTCTTATCAGCAACTTTTTCCTCAAGCTTCCTAGCCCAAGATTTCTCTTTCTCCCCTAAGGAAAGCTTCAAAGACTCCGCCTCCCCGCGTGCCTGATCGGCCTCTGCTTCCAATCTAGTGTTCTTGGCAGCCAGATCCTTGTACTCAGCATCTAACCTGGTTGCGTCCGCCTCGAAGCGCCGGTATTGAGCAACCTCAGCAGCCAGACGTGCGGTCTCCCCCTTCAGTTTGTCCACCTCCCCTTGTCGAGCCTTCAGCTCTTGGGACTTCTGGTGGACCTCCTTCCTCAAGGCCACGGTCTCTGAGTGGGAAGCTTCAGACCGTTTCCTCACCTCCAGCACCTCATCCCAGAGGGAGGAAACATCTTCTTGGGCAGCCCGAGCCGCCTCACGTTGGGCAAGAGCCTGCGCCCTAGCATTGGCCCCTTCCTCGGCTTTCGCCCGCCAAGTGTCGGCCATCAGGCCGACCCGTTGGGACCTCCTGGCTACCTGGAAAAAGGAGAAGAAATATAAGGGGCACTGAGAAAAGAGGAGATCCGAAAAAACAGAAGAGTGGAAAAGTAAGGCCTTACGTCCATTAGCTGGTGGCTTATAGCCTGCGTCTCTCGGTAGAGTTGGCGGGCATCCCCAACCTCCCTGTGGTCCTCATCCCGAAGGAGACCCCGGCAAATGGGACCGGCCACTTGGTTGAGCGACCAATCGTCGCCGAAGTTTTCCCTCAGGAAGTCCTCAAAGAGAGCGGAATGCCTGTCGGACCGCCTGGACACGTCCCCTTGTTGGGCGCCCTTCTCCCTGGAGGCCATCCGAGCGTCCATTTCTGCCACCAGCTCGGTCACCCTCAGGCTGACCCTCTCTTGCAGCTGCTGCTGAGCAATCATGTCCAGGTGCGTCGCCCTCTCCTGAGACATTTGCCTCAACGCTTGAATATCGGGAGGGCTCACTCCTCCAGGCACCTCCTCTTCCTCCTCGGGCTCGTCCCCCACTGTGTGCTCCCTACGAGGAACCCGAGCCGAAGGCTCCGGAATGATCGGGGTCTGGTTAAGTAACGGAGCAGGAGGAGCGTGAGCCAATCCAGCAAGAGCAGCATGCATAGAAGCAGCGGCGAGCGGGGCAGCGGTAGTGGCAGGAACTAAGGCCTCCCTCTGGGCCTCGATCTCGGCCTTTTTCCTAGCCGCGACCTCGGCTTTGTCTTTTGCTGCGGCCTCCCTTTGGGCTTGTGTCATGTACTTCCTCCTCTTGTGACCCGCCTTTGCCCCCTGAGCGTCCACCTGAGCCAACCTCTTAGAAGAGACCTTATAGGCCAGCTCCTGCGCGGCACTGCTTCCTCCGGCCATTTTGGCTGCAGCAAAAATATAAAAGATAAGTGCTCTTATTAAATATCTATTTTCAAATGATTAAATAAAATGCTTTGTGCTTATAAAATTGCTGCCAGGCCGGTCCTAACGCTCACGTTCGGCAGCTGCCCCTGCCTCGGCCCCGATCCCCTGGAGCGATTCCAACAGCTCCCTGGACTCGTAAGGACCTCCCTTCCGAGCCACCGCATCCATCAGCTTCTGGATGTCAGCATCATAAAGCGATTGCCCGACTGCTTGGTCCTTCAAAAGCCTCATCCCAGCCGACCGGGCGAGACTTACCCCGAAGCCGCCCTTCCTCCCCACCAAGAAGTACCTTTCGCGGAAACCCTTCATCAAGGTGGGGATGTTGATCAGCTTTTTCTTTGGTCGGCTGGTGAAGAAGTACTCCGACCCGTCGCTCCGGCAAGAGATGTAAAAGAAATGTGTGAAAAGGTCAAGGGTCAGAGCTACTCCCTCCAAGAGGCACAGCACGTTAAAGCAACTCACCGACCGCCAGTCGTTTGGGTGAAGCTCGTAGGGGGCGAGACCGTATCCTTCCAATACAGCGATCTCAAAGGCACCAAAGGGAAGTCGCATCCCGGCGTCGAGGCTCCATAAGTGGCAGATGAACCACTCGCTGTCATCCTCTATGAACGGCCCCTCCCATACCGACATAGAATCTGGACAAGGCACCACCGATACATCCGATGGAAAGCCATACTTGGAAGGAACCTCAGCCACCTCTTTCGCCGTTAAGCGGGAGCATTGCTCAACCACAGATTGGTTTTGGTACTCGTCCAAGAAGGCTCTGCTCGGTATACTATTGCTGCTAGAGGCCATTTGAAGGAAAGGGAACGCAAGACAGGGAATAATAGAAGAATGGATGCGAAAAAAATTGAAGGTAGAAGGCAAAGGAGGAAGAAGGAACTTACTTACTTGGCGATGGAAGGTGTTTCTGCAAAAAAGAAACTAAAAAGGGGGTTCGCTACAGCTCAATGGAAGACGAGAGGAAATTTTGGCAGAATTTCGTTAAAGATTGCGAAAAGTGGGAAGAGAGAGGCTCAGAGAGAGCCTATTTATAGGCCTAGACCTCTGGAATATGCCGACGACCTTGCCACTAAAACATTGCCACGTGCCAAATGTATTATGGCTCTGTAGAGAACGAAGTGTCGCCCTCGGTGCACGCACGGCATTTAATGGGAAGACAGCTGTACGAACAGGCGCGTCTTTTCGACTGACCGCCTCTTCAAATTTCAAATTCCCGCCAACGGACACCCTTGGGTCGGAACGACTCAAGCGGCGTTTCACCCGAACGGGATGGCAAAGGCAACCTCATGCCCGATCGGACCTGTTGAGAGGGGGGACAAGTGATAACACAGCAAATATCATTTGCCTTCAGGCCCATGAAGTCAGCCCAAACGTTGGCAAGGCCCAAAGTTCACAAGGCGAAGCAAACAGGCACGAGCCCCAAGGAGGACCGATCGGACGACGTGACATTCCGTCCCATCAGCCGCCTGACACAAGACAGTGCTCACCTCAACCTCCTGCTCGCTGTCACTCCGCCGGATACCTACTCTGACAGCCAGAGATCGCCCCCCTAGGCACTCAAGTGCCCCTCAACATCTCTTATAAATAGCCCAGCCAGAAATGGCCTCAGGTATTGAACCTTGAGCACTCTCTCTCTATAAGCTTTCTCTCTCTAAAAGTTACTGACTTAAGCTTCGGAGTGCTTACGCCCGGTCCGACCGGACATTCTTCCTTTCAGGTCGCTCTCACCCGATCGGTCGTTTCCTTCCTCTCCAGATAAAGATAATTCAGGCTTTATCAGTTATGAAACCAGTTTGAAATTAATTAAGATATTAATTTTAATGTTATATACACAAATGGCACAAAAAGGGAAGTATATTTACAAATATATCATTTCTTTCTTCTTCATTTTATAAATACAACTTTCTAGAATTTCTTATTACCAAAAACTGAGAATATTTATAATTTGTTGCTCAGTACTCCCCATTTCATTTTATATGTCATTTTTATTATCTTTACTATAATTAATTTATATTGAAAAATAAAATTAAATTCTATTCATGTAAATGGAATTTAGATTTTGTTTAAAAAAAGTCAAATATAGTAGAATGGAGATAGTATTACTATATCCAAGGCATGATTATTATATAGATTGCTGTAAACAGAATTCAACTAAAAAATGGGCATTTTTTAAACATAAAAATATAAAAATGTAATTTTCTAAAAATAAAAGGGAAATTTTAAGGAAAAAAAAGGTCAAAAAGTGGCATACAATGTATTTTTCTCTAGATTTTACTATTCTCACTGGATTCAGTATATGTCACTAGTTTCTTGATTTTCGAATTCATTTATAAAATTTAACCATCTATTTATTAAAAATAATATTTATTTTCAAACACTATATAAAATTTATATTATTTTATTATAATATTATTTAACGTACACATATATATGTGAATCGTATAGATACTAATTTAATTAAAAATTATTATCTGTACATATTAATTATATTCAATTAAATATATTACTCTCTCTATTTTGAAATTTTTTTCCCCTTTCTTTTTTCACTCACATTAAGTTTAAGTGACAGCAAAATTTCTGTAACTTTCCTATTATACACATCCTGAGTATATAATAATTAATTAAATATTATTGAAACAATAAAAATCATGATTAATAATATAGTATTAAAAATTTAAATTACAATTAACAAGATAAAATTAAATAGGAGTATAATGGATTATTTATATGTTAGTCAAAATGTAAAAGAATAAAGTGAACAATATTTCTGCCGTGTATTCGAGTTTCTTAAGTTCTTTTTTTTTTCCTAGTGTTTTGGCTTTTAACTTTCTTTTGTATCAAAAAAAAAAAGTGAACAATATTTTAAAATAAATTAAAATGAAAACTTTAACTGAAATTACGACACGGAATGAGTAATAATTTAATTAAATTTTAGATGTTAAACGGAATTTAAATGAATTTGAGTGTCATTTAGATAATTGTAAATAATTTGAAATAACTTAAGGTAATATAAAAATATTTATAACTGGAATAAATTTGAGTATACGTGTATATGATCGAATTTTATGAGTAAATCCGGTAAATTGTGTTTAATTAGTAGCATGTCACACAGGTGGTAGAATTAATAACAAGATGATGTTGTATGGTCCAGAAAAAATGTGATGCAACACATGAACAAGTCATGAATGCTTTGTTTCGTAAATATGAAACACAAGAACTCCACGTTGCTTCTTGCGTTTACTTCACCATCACACATGCATTCAAATCCATTAATTTTATTCAGGACCATATATTTCAAATTTTGAATATAAAAGAATTACAATCCTCAATTAATACAATCAAAATCGTTTTTCTTTTTCTTCAATTTTGATTTTTAAATCTTCAACAATTTAATTTATTGAAAAGTTTTCTGTTTATTAAAAAATTTCTGAGTAGAATATAAATTTTTAAATTAGGAAATTAATTTTCACAATTGATATATTTTTTATGAAATCATTTTTTTTAATTATTAAATAATATATATATATATATATATAATTATATTTCTGTGTGAAAATAGGGCCGGAGTTAGATTTCAAATAATAATAAATTGATAAAATTGTGATTTCAAAATTATTAACGATTTTAAGATCTTAAATTAATTGTATACTAAAATTCAATAAACTTAATATTTTGATTGCAGAACAAATGTAACTTTAGCATGTGGATTCAAATGATTGTTGAATTGGACCCAAAACAATGGTAATCCCTCTTTAAAGGAAGAGTAAAATGAAATTATAGTATTTGATAATAGGACAATTAATTAAGATTAAATCATTAAATGCGCGAAGAGCGAAAGCAAAATCGAGGTAATGCAATGGAAAAAAAGGGCAGAAACAGACACGACAATGGAGAGATTGAAGAGATTTGTGAGTCCCAAACAAATCTTTTTGTGGGACCAAAATGCCCTTTTCATGGTTTGGACTTTTCCTTCATTTTCAGACCATTGAACCCATCATATCTAATTATCCTCCTCCTTTTCTCTCACCAACCAATAGTTTTTCCTTTTCTCATCTCCGAAACCCCACGATACTTTAGACTAATTACTCTTTTGGCCATTAAAATTCTTAATTATCGCGTAATTACCACTTTAACTAATTTGTGGAAAAGATACTCTCACACGCTATCTGATTGCTCTTATCACAGTCATCTCATTTGCCGTGTGATCATAGTTAAGCTTGTGTTTTGACGAATATCTTATGCACATGCTACTTCGGTTTCCGCGAAGGCCACCGTCACAGCTTTCGGATTTTTCTTTCGACACTATTTTTTTTTAAGAAATTACTTTGAGTTTTCAAATTATGTTAAGATAATTGATTTTTTTTTTCAAAAAGTACATTAAAAAGATTAAATTATCTTTCTAATTTTAGATAATATATAAATGAAGATAATACAATGGTGTTGATATATATAAAAATATTAAAATTGAAATAATAGTAATAATATTATTTTTATAAAATGATATTTTAAATGATTTTCTTTTTTAAAAATAATACTTAATTTGAATCGAAAAGATTAACATTTCATAAAACTATCTATAATTATAAATTGATAACAGTGTAATTTTTTGAAGTAATTCCTTTCTTGAATCACCTGGAAGATACCACAAAACCGTCGGTTATTCCGACAAGAAAGATTCCGACGATCAAGTCAGTCACTTGACAAAATAAAGGTCTTGTGTAAGAAATTAGAAAGAGCCCAAGAAAGTTTCTGCCAGCTCCCCAGGTAAGTCTGCCGCGGTCTTTCCTTTGACAATCATATCATCAACATAGACTTCTACGTTCCTCCCCAACTGTCCTGCAAACATCTTGTTCATTAATCTCTGGTAGGTGATCCCAGCATTCTTCAACCCAAAAGACATGACCCGGTAACAATAGGTAGCCCGGTGCGTGACAAAATCAGTCTTCTCTTCATCACTCTTTTTCATAGGGATTTGGTCTTGGGCCATTTTCTTCTTGGTGGCACTGATTGGCTGGTACCAGGGGGCTCAGGGATATCTTCGTGTTCAAGACCCACTTCCACTCTTAACCTCTCCGATGAACTTCCAGATTCACTCATTCTCAAAATAAAAATGGAAGAGAAGGCAAGGTACTAACCTGTAGTTGGGAAGAGGTAGGAGAAGCCTTGGGCGATATAAGCAGACTTAGGACAGAAGAGGAAGAGCAACGCAAGAAATAACGAAATCCTTGAAGGAAACGAAAGTGAAACTAAGGAGAAGAGATGGGTATTTATAAGAAAAGGGAACCACTTAGACGGGAACAGGTGGCAAGCGCTGATTGGATTGTGTGGCAGCAATTAATATATCCACGGTAACCGAAGAGGCGCCATCATTGCAGTACCTGACACAGCCGTTGGATCACAGCAAACGAAGAGACAGCCCACGTTTTTCAAGGGGTCACGCGTACAACTAACTTCAAAGGAGAAAAGGAAAAATTCACTCGCTTTCTTTGGTTGTCAGATCCACGACTTCATGACATAAATGTCATCTCTCAGGGGAGGGGGGACTTATGATAACCGGACTCTTTGAGAAAGAGACCGGCATGGTCGCTCCGAGCAGATGTTAGAAGCCGAACTTATGTCTTAAGAGGTATATAACCGGGCTCATCTGGACATCCGGCACATCAATAGCCCGATCTTGAACACAGCTCGGTAATAGATTATGGAAAGCCATCATCAACGAATATTTTCCAGATATTGTGCAGATCTTGATCTAACAATGATGAAAAGTACCAAAAATCACTCAACAAATCTTCACAAATTGGGAATCAAGAGATTAAGGTGATTTTCTCCTATTCGGGATCTTACTTCCTATTTGGCATAGCTTTATATAAGGGAAACTATCAGATACATTTATCTCTTTCTGATTTCTTACACAAGACTTTTATTTTGTCAATTGACTGACTTGATCGTCGGAATTTTTTTTGTCGGAATACCCGACGGTTTTGTGGTATTTTTCAGGTGACTCAAGCAAGAGATTATTTCAAGAAATTACTCTGTTATCATATTCAATCTAGAAATTAAGTTCGAAAAAGGGAAAAAAATTAGAAGAAAACATATAGCAAGTTATATATGTTAGACTATCGTTATCAATCAATTTAGCCATTGAATTATAAGGTACAAGCACATTATTGACTCCAAGTCGTTGGTTGTATAATTAATAATATCAATACAAAAAATTACATTAATTTAAAAATTTATCAAAAGAAAGTCAAAATTAAAATTATAATATAAAGAAAAAAGGAATTATAGATTATAAATGTAATAATAAATTATTAAATTAACAATGTTAGCTGGGAATTCATATATATATATACACATACATACAAAGACAAATACGATAAGCTTTTATTAGAAGATAGAATAATGGTTATACAGAAACTTCAAAAATTGTCGAAATCGCATGTTTTATGCGGTGTAGGTGGTCTAGGTGCCACGTCAAAATCTCCATTATAACCACTAACCTTTAAAGTTAACCTCCCATGAGGCTATGTTTAGAAGAATTTAATTATTTATTTTATCACGAGCCTATGTTTAGAAGAATGGAAAAATAAACAAAAAGATATACTATAAAGATCTCTTTAAATTTATTTCCAATTATTCTATGCACCTAAATTTTAGAGGCAGTAATGACAAAATTTACGTATGATAAATAGAAATTAAAATTTAATTTTGATCCATTGAAAAATTTATTAGATTTTCAAAATTTCAAATATAATGCTAATTATTTTCATATTTCAAAGGAAATAAATAAATTTTCGAATTTTGCAATTTTTTTTTTGATAAGGAAATCTGAGATTTTTTAATACATTATAATCAGTTTTATTTCTAAAATATCTTTAAAGAAATTCATTTTTTCTTGTCTCTAAACAAGGTCTAATTAAGGTGCTATTTTAATTTTTCACACATATATATGTATAAGACTCCTATTTCAGTAATTTTTGCATTAAATTATTATGGAAGGTATTATATATTTTATTTTCCCCTCAACTTCTTAAAAGAAACTATTACACATTTCAGATTGGATTTGAAATTACTGTTGTGCCCTTGATGACTATAAATGTATCAATTATTTCTTCATATTAAGGAGCGATAAGAGAAAAATGAATTATTTCTTCATATCTTAATCACTATCATGTTTAAATTAATTAAAATTTCCAACAGCTCTTCTGAGAATTATTTTGTTTAATTAATTGAATTTTGAAATGGTATTGATAGTTTTCTTGAGAAAGATTGAAGGCATAAAAAAAAAAAAAAAAAAAAAGCAAAAAATCATTCTTTATTGCGAGCAAGATGAAGACAATCTCAAGAAGTAAATAATTATTTATTTTAAAGGTCATTTTTGCTAAGTTGAGTTATGTAAATACCCGCATAATTTAGCAAATTTGTGGTAAAATATGAAATTATGTGAAAGTGTAGTGGATGGAACCATAAAACGAAAACAATTAGTTGACTTGATAATCGTGAAAAGCAACGCTAAACAAACCCAACAAAAAAAAGAAAATTTGTTTTAGTCAAACAGAATCTGTAAAAAATTTTATTGGAATTGAAGCAGAATGTGCAATTGGGGCATAATTGGACCCACAAATTTAATTTAGGACCGTTTACTTTTACTTGATTATTTTGTGGGGTCAATAATTGGGCAATTTCTGAAATATCTTAATTCAAGCTTGCCGATTCCTATATTTATCCAAAACTTTTAACATTTCAGTCATGGCCGACCAACTGAATTAACTGTATGGATTACATCCGATTACGCATCAAGTTTCATACAGCATCATCGACTTTTCACAAAAATCATACCATTCATATCATCAAATTATGATTTTTTTTTTTATCTCGCGTATTCATTAAATTTAATTGTTTAAATTAGCTTAAAATATAATTCACTTTTTTAATTATAGATCTCATATATATTGAATATTTTTTTTAAGGAATTGATATCCAATGATATTCACTTTTCAATGCGAATCCAACGGTTGTACTTAAAAGGAAAAAAAAAAAGAAATTAGGAGCTAGGGGTCAATTTCACTCATGATCACTCAACTTATCACTTATCGCGCAAAAGTAACCGACTTTTTTTTTCTTACTTAAATGTCACTGAACTTTTAACATTATTGCACAAAAGTCATGTTAACCGGAATCCGGCGACGACCCTTACCGGATTGATGATTTTTTTGCAAAAATGTTAAAAGTTAAGTAACATTTAAGTTGAAAAAAAAAAGTTAATTACTTTTGCGAGATAAATGATAAGTCTAGTGACCGTGAGTGAAATTAATTTAAATGTAGTATTTGTTGAACTTATCAATCCGGCAAGAGTCGTCGCCGGATTCCGGTCAACATGACTTTTGTGCAGTAATGTTAAAAGTTCAGTGACATTTAAGTAAGAAAAAAAAAGTCGGTTACTTTTGCGCGATAAGTGATAAGTTGAGTGGTCATGGGTGAAATTAACCCTAGGAGCTAGTTATATTTTGTTACCAATGAATTCATCACTTGTACTTCAATTTTTAAGAATATTTCAACATATGATATAAGAAATTTTCAACTTTAATTTTACATACTATTCATAGGTAGACTCGTTGATACTAACTAGGTAATTTAACAGTGAATTTGAAAGAAATATTAGAAGAAACGAAATTGCAAAGTGTTTGTGATTTCATGATAGTATTAAGTACAAGAATAATTAGACTTAATTGAACCATGAGTTAATAGAAAAATGATTTTAATTATGCGGCATAGTATAATTTTTTTAAAATATATTTCTTAAAAGGATTAAAAATCCGAAATAATTGATCTAGCAATGAAATATATATATATATATATATATATATATATATATATATGAAAAGTGATGGAGATAAAAATTGATTTGAATTTAAATGTTTTCACATATCATATCATCATATCTTGAAAAATATGGAAAATCTTTTATTCACACATGGTATGTTTAAAAAGAAAATGAATTATTATGAAAGGCGATGGTGTGAAATGATATTTCTTTATTTTCTTTTTCTTTAGGGGAGATATGGCATCTTCTTTTTCAAAATTGAGTCTTGATTTAGGGCATCTTTTTTTCTTGTTTCTTGTACTGGCAACATCATAGGAGCCACGGATCTTTCCCCCTTTACCAAGCAGGCAATCCGATGAAAAAGAAAAAGAAAAATTAGATACCAAAAACACATCTTTTCAAAAATGACATACCATCCCACCTATGGTAAAAGGATATGCTATTTTCATAATCTTAATAATTAATTTTACAAGAATATTTATGTAAGATTAGGCATATCTAATGTGTCACTTTGATTTGAATTGCGCACCAATACTTAATTAACACCAAGCTCTTATTTTATTTCTTATGGACGGCGAATCCAACACTTTTCCTCCTTTTATTCGCGAAAACTATAGGTAATCAAATTACAACATCATCCATAATATGTACATCATTTTTTCATTAACTGCTCAAACCAAATTTTTTGTTTTCAATTTTTATTATTTAGTAATTAGTAAACTACAGTTTGCATACTGTCTCATCCAAACCTAACATGGAAGTATAGGGAAGAAGATTTATTTTGTTGATTTTTGCTTTCTCCAATCACTCCACACTCTATAAAACTCTGCCCAATCGTATCTTCTAACTTGAAAATGAAACATCATGGATTACATTTTATTTTTATATGTAATGAATATCAAATAACTGGACTCTAATTCAGTGCATGTTTATGTATTGTGCCTACATTTATATCATTTAATCGCATATTTCCTTTTAATCTAATAGTTTAAATATACGTGTATCATATGTGTACGTGTACCGAATTACTACTCTAAATAATTAACAAATTGTTATCGCTCAACAATATTAATTTTTTGTTTATAGAATAAAAAATGTTTTGTAAACTGTATTAGGTTATAGTTTGAAACCTAATTGAAAGTCCAGCCCCATAAAAAAGGGATGGAATTGAAACCTATTAAAAAAGTTTGCCTCCAAGCTACATGAGAATCAGGTGTTATACAGATACTTTTATTTTCTCAACTATCTATATTCCAGTGCATTAGTTTGGATATTTGAGAAATTATTAAATTATACATTGCATGACATATTTGATCACTGGGTGAAAATTGGACGTTAATATACTGCCCAAATTTGATTTATGAGCTATTTTATGAATCAAATTAATGCAACATTTGATGTGATTGATAAGATGGTAACTTTTATTTTACTATTTTTTTTATATTCATTTATCAAAGGTAACACTTTATTATTACTATAGTTCGTGAATTTTTGATAAATCTTTTTTAGGTGAGTTTTTGTATTGACCTAAAACTAATATTTGGCAAAATTCAATTTAATTATGGGCTCCAATCAGGACTTAGGCCGACTATTATGGGCTAAACCCCTCTGAAATGGGCCTTTTTTTTATTTCGTGATACGATTTCTATGCAAATATAAATATTAAACTTTATGCAAATATAAATATTAAAACATTTCTCATTACGTAACGCACGATTTGTGGAAGTTTTCATACGACGCGATTGGAATTTACCCATTTAGAAGTTAGCAGAAGAAGCAGGGGGACAATTGGATATTAACGATTTTTAATTGTTCATTAGAATTTAATATTTATACCTTTTCTTTAAATGAATTACAATTTTATGTAAAACCCAAACAATTCATTGAATATTGTGCCAAAAAAGATTTGATTGAATAACCTCCAATTATTTAGTGTTTCAAAATTATCTTTGTCAAAATTTTTATATTAATATGAAAAAAAAAGAATTGGGATACAATACACAAACAAAATAAAATTTAATTCAATATATGCACACTATATATTTCCGTGCATCTTATTAATTTTCTTTAAAATTGTATAAAATTATTGCGAAAAAAGTAAAAAAAAAAAAAGGTAATTAATTAGTGGAACAAAGTAAAATTTTGCAAATCATCAATTAACAAATTGGAGGGCATAGAACATAGGTACTATTATTTTTTAAACACTAATTTTGCATTAGAAAAAAAATACTAATTTTTTATTTTAAAAGAAAAATTTCATATATATATAATATAATATTTTGCCTTTCAAGTATCGTTTCGATTTGGTTGGGTTGATCGTAATGTCCCTCCCTCATAATTGGTCGAGGACCACACGGTTCGGCAATTCAGTAACCAAACGAAACCTTTCTTTCTAGCTGTACGTAGCCCGCCTGAAAGAATGGAGTGCGCCGGGAAGGGACGCGGAAGTCGGTGCACCGGCCCGCCTACGAAACGGTGCTCTCGATGTGGCGCTGTTGCTTATTGTTCCGTTTCTCACCGAGTAACCTTCATTTTTCGATCTAAGACTAGTTTCAGTGAACTAACTTATCAATGGAACTAAACGGTCTTATTAGTCATTGCAACATTTACTGCTAATTAATTTTTTTCAATTTGGGGCTAGATTTCTCATTGGAGTGAGCATAAAGAAGAGTGTGAAAGACTAGAGCAACAAATGAATCGTGTAGATGAATTGAATGATTTCCCTTTCACCTTTACGCGAGAAGCTACATTTGAGGTAGTTCTATAATTAATCATTATAGTTTGCTGTTTGATTGAAATTGACTTTTTTTTTTTGGAAGATTTTTGAGAAGCAGGAGAGTAGGTGTTCGTTCTTGAGCAAAAGAGGTATTCATGGATTGGGGATGTGGATGTGTGAATGCTCCTGTGGTGCATCGCTTGCTTCTTTTGATTGTTTAAGGTTTACTCTTATATCCTTCTACTGCATCTCCGTTTCTTTGCTTACTTACTGGGGACACTTGTTAAGCCACGAGAAAATTATTAGATATTTCGACACAGATTGTTCATTGTGATTGTTAAAACTGTCACAATTAAGTTCATTTAAAGACATTTGCTGTCTTTGTTATGCGGATAACAGGTCAAGTAAAGAAGGTTGGAATCTCTCCAGTGATATGTGCCCATGTCGTGGTATCATATAATGCTTCTGGCACCTTTTCTTTTCTTTCTTTTTGGTGGCTGTACAATTCATTGACTAGTCATATGTAGGGCCTTTATCTCCAATTTCAAAGCAGTTAAGTGGCTGGAAGGATTACTATGAATGGAGGAACATCCCATTACATTCACCTGCTGCGTTGATTCTTCACTGGGTATGAATTTCAGTCATGTCAGTAACTAGTTAATTGTAGGGATATATATGCACATATAATTATATGTTTTATGTTCTACCACTCGTTTCTACATACTCTTATCATGCTACTTTTATATCTCATATTGCACATTAGGAGTATGTATACTTCACAGTAGACCAATCAGTTTCCGTTCTGATTCTATATTGATCTTTGCTCATAGGATACTTAAGTTATATGTCACATTGTTAGCATATTGGTAGCTAGATTTTCTGGAGTTTGAAGAAGTGACACCAGCAAATATTTTAACAGTAAGATATGATACTTCAAATTGTTTCTGCTGATTTAGCTATAAAATAAATGCTCATTCAACTCATGAAACTACAAATTTGTTATGAAAATTAAATTAAATTCGTCCTCACTTGATCTTCAAATCTAAATTAGGAACCACAAGCTTAATTGTTTGCCAGTAGCTCCATCCCAGAGTGACCATATATATGTTGAAACTGATAATAAAAATTTTCTGTATCAGCCGCTTACAATTTATTATGCCATTCGAGTTGCTTCTATGAGAAGTTTGACTATTGAAAGCTGTAACGAACTGTGCATACACTATCTTGGTAAGTGTGGCAGAATGAAAATCTTATGACAAATGTTAGCTTGCTGTTGTAATATCGTATTGTTGAAAACTTAGTCCATTGACTCTTTGTTGCATTTATCTGAATTTTATTGTTATAAGCTTCACACTTTCTTGCACCTAAGCAATTTATTGGTGTGTCATTTTGTAATTGTGGCTAATAGGTATCTGGTATAGTGTAACAATTAAACTTTGGATGGAGATTTCTGCCATTTGGCCTTAGAATGTGTGAAAGCTGATGTTGTTATTCTCTGGTGTATAAATTTGACAATAAGCTTTACTTTTATGGTTTTAGGTTTCCTTCTTGCACATTTACTGCAGTTTAATTGGAGCTTTAAATTATCCAATCGCTGCTTTCTACCCTACATAATAGACTTAGTCAATGACTTAAATATCAAGCAAAGATTTTAGTGTACATGATCAATCAATTGCTAATATTAGCATCTGCAATTAATAAGCATTAATGATCAAAATAGAAGCAAAAAACTCCTTGGTTTTCAAAGCATGGTAGATTTCATATAGTAAGTAGTATGTATAAAAGGAGGGTATTCCATTTTTATGTTGTGACAATATACCTATATGAGATTCATCAACATACTGGATTCATGTCATTTTTATCTGGAAGGGCATTTTATGTATGTATTTGTGTGTGTGCCTTTTCCCAACATTCTTAGTTAAATGTTCATGTTTAAGAAGCATTTTGTAGGTGCACAGTATTGAGTTTATCATTCAACATTTGAATTTATATTTCAATGTTAAAAGGCCCCGAAAAAGAGCTGTTACAATTGGCTGCCTTTTGGGAGTTGCGTGCACTCTTTCCTGGCATGAAGGTGCATATAGAACTCATTGGACCTGCAGTTCCAGAATATTGGTCAGTTGCTCACTTGAAGATAAATTTCTTTTTAGCATTTTCTTTATCTATAGTCTTTGTTTACCTATTGGAGGTTATTTCTTTGTTTCATTCCTTTGCATGTAGGGACGGTCAGAGGATTGATCTTTGCAGTTATGCTCGTTGCTTGGATACAGATTGCATTTGCAGGACATCAAGCCAAAATGTGATCCAGGGTGCAGTTGCTGATAAATCTTCAAAAGTGACACTTCAGCTTCATAGAGGATATTACCATGATCATTGCAGACATTTAATAAAGGTCTCTTTTCCATGGCACCTCTCTGTGTGAAAATAGCGTTCTATTCATGGATATAGTTACACATTCTTCAATTCCTTGAATTGTGTGTTTAGTTAGTAAATTTGGGAATCTATTTTCTCTACGTGGTTTTCATGACATGATCTGTAGACAGGCTTCGTTTCCTCACTTAATTGTTGCTCCAAATGCTGGTGTTGCTGCTTATCCAAGTTGGTTGCCAACTCTTGTAAGTCCTCAATACACTCTTTGAATTTCTAGTCTCTAGAAATTTTTTGAAGGAAGGCACTAAAGAACCTATAAATTGCTAATTTGATTTGTTTCACTTTCTTCTATTCACTTTATTCCTGGATGGGCATCCCAGGAGTTGATAAATGAGATAGATGTCCCAGCAGTATTTTCTGACTATTGCGAAGAAGCTTGTCATCTGGCATCATGCTGCATAGCCAGTGTAACTAGCCGTCCTCTTGCCATCCCGGTATACACTGACTTTGCTTCTTCCTTTTTCAGTAGTTTTCTATGATTATTCTGTCTTACCTGCTGTGGAGTTTGTTAGAGCTTGATTGATGTCTCTGTCTTGTAGATTCAAATAAATCCTTTCAGGCAGCCAGTGGTGGTAGAAGACAGTCCCTTGCTTCTGCCTTGCTTTTCCAATTGCTTTCTATTTGGGATGTAAAGTGGCCCACTTGAATGGGTTAAGGAACCAAGAATGGCTATATTTCTTGATGTGAACTCACGGGTATGCTCATATGTGGTAGCATCAAATACCAAGATTATATACTCTTCAAGGATTTGGTCAGTGGCTTCTTCAAGCAAGTTGCTTGAATCAGAAGAGCAGGCAATGAATAAGTTTTGCAGTTGAGACATGTTTAGCCATGGAGTAAACTGGAGCCCTTCCCTAGCAGGGGCTCATGGAGGCTTGGCAAATATCACAACGTGCTGGGATGCTATGGACACAAAAATCAAGAGGTTTTCTGGTCGTAAAATCTGGATCCTGATGCAATAAAAGCAAGAATCTTTCCTGCAGGTAAGTTTACATTATAAATTGTCCTTTATCTGTTGGCGCAAACTCACAAAAATAGGAAATTCGAATTCTTCTTGTGAGTTTGAGGGTAATTCGTGAAGCAATTTCCATTTTTCACCCAAGGTAAACACCAAGTTTACGACAATTCAACGTATTTCGTGATTTGGGGCTCTATCGTCTTTCAATATGTACAGTTTTCTAATGGAAGTTCTGCCTGCTACTTCAGTTACTTTTCAAAAAACAATACGATATGACAAAATTTCTTAGGGATTGTTTAGCTGCAAGAGCTGTTAGTTGAGAAACTATGTTGCAAAACTTTGAGACAGATTCCTCGCATATTAGTATACTGATGATACAGCATTGGGATTCTGATTTCAGGCCGGTGCCCATGTATCATTTGTATGATTTATTATTGAAGGTCAGAGAGAGCTAAATGCTAACGGTTCGTAGATTTAATTGCCTGGGGTGATATAGGTATATAGAGGCAGATATTAGCTTGAGTCTGATTGTTAAATGAGCTATAAAGTATCAGTCTACTCAGTTAGCAATTGGCTATATATTTTTGAGAATGATGTGCTTGATTTAATTGGGGGAGTACGTATTGGTTATTGGCGGTGATTAGTAGCACTTGCATGTTTCATGTAAATTCAAGACTAGGAGAAGTGTCTTTTTCTGTTTGCGCCTTCAGCCATCCTTATTGTTAACTTATTCACAACTCTTTGAAATTAAAATTTCTTCTAACTAATCACAGTATTTTAAAAACTTTTAAACCAATGTAGGATTAGTAACTTCATACCATTATTTCGTCAATAATCATACTCCTATATTTGATAGTCAATATGTTTTATATTTAAATTGCAATTTATACATGGATAATAATTATAATAGAAAAGAGCTAAATGTGCCCTTAATTATATAAAACAGTATAAATTTACCCTTTAAAACACCTGTTATTATCAAATTGGCATATATTTTATCCCTCAATCATTACCAAATTAACTTGTATTTAGTTATCAAATTGATTCAAATTTGCTTTTATTTATTATTAAAAATAGTTCATATTTATGTTCATCATTATAAATAAGATAAATGTGAGCTATTTTAATGATAATAGTGGGCATATTTGAAAAAAAAAAATTAAAAGCAAATTTATACTATATTGCATATTTTAGAGGACAATTTCGCACTTATCTCTAATTATAAAGATATCATAACAAAATATAACTTGAAAAAATATATTAAACATTCGCCATTAAAATTATGTATCCAACTATTTAAAATTAGTTTATAATGAACTCTTATACAACTATTTTCATATTCTTTACAAGGAATAGCCTTTACTGATTTTTTGATAGGAGGGCAGAACCACGAATTTTTTTTTTTAAAAAAAAAAAAGAAAAAGAAAAAGCTTTTCATGAAGTAGGGAAATAAAATTAAGATCATATTAAGATATAGTAGGAGTTTCCAAAAATTAAATGATGATAATAAGAAAATAAAAATATGATAAATTATGGTTTAAAAATTGAAAAATTGATCTAATTTATCTTTGAACTATGTGAAATAGTGTAGGTTTATAGTTGAACCTTTTGTTTTTTAAAATGCCTTTGGGTTTGCTATTATCAAACTGATTATCATTTGCTTTTATTTGTGATGGAAAGAGCAAATATGAATTTTTATTTCATGTTTGCAGTTAGTAAAATGGTTTATATTTGTCTTTATTATTATAAATAAGGACAAATGTGGGTAATTTTAGGAACTGTAGGGGGTATTTGTTAAAAAAAATATATTATTTTGCATAATTAAATAATAAATTTGGCGTTATCTATTAAAAATAGAGATAAGAATCATAATTTTATAAATTATGAATAATCAGAATCATCAAATAAGAAAATCTTTTCAAACAAAACAATCACATGACAAGGAAAAAAAAAACTAATAAAAGGTTAAGTGAGTTTAAAATAAAATTAAATGTTATTACTTTTTGGAACGTCTATATGTATACGAAAGCACAATCAATCATTAATTTGTTAGTACACAAATCAATTATGTAAGATAATTTTGTGTCTCACTAATTATTTTGTTGATAAAATAAATTGTTGGTTTCTTTAATTTTTTGTTGAGAAAATGCTTCATTAACATTAGATGATGCATGTTGCTATAAAGGGTGCGTAGTGGACTAACATGCCAAAAATTTTAAATAATTAAATAATCATATATCCATAATTGCTTATTAGCCAGCAGAGGTGATTAACCGAGAAATCGAACCGAAACCGATTTGAAGAATAGGTTAACCGAACTGATATTTATGGTTAACTGTTAGTATTTTACAAAAACCGATATTAATGAACTGGTTTTTATTTTTTAGCTTATAAATTGGTTAACCGAACCGAAACCGATAAATGAACACTCCTATATTTTATTAATTATATTTCACTCTTTTTTTTTAATTTTTATTATAATTTTTTATTTCATTATTTTCATATTTAATTATTTATATCATTTTAATTTTCATTTACTTTAAAATATTTCAATTTCATTTTAGTTTTTTTAAAGTTATTTTAGTTAATTTATTAATTGTTCAATATGTACATATTTAGTATTTCTTATTATTTCCCGATATATCAATTTTTCATTAATTAAAATCAAAATATATTCGAAAAGTTATATATTAACTAAAAGTTTCAAATAAAATAAAATTTTTAATATATGTGAAAATGATATTTTTGAATATTTTTAGTTTATTTTTATGTTTGAACGTCATATTTAATTATTATGTTGGATTATGTTTGTTTTCTAATTTTAAATTTTAAGTATTTTTGACAATTTAATTTTTTTATAAATGCATTTTATAATTATAGTGGTTAATCGAAAAATACTGGTTAACCGGTCCGAAAATTCAAAACCGATGGACTGGTTAACCGATGGTAATGGACTGATTAATGGACTGAAATTTCAAAAAATAGATATTAATGAACTGATTGTTTTTTGGAACTCATGGACCGGTTAACCGGTCCATGCTTACCCCTATTAGCCAGACAACAACTATTAATAAAGTATTTGAATTTTTGGCTTTGTTTTTCTCCAATCAGATAGCTGAATTCCTTTTCAATTAATTGTTATTCCAAAAACTCCATCATAAAAAAAAAATCATCAGCTAGGGAATGGGTGATTGAATTTTATTTTTTATTTAAATTATAATACTCTTTTATTATCATAAATTTTTCAATTTTTTTTATGTCAATAAATTTTTATAAATAATAATAATAATATATTTATATATTATTATTTTCAAACTATATATATATATATATTCTAATAATTTTTTCATGTATAAATAGCAATTAGGGGTCAGAAACAAAAAAAATTTGATTCACAGCAAAATCTGTTTGTAATTTAATCAATTTTTTCAGTTAATTGGTTTGATAGATTCAATTTCGGTTTTTATTTTTAATATTTTTATTTTTATTTTAGTTTTTGAGTATCAGTTACGGTTAAACAATTCATATTTATAATATTTTTTTTTATACTTTAAGAGTCATTAACAATTTAAAGTACATATAAATTATATTTTAATTTTTATAACTTTATTTTTTGTATTTCTCTATAAAATATTATATAATAGTTTAAAGAATATTTAAATTATATTGTTATCCTTAATTATATAAAATAATATTTATGTAGAGAAATCGATTAACTTTTATATATGTTATTTCTTATTATATATATTGGTGTCTATATTTTATTTAATAACATTTAATTATATATTTTTTTATATTTTAAAGTCTATATTTTAACATTTAATTTTATCTAAAATTTTTCTTTACCTTAAGATAAGCATGCTAATTTCAACTTGATAACACAGCAAATACCATTTGCTCTAAGACCCATTCAGCCGGCCCACTCAACTGGCAATGCCCAAGACCTATCAACCAAAGGTAGCAGACACGAGCTCCTAGGCAGCGCACAAGCCCGATCGGCTGATGTGACCGCCAGTCCCATCAGCCGCATGACACAAGGCAGCGCCCATGCCTACCATCTGCTATTTGTCATGTTGCCGAATACCTACTCTGACAGCCAGTAATCACACCCCAGGCACTCAAATGTCCCTCAACTATCTCATATAAATAGCCCAGCCAACGATGGCTTCAGGTATTGAATCCAAGACACTCTCTCTCTAAAAGCACATTCTCTCTCTAAGCTACTAACTTAAGCTTCGGAGTGCTCACGCCTGGTCCGACCGGACTCTTCTTATTGCAGGTATTCTCATCCGATCGGATCGCCTACTCTCTTACAGATAAAGACGTCTTTGGCTTTATCATTTGGTGCTCTCGTTGAGAGATGGCAAACTCAAGATCTAACGAGAATACAACCCCCATGGACCTCGACCATGACGACAACGCTCGTGCCATATCAGGCATCTCGAGAAGGAGGGAAGGGCCCTCCAGGTCCCCCATGAGGACCAACCTCCTTCCCGAATTTAATGACGCCGCTATGAGGCGACCAGAGGACACCCCCATCACTGTGAGGGACATGCGCGCTATTCTCAGTGATTTCACAAAGAGCATTGTCCAAACCCTTAAGAAGGGTAAGATGCCAGCCACTTCTGAAAGAGCCCAGGAGGATTACCTCGCCGGCGAAGACTTCAGGAGGAATAGGAACCGGGGAATAATCATTAATGAGCAGCGAGCCCAGGAAACTCGAAAGAGCGCGGTCAGGGCCCCAGAAAGGAGAGGCAAGGGGAAGCAGGTGATGTCCGCGAACAGGGGGTCCCCTTATTCTAGCAGGGCCACCACTTTCACTGTAAGGGACGACTTGTCCCACATGTGCACTCCTAGCCGCAACCCTGCGCGAAAGAACAACAACGAGTCCATCGCCACGACCTTGAGTAAGGAGGACCAATGGCTTAAGCAGAAGCTCAAGCAGTTTGGTTTCTTCGCGCTTAAGAAAGGCGAATTCGAAGGAAACACATGCGGGAACACTGCCTCCCCATTCTGCAGGGAAATCACTGACGTCGAGCTCCCTCCCAGGTGGAGAGACGTAGTTATGGAAAGGTACACAGGTAGGACAGACCCTACCACTCACTTGGCTGAGTACTTGACCAAAGTTCAGGTCTATACCTACGACGAACGGATAGCCTGCAGGGTCTTCCCTACCACTTTGGGAGGAGATGCGTTGACATGGTTCCATGACCTGCCTCTGGGATCCATTACGTCGTTCAGACAGCTAAAGGAGCTGTTCACCACGAGGTTTATCGTGCAAACACGAGCACCTAAGACGGTGAACGACTTGTGCAACCTTTACCAGAGGACCGATGAAAGTCTACGAGACTACATCGACAGGTTCCAGGCTACCATGTTTGAGGTAAGAAATGTCGGTGTAGAGATGGCGACTACCGCCTTAACTGGGGGCATCACCGACCGCCCGCTCTTCGAGTCACTCACAACAAAACCCCCATCCAGTTTCGCTGAGCTCATGGAGAGGGCCAGGCAGCACATCCAACTGGATGATGCCCTTAGGTCCAACAGAGGCAGAAGGACCAGCGTCCTGGACCGTTTGCAATATCCGGACAGCCGTTCCTCTAAAGGTCAGGACGGAACAGCCAGTTCCAGAAATTCAGGCCAGACGAAAGGGCCAAGGAGAGATCGGTCTACGCGTTCAGACGATTAGCCTGAAAGAACGTTCACCCCTCTCAACGCCACCCCGACCGCGGTGCTGATGCATATAAAAGAGAAGCACCGCCGAGTAAATTGGCCCAGGGACTTGTCCGAAAGGAGCAGGGCAGTGAGGGATACGAGTAAATACTGCGAATTTCACAGAGACGTCGGTCATTTAACCGACGAGTGCACTTCGCTCAAGAGGGAGATCGAGAGGCTGATACGCTGCGGAGCCCTCAGGAAGTTCATAGGCCCGGCCAGAGGGGATGAACCCTGTAGACAGCCGAAACCCCGAAGGGACGACCCTGACTCATACGATGATGAGCACAGGGATCCCAGAAATGCCGACCTGAGCAGGCCCTATGCCGGGGTTATAAATGTGATCACCGGAGGGTCATCCTATGGAGAGGATCTCCCCAACAAAAGGGAAAGGGAAAGGCGTCTACCTCTCCCGCCAGGCGGAGCAGCCTGCTTCAGTCACCATTTCCAGCGAAGACGCACGAGACGTCCTGTTTTCTCACGAGGACGCTCTCGTTGTAAGAGCTCGAATTAATAATTTCAATGTGAAAAGAATTCTGGTGGACAATGGCAGTGCTGTCAATGTCCTAACTCTCCAGGCTTACAGAGCCATGGGTCTCCCGATCGGAGAGCTGAAGCCGAATGCCACGTCTCTGATCGGACTGGGCAATGCCACTATCCCGGTGGCAGGATCGGTGGAGCTCTTTGTCGAGCTAGGCCAAGAAGCAGTAGCTCACGCCTGTAAGGTAATTTTCATGGTCATCGACATGACATTTGCCTATAATGCTATCTTTGGCAGGCCATTGCTCTTCCAGACCGGAGCCGTGACTTCCATCCGCTACATGGTGATGAAAATCCCAACAGCAGGTGGCATCGCCATTTTGAGAGGCGACCAAAAGGCGTCCCGAGAGGCTTATGTAACGATGATAAAGCAGCAGCGGGAGGCGATGGTCGTAGAGCCCGGCCTCGAGCAGCCAGAAAAGGCAGAAAGGCCCAGGATGGACCCTGCTGAGGAGACCAAAACGAAGGCGCTGAATAAAGGGAAAAACGTTCAGGTCGGGACCAGCATGAGTAAAGAAACAGAAGATGCTATTATGCAGGTCTTGACGATAAATCAAGCGACCTTCGCTTGGAAGCCAGAAGACATCCCTGGTATAGACCCCAAGATAATCACCCACAAGCTAAATGTGGACCCAAATTTTTCTCCGGTCCATCAAAAGCTAAGGAGGCATGCACCCGATCGGGGGAAGTTCATTTCTGAGGAGGTGGATAGACTACTCAAGACCGGAACAATCCGTGAGGTAGACTATCCAGAATGGCTGGCTAATGTGGTTTTAGTCAAGAAAAAGTCTGGCAAGCTATGAATGTGTGTGGACTTCACCGACCTTAATAAGGCGTGTCCCAAAGACAGCTATCCCTTGCCCCGCATAGACCAATTAGTCGACGCCACCGCAGGCCGCGCCATCTACTCTCTCCTCGATGCATATGCCGGCTACCACCAGATCTTGATGTGGCTCCTAGATCAAGAGAAAACCAGCTTCATTACAGACGACGGGACCTTTTGCTACAAGGTAATGCCGTTCGGACTGAAGAATGCTGGAGCCACATATCAACGCCTCATGAACAAGATCTTCAAAGACCAGATCGGCCAGAATGTCGAGGTCTACGTTGATGACATGATCGTCAAAAGCCGAAGCCCCGAGCAGCACCCCGCCGATCTGGTAAAAGTTTTGGACACTCTGAACAGATTCCAGATGAAGCTCAATCCCGAGAAATGTGTTTTCGGAGTTCCGTCAGGAAAATTCTTAGGATTCCTGGTCTCACAAAGAGGGATTGAAGCTAATCCGGAAAAAATAAAAGCTGTCCTCGAGATGCAACCCCCCAGGAACATAAAAGACGTCCAAAAGCTGAACGGAAGGATAACAGCCTGCCAAAAACGTCTTTATCTGTAAGAGAGTAGGCGATCCGATCGGATGAGAATACCTGCAATAAGAAGAGCCTGGTCGGACCAGGCGTGAGCACTCCGAAGTTTATTATATATATTGGTGTCTATATTTTATTTAATAACATTTAATTATATATTTTTTTATATTTTAAAGTCTATATTTTAACATTTAATTTTATCTAAAATTTTTCTTTACCTTAAGATAAGCATGCTAATTTCAACTAAATATCAAATTTACTTTATAATATTAGCTTTAATTTGTTAAAATAATTGACCATATTATAATTTTTGTCAAACAATTATAATTATTTATTTATTTATAATGATAATGGGTTGTAAATGAGTAGTAGTTTTTGTTTTTGAACACGTATGTGAAATAGATAGGGCAGAGTTCATGTAAAATATGCAGTATAGGGATGACTAAGGTGAGCAAACTTTGGTTAAAATCAAAAAATCGAATCAAACCGATCAATTTTTTAATTTGGTTTGGTTTTCGGTTTCAAATTTTCAACAAGTTTGGGTAATTCGGTTCAGTTCGATTTTAATAGGCAAAAACAAAAAAAACTCAACCGACCAATTTAATGTGCAAAATGACATCGTTCTGTAATAGTGGTTAAAACACACCCTTTTAAGTCTCTTTAACTCATTTGCCAAATTTCCCTAATTCCCACCCCTCAAACTCAGTTCGCTGGCCGTTGCATTCAGTCTCCCTCCCTCCACTCTTCCTCACTCAGTCTCGCCATTGCCGCCCTCCACTCTTCCTCACTCAATCTCTAGTCTCCGGTCGCCATCGCTTGCCAATCACCCCCTCCCTGCGGTGTTGCCCCCTCCCTCGCGCGCAGCACCAGTCTCCCGCCGCCGTTGTTCCCGCTCCCTCGCCGCCGTTGCTAGTTGCTGGTTGCTCGTCGTCGGTTATTACAATAATATGAATCTTATAAATCTTTTTGACATTAGGGGGACCGCCCATGTTACATGTGTGGATCATCATATTATTTTATAAAAGACATTGATAACTGAACTGAAAATTCGGTTCGGTTATTATATAATTTCGATTCTATTTGATTTGCATAAATCTTAAAATTTTAGTATTCGGTTTTGTCGGTTCGGCTATTGAACCGAACCGATCGTTGCTCAATCCTGGCGATGAAGATGAGTTTCACTTGAAAAACAATTAAAAAAGTGATTGGTTTTTCATAGAGATCAATTTTGGTATTTGTTTTTTTTTTCAGTTATTAAAATTTATAAATATCTGTGATCTGTCTCAACATAAATTAGCTAATACTTAAAAAACTTTAAACTCTAAATTTTTGTTGTTATTATTATTATTATCATTAAATCGAATAAATTTTGAGAAACAGTTTTAAAAGTACAAAATCATTTCAAACTGGGAAACACAACATTCCTTGGCCGGTTGGCCCATATGCCGATTTTCGAAAAGCAAAAATTAATGTATAGCTGGTAATCCGCCACGTGCTCTACCCTTCCCCCGTCAGCGGCGGACTTCACCGCACGTCAACAACTGTAAAACCCAACAAAAGTCAATTTAGATCGTCCAGACGGTTCTTCTCCGATAAGCCTAAACCTGCATGGATCAACTCCCGAATCGCTTCCATCGCTGACTCCTTTCTTTCTCTGCAGCTCAATCTCTCATTTCTGAAGGGCTCAAACTGTACAAAACCAAGCCAATTCATGTCTTATTCATCTCTTACGACATTGACTTTATTGGTATCAGTGCTATATTGCTTTTTAGGACTAGGGTTTGGTTCAATTTATGGTGAAGCTCTGAAGATAGCTTTTACGCCCAAAGATGTGCTTCCGATATTGCCACGTCAGATATCGTGGCCGGTACTCAACAATCTCCACAGCCCCGTTGATTTGATGCCATCTTTCGTTGGAACGGTGGCGCCAAATAATGGCTCTATTCAGTGGAAAGGTGCTTGCTTTTATGAAAATGAGGCTCGCCTTGACTTCATCGATAGTGATCGAGACCAACCGCCCTTAGGTGGCGGCGTTCTCTATCTTAAGGTTTTGCTCTCTCAGTTTCAATTTCCAAATTATATCTGTTTTTTCCATACTTAAATTGCCTCATAGTCCAGTAAACTTGAATCTTATACTAGTTTGTAAATTGGTAATTCAAGATTAGTTTGTTCTTTCTTTGTGTGCTGTATTATCTTTCCATATATGCACTTAGGCATTAATTTGATACCATTTGTGTATTAGAGTTATTTCATGACTTATATAGCATAGGAAAAGAGTAGAAAGAGATGTAATTTTGCTATTTTTTTTTCAGTCATTATCACTGCAGTTTAAGTGTTGAACTGTTGCATTACATTGGCATTTAGCATTGGAAGCTTCTGGGCTGACAACAGTATTTGTAATATAAGACACAGCATTCGGTTGATTGGTATAGTAGTAACAGATTGTGATGTTAATTATTTTCTCCTCTCGTACAGACGTCTGGAGCACACAGTTGGACCTGTATGGATTTGTACGTTTTTGCAACCCCATATAGAGTTATGTGGGATTACTACTTCTCAGCACGGGAGCACACTTTGAAATTCGAGTCATGGGAAGAACCTGCAGAGATGGAATACGTATGTTATTATTCTATTATCTTTGTTTACATCTTGTCTTTGATAACTCTAATGGACAAGGATCAAATTTCTGATTTACCACTGACCATGGAGCAGGTGAAGCAGCATGGAGTTTCTGTTTTTCTCATGCCAGCGGGAATGATGGGGACATTGCTTTCTCTGATAGATGTTTTACCCCTCTTCTCAAATACTGCATGGGGTCAGAATGCTAACTTGGCTTTTCTGGAGAAGCACATGGGCGCAACATTTGATTTACGCCCTCAGCCCTGGGTATCAACTATTAATCCTGATGATGTTCATGCTGGAGACTTTCTGGCTGTGTCAAAGATCCGTGGTCGTTGGGGTGGATTTGAGACATTGGAGAAATGGGTCACTGGTGCGTTTGCTGGCCATACAGCAGTTTGCTTGAAGGATGAAAAGGGTAATCTCTGGGTTGGTGAATCAGGACATGAGAATGAAAAGGTACGTGTTCAATCAGATTTCAGACAGAAGCTAATCTCATATATGTCTTTCTAAACCTTCACATGTATCAAGTACATAATATCTCATAAATGTGTATGCCTTTGATATTTCCATGTTTGACATATGATTCTAGTTTTGCATTGTTACTTCTCATTCTCAGCTTTTGTTTTCTGGCTAGAAAAAGATTTTATGGTCCATAATTATGGCTAATATTTTCAACAGAAATAGGCAATGGAAAAGGAAAATCCTTTAGGAAAACTTGATTCTTAATCTCTTTAGGAAAAGAGTTTTCTTGTTTTTTCACACAACTTTCTGATGAATCTGCAGGGTGAAGAGATTATAGCAATAATCCCTTGGGATGAGTGGTGGGAACTTACTCTAAAAGATAGTTCTAATCCGCAAATAGCTTTGCTTCCTTTACATCCAAACGTGCGTGCAAAGTTCAACTCCACTGCTGCTTGGGAGTATGCTCGGAACATGTCAGGCAAGCCATATGGATACCACAACATGATATTTAGTTGGATTGATACAATAGCTGACAACTATCCGCCACCTCTTGATGCTCACTTGGTATGAATCCAATAAGAATTTTATAATTATTGTTTAACATGATCATGGTTATTGTGTTTCAAATGAAGAACATACTTTGTTATAAAAATGTTGGGAAGCAAATACACATGGACATGGATGTGCCTTTCACAAAATGTTTGTTAATTATAATTGCCATTGTGGTAATGTGCTGGAGATGTGTCTGTATACAAGCTCATCCAGCATGCATTTTTGCTAATGAACACCATTGTATGTGAAAAAGATCATGGTGTGGAGTACCCTCTTTTTTAGGCAAGTTCTGTTAAAAAATTGTAAATAGAAGACTTTTAATTGAGCCCTTTTAATTCTTTTTCTCAGAGAAGTAACTAAAAAATTCATATTCATCTGATTTTTCTGAATTTCTACATTTCATATTCCTGTTTTAAAAAATGTAAACTCTTTGAAATGTTTTCAGGTCATTTCTGTCATGTCTATGTGGACTAGGGTGCAGCCCGCATATGCTGCAAACATGTGGAATGAAGCTCTAAATAAACGGCTGGGGACTGAGGTATTTTTCTTAAATTACCATTCTATATTTTCCCTGAAGTGTGACTGGATATATATATGTTTAAGTTGAGCAGGTCTTATGCAATGAAAAGAAGGCCCTTTTTTTGGAAACATTTATTCCATAGTAATAACAAAGATATTTATTTTAGTCATCAATGTCTTCCTTAAAGTGTGATCTTGGCATTGCTTTGCAGATTAGAATCTGCTGAGCAGTAGTCACAGTATCTAACTTCAATGAATTTTACAATTGAGGAGACTTTGTAGTTCTTATAAAACAATCTGAAACGCAAAAACAGATTTAAGGCATTGGAATCTTTGGTTAAATATTGGTTTTTCTTCTATGATGTCAGTAATTGCAAAAGGAAATACAGTTTTATTTTGTCTTCAAAATGGTATCCATCGAAAGTAAATGCTGTAGTCTTCAAAGTCATATTTATTTATTTATATGTTTATTTTGTTCTAGACATAATTGCTAAAGAACAATTATGTTTTGGTGGAGTCTAACATTTATGGTCTGGAGTTTCCAAGACAGTAGATGCATTTGCAGGCAAGAAAAGAGGGGGTAAGTTCTTTAAAATCCATTTGCCTTATGGGTACATTGTGGTTGTTATGACTTAAATACTGGTGCTCCTAACAGGGTTGATTGATGTGTAGAGAAACTAGAGTATACTTAAAAGAGTGAAATAGAAAAGCTTACATTGCACATCCTTTTCTACATTCTAATGTTAGGTCAGGCATTGTTAGACAAGGATTTGCACATTATGAAAAAGGCAAATAGTAAATTATTATGAGCATTAGGTTGTACTCCATGATAAGCATGATGTTGCTCTTTGATCTATAGATGATGTTGGACAAGTTTTTCGTGAACAAGAAAATTTACTTGGGCAAATACAAGGTAGACTTGTTAGAAAAGGGTGAGCTGGAATTGGAGATTAAAAAGTAGTCATTGTTGGTCACTGGTGGTGTGTTATATAAAACATAGTATTTCCAAGGCATTCATGTGTGGAAAAAAAGTTTTATTTTGCAATTATTCTTTTTGCATGTGTTATAAATTTTACATGATTTGAGTCTTGCAGTGATCTGACGGTAGGTAGAGAGTCTATAAGTGATTAATATATGGATTTGTAGAAGCATGCTTAAGATGCTGGTGTTGTTTGAACTCCTGGAGTATAATTGAGATCAACCTTTCATCTGTTATTTCTTTCAGGGTTTGGACTTGTATGGAGTTCTAGCAGAGGTTGAAAAACGTGGCATGGCCTTTGATGATTTGCTTACTGCTCCAGAACAAGATGAATGGATATACAGTGATGGGAAATCCACAACATGTGTTGCCTTCATCCTTGCAATGTACAAAGAAGCTGGAGTCTTTGGTCCTGTCTCCAGCAATGTTCAAGTAACTGAATTCACTGTAAGTTAATAAGTCTATTACCTCATTATTAATTAAACCTTTGTGTTCCTGAACTCTCATTTATGTTGCTTGAAATCTTTCTTCACTGATGGCAGATTCGTGATGCATACATGCTTAAAATATTTGAGAACAACCAAACACAACTGCCTTCATGGTGCGAAAATGACAATGGTCGACTTTCATTCTGTCAGATTCTTGGTAAATACCGGATGGAATTGCCTGGGTACAACACCATAGAGCCGTATGCAAAAATGAACGAAAACTGTCCATCCTTACCTCCCAATTATCACAGGCCTGTGAAATGTTAATTTGAATTCGACCTATTTACTACAATTGAGATGATGCTCTTCAAGTTCTTAATATATCAGTTTGTTAGCTGTCTGTCGGATGTCGTTTGCTTGCCCACGTTGCACTGGAGAATGCTTTACTGTATATAAATGTTAATCTAGCAAGGACAAAAACAATGCTCAAAGTGCATTAAGGGAAACAATTATAAATAGTTTTTCAGTGATTTGCATTCAGAAGTTTCAAACTAAAAGATGTTTTGATTTATAGTCAAGATAATTGCAAGATAAACATTCTCTTAGGCTTGAAGTCCTGTACTTGTTAGAAGAAATTCCAAATGAAAACTGGCGATTCTACTACAGATAGTGATTCATTTTGTGCTTTTATTCATGTGTACAACTTCAAAAGTCACATTTCACCATCCCACAGCTCTTCCACTGTCTTGAAAGACCCTCTCTTTGATATGTAATCTTCTCCGCGGCATCCTCTACTCTGCGGAATATCATCGATCTTCTTATAGTCTTCCATACTCAATGACCAATTGAAAATGTTAATATTCTGTTTCATTCTTTCCTGATTGAAACTTTTCGCCAACAAGCATATCCCCTGCTCATAACCCCATCTAAGGCATATCTGCAAATATTTTGTCTACACTCAGAATGAACTTCATACATGCAGAAATTTTCAGGAAAAAAAAAAAAGAAATCGACTGATGAAATACCTGAGCAACGGTCTTTCCTTTAGAAATTGCAATGTCTTTGAGGACTTGATTATCCAAGACCCTGTTGCTACCCCAGATGGTTCCATGGGCTCCTAAAGCTGCATAAGCTGTCAACAAAATCCCATTTGCCTTGCAGAATTCCATTAACTTCTTCTGTTGCCATAGTGGGTTTATCTCTACCTATCAACACCCAATAAGCTTCCTTAAGTTTCGCTGAATTTGAGAAAATCAAAATTAGTTTGTTAGGGAATTACTTGATTAACAGCTGGTGGAATCTCTGCAATGGCAAGAATGTCTGATAACTTTTTACAGGAGAAGTTGCTGACTCCAATAGACTTGGTAAGTCCAAGTTTCTGGCACTCTTCCATGGCTGCCCATACTCCTTTAAAATCCATGGCCATGAAATCGTCCTCCTTTATTGGAAACTCATAAATCCCTGGTCTGGAGCTCACTGGCCAATGAATCAAGTAAAGATCAATGTAATCCAACTGAAGAGCCCTGTAATTCCAAATAATAAAAAACAAAAATCATCCCAAACACACAAAAAGGGTTTTAATTTGAACAAGTAATCAAAGATTTTAGAGTTTACTTGAGACTTTTTCGAAGAGCAGGAAGAACAAGATGAGGATGAGCGTCGCTACACCAAAGCTTGGTGGTGATAAACAGCTCATCTCTCGATTTAATGAGGCCAAGAGATAAAGCATCGGCAATGGCTTCCCCAAGTGAGTCCTCAGTAAGATAAAGCGTAGCAGTATCAAAATGTCTATAACCAAACTCGATTGCTTGAAGAATCGCTGCTTTAATTTGAGAAGATGGGAGTGTAGGGGAAGCTGCGGTGCCCATCCCCAACACCGGAATTTTGCAGCCGGCGGAGCTTAGAACGATTTCTGGAATTTTCATGGATGAATTGCTTTCCATCTTCGAGCAGCTCTAGGAGTTGGGATTTCTTCTGTGTGAATTGGTTTTTGAATTGTAAGAGTAATAATGTGGATCTGCAATTCCGTAATATTTATAAGCTGTTTGTTTTTGTTTGTATCAGTCAATAACAATTCTTTGTTTGGCTGCTAATTGCTATAATTAAGTGCAAATTCATTCAACGAGTATTTTAATGCAAAATAATAATAACAATTTCTTTTATGGTGTGTTTGGCAAGTCTAACTTTAGAATCTCTATGAAAAATATATATATCTGCTACAATTTTCAACTTTTTACTTATTATTATTATTATTATTTTTATATACTACCACAATATTTTTCAGGAATTATATATAGTTGGCACAAGGGGTGATTAAATTATGGACCAGTCCATAAAACAAAAAAAAATCAGTTTATTAATTATCGGTTTTTAAAAATCACTAACCATTAATCAGTCCGTTATTATCGGTTAATCAGTCTATCGGTTTCTGATTTTCGGATCGGTTAACCAATATTATTTCGGTTAACTACTATAATTATAAAATATATTTATAAAAAAAATTAAAATGTTCATGTTACTTAAAAATAAAAATTAAAAATCAAACATACTTCAATATAATATTCAAATTATAAATATAAACTAAAAATAGTGTGTCAATATGCATGCATAGAATAGAAAAATGTAATAAATGTAAAAATTGCAATTTATCAATTTTATTAAATATTAATTATTACTTGCAATGAAATTTTTTATTTTAAGGCGAAATATATTTAATTAGAATCATAAGTGTTAAATACTACCTATAAAAATATTAAAACTAACATTCTACATTTTAATTGAATATTATTTATCATATTACATTTTAATAATTTAAATATAAAATATTTTAATTAAAGAGTTAAAATTATTAAATTAATTACAATAGAAATTAATTATATATATTAAAATGTTTGAAAAGTAAAAAATTTTATGTACATGGAAATAAAAGTCCATCACATATATAATTTTTTATTAATATTATATAATTTTTCAAATATATTATGATTTTCATTATTAAAAAATTGATAAATCAAGAAATAATAATAAATACTAAATATGAACATATTAAATAATTAATAAATTAACTAAAAATTTGGTTATCGGTTCGGTTAACCTGTTACATGATCCAAAACCATTAATCAGTCCATTAATATCAGTTTTTTTCAAAATGCTAATCATTAACCAGTTTATTATAATCGATTAATTATTCTATCGGTTTGATTTCGAATCGATTTACCGATTAACCTCATTAACCGATTTTTTTACACACCCCTAGTTGGCACGGTTGAAGTCCTCTGTACCTTTTCGAGAAAAACATGAGTTAGAATGTGTCCTCTCTCCCATTGTACGCAGAGAGAAAAACTGAGTATTTCTTGCTATTGTATGAGCAATTCATAAGCTGCGTGGAATGATGGTAGGCAAAATAACCTCCTTGCGTGGAATGTGGATGTTCTAACATTTTATTTAGCATAAGTCTCCTTATTAGTCCTTATTTTCCACAAAAATACTTATAATTTTTTTTTCTTGGACATCGTCCCAGTAATTATGCATGGAATAAAATATATAAAAGGAAATTAATTATATATTCAGTTCACTGTAAACCTTAATAATTGAGAGAAAAAAACAGAAAGCTTTATAGAATCTAAACTAATGATATTCATAAAAATAAGCATAATATATATGTAAAAAAAAGCTAATTATGGAATATATAATATGGAAATCAAATTTCTCCATCCCAAAGCTCCTCAAGAGACTTGAAAGGACCATTCTCTGATATGTAATCTTCTCCACTGTGTCCTCTCCGCTGAGGAATTTGACTGATTTTGTTGGTTTCTTCTTCAGTTAATGTCCAATTGAATATGTCCAAATTCTCTTTCATTCTTTCTTTGTTGAAACTCTTCACCAACACACACACTCCTTGCTCATATGCCCATCTCAGGCAAATCTGCAGGTTTTTTCATTAGTAATTTTATATATTCATATGGCAGCCAACAAAATTAATTAATAAATAGGATGGTGTTCACCTGAGCAGGACTTTTTCCTTTGGCATTGGCAATCTCTTTCAAAACTTCATTCTCCATAACCCTATTGATGGTTCCTCCTAAAGGTGCATAAGCTGCCAATACAATTCCTCTCTCCTTGCAGAATTCTATTTGCTGCTTTTGTTGCCATAGTGGGTTTATCTCTACCTTTCAATTTCCCCCAAAATATTTCCCTTAATTATTACCAATGATTTCTTTTATTCCAACAAAAGGAAAAAAACAACAATTTTACAACAGAACTTACTTGATTAACTGCTGGAGGGATCTCTGCTATGGCAAGAATGTCTGCTAACTTTTTACAGGAAAAGTTACTAACTCCAATGGATTTTGTTAATCCAAGCTTATAGCACTCTTCCATAGCTCCCCATACACCTTTAAAATCCATACCCACAAAGTCTTCTTTCTTTATTGGGTACTCATAAATCCCTGGTCTCGAGCTCACTGGCCAATGGATCACGTAAAGATCTATGTACTCCAATTGAAGAGCCCTGCATTTCAATTACACCACCCCATAACACACAATAATATAGCCAGTTTAATGATAAAATTGGTGAAGGGGAAAACTAGGTACCTGAGACTCTTTTGAAGGGCAGGAAGAACAAGATCGGAATGAGCATCACTGCACCAAAGCTTGGTGGTAATAAAGAGTTCATCTCTGGATTTAATAAGACCTCGAGATAAAGCTTCAGCAATGGCTTCACCAAGTGGCTCCTCTGTAAGGTAAAGTGTAGCTGTATCAAAATGTCTATAACCAACTTCTATTGCTTGAACAATTACTTCTTTAATTTCATCTGAGGATACTAATGGCGATGTTGATGTTCCCATTCCCAGCAATGGCATTCTCCTCCCGCTACTCCCTACAAGTACTTCTGGCATACTTATCGATTCCATCTCTTTCAATTCGATCTATTCTTTCTTTTACTAACAATTAATTAAAGTCTAATTCGTTTTAGAAGCTGATCGTGAATTAATTATTTCGTATCGTAAAATTAAGTGGTGCTGAATTATCTTCTCCTTGTTAATGTGGTCAACATGTAATGTAGCTTAGTTGAGTGGTGGATTATATTTCTGTTACTTTAACTGCTTCCGGTTTCACAGTATTGCCATTCCTTTTGTTCCTGGCTAACTGTTTATTTTAGACTCTGTGTCTTCCTCCTCCTCCTTCTTCATCACACGTGTTGGCTGTCTGATTTTTTATTTTTTTACCTTGTAATTGAATAAATCTGCATCATTGGCAATCATTAATACATATCGAATGCATGGTGTACTAAAATACATTAATATATAAAAAAAATTAAAGGAATTTTTTTGTTTCTACATAACAATAACAATACGCAATTGGCATAATATATTGGACAGAGTGCGGAATTCAAATAAAAAAAGTATTAATAGGTGCCTTATATTTTTTTTACATATATATAAATTCACTTAATAATAGAGTCAAATGTTTATAAAAAGCAGGGTGACAACTACGTGTCATTTTATTTATATATAGGTCACCAAACTAAAGAGGAAAGGTGGGTCAAATAATTGAGCTATATGAAATAATAAAATATATATTATGCCATAGACGTTATCAACTATTTTAGTTTGTCTTAATATGATCAAGTGGAAATATTCTAAATGTAATATAACTAAGCACATAAATAAAGTAAAGATTATAATTTTTTTTTATATAATTTTATTATTGAAATAGAAAAAATTGTAATTTGAATTCTAATAAATTGAAAGAACATTTGAATTAGATATGAATAAAAATTTGAATTATATATGATTGTCAACGTTTCGTTTTGTCAGACTAGAAATTGATTTTGGTTATATTGTCATCGTACTTCATACAATACCGATTTTATAAATTTCCTTTAAACAACAAATTCTAAGCACATCATTTTCTTCTAGAAGTGATAACATATAGTATAAACGAAAAAGAGAATCCGCCACGGTCCATCTTGGAGGGGCATATGTCATTTTCACCAATTTCTCTAAAATGGCTGTTTAATGACTTAAATTAGAAAAAGCCTGCAGTAACTTTCATTTTGTATAATTTCTTATTTTTTAACTCTCAAATCAATTTAAACTAATAATATCATTTAAAATACGATTTTATAATTAAAAAAAATAAAAAGTATGCGAAATTATTATCAGAATATTTTTAGCATTTTTTTTTTGGGTAAAGGCATAAATTCCATTTCTGTAATAATACATGAAATAGTGTAGTTTAATTTAGGGGAGGATATATATGCATGGTAAATTTAGGAGTGGGTGAAATTGGATAATCCCTAATAATATTTACACCAAAACAATCCCCCAAAATCCAAATTGAAACCACATCCATTAGTAATCTTCAGTTTACTTTTCTAAAGAGTGGCTCTCCTTTAATTTTCGCCATTACCATTACCAGTATCTATTAATTAAATAGTAGCTGAATTGTGAACCATTAATTCAATATTTTACATATTGTTTGGCGTACTAAAAAGATACAATTAAGATTGAAATCTAATGTGATATTTTGAGATAAAGAAAATTGAGAGGAAAGGGGAGTGCCCTACCCTACCCTGCCCTACCCTTTTCCTCCATTTGTTATTTTTCTTGTTTTACTCCATAGACGGAGTTAATTATGTTTTTTTCTTTTTCAAGACGTTCATGAAAGAGTGATAAACACCTAAAATAAACTGTAAAAGTAAATTGTTCAACAAACAGTTAAAACGGTTAATATCTCAAAAGAGCAAACCAACCCTTTTACTTGCGTGTCTTAACAGATTACCCTAATTCTTTAATTTCTTCATTACCCAAAATCAAATTGAAAAAAACCTCTCCAAACTTTGACATTTCCCTCCAATTTCTGCAGCCGCCCAAGTCCCAACCAAAGTCAAAATGAGTTTATTAAATTTAACTTTAAATAATATTATAACCCAGGCAGAAGCTTCCAAGCGACGTCGTTTATTACGACAATGATAAATCCATGTTGTAGCATCCCAGCGGACGAATCATTCAGAGGGAGGAAATTTCAACGCGGCATTGCTTTCATAATTAATTGTTTATTTCTTGAAAGCCGCACTACAAAAGCTCGATCTCCCTTTCTTCAAATTTCAATTTCTTGAATCTCAAACTTGTAAGCAAAAACATGAAGTTGAATTCTTTAGCCATCTTAATTCTTCTCTCTGTTTCGTTTCCTTCAATATCTGGTAATATATTCCCCAATGTATCCTCCATTCCGCCGAATTTCGCCCAAAACGCCACCGGAGCCGCCTGGGACAATTTCAAGAAACTTATGGGCTGCCGTACCGGCCAAAAGCTCGACGGCTTAGCCAAGCTCAAGCAGTACTTTCACCACTTCGGTTACATTACCAATTCCACTTCTAACTTCACCGATGATTTCGACGATGCGCTTGAGTCTGCTATTAAGACTTATCAGCGCAATTTTCGTCTTAATGTCACCGGCGAGCTCGATCAGAAAACTCTAGACCAGCTTGTACAACCTAGATGCGGCAACGCCGATGTAGTCAACGGTACGACGACTATGAACTCCGGCAAGTGGACCACTTCCTCCCACTTCCACACCGTCGGTCGCTACACCTTCTTTCCCGGAGAGCCGCGGTGGCCGGAGGGCCAAAGAGATTTGACCTACGCGTTTTGGTCGGGGAATGGATTGACTGCCAATGAGAAGAGCTTGTTTGCACGAGCCTTTGACCGGTGGGCGGCGGTAATACCTATGACTTTCACGGAGATCGATTCTTTCAACGCCGCTGATATTAGGATCGGATTCTTCAGCGGAGATCATGGCGACGGAGAGCCATTCGATGGGGTTTTGGGGACTTTGGCCCATGCATTCTCGCCGCCAAGTGGGCGTTTCCATTTGGACGCCGATGAGAACTGGGTGGTATCAGGAGACATAAGCTCGTCGTCCGTACAATCGGCGGTGGATCTAGAGTCAGTGGCCGTTCATGAAATCGGACATTTGTTAGGATTAGGACATTCAGCGGAAGAAGAAGCCATAATGTACCCTAGCATACCTTCAAGGACTAGAAAACTTGAATTGACGACGGATGATGTTCAAGGTATCCAGTATTTGTACGGTAAAAACCCGAATTATAACGGGTCGTTATCTACACCGTCCGCTCAGGAAAGAGAGACCAGTGAGGCCTATGATGTACATTCAAGGTGGGGCCTTGTTAGTTTGATAGCCGTTGGATTAGCTTTTCTGATTGTTTAATTTTTTCTATTATTTAGTATTTTTTTGTTAGAACGGATTGATTGATGGAGAGGTGTTATATGCTATATATTCATTGTATATACATTGTATCATATTCACAATTGCGCTTTTCTTTTTAATTCATGCATAAAGCACCTTGTTGATATTTTGGTCCATTTGAATAATTCTTTTTAGGTGATGAGCTTATATGATTAATCTAAATATGTTGCGAAAATTTCGCAGTCATGTTCGAAAAGTCTTTTGTTGAATTGGAGCCCCATATAGCATGGTTAGGTTACTTAATAGACAAGCAACTTTTCTTGATGTTATGAACTGAATTCCTTGTCTTTTGTTCTGGAAGAATGTTCTGAATTCGTTTTTCTCTCCTCCAATCAAACTACAGAGAAGTATTTATTTAGTATCCATAAGAAATTGCTTTATGTTTGTGGTTCCATTTGTTGTTCGTTTGTGGAAAGCATACTTCCAAATGGATTCCATTGACTTCTGTTTGGTGGTGTGGCTGATGGACCGCCACTGCTACTATGAGAAAAGCCCACTTTAGTTATTGAAATCTTGCTAAACTGGGCCTTTTTGTTGCCTACTATCTTCAAATCAGGGCCTCTACCATAGCATTACAATATTAATATTGCTCTAAGAGCAAGCAGATATTAGACAGGTAACATATATTTACTACCGTTTAATCACAGAATCATTGATATTTTTTACTTAATTTTAATGGAGGTGGCCAAGTGTAGGTCCAGATAAGGAAGCATCTAGTTATGTCTCACAATTACCATAAAATTTAAGGATAAAATCATCATAATTCTTACGAAAGACTGATAAAATGGTGAGGATTTTGATGGAAGGCAAAAACAAAAAGAATTGAGATGCAGTCGTATAATTGTCACCTATCAAGGGAACAGTCTCTCCCATATTTAATGAATATTACAAATGTGTGTTTCCATCAGATGGTGTTATAAGCTAAGCTATGAATCTCAAAATTGAAACCAACCATATTATCACCCCTCAAATCTCTTCACTTTAACCCAATAAATAATATGGGACTTCTCCCATGTTCCTTCTCTTGTCCATACAATCAACAATCTCAATCCCAATCCCACTCTAATCCTCTCCGATCACAATCATCCAATTCTTCCTCTCTTTCCTCTCAGCCAAGTCTACCATCCGTTCCTTCCCTTACTCCCCCAACTTCTCAACAACTTGATTCCGCCGTCCGCCACCACTGCCTGGCCACCCTCAGACCTAACTCCTCCTATGTATGCTCTCTAGCTCTCGCCGAAAATTTCCTCTACACCGGCTCTTCGAACAGCGAGATAAGAGCATGGAGCCGACACCCTTCTTCACCTCTAAATACCCACATAGTAGCTACTACTAATGGAGCTGTGAAGTCCTTAGTTATTGTCAAAGATAAGCTCTTTAGTGCTCACCAGGATTGCAGAATTCGTGTATGGAGAATTCACAAGTATGATTGTATAGCTACACTCCCAACGTTGAACGATCGTTTCTTGAGATTTTTTTCAGAAAGAAACTATGTACAGGTAAGAAGACATAAGAAATGCACGTGGGTTCACCACGTGGACGCCGTATCAGTACTAGCAGTTTCAAGAGATGGGTCTCTTCTGTATTCAGGTTCATGGGACAGGACATTCAAGGTTTGGAGAACCTCGGATTTTAGATGTTTGGAGTCAGTAGCTAATGCACATGAGGATGCCATTAACGCTTTAGTATTGTCAAATGATGGGTTTGTTTATACGGGCTCAGCCGACAACAAAATTAAGGTATGGAAGAAACACACAGGAGAGAAAAAACATTCTTCAGTGGCAACGCTGGAGAGACATAAATCAGCTGTTAATGCTTTAGTTTTAAGTCCTGATGGGTCTGTTCTGTACTCTGGTGCTTGTGATAGATCAATTCTTGTTTGGGAGAAGGATTATAGTAGAGGCGGTGGAGAGATGGCAGTGGCCGGTGCACTTAGAGGGCACAGAAAGGCAATTCTGTGCTTGGGAGTAGTGTGTGATTTGGTATGCAGTGGATCAGCTGATAATACAGTTAGGATTTGGAGGAAATTAGGAATAGAGAAGATGAGTTATTCATGTTTGGCAGTGTTTGAAGGACATACAAAACCAGTAAAGTGCTTGACTATTAGTCAAGCTTTTGATACTAATAGTAATGGTGGAGCTGATGATGGTTCTCAGTCATCAGGTGCATCTTATTTGCTTTACAGCGGTAGTTTGGATTGTGATATTAGAATTTGGCATATTCGTGTTCCTACAATTTAATTTGTACATAAGAGTGAATCTATGACATTTGGTATTAATTTGGATTAGAAAAGCTTGCAACAAGGTTCACCATAATCTTGCTGAAAATATGTATGTATACATTTTATTTATTTATTTAAAAAGTTACGTAATTGGAAAATGACTCAGAAGTTGTTGCTTATAAATGACAAAATATTAGTCCAAAAATATAATTGAATTACCGATTAAAATTACAACAAATAGACTTAATGATATTTTACAGAAAAGCAGATTCAAATTCAATCCTATCCTAAGCCCCATTTTGAATAGTTATTTTCAAACTGATAACCAATCCATTTAGTGTTTGGTAAACTGTATAAAACTGCTTTTGATAATCTGCAAAATTACTAATTTTAATATAATTTTTTTATTTTATTTTATTCTTTATACTTGTTTATAGTGAATTGTCAGCACGTATTTGGTTCTTAATCTACTAAATGGCAGCTAATTATAAAAATTAGCCAGACTCCATTTGTCTAACTTTTTCAGTTGAAACCGCTATCAATCTCTCTTCAAAAGGTTAAAACAAACATCCTTTAACTTGGGTTTGTTCCCTTCGCCTAAGTATTGAGTGCAGGCAAGAAATTCTATCCGAGTTTAGTATTTTTACTGAGGCTCTGTTCTACTAATTTGTGTAATGAAAATACTTTCGTACAAGGAAAAAAAAAAAAGAAAAAGAAAAAGAAAAAGGTCCTATACTATTAGTGACACGGAAAACTCGAGGCAGCATGTTTTAATTATGCCTAAGATGTTGAAACCCACCTAAATCTGAGTAAGGATATTGATAATTAATTGATAGTAATACCAATTTTTTAAGCTTTACGTGACAGGAGACCTACTGCCATAAATATGAAAACAACTTCAGCCAGAGCTTATTAGGAACAGCAAGCCCGGCATTTCATGTCATGTCTTCTACTTCTACTCCCATATATTAATTATTATTATTATTATTAAAGATCAAATTCATTCAATAATAAGAGGTATTCAATTATTCCATTATCAAACCGACCACAAACTAATTAGGTTATAATTATATATTTCCTAGTAGAACCATTAATAATTTCTTTTTTTTAGAGAGAAGAAACCATTATTCCTTTGTAATTTTACAATTATTATTTTTTACTTATCTCTTAGAAACCCTACTAATTTCACACTTCTCATTCATTATCGTTAGAAAGAACTTTCTTATTATTATTTTATGTGACGAAAACTTTCTTAGTTTCTTTTGAAACGGAGTAATTCTCTATTGAACAAATATTAATATAAGGTATGTTATGACGAAGGCTTTAATAAGCTCAAATCACACTCATACACCTGTCGGATTTGTTCATACAACTCCAAGGATTATATCACACTCATAATTAGCCGATATGGAATCGTAACATATTATATATGTGTGTCGATATGCATATATTTATATAATTAAATTGAAATTTAATGTTGTTTTATTTTTTATTTATGCATACCTAATTCACACATATCAAGTCATAAATTGACTTTAGAGATTAAAAAAATATATATATTTAAACCCCAATTGAAATATTAATGACGATTGGTAGTATAAATAAATACCATTTCTAGTTTTCTACCATCGATAACATTAATTCCTCCACAATAATCCATAAAAACACGTGATACTGTCCCATTGAGAGTGGCTTTATCCAGAAAATGTATAGTGGCTCTATCACATCAACTTTCAACTGTGTCTTCTTTCATTAACAACCGAAAGATTCCATCCACTCCACACGATCTTATTCGATACTTGATGGACAGACATATAACTGCCACATTTCAATATATCTTTAAACTTAATTATTCTATGTTCCAGTTGAAATTATTATTCGTATTTCTTTTTTTTTTCTTTTTTTTGGTTAAATATGTTGTTATTATTATTATTATTATTATTATAGTACCTTTTTTTTTTCAATACCTAAATATTGAAATTGAGTTTGAGGTTTAATTGCTAATATTATATCAGAGTTTTATGTCTTAGTAGGTTAATCTATATATAGGTAAGCTGTCCAAAATAATTTCCTACGCCATGAAGCTTTCAGTCAAGAAGTTGGTGGTCGAAACTGGAAAGCGAATTCCTTTTTGGTGATTGTAATTGAATGGTTAATTTCGCAGGCTAAAATTAGTTAAATAATGAAACTAACAGTGATACCTTATAACACAATTTATATGCTTTTCTCATGCTAATAAGATAAGGTTTTTGTAGGTTTGATATATATCCACGCAACTGCCTTTACTACCGAAAAAAAAAATACAGTATCAGGAAATAAATCTTTGAAATTTAGGTGGTAAAATTAGAAAGATTAGTGGGTTTGAACTTTTTTTTTTTAATTACAGGTTTTCCATATAAAATAGTAAAATTCAAACCATAATTAATTGAAAAAATATTAGAATTAGAGGACTTTTTTTTAATATATGCGAAAGACTTAAAATGTAAAATTTGCAGAATTGAATATCTGTAAATAATTGAACATAGCAAAATTCATGACTTTGATATCATATTGAATACAATGAATTTAAGACTAAGTTAACCTCTAAAATTAATTTGTAAGGCAACACAAACTACTATATATACACTTAATTCTTATAACAAGCTATTCAATGCATACCATATCTGTTAATTATTTTTTCAAATTTTATAATGATAGCGTGATTCACTAATTGCTTTTGTTAATGTATACGTGGCAGGCTGAAACGAAGTAGTTGTATAATTAATATTATCTTGAAATGCATAATCGTAAGTTTTAAAGATTTTATCCACTTAGTTATTCACAAGTGGAGAGGTCTAGTTAGGTTAAAAGTAATATTTAGTATCTCCATATTTTATAAATACATCCCTTTATTCCTCTGCATATCCATATTAATTATATATATTTTTTATGACAGAACTTTAGGAGACATGACATCAAAAAAACCTATGCCATAATTGTCATTAATTTAAGGTAATATTGGAGAAGATTGATGAACATTATTCTGACTTGATTCACTTTCTAGAAAATTCTAACATTAGCGTATTCATATCTTTATTCATGGACGGAACAACATAACTTATTATCAATGAAAGAAACCATTTTCAAAGCAAGAATCACAATTATAATAACAATAAAGGAAGAAGTAAGAATTAACTTTCTACATGGTAAGATTTGGATTATAATTAATTGACTTCATCAGTGACCGATGTGATTCGGTATGCATATATATATACGGATCCTAGAATAAAAAATAAAATAATATTAAATCATTATAATCAACAGTGTAAAACTTTAATATCATGAGTTTAGACAAATAAATTTCAAAAAAGGAAAGGGAAAACAATTTTCTAATTTTCTATTTGGGATTTGGTTTTCCAACTAGAATTTTTTAGAATGATTTTGTGGAAACAACTAAACAAGTCTTGTTTTTCAAGAATTCAACAAGCTGGCCCTATACATCCTCTTAATTCGATGGAAAAACTTGAGTGTAAGAGTGTTTTGCTAGGGTTCAAACAATATATATGCTTGTGACAATTCTTGAAATTCAAGTTATCCATTTATCTTAAGAATTTGATAAGTGTAGGCAAGAGTAGCTTGCTAGCTACTTAATTCAAAATCTTGAAAGAGGATACACAGAATTCTTTAATCATAACTTTTGACCTAATCAAGTTTTAAATTGATGTGGTCCAAGTGAAGACAACAAGCCTTATAAGCTATAACATCATGCATGCAAAAATATTAATTCTGTGATGCTGACACCAGGATAACTACACTAGACCTAACACAAATACTTTCCCATTGGGCTAATGTCTCTATTATTAGTAAATTAATGTCTTAATTTTCTGTGGGCTTTAATTATTTGCGATTTATTGTTGGATCATATTATCGAATCTTAATTAATTAGCTTTATTGCATTTATATTGTACAGAACCAACATCAAAAGATATATAGCGATATGATTGCTAATTAGACAGATAACATATATATGGTATTTAAATCGAGGAATTAATGGCCAATTTTTTTTGACGTAATTCGACTTAATGGCCATTTAATGTTCTAAGATATATTTAGACAAACAAATAATGCATGTGAAGATTTGCATCAATAAGTCTAAACTTTATTAAATTGATTTTTTTTTTTTTTTTTTTTTGTAATATCTTATCGTTATTACGTTTGAAGTCGTATCTAATTGCATGAATCCAATAATTAATTCAATATTATTCTTAAAAAAAAAAAAAACTCATTATCATGGTGTGAAATCAATAATTTATAATGTAACTAAATATTTTATACTTTGCACTTAAGGAGAACCAATATCGGTTTTTAGAAGAAGAGAAAAGATAGATGATAATAACATTAATCCTTATTTAATTTAAGTCTCATTTGTGCATTATAATTTCTCGTATGGAAAAATTACATTTAAATGCAGTTCAAAGAAGAAAGGTATAACAAATTTTAAGTAGAAATAAGTAGATTATTATAAATATTTTAATATAATAGGCCTAAAGCCTATAATATACAGCATGGAGGGCAGTATCTTTCCACTTATAGGCTTGGGCCATAAGACATGGGCCTGATCTATCATGGCCCGTCTGTAGTCTATTCAGCCCGATGCTACTTTTCTTTGGGTATGTACCAATGACGTCTGCCGTCTTTCTTCTTTGGAGTAATAGCCTTTTGCACAACAAATTTTAAAACTCTCGAAAAAAGAAATTTGTCTTGGTCTTATATTTTATATTTTTTGAAATTTGTTATTTAAGCCAATAAAATAATTCATCTTTCAATTTTATTCTAGAAAAAAGTACAAAAATGCCCTTCATATTTTCTACATAGTACTAAAATGCCCATATTTTTTGTTCAAGATAAGTATATATCTAACTTTAGGATTAGAATTTAGTATGTGGATGTATATAGTGTGATTAGTACTACTCGCTTTACATATTGAAGGATCTACGAAACAAAAGGAGTTTATAAAAATAGAAATTTGGCAAATTCGGAATTATTGATGTTTTATTATTTTACTATTCAATTGATTCTCTTTTAAGTGTTTATTTCTAAATTTTTATCAAAATTAAGAAATTTACTTGCTATTAGGTTAGAATTTTATTAAACTGTTCTTGTAGGGGAAAAAAAAAGAATTTAATGAACAAACTGGCAAGTATTAAAAGATAAGGTTTGAAAATTACTTAGAAAAGTGAATAATATATATATTCGTTAATGTAAGGGTATGCATTATAAAACATACAAATGCTAATTATATCTGTAATTTAAACAGTTAAAAGATGTATTATAAAAATAAAAACTGCTAATCCTAACGTTATGTTTTTGTTATTCTGTGCTTGTAAATTTGCAATTCATCTTAGAAAACAATGGCAGCAAAAGTCAACTCTGGTAATTTGACTTGCGTTAAGGTTGCATATTTTTGTTTTTCTCAATCTTCGCCGAACATTCTCTTCACTCTGCAATAACATTGGGCCCGCTCTAACCTTCTAGAAGGAGAGGTATATGTAATAATTTAAGAGATATTGTTGATGGAAGTGGTAAATTTTGAGACGAAATAATATAAGATTTGTGAAATAACTCCATTCATTTTACGACGACCTGCATAATCTGATCCTTGCGTTGGGCCCACTCGAACCTTTTAGAAGAAGAGGTATAATGCAATAATTCAAGAGATATTGTGGTAAATTTTGACATGATATAATGTAAGATTCGCAAAATAACTCCATTCATTTTATGACCAATCGCATATACTGTCTGATGGGTTTATGATGTAATTTTCACATGTTAATATTATTTATAATTTAAATAATGTAAATGTGAAAAATAATTATTTTTATAACTTGTACATGTATATTTTTTAATTTTTAATAAAAATAAAATTTAAATCATAACTCGATATGATATGAGCTGATATATTGGCGGAGTAATATTAACTGAATAGCATCAATATGCATATCCTCTCATCAGTTGTGGTATATGCGAACCTTACATAAATGAAATGACATTAAATGTAATGCACAAGAGAATATATATACTATAGGAGCATGAGAAAGTTGGTTAAATTTAGAAAAGTCAAAGAACAGTACTCTCCTGTTTTCACCATAAGATAGATTTTGAAAATAGAAGTTAATATGCAATGGATGGGAGGTGAATGGCATTGGGCAGCTAGCTAGCTAGCTAGCTGGGGTCACCCTATGCTCCCCAATATGCAAAAGAAATAATTGGATTCCGAAGATTATGATCCCTTTTTTGCTGCCCCTAAAATTGGAATCATCATCATTCAAATCAATAAATCGGTTGACATACGCTTTTTTTTTATCTTTTCTTTTTTATCTTTTCGTCCTTTACTTCTTACTTAGGATTAATTAGTTAACTGCAAAACAGTGTAGAAAGCTTTTGTCTTTTTTAATTACTTGAAGAGTGAATCATTCTTGAATTTGTCCATACACTTCTGTACATTTTGGCGCATCTCTTGAGTTTATGCTTCTGCATGCCACAAAAATGATTCAAAAGTCTGACTTTTTTTTTAACTTTTATCAATTTTATATATATATATATACCAATTTCTTTGATTCTTTTTGTTTTAGTTTTGCAATATCATTTCTTGATATCTCAAACTTTATCCTTTCTTGAAATTAAATGCTTTATAAATATATTATTCATATATTCATAAAGTGGAGGTAGCGCGAGGCAAAAATTGTCAAAACTATTACCCTCTTTTATTTCTCTTTATCGTGTTGAATTTCAAGTGTTCTTCTAAAAATTTGAGAGAGAATTAATTATTCATTCTTCTTGATATTTTAAATGCATTTCAATATTTTTCATCACATGTTTCTATATTAATTGTTATATATATATATATATACATATATAAGAAGATTTATGAGAGATTATGCGGTGAATTTATATATATAGTTTTAGAGAATGATAATGTTTATTTGAAGAGGAGTAAAGGGAGCGTAAGATGTGATTTGACATCACAAATATATATAGAAGTGTGTGAATGTACAATGTAATAAGCATTTAATTTTAATATTGGTTTGGTGGGACATATTTATCTCATCTCTTCCAACTTTACAGCAGCAGAAACAATTAAAAGTGATATGTAATTAATTATCAAAGAGTACTTAATTAATTACCGCTCCAAAGTTTTGAATTTTTCCACATATGTATATATATGTAATTGGTTAGATTCTCATGTGGGCCAAAAGAGCAAAAAACAAAAGTACCTTGTAATCTTTTGAAAGTTGGAAACATACTTTTACAAATTCTCCTTTTTATTTTTTCATGCAGTAGATTTCCTGATTTTCCCACTATGAATTGTAAAGGTGAAAAGAAAAAAAAATCCCACTATCTGATGAAAAGAAGAAGGCTGTTTGTTATGCTCATTTTGCTTCCCTTTATCCATTGAAATGACACTATCATTTGGTGGTAATACTTTTATCATCACTAACCCTAATCCATCCAGAAAGAACACTAAAAAAAAATAAATAAAAAATAAATTTTAAAAGATAAGTCCAAACCAAGTGGTGATTAACTTTATCATCAGGGTCAAACGTAAAGCAGAGATGAGAGAAGGCATGTGGAAGAGGAAAATCAATGATTTATTTATTTTCTTAACTAACCATCAAAAGTGTTTTAATTTAATTCAGAATCCATTAGTAGATCGGTATCATGTAGATGTTGTTATTATTGATTAGTTAGAATATTAACTAAAATTATATATTTTTTTATATATATAATTAATTCTTATATGAAAAAGCATGTTTTAATACATTTCATCGGTAAAGTTGGCTCCAAATTACACTCTTTCGATAATTAATCAACTAAATAATCAATTAATTCGAATGGTTTAAAAAATTAAATTAAAGGGATGGTGCAAGTTGTAGAGAAGGGAATAAACAATAAGAATGAGAAAGATTTGCCAGCGCAGACCTCAATTACTGAGAATCCAATGATGGTGCCTCCAGAAAATGTTTGCATGAGATCAGGAAAGGCATGCAAAAGCCAATTTCCTTTCAAGCTTAAGAGGATACAACATAAAATTATATATTCTTTGCTGGTGAAATTAAATTAAGCAATTTCTAATAAGGAAAACTTAAATAGTGATCTTATATTAATATGCTGTCACTGCATATGTCATCATGTCTTCATCATCAGTACAGTGATGGGATTAGCATGAAAATAGATATTTTCTTATTTCACCCAAGTGTAAGAGCTTTTTCGCCTGAATCTTCGTTATATGTCTGTCTCCATCCGGATGACTATGTATATTTCATCGAAAATTCGACCAGGAAATTTTTTTTTTCATTTTTTTAAACAAATTTTCCAAGTTCGGTTCTGTATCTAAAGAATTGAATTTAATGATGGTGGATTCACTGTAATTAAAAAAAATGGCCTAGTGAGGTAAATAGAAGGTTAAACATGGAATATCAACATCTGCCAAAGGATTTGACCATTTATATTATACCAAAATGAGACAACTGGTTGTTCTGACAGCCTGAATTGGACAATTTCACCTAATTAGAATTTGACTTTATGGATCAACTTGCCACTTTTCTACTTTACGTTGGCTCGTATCATAGTGGAAGAAAATTTCCACATCATTATTTTGAGTTAGGAGGATAATTCAAATTCATGTACCATGGTCCGCAGATAATATTATTTTATTTTAAAAAAATCTAATGTGGACCACCACTCCCCAGTTTCTTTAGTTTGAAGGCTACCTTAATGTCATCATATGAATCAATATAAATGTGGACTAGATTATATATTCTCGTTCCCTGGACCTAACTGAGGTATTAAGATAAGGGCCAGCCAGCTAAAAGGATCATTTAGTTTAGTATTATTTGTCATATTTAGAGTTATGAGGTTCTAAATTTTAATTCCAATTGGATCTCTTATGAGTTATGATGATATATAAAATTTATTATAGAGAAAAATAATAAATAGAAATTCAAAGAATGATTTTTTAAATAGAAAAATCAAATTTCCATTAGATTTAATAGAAAAGTTATCGGAATCACTTAATTGAAAAAGTATTAAAATGTTAATATACAAATAATAAAAAATTGAATGTTGGATGTTGAATTGAAATATAGATGAAACGTTTTTTTTTAATTAATTCTATTATTTTTTCTATAAAATATGGGCAATTCAGTTATTTTGCATTTTTGCAGCTAATAACCTAATCGAACTGAAATAATAAAATTATTTCAAAATTAATGATTAAAATTGAACCAAATAATTGAATAATTGAACCAAACAATTTATTTGGTTCGATTTAGTTTTATGCACACATCTAATATATCTATATGTTTAGTTAAACATTATGTTTTTATTTTATATACAGTTTGTATAAATATTGTATAAGAAATTAATATATGTCCTGTAAAAAGAAAGGATTTTTACTTAAATGACTTAGAAAGTGGAGACATTTATAGAATTACTATCCAAATTTTCTAATTTCAAAAATACATTTTTTAATTTCATTTTTAAAAAATATCATTTTTTTAGTAATGGTCCTATTTTTACTCACTTAAGCGTAAACTTCTCGTCTTTCATTTCAATTTACCCAAACAACTGGTCATTTTTCCCCATGTAATGATTTTTTAAAAATTTCATCAATTAAATTAAAATCAGGTTAGTGATAGTTATTCTTAATTATTTACTCCTAATCGCTATCAAACTTACAATGAATCATATGAAATTAAAATCTGTTTTGACTAAAAAGATTTTAAATGGTATAACTTGTATATTATGGCATACCAAAGTTCAATTACGAATTAAACTATTTATTTCGGTACACTGATTAGTATATTTTCATCTATATTTGTATATCGAACTGCAAAAAAGTAATTTCGATACTGGAATTATATATACAACATATATAGTATACTTTGTTATACCAAATTGAAGTTGGGGTTGCAACAAATCAGTCTAGTATACCAATAGGTATACTAAAATGAAGAGTATGAATTTATAATTATGTAATTTGTTATACCATTTAGTTATTCTTCTTGGTGTGCCAATGTGCATTAATGACATTTAAGTATATTGGTGGGTATACCGAAATGAATAAAGAGAGGAAATGGGACTGTAAGTGGCGATTATAAAGATGGAAAAAATGAAGAGAGCTAATGACAGTGTGAGTGTGGCAGCGGCAAAGGCTGAAAAAATGAAGAGATCCATCGGTGGTACACATAAAAACGCAAGAATTTCAAGTTTATTGACAGTTTCTTGCTGGCCACTGGGGAGATTGGACTCTTTATTGGGAGAATTAGGACTATTTTTCCAGAAAGACCCTGTAGAAGCACTTGGAAGCAAGGGATTTTGTCGGTTCTAGGAGAGGCGGGATCTGAATTTTTGAAAAGTTTCTTAAAGTAGAGAATGAAATTGGAAATGGAGATATGGAGAGAGGTAGAAAGGAGAAAAAGAGGAGAAGAATTGAAAATTGAGTGAATTAGGATTTTTCATTAATCGGGTAAGTAATGTTCTAATATAAAAAGTGATATTTTTAGAAAGGTATTTAAAAAAAAAAAAAAAGTATTTGTAAAACTGAAGAGTGGGAAATGTATTTTTTTTTTTAAAAGAAGTTAAAAAGTGGTATTTTGTGAATATTTATCGATAATTTAATCTAATTATATAATAGTTGTCCCCAAAAATGATTTTATAAACTAAAATATTTTTAATTGCTAAATTCTCATTTAATTCACACTTAAATACGATTAATTAGTCCCAGAAAAGATGTCCCACTTATTATTTGTAATATGGCTTAGATTTAAGAGTGATTTTACGTTAAGACTCCCTTTCCCCATAAAAAATTATGATAAGTTAAGCCGTTAAAAATTCACCAAAGCTATCAACAATACAACGACAACTGAACTTGAAGTAACATTTACCGAGTTTTTTACTTTTACTACGTGTACAAAAGACAAGAAATACATACATATGTATATTCTAACAAAAAAGGTTAAATAGAGGTGAGATAAATCAGATGATAATTTTTCTTTCTACAATAAATAACATGCATTGAATAAAGGAATTGACTTTAATTAAATACTTAAACTTTTAGAGGTTGCATTTTTGTTTCTTTCCATTTCATAAAATATGATAATTGTATTTCTACGATGAGTAGGCCTATGAAATTTGGAATTGGAGTTGCAGCCATAGTAAAAAAAAATGTAAAATTCTATATATATATATATATAAAGAGTGCAGCTTCCTATGAAGAAAAATAAGAAAATGAAATAGAAGAATAGGAAAGTAGGTGTTAATGAAAGAGAGAGGTGGGGTTGATAATGATAATGATTTTCCATGTGAAATAAGGAACAAAACCCCATTAATCCTTTCTCACAAACAGCACGAAAATCTTTGGATTTTTATCACTCTTCTTCAATCATCATGTTTTCTTATTATTATTATACCTTCCTCATCATTGTTCCCTCACTTCTTCTTCTTCTTTTACCATCCACCAACCCCACCAAAACTACTCCGTTTCCATCCCTCTAACCTAATTAACATCCACATACAGAAAATTTGAAGCAAACACTTCAACAACATGGCTTCTCTGAAGAAGAAAAAACCCTTCTTTTTCTTATTTCATGACTGAAAAATAAGGGTTTTAATTCTTCTTCTACTATTCTTTTTTTTTTTCTCTTTTCTCTTCCTTGGGGAATCGAAGCATCACGGTCCGACTGGTTTGCTAGATCAAGCGTTTCTATATATATATATATATGTGGGTTTCCTTACTTTTGAATATTCAAGTACTGGGAGATTGAATTGAAGATGGCATGGCAACACGCTCCCTCTATATATTTGTTTGGTATGTTTGCTTTTTGTTATTATAAGACATAATTAAATCATGAATTTTATCACCTCTATTTTCTCTATGTTATGATGATTATTTTTTCTTTCTCGGATTGGTGCAAGTTTTTGAAATAAGCAAAATTGTGTAAAGATCTGGATTGTATGTATGTGTTTGTGATGATAAATAATATTGTTGTTTGACTATATATATGAACAGTCGATGAGATTTCTTTCTATTTCTATTTCTGTGAAAACCATATCAATCATACATTTAATATTTCTGTCTACCACATTTATATTTAGGGTTTCATGTTCTTTTTAATTCTATCATCTAATTTGCTATTATATGTGTATTTATCTTGGAATAACCCTATATAGTACTTACAGATGTTTCAAAGCTGAAATAAATTAAATATATGCTGCAGCCTGAACTATACACCAAGATCTATGGACATATTAACTTTTTGTTTAATCAATTAATAAATCTATTTCAACCGCCCATATACTACAAATGATTTGGCTGCAGATCAATCTTTGTTTTTTTTTTTTTTTTGAGTTCCAAAGTTTAAGCTAATTAACTTATGCAGAATACTGCCATATATCTGAACAACAAACGTTTCACTTTAATTTTGTGCTTATTGTTTTTCTTTAGTCCTCATCTAGAATATGTATTTCGATTGTTTTGTGCATTAATTTTCTATTAAAAAGATGATTGAACTGCATAAACTACAATGCATTTTCGAGTCAAACACCATTAAAATAATACTACTGTGCATAACATGTTCCTCTTCAATTATAGATCCAGTGAGCCTTTTTTATTTTAACATTGTTACTTTCTCCAAGCCTTTGGCGTGCTCATTGAACTATTGCAGAAAGTTCCTTGTGCTGTTTCTTAAATAATTATTTTCAGTGCTAAGCATATTACTTAATTATAAGGATATTTGTTTGCTTTTCAATATCTCTAAATTGCTTGCTCGACTTCTAGGATCTCGGTATTCTAAGAGAAGTTATCATGAGTTGTTAAGCACAAGAAGAAACATATTTTCCAATTCTTAACCTACTTTTATAACTTTTCTAATTAATTAAGTCAATATGTTTCTTAATTAATTGCTTATGTATACATGTTTTTTGGGTTTAGGCACCCACTTAAATCCAGTTATGCCTCTCTCATTAGCTGTTTTCACCTGGCACTTGATAATTTCTTTATTTCATTACGCTTACTTAGTTTCCACACTTGATGTGACCAAACAAAAATGTACTCTGTATTTCATTCAAAAGCCAGGTCACACTTTAGATTTATATACAGTGCATTCACACAAATTCAAGTATAGCTGCATTGTATTATTTAGTAAATACTCTCCTTTTTTGTATTAATAGGATTTTCACATAGGGTCGAACTGAAAATTCAAATTTTGAGAAGTGATAATCTAATCATTAAATGAAAATACTTATTTAAACCGAGTTTATAAATAAATTTATGGATCAAGCCATGATAAAAGAGTTGAAAAAGTGACAGGTAGGTGGTTACTAATTATATATGTTAATATATTATTAATTTGATATATGAAAAATTTATGGAACTGAATTTTTCAATTATTAGACTGATATGATTAAACTAAAACTTTTATATATGTATTAATAAAATTTCAATAAAGGAGTTATGGTCTAATTAATGGTATTTCAAATAGTTTTAGAGATATGAGATTGTCTATTCAAAATCTATATAGAGTTAAAAAAAAAAATTATTAGGATTCATACCCTAAACCACTTCAACAATAGTTTCTTAATCTTTTAGACCTTTCTTTCTTTTTTTTTTTTTTTTTGACCATATCATATAACAACACTTTGGAGGGATTGGGTACAGTAGCTAGCGAGGGAATTAGGGGAGCTAGAGATTTTTTTATAGTTTTTCATTTTATTTTTTGTCAACCATCTTTGACTTTTAATGTTTGAGCACTGTAAACCCTAGGCACAGATCCTCAACTAAAGAAAACCATGTCTGCTTGCTTGTCAATTTAATAATATGCAACCAATTTCCATGAATTAAAGTCTGCTTTTTAGAAATTTTACTTGGACTTACTTCTTCTATACTTTGTTTGGATTGGTGGAATTGAGAGTTACTGAATGGAAAGTAAGTGAAATTCAACTTACTTCCACTATTTGGTTTGCAAAATATGAAAGTAAATGGAAGTAAATTAAGGAAAATTTATTTTTTCTATTTTACTCTCAATTATCTAAAATATTTCCTACCAATTTAGAGAAAAAGCAGAGGAAATGAGGTGAATAGAGGACCAAAGGACCAATTAGACACTAGGTTGAAAGGTTGTTGTTGGAGTAGGAGACTGAATTGCTTGTCCTCTAGGTCAAGTACAGATGCAGAATCGGATCCCGAAACGACATCCTATTTTTTGAAACTGCTTACTTAACTTACATGCTTACGTAACTTACATGAAGCTCTCCGATTCCACTGCCTTTTGCCCAATTGATGCAGGAAATGGCAAGCGGAGGAGAAAAGGAGAGAAGGAGAATGGCAAATAAGGTTAACCAAACAATAAAAATGTAATGGCAGTAAATAGAATTTATATTACTCGTATTTCCTTCATTAAAGTAAATTTATTTTCCATTTCAACCTACTCCCATCCAAACAAATGCTTAGTATTTTCTTTTTTTAAAATTCTTATTCATCTCTACTTGCAATCTTTCGATATGGAACAATTAAGAGAAGGAAGTGCTTGTGGAGAGAGCGGAATATCTACTCTTTAATGAATTACAATCTTTAATTTAATTCCCAAGATTTTCAGATATTATTTAACTATTTAAATTATTTATATCTGACTAAAACAAATTAAGTATTACCTTTGTATATAATTATACATATAAAAGACCCGCAATTGAAATTAATTCCTCATCCGATGTAGAGATTCTTAGTAGTATTGACTTTGATGAGTAGTGATAACCCAGCAAATATCATTTGCTCTAAGGCCCATCTAGTCGGCCCATCCAACTGGCAAGGCCCAAAGCCCATCAGCAAAAGGTATCAGACACGAGCTCCCAGGCAATGAACACGCCACCGATCGGCTGATGTGACCGTCAGTCCCATCAGCCGCCTGACACAAGGCAGCACCATGCCTATCACCTGCTCCATGTCATGTCGCCGGATACCTACTCTGACAGCCAGTAATCACTCCCCAGACACTCGAGTGTCCCTCAACTATCTCATATAAATAGCCCAGCCAACGATGGCTCCAGGTATTGAATTCACGACATTATCTCTCTAAAGCACATTCTCTCTCTAAGCTACTAACTTAAGCTTCGGAGTGCTCACGCCTGGTCCGACCGGGCTCCACTTATTGCAGGTTTCTCTCATCCGATCGGATCGCCCTCTCTCCTACAGATAAAGACATTCTAGGATTTATCATTTGGTGCTTTCGTTGAGAGATGGCAAACTCAAGATCCAATGAGAATACGACCCCCATGGACCTCGACCATGATGACAACACCCGTGCCATATCAGGCACCTCGAGAAGGAGGGAAGCGCCCGCCAGGCCCCCCATAAGGGCCAACCTCCTTCCCGAATTCGATGATGCCGCAATAAGGCAGCCAGAGGACACCCCCATCACTGTGAGAGACATGCGCACTATTCTCAGTGACTTTACAAAAAGCATTGTCCAAACCCTCAAGAAGGGAAAGATGCCAATCGCTTCTGAAAGAGCCCAAGAGGATTACCTCATAGGCGAAGACTTCAGGAGAAACAGGAACAAGGGAGTCATTATTAATGAATCCCGAGTTCAAGGAGCCAGGAAAAATGCGACCAGAACCCCAGGCAAGAGCGACAAGGGGAAGCAGATAGTGTCTGCAAGTAGGGCCTCTCCCTACAGCAACAGGTCTGCTACTGTGTCTACGAGGGATGATGTGTCCTACATGTGCACTCCAAGTCGCGGCCAAACGAGAAAGCACAAGGGCGGGGAATCTACCGCCACGACCCTAAGCAAACAGAATCATCCGAACAAGCAGGACCAGTGGTTTATGCAGAAGCTGAAACAGTTTGGTGTCCTCGCGCCCAAAAGAGGCACATTCGAAGGAAATACTTGTGGGAACACTGCCTCTCCCTTCTGCAGAGAGATCACCGATGCTGAGCTCCCCCCCAGGTGGCGAGATGTGGTCATGGAAAGGTACACAGGCAAAACAGATCCTGCCACGCACTTGGCGGAGTACTTGACCAAGGTACAGGTCTATACTTATGACGAAAGAATAGCCTGTAGGGTTTTTCCCACCACTCTGGGAGGGGATGCATTGACGTGGTTCCATGAGCTGCCCATGGGATCCGTTACGTCATTCAGACAGCTAAAGGAGCTGTTCACCATGAGGTTCATTGTGCAAACGCGTGCGCCCAAGACGGTGAACGACATGTGCAATCTTTATCAAAGAACCGATGAAAGTCTCCGAGACTACATCGACAGGTTTCAGGCTACCATGTCTGAAGTGAGAAATGTCAGTGTGGAGATGGCGACTACCGCCTTACAAGGGGGCACCACTGACCGACCGCTTTTCGAGTCGCTTACAACAAGACCCCCATCCAGCTTCGCTGAGCTAATGGAGAGGGCTAGGCAACACATCCAGTTGGATGATGCTCTCAGGTCCAAAAGCAGAGGAAGGACCAGCGTCCTGGACCGCTTACAATATCCGGACAATCGCTCTACTCAAAGAGCCTCCACTTCCGATCGGACATCCAAAGGCCAAGATGGAGCTCAAAGTTCCAGGAATCCAGGCCAAGCCAGGGGATCGGGAAGAGACCGAAATCCGCGTTCAGACGACCGGGCCGAGAGGACGTACACTCCTCTCAATGCTACCCCGACTGCGGTGTTGATGTGGATCAAAGAAAAGCATCGCAGAGTCAACTGGCCCAGAGACCTCTCTGGAAGAAGTCGGGATGCGAGGGACCCGAGCAAATATTGCGATTTCCACAGAGACGTCGGTCATTTAACCGACGAGTGCACTTCGCTAAAAAAAGAAATTGAAAGGCTGATACGCCGTGGGGCCCTCAGGAGATTCACAGGCCCGGCTAGAGGGGATGAACCCTGTAGACAGCCGAAGCCTCGCAGGGACGATCCTGACTCAGACAATGATGATGAGCGCAGGAATCCCAGAAACGCCGACCCTGCCAGACCCTATGCCGGGGTCATAAACGTGATAACTGGAGGGTCATCCTACGGAGAAGATCTCCCCAAAAAGGGGAAGGGGAAAGGCGTCTACCTCTCCCGACAGGCCGAACAGCCCGCCTCGGTCACCATTTCCAGCGAAGACGCACGAGACGTCCTGTTTCCACATGAGGACGCTCTCGTTGTAAGAGCTCGGATAAACAATTTCAATGTAAAAAGAATCTTGGTGGACAACGGCAGTGCTGTCAACGTCCTAACCCTCCAGGCCTACCGAGCCATGGGACTTCCGATCGGAGAGCTGAAGCCGAACGCCACTCCTCTGATCGGCCTGGGCAATGCTACCATCCCCGTGGCGGGATCTGTAGAGCTTTTTGTCGAGCTCGGCCAAGAGGCAATAGCTCATGCTTGTAAGGTAATTTTCATGGTTGTGGACATGACATTTGCCTACAACGCCATTTTTGGCAGACCACTGCTTTTCCAGACCGGAGCTGTGACCTCCATCCGATACATGGTGATGAAGATTCCGACCATAGGAGGCGTCGCCATCTTGCGAGGTGACCAGAAAGCATCCAGGGAGGCTTATATCACCATGATAAAGCAGCAGCGAGAAGCGATGGTCGTAGAGCCGGGCCTCGAACAGCAAGAGCAAGCGGAAAGACCCAGGATGGACCCAGCAGAGGCCACAAAGGCCAGGTCGCTAGATAAAGGTAAAAATGTTCAGGTGGGGACAAGCATGGATAAGGAAACCGAAGAGGCCATTATGCATGTCTTGACCATCAATCAAGCGACTTTTACCTGGAAGCCAGAGGATATCGCTGGCGTGGATCCCAAAATAATCACCCACAAGTTAAATGTGGACCCGAGCTTCCCTCCGATCCGCCAAAAGTTGAGAAGGCACGCGCCCGATCGGAGGAAGTTCATTTCAGAAGAGATTGATAGGCTACTCAAGACCGGAACTATCCGAGAGGTAGACTACCCCGAATGGCTGGCTAATGTGGTGTTGGTCAAGAAGAAGTCTGGCAAGCTGCGAATGTGTGTCGACTTCACCGACCTCAACAAGGCATGCCCTAAAGACAGCTATCCCTTGCCAAGTATTGATCAGTTGGTAGACGCCACAGCATGTCATGCCATTTACTCTCTTCTGGACGCGTATGCCGGCTACCACCAAATTCTGATGTGGCTCCTTGATCAGGAGAAAACCAGTTTCATCACAGACGACGGAACGTTCTGCTACAGGATGATGCCGTTCGGACTGAAAAATGCTGGGGCCACATATCAGCGTCTGATGAACAAGATTTTTAAAGACCAAATCGGGCAGAATGTCGAAGTATATGTCGACGACATGATCGTCAAGAGCCGAAGCGCCGAGGAACATCCAGCCGATCTGGCAAGAGTTTTCGATACTCTAAATAAATTCCAGATGAAGCTCAACCCGGAGAAGTGCGTCTTCGGGGTACCATCAGGAAAATTTTTGGGATTCCTGGTCTCTCAACGAGGGATTGAGGCTAATCCAGAAAAAATAAAGGCCATCCTCGAGATGCAACCCCCCAGAAGCATAAAAGACGTCCAGAAGCTGAACGGAAGAATAACAGCCTTGGGACGATTCATTTCCTCTTCAGCCAAGCGCTGTACGCCCTTTTTCAAGAAGCTAAGGAAGAGCGAAACTTTTGTCTGGGGGGAAGACTGCCAGCGAGCTTTCGAAGAGCTGAAGGCATTCCTCACTAACCCGCCGCTGCTCAGCCGACCGGTACCAGGTGAAAATTTATACCTCTATTTAGCCACCTCTAAGGAAGCTGTTGCAGGTGCTTTGGTCCGAGAAGAAGATACCCAACAGCTACCCGTGTACTACGTGAGTGAAGTACTCAGAGGTGCCGATCTGAGAAAGGGACCGGTTGAGCAGCTTATTATTGCCCTCATGATGTGCGCAAGGAAGTTGAGACCTTACTTCGAGGCGCACACAATCGTCGTCCGATCGGGTCATCCTCTAAGAAAGATACTCCAGACGCCCGATCTGGAAGGCAAAATGGTGGGATGGGCGATTAAGCTACAGTCCTGGGATGTCAGATACGAGCCCAGAAAGGCTATAAAAGCCCAAGCTTTGGCAGATTTCATTGCCGAATTTGCGGGTGAGGAACCACCAAGTCAGCCCAAGCCACAAAACTGGGAAATGACAGTGGACGGCGCAGCAAACGACACTCGAGGAGGCGTCGGCATAGTAATAAAAGGCCCTCTGGGCATCACAATAAGGTACGCCATAAAGCTTAATTTTAAAGCTTCTAATAATGTGGCAGAGTACGAGGCGCTCCTTCAAGGGCTGAGACTGCTCCATGCAATCCGACCGGAGTCAGTAGCCATCAGGAACGACTCCCAGCTGGTCACCAGTCAAGTTCTGGGGACTTTCGAAGCACGTGAGGCCACGATGATCCAGTACCTGGCCAAAGTCAAGACTGCTCTCGCAAAACTGGAAGAGGCTGGATCGGAATGGGTGCTACATAAAGTCCCGAGAGACCAAACTGCAGAAGCCGATCGGCTAGCTAAGATGTCTGCTTCCGCACAAAGTGTCATAGAAGAAAACATTGTCGTTGTAGACCAGACTTCCTCCTCCCTAGACGAACCGGAAATGATGGAGATCGACCAAGAGAATGAAACCTGGATGAGCCCAATTATGCAGTTCCTCCAGACAGGACGACTGCCCGAGGACAAGGACGAGGCTCGAAAGGTATCTCGAAAATCCCTCAATTACTCCATCATTAACGGTGAATTGTACAAAAAAGCTTTCAGTCACCCTTGGCTAAAGTGCGTGTCGGAGGAAGAAGGGGACTACATCCTCAGAGAGCTCCACGAGGGCATATGCGGTGCGCATGAGGCAAGCAGAGCCATGGCGAGAAAGGCCCTTCAGACAGGATATTACTGGCCTAGCATGCTCAAGGATGCCCAGGAGAAAGTAAGGATATGCCCGCAATGCCAAATTCATGGCAGGATTATAAGGCAGCATGGAGCAGACCAACAGCCGATCGGAATTGCATGGCCATTCGACCAATGGGGGATGGACATCTTGGGACCTTTTCCCCAAGGCAAAAAGCAGATGAAGTTCCTCATAGTGGCTGTAGACCACTTCTCCAAGTGGATTGAGGCTGAGCCGATAGCCACCATCACAGCCGAGAGAGTCAAGAGCTTTACATGGAAGAACATCGTCTGCAGGTATGGCTTACCCAATGTTTTTATTGCAGATAATGGTAAGCAGTTCGACAGCTCCATCTTCAGGAACTTTTGCCAAGGCTTGAACATCAAACTGAAGTTCACATCTGTCGCTCATCCCCAAAGCAACGGAATGACTGAGGTCTCCAATCGGACCATCTTGGAGGGATTGAAGAAACGACTGGGTCAAGCCAAAGGCAACTGGACTGAAGAACTGCAGAGTGTCCTGTGGACATATAGAATGTCCCCCAGGACAGGCACTCATCAGACGCCATTTTCTCTTGTTTACGGCTCCGAAGCAATGATTCCTGTGGAGGTCGGCCTCCCTTCTTACCGATCGGCTCTCTACTCCGAGCGGATGAACACTCAAGAGAGATGCCAAGACTTAGATCTCATCGAAGAAAAGAGGGAGGACGCCTACGCCAGGATCGCTGCCTATAAACAAAGAGTGGCCAGATACCACAATGCTAAAGTAAGGTCTAGAACCTTCAATGTAGGCGATCTGGTACTCAGAAAGGCAGAACTAGGCTCGGGAAACGCCGGAGTGGGAAAGCTAATGCCAAATTGGGAAGGGCCCTATGAGGTATCTAAAGTCCTAAGCCCGAGCACCTATAGGCTCCGAACTGTTGAAGGGCGAGAGGTCCTCAGAAGCTGGAATGTTGAAGTACTCAAGAAGTACCATGTCTTATAATGTATCAGAACCTGGCAATTGCCTGATTAATAAAAAGGTTCCTTCTTTCATATTCGTTCGATTAATGCATAATTTAGCGTTCTGCGATTAGGCTTGATGCCCGTCTCAAGCTACAAAAGCGAATCTAACGTGATGGAGGATCTTACCTCCCCGAGTATTATCCCTATTATAGAGGATCTAACCTCTCTCGCTCGGCTATGCAATTCTCATGCAGTTCTACGAGTATCACTCAACTCGATTTCGCAATAACTATGCGATTCTACGAGTATCATATAGCTCAGCTATGCAACCCTTATGCAGCTTTATGAGTATCACTTAGCAAAACGATCTAAAAAAAGACAGACTGACCCGATCGGTCACTTAGCTTCGACGCTATTCGAATTCAGGAAGTACTTGTGAAATTTAATGCAAATTTTAATTACGAGTTTTATTTAGCTCGATCATATTGCAAATTTTAGTACAAACTTATGTATATCTTGATTTGCAGAATTAGGCAATCTTATTAATACAAAATACCTCCAATATACAATTTGTAAAGAATCGTTACAAAGATAGGAAACAAAGAAAAAAGCAAAGCTGATCTAAATTCCTAAACTAACTATCTATATTTACAACCTCCACTTCGCCAGGAGGCTCAACGACCTGTTCAACGATCGGATCGGCTGTGGCTTGAGAAGGGTCGGCAGCTAACGGTACAGATACTGCCCCCCCTTCGGAGACAGGCCCAGTGGAAGCAGGCGCCACTGGCTCAGCTTCAGATGCAGGAGGAACCTCCATTTCGGCTTCAGGTGTCGAAGACGCCACAGGCCCCACTTCAGATGGAACCTCTTGAATAGTCGGCAGAACTGAGGGACCTTCTCCAGAAGTTCTCTCGATGACTTCCTCCTCGGGAGCGCCTTCGTCGTCGTCACTGCTTGGAGGAGCAGGCAATGAGGCCGGGTCATCCATCCATGACAGATCCGCCCCAGGGAAGCGCTGCCCAGCTTCATGAACTAGCCGAGACAACAGCCCCACCTGGGTGTCTGCCAACTCATCGATCAGGCGCTCCTTTTGGTTGGCAAGCTCCATTTCAAGAATCTTCGTATAGGAAGCCTCGTTCTCTGCTGCCGACGTCTTCAAGGACTCCACCTCTGTCTTCAACCTGGCGTTCTCAGCAACCAACTCTCTGCATTCAGCATCCAGTCGGTTTGCATCTGCCTCGAACCGCCTCAGTTGTCCACACTCTGCGGATAGGCGGGCTACTTCGCCCTTCAGCCTGTCGGCCTCGCCCTGCCGAGCTTTCAGCTCCTGGGCACTCTGGTGAGCCTCCTTCCTCAAGGCTACTGTCTCCGACTGAGAAGCAGTATATCGCTCCTCCAGCTTGGCCACCTTGGCCCGAAGGTCGGAGGCCTCTTTCTTAGCTGCTTCACAGCGTGTGTTCGCCTCCGCCTTAGCTGTGGCGCCCGACTCGGCCCTTCCTTTCCACAGACCGGCCATCATGTGCAGCCGCTGTGCCCTCCTGGCAGCCTGCACAAAATCAAGAATAAATTCATCAGACACAGAGGTGTAAATTAACACCAGAAACAAAACGACGAGTCCTTACGTCTATTAATTGCTGATTGATAGCCTGAACCTCTCTGTTGAGTTGGCTAGCGTCCACGGCATCCCGATGATCTTCATCCCGGAGAAGACCACGGCAAATGAAGTTGGCCACTTGACCCACTGACCATTCATCGCCAAAGTTCTCCCTTAGAATGTCCTTCATGGGAGCCGGCCGCCGATCGCTAGATCGCCGTGGAGATTCGCCACGTAGAATGGTCTTCCCTCTGGCGGCAATCATTGCGTCGGTCTCGGCTATCATCTCAGCAACCTTCTTTCTGGCCGCCTCATCGGCTCTTTTCCTTTTTGCGGCCTCCTCCGCCTCTCTGATCGCAGGACCGATCGGCTGATCGTCTTCATCCGACTCATCCCGAAGAGTGTGGCGCTTTGGACGCACCGGCGGAGGAGGGGCCTCCCTTCGAAGCACAATCTGTGGCCCGGCTGCAGTAGAGGAAGGTGCCGTAGACGTAGTCGTGGCAGCTGGGGGTGCCGACGAGATGGGGATGGCCGCAATGACCGGAGTCGTTGTAGAGGCGCCGGCCGCTCCCCTAGATGCACCAGCAGCTGCTCGAGATGATTGCAGCTCCGACGCGGGCACGAGCTTCCTCCTCTTCCTCTGCTCTTGAGCCCTCCGCTCGGCCTCACGTTTTTGCTTGATCTTTTCACCGAGCTGCTTAGATGCATCACTCCCACCAGCCATCTCAGCTGCACAACAAAAAATAAGCGAGATAAGTCTTTTCGTACAAAAATTCTCCTTATAAAACATTAATAAAGTGCAATGAATGATCTGATGCACGATGATTGGGTTTTTTCTGATCCTAACGCTCACGTTCTACGTCCTCAGCCTCCTCAAAGTTGGGCGAGCCGAGCAGTGTCCGCAACAGGAATTTGGACTCGTAAGGCCCTTCGTTCCTGCTGACGGCGGCCATCAGTTTCTCTATGTCGTTTTCATAAAATTCCTGACCGGCGGCTAAGTCCCTCAAGGTCTCGACCCTGGCCGATCGGGTTAGACGTACCCCAAACCCGCCTTTCCTCCCCACCAAGAAGTACCGTTCTCTATACCCTTTCATGGAAGTGGGGACGAACATCAACTTCCTCTTTGGGCGGCTTGTAAAGAAATACTCCGTTCCGTCGCTCCGACCCGAAATATAGAAGAAGTGAGTGAAAAGCTCCAAGGTCGGCGCTACCACTTCAATTTGGCACAGGATTTTGAAGCACGCCACCGATCTCCAGCCGTTCGGATGCAATTGGTTAGGGGCGAGACCATATCCCCTCAGCACCGCCGTCTCAAAGGCGCCCAACGGGAGCCTCAGGCCCGCATCTAGGCTCCACAGGTGGCAGACGAACCACTCTCCGCCATCTTCACCGAAGGGCCCTTCTGTCACCGCCATCGACTCAGGGCAGGCCATCACCTTTATCTCATCAGAAAGACCATATTTGGAGGGAATTTCGGCCACCTCCTCAGCGGTCAGACGAGAATGCAGTGCGACGGCTGGTTTATTCTCATACCACTCCAAAAAACTTATGTTTAATGCTTCCGCACTGCTGGAGGCCATCTTTAATAAAAAGAAGAAAAAAGGGGCGCAACTCTCTTTTCTAAATGGAATGGGTGTGGAAAGAAAACGAAAGATGAAATCGCAGAGAAAGCAAACAGAGGGGAAAAAACTTACTTACTTGATGAAGAAGAACTCGAGAAATTTGAAGAAGAAATAAAGGAATAGTTGCAGAAATCTGAGATTCAAGAAGGAATTTTGACAGAGCTTCGCTAGGGATTTCGAAAATAAAAGAAGAAATACTCTGCAAAGTTCCCTATTTATAGACCGAAGCTTCTCGAAAACGCCAAGCAACGCGCCATTCAGCAAGCGCCACGTGTCAAAGGACATTATGTCTCTGCGAAGAACGAGGCGTCGCCCTCGGTACGCTCACTGCATTAAAGGAGAACAGCTGTCTCAGCACGCGCGCCTCTTCAGAAAAAGCGCCTCCTAAATTCAAAAAGCGCGCCAGTACGCGTCTTCGGATCGGGATTTTCCAGACCAAATCCCATCCGAGCGGACCAACAAAGGCAATTCCCTGCCCGATCGGACCTGTTGAGGGGGGACAAGTGATAACCCAGCAAATATCATTTGCTCTAAGGCCCATTTAGTCGGCCCATCCAACTGGCAAGGCCCAAAGCCCATCAGCAAAAGGTATCAGACACGAGCTCCCAGGCAATGAACACGCCACCGATCGGCTGATGTGACCGCCAGTCCCATCAGCCGCCTGACACAAGGCAGCACCATGCCTATCACCTGCTCCATGTCATGTCGCCGGATACCTACTCTGACAGCCAGTAATCACTCCCCAGACACTCGAGTGTCCCTCAACTATCTCATATAAATAGCCCAGCCAACGATGGCTCCAGGTATTGAATTCACGACATTATCTCTCTAAAGCACATTCTCTCTCTAAGCTACTAACTTAAGCTTCGGAGTGCTCACGCCTGGTCCGACCGGGCTCCACTTATTGCAGGTTTCTCTCATCTGATCGGATCGCCCTCTCTCCTACAGATAAAGACATTCTAGGATTTATCAAGTAGTGCTTCCTGCTTAGGCTGGGTTTGTAACCCTTTTTTCTGTAATAATTAAGGATACCCCTAAAAATTATCAATAAATTTGAGTATGGTGATATTAATTATAGTTTTATCTAGAATCCATGAAGCAACTTTGTATATAATTATAGGAAAAAGTTATAAAATGCATTTAAAGTTGTTTTTGGGGTATCAAAATGGTTTTATAGTTAATTTTGGAACAAAAATATCCTTGAAGTTAATAAAGATGTACTAAAATACCATTGAATCAAACTTTCATCAATTCTGAGTAAACGAGGTTAATGTAGTATTGACACGTAAAAAAATATACAACGTTGTTGACACGTTAGCACCACGTGTATTTTTAATTTAAAATGAAAAAATGTACTAAAATACTCTTGAAGTTATCGCTGGAGTACTAAAATGCTACTATAGTTAATTTTGGAATAAAAATAACACTAATGTTAATAAAAATGTACTAAAATATCTCTGAATTAAATTTCCGTCAATTTTTATTTTTAGTATTTAAATCATTAAAAAAATTTAATAGATAAAATTAGAAAACAAATATAAACAACGTAATTAATTTTTTTTTATAAATTTATTCTGCTGCTAATAAATTTATTATACTTGTAATTAAACTTTCAAATTTCAATATCATATTCATTAAGAAATTTTTTTTTTTTGAAGAAATTCATTAAGAAAAATTATATAGTTAAATAACATTTATTAATTAATTTTTCTTATTAAATATGATATTAAAATTTGAAAGTTTGGTTACATGGTGTAATAAATTTATTAGCAACTGAGTAAATTTGTAAAAAAAAATTAATTACGGTATTTATATATTTTTTTAATTTTATCTATTAAATTTTTTTTAATGATTTAAATACTAAAAATAAAAATTAGTGGAAGTTTGATTTAGGGTTATTTTAGTACATGTTTATTAACATTAGGGGCATTTTAGAACATTTTTTTCATTTTGAATTAAAAATAAATGTGGCATCAATAACGGGACATACACTAAAAAAAAAAAAAAGGAAATTAGCGACGGAAAAATCCGTCGCTAATTATACAAATCCAGTCGCTAATTTCTTTTAGCGACAAAACGACTAATTGTCGCTATTCCGGCCGTCGCAAAAATTTTGCGACTAAAACATAATACATTCGCTAAAAATAGCGACAGAAAATTCCATCACTAAAACTAAAAAATTCCGTCGCTATATAACACCTAAATTAGTTGACCGAAATGTTAAAGAAATATTAGCGACGAAATATTCTATCGCTATTCCGTCGCAAAAATATTAATTTTTTATTAATAATTCATATATAATTATTATTGTTATTATTAACATTATTATTTTTTTATTATTATTATTACATACAAAATTTAATTTATATAAATAATAATTATACAATATTATTAAAAATACTATTAATTTAAAAATATAATATCATCAAAATATATTAAATTGCACAATTAACACTTTATAAATATATTAAATTGCACAATTAACCGAATCAATCGAAAATCGAACTTATATTAAACAAAATAAAACCATTTAAAATAAATAAAAAATAATATACATCAATTTTTATATTATGTTCCTAATAAATACTAAATAAAATTACATTAAAAATAAATATACATAAATTACATTAAATATTGCCTATAATTTCGTGCTTTATTGGTCGCGGACTGATATTGAATCTAATCTTGAATAGAGGCCTAAAATCAAAAAAAATAAAATAAAATAAAATAAGCAAAGCAACAATATATGTAGAATACAAAACAAATCCAAATGAATTAATATCCAAAAATTAATAATAAGAACAAAGTATAATTATTTAAAAAGATTTTAGCAGTATTACAAAGACTTAAGATAAATTAATTAAATTTCATACTTCCAATATTGAAAATAGAGAGCATCATGCTAAATGATAAAACCCAAAATTGGAATATATCTCAGAATGGTAATTACTACTAAATCTGTAAATTTCATGTAGCTGAACAACCATTAATGCTTACTTCATCAGATATCATAGATTTGAATCTCCCTCTGCTCCCAACCAACTTTATCCGTCTCTGTTTCTCTCTCTATGTATATATGTGCATGTCAACTTCTGCTATTGTGATGAACTGCATAAATAAATAAAGGAAATAAATATTTCTTTTCATCAACTGCCTTAATTTATAATATTTTCTTTAATAAATAAAGGAATTAATGATTGCTGTAGTCTATATGTAATTAAAAATATATTTTTTTTTTGTTAGAACTAATGATTACTGTATACTGTTAACACATAATTATTCTAATGATCTATATGATATATCAGATCACACAAAAATTAAAAGCCAAAAACATAATTATCCAGAATAAATCAAACATCTATAACAACATTCTTTGAACTCTTACTTTGATTGATATATATGCTAAACAACCAGGATATATATGCCAACAACATTATGTGAAAGATCATTGCCAATCTATAAGAAGCCCAAACACATAATGCGAGTTTCATCAATAGAAAGGTTCCAATTAAACATCAAAATAAATTGGAAGAAAATTGATTGGCGTTCAAGTTCACCAATTTCAAGCTATGATTTTCCTTCAATAGATATAGTAAGATCATTCAAGGAAATAACATAACAGGCACCCAAGAGCACCCTGCTTCTGACTCAAGCACCTAAACAACTTAGACCAATCCTCCAAACAGCAAACAAACATCAAGACTAGTTACTTCCTACTTACCTTTTCTACTACTATTTCAATCAAAATTTGTTGAAGAAGCTTGTCTTAAATTTCATGTAGCTGAACAAAGTCAATCTGTATCAATTATAAGAATTGAGAGGTTAAATGTGAATTTTATCTTCTATACAACATATTTAAAAACATTTTCTTTAACAATTTTCGCTAGTATCTTTTTTTTTAATCTATAGAATAATGCTTTTGACGGCGACAAGCTTTTTAAGGTCTGAAAACACAAGCACAAGAGAAAAATCTAAGGGAATCAGAAAAGGAGGCCTTAAAACATCATATATGTACATTTTTATGGATTGCAAAATCAGAGTAGACCTCTTCAAGTAGAGATTTACAGGTCAAGAAAACATCATACCCTTTCAAAAAGACAACAGTATCTTAGGTTATTACAAGAAAATCAACCTTTAACAGGTGGTGTGTTAGCAACAGTAGGGAGCATGTCACAATAAAATTTCCTATCAAACACAATTCAGCCCCAAATAATATACGTATAAAATAAGAAAATATGAATTTAGTGGTTGCAAACCTCAATTCACAGTAAAATAGTCTAATTTCTCCAACTTGAACCTTGATGAAACTGGTTCAAGCCTCTATGTCCTTCCTATTTTGCCTTTTCTTCAAGTTTTCCTCTTCTTCTTGACCACACACACAACATTTCAATTCAAAATTCAATAAACCTCAGTAATGATGTAAATCCAGTTAATTCTATTATAGTTTATTCTAAGTTTTAAATGTCAAATTTATAAGATTTAATTTCGAATCCCTAACTCCTTTTCTCCAAATATGTCCCCCTTATACAAATCTCTAAAAATTTCAGATTAGAGATAATTTTAACTCACCTTGAAGTCACCTTTCGAAGAGGAGGGGCTGACGGCGTTCCGGTGGGTAGCGGTGATAGAAATGACGAAAAGAAAGAGCTGAGATCGAGACAGAATCGGAGGGAAAAAAGAGAAAAACGGGCTGCTGCTGTTGTGCATGATGGAAGGGGAGAAGGAAACCAACGGTTCACGAGGGATGGAGGGGCGGAGACGGAGACGGCGATGGAAAGGAGGGAAAGGGGCTGATCGAGGTGGGGCTGCCAAACGAGAAAAGAAAAGAAAGAAAAGAAAAAGAAGAAGAGAAAAAGGAAACCAGCGGAAGGGCAGAAGGAAACCAACGGTTCACGGCGGATGGAGGGGCAGAGACGGCGATGGAGAAGAGGAGAAGAGGTTGATCGGGGTGGGGCTGCCAAACTTGAAAAGAAAAGAAAAGAAAGAAAATAAATAGGAGAAGAGAAAAAGGAGAGCCAAAATGACGTAGTTTTGGCTAGATTAGGGTAGTTTAAAAATTTTTCAGCGACCGAAATATCAGTCGCTATTTGGTCGCTAATTCAAATATATTTAGCGATTATAAATTTAGTTGCTAAATCAGTCGCAAATAAAATATCTAAAATTGACCCTAAATTTAGCGACTGATTTTTTAGTCGCTAAAATTAGCGACTAACAAATCAGTCTCTAAATTAGTCGCAAAAAATGCGCGATAAATTGCCGTCAAAATTTAGCAACTGTTTTTTATTTCCGTCGCAAAAAAATAAAAAATCAATTTTCACGACCAATTCTTAAAATGGTCGCTAATTAGTCGAAAATTAGCGACGGAAAAAGTGCAGTCGCTAATTTCCGTCGCTATTTTGCTTTTTTTTTGTTGTGATATTTTGCCACGTATCAATACCACATCAGTTAATTAAAAGTTGACGAAAGTTTGATTTAAGGGTATTTTAGTACATTTTTATTAAAGTTAGAGACATTTTTGTTTCAAAATTAATTATATGGCATTTTAATATTCCGGAAATAACTTGAATGGCATTTTATTTCCTTTTCCCGTAATTATATATAAAATACCCCCAATTGAAATTCTTCTCCAACGAAATAAAAAATCATCTTTCTAATGAGGTATAGATAATCGTAGAACATCATTTAACATTCTTTATATTTGGCTAAAACTTTTGTCTTTTCTTTCTTCAGAATATTTTAAAAATTTCCAGTTATCTGCATATGCTTTCAGTTAACTATGTTTGGATAAAATAGTTAATGGGGTGGAGTGTTACGGGATAGGTGGAATGATAATATTTAATATTTTTGCAAAGAGGGTATGATATGATACGGTTTAATAAATTTTTAATAGGAGAAAAATTTAAAAAAAATAAAAATAATTTTAATAAAAAATATAAAAAATTAGATTTATATTAGAATATAAATGGAGTTATCAAAATTAAATAAAGGTGGTAAGAGAAAAAAAAAATTATGAAAAAAACCATGTAACACCACCAATTTGGTGGTTTTAAGATTTGGATAAAATAAATTCATAGATTATAATCATAAAAATCCATACCCATAAAGAGTTCATATTCTCAAACAAGCCATTAGACCATACCACCCATTGAAAACTATTATCCAAACAAGGTGTTAGAAGCTAGTTGTGGTTTTAACACTTATGCTAAAGTAGTTTATTGAAGCCATTGCCCACCAGATATTGCCATTGTCGTATCCTACATGATGTTCAGCTTCTTCTTGTAAATAATCTTGGTGCTCAAGTTACTTGGATTTTTTTTTTTTTTAACAAAATAACCGAATAATTTATTTGATCCGGATTGGATTATTAACTTTATTAAAATTTAGTTATTTCGATTCGGTTTGAATTTTTATATGTAAAAATTGCAAAGTAAACCATCTGAAATTTATATAAAAAAATATTTTTTTTATTATATAATTAGGTTAATTGGCTCTTTTTTTTAAACAAATGTTATTTTTATCCTAAAATTCAAATTATATGTAATTGTGGTGTTAATATTAGAATTTTCTAAGTTTTCAAGTTATGTTAATTCAATTTATTTATAAAATTTATTCAAAATTTGTAATGGAATTAGGCTATATATATATAGAGAGACCCAATTTTAAAAGCCCAAACTAAAAAATCGAATTCAACAGAATCAAAATAATTCAATTATTTTGATTTGATTGTATAATTATATTCAATTCAATTTCGATTTCAATTTTCAATTTTATAGCTAGACAATTCAATTTTTAGTTATTTTGATTCTGTTTGATTGAGCAACTGAACGGGCCTATGCTTATCCTACGTGCAACTAGCTCTTTTATTGAGACATCACAATTCCAGTCTTAGATTCGTATTACTGGTTTAAAACTTATAGTTCACACATTCTTTTTTCTATTAATTTATTAAAAAACACCTACCTGTATCATATTTACAAAAAAAAAAAGTAATAAATCAAACCAATTACACTTTGCCACGTATATAAAATATATAATTATTTTTTTTCTATAAATGACAAAATATGATTCGGTTTAGTCAATTAATTTTCTCATAAATTTGATTTATAGATAAGACATTTCCTAATTTATTTAGTCTATAATTAATGAATATTAAAGGTGCACTAAAGAAATAAGCCACAAAAGGGATAATTTTGTGATTTTCTTTGTCTAAAACATGTATATGTAAATTAAACCAATAAAAAAGCATCACATATATTAGTTTTATATATATATAATAATTTCTGATTAGTTGATGTACTCATAAATTTTATAAATGCAAGTATATTTTCTAACTTGTTAGGTGATCCATTCTAATTTATTTTCAACTTTCATTTTTTTGGGGTTGGGCCAGTATAAATAGGCCCTTTTTTTGTCCAAAGATAGGACATAGGTGTATTCAATGGACTTTTTTTTGAGATGGAATTGTTTTTAATTATTTTCTCACTTCCATCTAACGCAACAATTTTTAACATTTTATACAGATCAAAAAATTATTAATTAGCATTAATTTTATAAAATATTAATTATAATTTATTAAAATATTACTTCATTAATTATATATAAATATATTCTCTTTTTCAATTATTTTTTTCTTATGCATGCATGCATGCATAATTTTTTTGAAATTTAAAATTTGTCATTTAAATGGAATTTTTTTAAAAAAAATTATGGAGATGAGTAGATAGGAAGAAGTAATGGTTAAAAAGAAAGTGAATAAAGAAAATGGCACATGGGAATGAAGCCCTTAAATTTACTAACTTCTTGGAATAATGATTATGATCCACATTTCATTTTCTTGCCATTTGATTTGAAACAAGGGTTGACCTTGTTCTCACATGATATATATTTTTGAATTAAGTTGGGCTTGATGATGATCAATGGGCTTGCACTATTTGTCCACTCTTAAAATATTTTTAACACTGAACGTAAAAGCCCAGAAACAGAAAGTCCCCCCAACCATAAAGAAATATTATCTGCTGATAATTAATAATGAGATTTCCACTTGCATTTGTTGTAGGTCTAACTTACCGAATATATATTCGAATTTTGAATGATATAAAATAGTTGAATGTCCGATAAATTAGCATATATAAACAGTGAAATGAAATATATAAAATATTAATTTTTAACCAAACGCTTCATATTTATTAAAATTTTCATATTATAATCGCCATTACACTTAAAATATATATAAATAGAAAGTCGTCATTTGTTTATGACAGACCAAGAGAAAATAATTTATTTAAATTAATGTAAACGAATGGCTTATTTGCATCAATCACTTCCAACTTTGTAGAAATCTAGTTGATTATAAAGGTGAAAATTTCAACTTTGAACTCTGTTCTTTTAGCAGATTTAATTTAATACATCATTTTTCTTTAAAAAAAAAAATAAAGGTGAAAATTTCAAAGAATAAATTGTGAAAAATAATAAATAGTAATTTAGTCTAATGAGTTTCATTATAAAATAAAATAAATTAATTAAATTGATAAATTAGGCTCTAAAAAAATTCAAATATTGAAAAAATATACTATTAACCCCAAACGAAAGCTAAATAAGGAGAGGAAGGTTAAGCTTAAAACGACAGTGAGGTCGGGTGACTTCGTTGGCGCTGGCTGATTCCCGTGCTTTTCACCGTCGAAATATTTTCATTTTCTCCTTTTTGTTTCTTTTTCTCGAAACACAAAAACAGGGACACACTCCTGCTCTTTCAAACCCTAACCGATACCTATTTCTTATTTTTTCTTTCTAAACCTCATATCAAAGGGGAGTTTCTTCTGATAACAAGATTAGGTTTATTATTGTTTCCTTAAAACAGCGATTATGTATCGGATACCTTTTTATTATGTTATATAGCCGATTACTGAATTGATTATCTAGGCTTTTTTGCTGTTTGAAATGGCTGAAGCTTCGAATGGTCGCGTCACTATCACTCTCGGCCGTACTGGTCAGGTATTTTTTTCTTTTTAAATATTTTCCTGCTTTTCATCAATTCGAATTGGGGGTTTGCTGCTTATGTGAGATTTTCTTTTGTTAACTGGCTAACTGCTGCATTTCGTTTATTAAAAATTACATTTCCGCTTTTTACGTTTATTGTTTTCCAGCTGATGTTTAATTGCCGACAAATGTCGGAGGAAAATCAAAATATCTTTTGAAATATATCAGTAAAGGAGAATCTCCTATGGGGCTCCTTTTTTTCTGCTGTTTTGAACATGAAATGGGGTGTTTATGTTCATTTTTGTATTTTATAATAAGATATTGACTTGTAAGTTTTACGTCACAGGTGGTGAAGAGAGCTGCAACTGTTTCTGATATTAGCTATGTCGATCGTCTGCCAGGTTCTGGAAGTAAGCGGTCTGTAAGGGATAGGTTAGGAAGTAATTTGGACAGTTTCTCATCCGGTGGGAGCCTGCCGAACAATAAACGGTGTGTTTTGCTTTCTCTTCACATCTCATCTAATGATTTTAAAAATGCTGGAATTCTTCACTTTTTATGTTTGTTTTAGAATATGGTTCATAATTTTGATATTGCTTTTTAACTTTTCAATTTGCTAGTGGAATGCAAAACTGTGAAGGCATTATAGTGTGTGTAAATGGTATTAGGTAATTTGTCTAATGCTCATTATGCGTTGAATAATGTTGGACTTCATTTTTTTTCTTTTGTATTTCCTTGTGGATTGGAGAGTTTATTACAATTGTATTTAGTTTATATGGGGTTGGTCACTTTCATATTGCTTTTCACTTTTATTTTTATTCCTTTTCTAATGGAATGTAAAAATTGTGAAGGTATAATAGAACATTTAAATTCTATGTAGCAATTTGTGGGTGAGGTCAAAATTGAAAGTGCTTGACACTGTGGAAGAAAGAATTGCCCATGCCCTCTAGAGTAGCTAGTGCATATTTGTGGCAATTTGTGAATTACAGAATCACCACGTTCTCTGGATTAGATGGTGCATTTCCACTGCCTGATTATATTCCATTAGCATATGTGTTCCTAGTGCATGCATTTGTAATGAGATGCTTACAGAGAAATTTTGGTTATACTTTGTTTTCTTGTAGGCAAAGAGGGGATGGTTATTTGTCAAGTGTGAATGGGAACAGTGTAGAAGGTAATAAACTCGTTTTTTGTCAGACATTTATTTTTTTCAGTTTTTGACGCATTTCTGAGAACTGACGTTGCTGTCTTTGAATAATTAAAGATGCCCGAATTGGTAAGGATGACCTTCGATACAAACTCATGCAAAAGAATGTATCTAGAAGGGCCCAGAGCAATTATGATGAGAAAACCATGGACCTTCGTGAAAAGTTGTCGAGGACAGTTCAGCCTCCACGCCCTCAATATAGTACAAGTGATACACGGCAACACATGCCTGATCCAAAGAGCACCAATATCATGGCCCGTATTCCTCCTACACGAAGTGCAGATGATTTGCCGCGGCTGGGATCGTCAAGAAATTCTTATTCTCCTTGGACTTTGGACCATATAAGAAGGAGATCACCAGATAGAATTATAGGTAGTTCTAAGGGTTTGTCCCCACCAAGAAATGTGGAAGACTTACCGAGAAGGCCATTAAGCAGGACATTTGATGATGTAAGAACAATTCCATACATGAACAAGGATGTTCTTGATGCTCCGAGGCCTGTTAGCAGTTCAACAGCTTTCATGACAAAATCTGCCATGCCTTCAGTATCTTCAAAGCCTGCTCCACCTCTTCTGGGCCAACTTCCTCCACCAAGTAGCATTATACAGAAGAGTTCATATGTGGTACAAGTTTCTTTGCCCTTTTTTCTTTTACCTATAGACAGACATGGATGCCTTTTTTTTTTTTTCTTTTTTTGTATATCATGACCTGATATGCTTCATGTGAGCAATGGTTACAGTTATCTTACTGACAGTGAAATATTATTTCCCCTTTTTCTTTTCTTTTATTAATTTTTAAATATAGTGAAAGTTCTCTTTATCACTAAAAAGATCTAATCATGAAATTTTCAAGATGGCTGTTTCTATCATTATCCTGTATGCAACGGAATAAGGAAAGATCATGGAACTCCCATGAAGTCTTAAATAGGGGGAAGCCAAACTTGGGAAATGAAAAGAGATCAAAGGGTTTCTCTCTTGGGATAACTGAATGCATGTTGAGTAGCAATGGAGGGGATGTTTCTATTGTTTCATGTACCTGATGTGAATGATTCAGTTTTTTCTGCAGCAGCAACCTAGAGTGTAGTTTTTGCCTTTCCGGTGACTTTTTTTTGGATAAAATCAAGTGGTTTTGGAATATCTGGGAAATGGATGGCTGCTGCCACCATCAAGGTTAACCCGTGCTGGAAATTCATTTTTCTATCAGCGATTCCGATCAGGCTATTGAAGGATGTTGATGGAGTCAAGCTTCTGTTTCCTCAATATTTTGGAGTAAAGATGCCAAATGGCTGTTACTTTGTGTGTTATCATATTTTGCATTATTTCAGTATCCATCCAGGGTAGTTTTGTTCACTAATCCTACTCTTTGAGACTATTTGTGGTTGAATTATCAGTGTAACCCCAGTTTTGAGTATGCAATGATATTGATATCTGATTTTTCGGAATAAAGCTTGGAGACTTAACCGCTTAAGCTAGTTGCTTCAATTGGAAAGAGCTTGGTGCTAACTGCTACATAGATGGCAAACTCATGTCCCTTTTTCTAGTCAATCATTGATCCCCGGTTATTTAGTGGAGCTTTGCTTCTAGAGGAGATCATTTATTTATTTATTTATTTGAAACTTGGTCCCAGGTTTGTTTTAGGGAAGCTAATTGCCTCTTAGAGGGGTAATTGACACTGTGCTTTGTGATGAGAGACAGAATCTACTTTATACTGAGTTAATTTATCTGTTTGTATTTGTTCTTCGAGACTTCATCTTTCTACTTGAAGCATTTATGGTTTTCCCTGAATTCCGGTATTATGATCTAGATAGTTTCTTCTCTGCCACTGCTTATGCATTCTATTTCTCCTTCTACTCTTGAACCACAATTTTCATTTTATTCTTTCTCTAGTAGAAATAGCATTTGCCTGTCTCTGTTCATCAATTTTGCATCTTTGTGTCAGTTACCTTCTCTCTTTCTCTCTCTCTCACTCTCTTTTTGCAAAGTTTGGCCTATGGCATATTGTGCTAGTGTAATACTGTATTTTCAGTCTGCCGATCCCTCATATATTTTTAATTATCTTGTAGGTTGAAGAACAACAAACTGTTGAAGGTTTGTTGCATGCGCTGGGACTGGGGAAATATGCTATTCTTTTTAAGGCTGAGGAAGTATGCAACATTTCTGCTCTAAAATTATGCCTTAGGGAAAGGATTAACTTTTCTTTGTTTTTGTTTTGTTTTGTTCCTTTGTGGGTGTATGTGTGTGTGTGTATCACAGTTTTCCTTTTTAATCTTATTATGGGCATGCCTTATTTTTTGGTAAAAACTGATGCATGAAGATTTTGCAGTTTGCCCTATTGAACTAAAGCTTTTTACATTGAGTTGACTTGTGTTATGTTCTTTGTAACAGATATAATTCATATTTTAGTTTTGTTGGGCATTTGCATACCCCGCACAGAATTGCAGTTGAAATTTAATTTGAGGATCACGGGATTTAGATTTTGATTTGTGTCTGAATCCTTCAATGCCCATGTAATAACTTGCTACATGATTGAGCGTGTTTGAGGTGCCACGGTCTAAGTATTAGGTGGTTGATATGCATCTGTATTTGAAGTTAAAGGGATGAGCATATATATTTAATATCACATGAACCCTTTTTCCTTCGTCATTTGCTACCGCTTGCATGGAAACAAAATGAGATGTTCCTTTGTAGGTCAAGACTTGTTGGTAATATGGAACTTTGTGCAGGACTGTTGGTTTGTTTAGGAAAGTATAGCAAATAGCACTGTTTAGAACTATTAATTTTCTGATTCACAATATATGTGATTTATTATACAGGTGGATATGACTGCCTTGAAGCAGATGGGTGAAAATGACCTCAAAGAGCTAGGAATACCGATGGTAATTTTTTCTCCCAGTTATCTTGGATGCTTGCCTGCACTTTGTACGTCAATATAGTTATGCTTTGACATGCCGTGTCTCAAATACTTAGTTTCTACTGTGTTTTTATTAAAACCTGGGTACAAACACAGTGTGCATGATTAACTGCATTGGTTTGCTTTCATCAGCAATAGTTTTTATGAAATTCAGTTGCATATGAAATGTTAGAATAACTTAATTCATATTCTCTTCCTCTATTTTAAGTGATAACCATACGTTCTATCCATGTTTTAGATTTTTTGCAACCGTGCTGGCAGATTTTAGATGTACAAAGAAAATGCTTGGGGGGGGGGGGGGGGGGGGGGGGGGAATGATTAACCTTCTGAGCATGTGTTGTCCGAGTAAAGTGGAGACACTAAATGATTAACTGAGGGTTGGGTAACCTCATTGTCGCTGAAAAAGTTGAATAAAGCTTATCTAATGAAATATTGACTTTTTTTCCCCCTTTTTAAGCTAATTGATTCCCATTAAGCTAGTTGTGTGAATTTCCCCCGTCAGTAAAATTGTTGGCCTTATGGTGTAACTTTTCTGTGGGGTGTTAGGCGCTAATAAAAAATTCTTCTTAGATTTGTATGCTGGTGACTATTAGATGTGTTTGAAACAGTTATGAAATTGATTTGAGCTTGTTATTAATGAAGGGCGTCTCAATTGCAGGGACCAAGGAAAAAGATTCTTCTAGCTCTCTTGCCTCGATCTAAAAGACAACCCTGACAAAATTGTCTTAGGCCAAGTTCTGCTGTGATTACTTTGGTCAAAGTACGTGAGATAGGGTGGCTCGTATTGTATCTTTTTCCATGAAGTTCCACCCTGCATTTCTTGGATTAATTGTCAAATTTTTTGGCCCAGGGGTTACTTGAGCGAAGCAAAAAGCAAATTTTGAAATGTAGAATATTGACTGGTATTGTTAGATTGCTTATCATGTATTAGATTCTAATTCTGTTCGCTATTTTATGACGACTTGTATGAAACTACAGTAGACTGTTCACGGTGACAATCGAGAAATGTAAAGAATTAACTTGGACATGTGTTTGTCGGCTTAAGTTTTTATACATGGCAATGGGTAACATAGGCTTAATTTCTTAAAAATAATGATTTATTTGTTATAGTATAGAAACCAATTTAAATGTTCTTTTATGCCCTATTCAAACGCGTAGTAATTCAAAGATTTTTGCTGCCATTTTCTGTGTTGTTTTATTAGTAATTCTAAGAAGCACTCATAGTTAAATTTTTTGTTCGCACTTATTAAAAGAGATCATATAATTTCAGTACAAAAAAATCGTAAAGATGATATTTATGCATAGAAAATGAATAGATTGTTATGGTAAAACAGCATAGCTTTGGTTTCGAATTTCTTGAATGTCACATGAATTTGGGTCGGGCCGAGATCACTTAATTGGGACGATTTTCCACTCGGATGGATAACAGTACGATCAAAATTGTCTCGTTTGCGAAAGTTGTCCGCCAATTGTTTGACGAAAATACCAATCGGAGCATTGCCCTCAAAAAATGTAGCTAAGCCACTAAGGAAGGTGATGATCTCTCTGCTCTTCTACTGGCTAATTTAAGCTTTTATCTTTTACATTAACAAATTTTCTTCTTCTTTTTAATATCTGTTTTACCTTATATTCAAAGATTCGTGTTTTACACTAACCCCGTGATTTTTCTGTAAATTACCTCGATGACATGTATAAATCTACATTTTGTTCTAATTTCTGTGCAATTTGGTTTGATTGGGATCCATATATTGTGAATTCTCTTTTAATGCTAAGTTATGAACGAAATTGCGGAAAATTGTCGATTCAATTTGGTAAAACATTTGTCACGTTTCACCAGTAGAAAGATGAATCGAAAGAGGTTAATGGGATTTTCAATTTTGGTTAAACCTTTTCCTGCTCCGTCTATTGTTTGAATAATTTCAATAGGTCTGCACTTGAAATGGAAGTTGTCCAATAATTTTTGGTGCATGAAAAAAATAGGTATTAAGATAGGAATATGAACATTATGGCCATTTATTATCTTTCCAAGAACTTCATGGTGGGAATGCAAATTAAATTAGTAGACTTGATGTCTGCATCATCAAATATGCAAAGTGACATGTATAATTAAGAGTGGCTTCCTGCTTGGTATTATCTTGTATATGTGCCTTTTTCAATTCAATTCGGTTGGAATTGTTATTATCAATCACAGAGTGTGCTATGTCATTTTTGTCTTTATTTGCAAAAAGAAAGTTGTTTAGATTGGAATTTCCCTGAATAATTAAGTAGCCACAAGTCATCTACCACCTTGGTCAAGATTGTACTCTTACCATGATACGGCTTCTTTATTTCTGGTTTGGAAGGCAATTTTAATATGATTTTAACGTCTTCGATCCGTAAAGATCAGACTGGTTAATTACCATTCAGCTATCAAAGCTTTCTTGCTTTTGTGGTGTTTTTTCTTTCAAGCTTCCTAGCTATATGTGACAATTGATAATCAAGTCAACATGGTTATGTGTTGTATTTTTTCATGTGAGGATGATTGAGTTTCCTAGTTCCTTCTATTGCTCTTTGCCTACCTGACATGACTACACTTCGTATAGATGATCTTTCCTGGCTACTTCCTTGCCTTTCCTTTTCGTTTCCAGAGAAAAGAGACAAAATAATCCTAACTCTTTCTTTGCCACCCGAATAATTTTCTAAACTGAGGCCCATGTGAACATTAAAAAAAAAAAAGTGTAACAAATTTTGCCACTAAAACTTTCTGTATCTTAAAAAAGTACTCAGCTTTATGAATGTATTCTCGTTTATATTTTTATAGCTGTTTCTTTTCCTTTGCAGTTCTATTTGGCCTAATTCGTTGGATTGAAATTCAATTGGAAATTGGAAATTAACGGTCACTGCACAGAGGACTACAGTACTTTTGAACAGTCACATTTTGATGCAAATTGAGGACTGCTTCAGATAAGTTATAAAATGGTATGTAGTGTACATGTAATTTAAACATTTTACAAGAATCCTTGGCATTCTTTCGTTTTGCCTTAGTCAATCTTGGCATTCTTTGCAGTTTCTTAATATACTTTATTTTTTGTTGGTTTGTCAATCAAAGAAGTATAATTTTATAAGATCGAAACAGGGATTTGGGGTTGGCTGATGTTAGGGAACGGCTTTTTTCATTCTTTATTTGACACATGAATAAATAAAAATAGCTGAAAAATCAATCAATTAATTGAGAAACCAACCAACACCCACCCACCTAGCCACCATAAGCCAATCTCCTATCTTTGGTTTCATTTTATTCCCCATGTTAGGATAGTGAAATGCTTGGTGACAGCATGCCTTGTTGGAATTCTTCTCCTAAAGTAGAAATTAAATTGAATAGACTAGAAAAAGGAGTGGGAAAATTGAGAGCTTGAGATATCTGTTGGTGGGAGAAGTTCACCAATGAAAGATTTAGTTAGAGAGAAAGGAATAAAACATAATCTACTAGTTTTTAACATTGTCTCCAAAGCTACTAAAAGTGGGCTCCAACTAAAACAACTGTCTAACACAAATGCCTTTGCTTACACATATGTATTCTATAATATTTATAATTCAATGACTTGATTCACCTTTAAACATATGCTTTTAGGTATATAATATAGGGTTTGCCTGCTCTAAGAAGATATGCTCAGATCTTATTGAAGACCTTGATTAGTATATATGCTTACATCATTATCCACTTGTTATATTCCTTTGTTTAGCAACTACTCTCCCCTTACTGTTCTAAATAGCTTTCCCATTCCAAACAAACACGGTCAAGATAAATATATTAAAACACTTTTATTGATTGATTGATTTATTTATTTAATCATGTGAGTGGAGGGATAATTGCAAAGAAGCTTCATGGAGTGCTGAATAATCACATTTCTACAGATCTCAATACTTTTTTTAAACATTATATGGAGACTTGTGGTGGATGGGACTGGGTACCCACAGCTATAATATTTGGATAATTAACTTGAATTCTTATATAATAATCTCAGGTAGAAGACAATACATGAATCCACTGACTAATTAATTGTTTTAGTAAAATAATATTAATCTTAGATATGCAGATTTAAGTACAGTGGGAGATTGTTGCAACGATACACCCTTCCTTCCTGGTGATTGCATCCCCATCTTTCTTTGACTTTTGTTAATTACAATTAATAAATTAATCTTTATCCCTTCTTTAAACATGGAATATTTGTTTTAAATAATCAAGGAGCTGCTATCATTGCTTGCTTTCTTATTTTTTTAATATTGCTTGCAAACCATGGAATTCCTCGTTAATAAAGCACACTGAATCCTGTTTGATGGAGAAACGTTTGATGTGCATCTATTACGAAATGGAAAATTTTTCTTTTTTTTTTTTTTTAAATCATTATTGCTGCATGAGACGGCTTTTCTGATCTGACTTTTCTTTTTCTGTCTTTTTTATTGACTTGTGGGATTTTTTTTTTTTTTTATTGCTGTTCATGATTATAAAACTAATCCTGTTTTGAGATGCAATACATCGTTGGTAACATAAGAGTTTACTATATAAGGAAGAGAGGCCAAACAACTGAATTTGTGCATTGCTACAAAATATTTTTTATCTTTCTAACTTAAAGACAGATGGTTAAGGAGGCTTCTAATATTTTTTCTTCCACACTAGATGGAGAAAATTACTATTCTGCTGAATCCAGTGTTGAGAAGAAGCTGAAGAAGCTGAAGTTATTCGGCTTCGAGCTGAACCCGTATAGGAACGATGAAATCTACCCAAAAAGTTCTGCAGAAGGAGATGAAAGTGTGAATTCATCAAGTACTGTTTCTTCTGAAAGGGAGAAACCTGTGAAGGAGAAAATCCTGACAGGGGATCCTGATGATAAGAAGTTTGAGTGCCAATATTGTTTCAAGGAATTTGCAAACTCGCAGGCTTTAGGCGGTCACCAAAATGCCCACAAGAAAGAAAGAATGAAGAAGAAAAGATTGCAGCTTCAAGCCAGGAAAGCCAGCATCAGCTGTTATCTTCAACCTTTCCAAAACAACCTCAATTACAATTGCCATGGCTCGACGCAGTGGTTCTATGATCCTTCCTACAGTACTCCTGAATTCACACTCTACGAAGAGTCTCAGATTAGTTTCAATCCGTACGATCAAGCTTCCCATCTTAATAATGGATCTCAGGTATCAAAGTGTTATGCTGTTCCTGCTCAGGCTCCATTCCAGCAAGAAAATTGCATGTTCACTTTAACACATGCTGATAGATCTAAAGTAAGTAGGCCTGAAATTAGAAACGCTTCATCTTTGCCTAATTCCAAGCAAACATGTAAATCTTTGGATCTTCAGTTAGGCCTTAGCTTGCAATCAAATATCCAGAGCTCCACCTGAACTGGGATAATTTGTTTAGGTTAATCCCACACCACAACTTTTCGATAAAAAGTTATTGATCTTGATACTGCTGGTGACATTCAGATGAATTTATTTACTGATAACACACATAATATTGTTATAGATAATTCAATTTCTTCAAATGAAGAAAAGTTTCACAGCTGAATCAGATAGTGAACTGCTAAAAGCTTCATGGAATTTTCAACACTTAAATCTGTTCAGAATTCTACATGTATTCAATTCATAGCTATTCATTTCTGTTTGTTTAGAGCTATATAATCATGTAAATTCTGCAATTTCTCGCAAGATTGCCTATCTTCTATCTTCTATCTTGTTCTTGTTTCTTTTGGCTCTTCCTGCCACTTATGGAAAAGGTATTTGTTATGTTATCAAATCATGCATGGTTTTCGAATTTATTGCTAAATTTTGTTTGATGCATTGGACATATTTCAACACGTACTGTAAGAATGACTAGAATTTTTGTTTAAACGAGATCGTCGTCATCTGTTCTTCGAAAATTTTATAGTTCATGTGGCCACAAACTGAGAGATATTAGCAACTTTCTGCATATTTATGCCACGTAAACTTTATTAAAATATTTAAATTTCTTTTTGGATAAATTAGAAGAGAGTAACAATTTATCAAAGAATTTTTATTGCAATTATCCAGAATAATTTTATTAAAGTATTACGTAAAGCAAAAACCTGATCGGGAGAAACATGAAGATAAAATACATGTTCTTGACTTCTTGTTATGGGAATGAATAATATATGAATTGAATTATTTCAAAAGGAAAAAAAAATAAAATTGAATTCAAGAACTAATCTTTTTTGTCATATCAAAAATTAAAATTGAAAATTATATGAATTACATGCGAATTATTTGATGAATGATTAGACTCATCCTTATGCAGTAGTGCAAATGACAATTATTAGCACATCATATCTTTTGTTAATCACAGAATAATTAAGGGCTAATCAAATAGGTGGTAGGGAATATAAGGTGCTAGAAATAAAAAGAGTTTCCACTTTACAATTAATTTCTATGCATAATGGAGTTTCCAACATATAAGTTAAATGTAAAATCCATAAATTTGATGCGAATATAATTAATGTTGCTCTTGTCATCCACTCAATGTTAATTGTCCAAAGTGGAATCCAACTAACTTCATATCTTAATTTTAGAATTAAGATTCGGGTTTTGACCTATTCTTTTCAATCGGATAGGATTGGACCGACCCATTTTTTTAAACCTATAGAATAATAATCTTCTCTTTGGAATTTATTTATTTGTATTATTGCCATTATAAAAAGAATCTTCTAGTGTTAGTATATATACATTCGTATTAATATAACAATAATAACATGCTCGTGTTAAAAAGCAGCTCTTCCATTTAAAATAAAATATTGTTATGGATATATTTTTATCCATGATTAAGTTTGAATTATTCTTCTTCCATTTCAAACCTAGCTAGCTCTAGTCTGATGATAGATTTTTAAAAAAATTCGGATTATTTATTTGATTGGCAGATCTGGATAGATTGATTTTTCATTAAATATAGTTATAATTAAATGGTTTCAATTTTCCAATAGCTTTAGTTTAGTTCCATCGGTCCGTGAAATAAGGTTGGATTTTGAGAAGTTTTTTAACAATATACGTAAGAAATGATAATTTTTATTTTCTCGGTTGACAAATATGAATAAGTTTTAGAAAAAGTATTAGTCTATTATAATTTATAAGCGATGTACGTCCGAGATTAACAAAATCATAACAATTCAAGTCAAATTGAGCAACGCCATCGGCTTCATTAAATAAATTTAATTGTTCATGTGAACGAATTTGTTTAATAATAATAATAGTATAGTAGATGAAAATATTTTTCTAAAATCAAATCAATTTAAAAATGCCATCTCCTCTACAAATCGTAACAAGATCTAGAATATCTTTTAAACAAATATATCCAATGACTAACTTATCAATAAAAATAGACTCGAATGTTTCTGCATATATATATATAATTACGTAGCACACTAGAAGCTAATATCTATATTTTAAAAAACATAATATAATTTTTGTTATATTTGTAAATTATAAATTATTGTAAAAGTTCATCTACAAGACTTTTAAACACAAGCACGAATAGATAAATCCATCAACAAACGTTTCTATGTACTTAGACAGGTCATGGACTGAATATATTAAGAATTAATTAAATAAAGAAAAAGAAAACATCATTATTTTTTTTTAATATAATCATATAACGTTATAGAAGTATTATTTAATTATACCTGTCAATGAGGAACAGATTTTAAAACCATGCATGATGGTCTTCTTTAATTATATAAAATATGTTACACGTTATTGTTCTCATGAATCTACATTTTTGATAAATACAATGAAGCTGAAAAAATAATTATAAAACGTGGACAACTACTTTAATAATATATATATAATTATTTATGATCGAGTTTTGCAGTTGAATGAATCCTGCCTTGTTGCTTTCACCAAGCGAATATTAACTTTACCTACTTGCAATTATATCTACATATATATAGCATGTATTTATTCATGCAGAAATATTAATATATGTATACCTAACATTATTTTTGGAGGAAAAGATTTGGATATGGACCGACTAACCTAAGTTAATGGAAATCGTGAGATGTTAAGCAAAATTTAGTTATTTGTTGAATCAAGATAAGGACTGAAAAAATAAAATAAAAAGAAAATATAGAGAATTTATTATCTGATAACCCTGCAAATATCATTTGCATAACGGCCCATCCAGTCGGCCAGTCCATTGGCAAGGCCCAAGACCCAGTAGCAGAGAGTAGCAGGCGTGCACTCCTAGGCAACACGCATGCCCGATCGGCTGATGTAACCGCCAGTTCCATTAGCCGTCTGACACAAGGCAGCGTCCATGTCCATCAACTGCTCCCAGTCACTTCGCCGCCCACCTACTCTTACTGCCGATTATCACGTTTCAAGCACTCAAGTGCACCTTAGTTATCTCTTATAAATAGCCCAACCAACGATAGCACCAGGTATTAAATTTTTAGCATTCTATTTCTAAGCATTCTCTCTCTAAAAGCTACTAACAAGTTTCGCAGTGCTTACGCCTGATCCGACTGGACACTTTTTCTTGCAGGATCCACCTATCCGATCGGATTTTACACTACACATTAATCAGCTCTCCTTCTATTTCAAATAAATACATTCCGCGCTTTATCATTATCTATTTTTTACTTGTGTTAATCGTCTGTTTTATGAGTATATTACAAATAGATGTCATCGCAGATTTAATACCAAAGCCTTCTAAATTATATATATTTCTCATAGCATAAGATCTAACTAAATATGGAAGTATTGTATGAAAAGCCAGACTTTTTTTCACCATCTCATAAGGATTAGATCTTGTGCTTTCACTAATAATCACCCTTTGTTGAAAAAAAAAAAAAAAAAAAGCACATATTAGAGGTGATAAAATTTGGTCTGAATCTTAAATCCGACTTAATCCATTTGTAAATAAATTGTCTCAAATTCAATAAGATTTAAAAATAGTTCGTTTATGACTGCCTATTTAAGCTGTAAATTTTGGACAAATTTGTATTAATATATATATAGGTTGGTCCAAAATTACGTGCATAGGTCAACTTACGAATCAGTCCAAAATGATTCATGAGTACTCATTTTACCCATTTGTAACATTTATAACTTTTACCACGGATTGTATCAATTAAATAAATGGCTGAAATTCCAATTGTGTTTTTATTATAGTCTTACAGAATTACAATTACTTAAACATGTTTGTATTGCTAAAAAAAAAGTCACCATTTTGATTTTTTAAAATTTTAACTCAAAATTATCCATATGTATCAGTCCATTTTACCAGTTTATGATTTTTACCAAACAAATTATAAATTAATTTTTGTTAAAAGAATATATATATGCAATAAATTTTTTATATAATAGATAATTATAAGTTTATAATTATAGATGCTTTTCATAATAAATTTTGTTTTATATAATATTGAATGAATTAAAAAATAATATAAAAAAACGGATTAAATGGATTGATAAGTTTATTCAAATCTATTTGATCCGTTTGGACCCTAATTTATTTAGGACCCATAAATATTAACCTATTTATAATTGTCCATTCATAATTGGATCCAAATCCATCCTACCCATTCCATTTGCGGCATCTGCATCTTTGTTACATAAAATAAATAATTTCTATGGACAAATCATATAACGATCTAAAATGGGCTATGCTTTGATTAAAAATTGACAGAATGTTGGCCCAAACCCAATCTATATAAATATAAGAAACACATTGGGCCATTATGTTGGAAGCTTTGATATAAAAATTATTGTAGCTAAAAGGACCGAAATAATTGAAATCAAAATGTAGTGATTGTATTTGGTGAGAGAAAGAAGAAAGAAATGGTGTTATATCTTTGTCATTTACTGTCAACTGCAGCAAATTGTGACCCCAAAGTGCTTTGTTAGGTGTTGGGTCAATTTTCTAACTCTTTCCCCCATTTTCAAGCATAAATTTTTTATATTTTACATAAATGCCCAATCTCAATCCAACTCTTACGTATTGCGCGAAATGTGGTAAAAATCATGTGATTTAAACTTGTGCATATCGAATTATTACTAACACTTACCAACAAACATTTACGCCAATAAAAGAAAAAGAATAGTATATTTTTATTATTATTATTTTCATATTACTTATAAGAAAAGGAATTTCCTTTTCTTCAAGCAAATCCCATGGAAATTATGATGATGGAGTATTTTTTTTTCTTTACATAATTTCACCATTTATCTGCAATTTCTTTTTTCAATATAAAAAGAACAATTTCTAAGAGTATTCGACATTTAACTTTGGTCTCAGATTAGGGTGTAATTTTTTGTTTGTTAATTTATTGATTTTTGAATTATAAAAATAATGGATTATATTTTGATGCCTGTATGACTATTCAAATATTTTTTTTTATGATACAAATTGAAATTGTAGTTAGATCCTATGATTCTGCTTTCGATTTTTTCGTACATTAGACAATGACTTCTGACTTTGTTCTGGAAAGATAATTCCCATCTACAATGTTACCTATTTAATTAGAATATTTTTGTTTTAGGCTGTTTAAGACAATTTATTTTTTAAATTAAAAAAAAAAAAAAGAAATTACAGAGAGCTACGTGTAAATTATAACAGTAATACCGTAGACATATATATATTTCTTTATGGTTAAATTGTTATAAAAGTCATAATTATATGATCAAGGATAAAATTAATTCTAATTTTATTACAAGCTCGACTAAATTGAATTGTGAGTATAAATACTTTTCATGGATGGAATACTAAAATGGGAGATTATTTTATATGTTTTAAGAATCAGCAAACAGTAAATCTTGACCATGAAATGAAAAGATAATGTTTTTTTTTTTTGTAATTTAACGGTTGATATTACTTAGTATTGATACAGAATGAATACCTCCCTAATTAAATGGGCCTTCTTTAACTAATTAATAGTACATAATCGTGGTAAGGCCCATGATAGCTGTACTGTTGGATCACTAGCTACAATTTGTAGCATACAAAGTTGAGTGAGGTGATGCTACATACCTAGGACTATTACTCTTCTAATGTTGGAATAAATACCATATACTTATTGACTTGGCATTCTTAGTTTCCAACCTTAAATCTTTAGTTTTGGAAAAGTTATCTGCTACTTACTACTCATCAGTTAGACTGCCTTGACAAACCAATAGGGTTGGACCTATCTAGGATGAAGAAACAGAGGAATTGAGAAATTTGAAGGAACTAATTATAGGAAGAAAAGATTTTCAAGGATCACTGTGATTCATATGGCAAGTTTTAAGAAAATATAAGCAAAATCCATTCTTGGAAATATTAACTTCTAAAGTTTTCTATATTGGATTGTTTTAAAAAAATAATTTTTAAGTAGATATTTATACTTTAATATGAAATAATACACAATTACTCATAAGATACGTTAGCGCTTATATTTCAATCATAATTAATAGCGAATTATATTTACAAAATTTATTATTTATTGAATTCCTAAATTTCTAAAATTTTTTACATTTAATATTAAAACTTTTACAATTTTTTATATTTTTATATTTTAAAATCGTTGTTTTTTTTGGCAAGAAAAGGAAAATGATTTAAATTGAAAAGGATTTGGCCAACTAATTTCAATTGATTTATTCCCAATAGAAAGGGTGAGTGAGACATTTTATTTCCACAAGTAAAGTTTCTCCGAGATTCTGATGATAAAATGAAGAGGTGATCGATGATGGAAAATATTTTGACGTGAACACTTGAATGGGGCTCCACCCAATTAATTATCTCATCATTGAAAGAATATGATTAAGGTGAATTAGCCAATAGTTACATGTAATTAAAAAAAAACAAAAAAACTTAGTTTAATCCTTCAAATCATTGTTTAAAAAGCAAATTTCTATTACATGAGGATCATAAATGGACAAAATTAAAAAGAAAAAAATGCAAGGACGTGAGAAGCCCTTTCATAACTTTTACGATAATTTCTAAGCTGGAAAAAGAAAATGTTATTTTATCTTAATTGAAATTAAACAGTAATATAAGTACATAGGCCACCCAATGCTTGCTTTATATTGTATAACGAAGCGTTGGACATAGCTTTTCTTGGTAATTCCAGGCAATTTCCTTATATATATACATTAATTTTGTACTGTACAATTGATACCCGTTTCCAATTTGATTAATATCACATCAAAATAAAAACTTATAATATAGATTAATATTTTCAATTATTAATTAATTTTAGGGTTTTTTCTTATTGAATATTTAATACTTTTTAATACAAAAGTTCTATCGAGCTTGAAATCTTGAGGTTAATTTCATCTATGATCACTGAACTTATAATCAAATTACACTAATATAATAAAAGAATTTTTATTCTCATAAAAATCATCGAACTTAAAACATATTTATAGAAAAATCACTTTAATCTTTTTTTGACGATTATTTCGCCAAAAAATCTAGCCGGCGCATACACTTCGTATTCCCGTGCACACATGACTTGACACGTGTCATACCACATGGAAAAAATGATATATGAGCATACCATGTGTCATGTCGCATGGATATTTCGACAAGTCAGTTTGCCGTGTGGCATACTTACATGTAATTTTTTCCACAAGATATACCACGTGTCAAGCTATTTATGCATGAGGTGCTGAGTGTACGTGCCGGTTGGATTTTTTGGCGAAAAAAATCGTTGAAAAATTATTAAAGTGATATTTCTGTAAATATATTTTAAGTTTAATGATTTTTATGAGAACAAAAATTCTTTTATTATATTAATGTTATTTGAGTATAAGTTCAATGACCATGAGTAAAATTAACCCGCTATTATAAATGGTTATTAATTTGATTAAAAAAAACTCATTTCATCAAAAGGAGATTTTAAGTCCGAATCTATGAACTTTTGTTAGAAGTTGTGAAAAATAAAAATATATATATACATAATTTTTTTTTACAAAATTTGAATCATCTTTCTTTTTTGGTACAAAGTTGAAATCACAATATTTGTGAGTTACAATGGAGAAAATTATTGTTAAATGAATAAATGATTTTTGAAATTAATAGAATTAATTAGCGATTTTTTTTTCTAATAATCAATAACAGAAAAAACTTAAAGTAGACACACAATTTTCAATTTGATAGTTAAAAAAAAGTTGTAATTACTAAATACTCCATCCATCCGTTCTATCCACTGTAACAATTTTTAAGAGTTTTTTCCGAAAGTCTTTCTTATTTTCATAATTAATAAATTTATATGATAAAAAATTATATCTATAGTGTTTATTAAATTTAAAATTATCTTTTTAATTTGGTAATAAGTCTGCATCAGAATCATTTTTTTTCATAATGAATTACTCGTCTTTTTTGTTGTAAAAAATAAGGACCGGATTAGAGCAAAACCGCAGCTAAAATAGAGATAATAAGGAACACACGGATTTACGTGGAAAACCCCCAAACAAATCAGGGTAAAAACCACGGGCAAGAGTAACAAAATTTTACTATAAAATAGGAGTTACAACCTCTCTATATTTTACACAAGAAAATATGAGAAACACTCTCTATTTATACTAGGAGATCCCAAGAATGAGATGAATAAACCTAAAACTAATAGGTTATATTTATAGTTACAAAAACTACTATTCCTTTGCTAAAATCCCGATGTGGGATTAGTAAATTTTCCCTTTTTCTTTTTTTTTTCTTTTCTTTCTTTTCCTAGCCTACATCTTTGACTAACAATCTCCCACTTGAAGATTTGATTGAGCATCAATCAGATCTTCACACCACTTTTTTTTATCTTGCTATTTTTTCCTCGCGCTTTGTAATCTTTGAAAAACTAGAAACACATCAAACTTCCTCTTGATCGAATACACTCAACATCTCCTGGAATAGTTGTCTCCTAGGGATGAAACTGGTGTTTGCCATACGTCAGAGTGAACCAATTCTTAGAACATCATTTCTAGAATTTTATGTGTTTTAACTTCAAACGATGCTGCTTTCTCATAACACATCCGCAGCTATCTTTTCTCCTTTCATAAGTACAAGCGCTTCTCCTTTTATTTTTATGATCCCATTTTTTAATATCTTGCATCTCAAACATCCACTTGTCCTATAGACAACAGATTCTTCTTAGGCCCTCCATATGCATCATAGAGCATTTCCATCATCAGAACAACTTGCCACATTTCCTTGAGAATTGGAATCCTTTAGAGTCCAGCAATCATTCTTCAAGTGACCTTTCTTGCCACAGTTGTAGCATTTAATATTCTTCTTACTCCTGAATTTTGAACTACCATGATTGTGGCTCCCACTTGAGCCCCGTTCCGTTGATCTTCCTCTCATCACCGTCAAGGCTTCCACATGCTGTGAACTTGCCTGCCTGTCTTCCTTATTTTTGCGCCGATTTTCTTCTTCCAGAATAGCAGCTGCAACATCATCGAAGACTAGAGTATCCGTATTATTTGTTAAATTGATGATGAGTTGATCGTACGAATCTGGTAAACTTTGGAGTAGAATCTCAGCACGTTCCTCTGCCTCTATTTTATACCCCAACGAAGTGAGTTGAGAAAATAGAGTATTCAAAGTATTTAAGTGCTCCGTTACTGAAGTAAATTCCTCCATACGAAGAGTATAGAGTTTTCTTTTCAATAAAATTTTGTTGTGCAGTGATTTGGCCTCGTACAATTTAGTGAGATGATCCCAGATCTCCTTTGCTGTTTTTTTCTCTTCTATACTTGACAACACTCTATCTGCTAATGTCAGATGAAGATTTGCCATAGCATTTCCATCCATCTCGTTCCACTTATTATCATCTGTGAAATCAGCCGGCCTTTGACTTATAGCCGCTAGGCAATTATCTTTTCTCAATATAGCCTTCATCTTCAATTTCCACAGAGAGAAATTACTCCCGTTGAATTTCTCGATCTCATATTTTGCCGCCATTGCTTCTATCACAAACTTCTCTGCTCAAAAATCAGCTCCCACTATTTCACGTGAATAGTAACCGTATACGTGAATAGTAACCGTATAGATGAACAGTGACCGTATACGTGAACAGTATCGTATACGTGAATAGTACCCAAGGAAATATCTTTTCTGATGTGGAAGATCAGGCTATGCTGCAACCACAGAGCATACTAAGACAAAACCTCGGCTCTGATACCACTTGTTGTAAAAAATAAGAACCGGATTAGAGCAAAACCGCAGCTAAAATAGAGATAATAAGGAACACACAGATTTACGTGGAAAACCCCCAAACAAATTAGGGTAAAAACCACGGGCAAGACTAGTAAAATTTTACTATAAAATAGGAGTTACAACCTCTCTATATTTTACAAAAGAAAATATGAGAAACACTCTCTATTTATACTAGGAGATCCCAAGAATGAGATGAATAAACCTAAAACTAATAGGTTATATTTATAGTTACAAAAACTACTATTCCTTTGCTAAAATCCCGATGTGGGATTAGTAAATTTTCCCTTTTTCTTTTTTTTTTTCTTTTCTTTCTTTTCCTAGCCTACATCTTTGACTAACATTTTTCATATAAATTCAATTTGTTTAATTTTTTATTTTGAAATGTATGGTGTTGATAGATTCTATTTCGCCATTCTTGTGGTATTAATCTAGACCATCTAATATGTGATAAATCGTATTTATATTGATAATGACTTCTTAACCCGTGACAATTTTTAAATTTTAAGAAATATTAATTATATATTATTTTACTTTACTCTTATAGTATATATATATATATATATAAAGATAACCAATATGGTGAGAATAAATAATTATAGAAAATTAATAAAAAGATATTTTAGTCATTTATAATGAATATTTTATACTCTCTCCATTTCGTCTAAATTGACAATTTTCAATTCGTCACACAGGTCAATAAATAATTAATTTACCTTAATTTTATAATATTTATCATTTCAATTTACCCAAGTACCATTTTACTAATTTTTCTAATATTAAAAGATAATTAATAATTCATTTTCAATTTCAAAGTGACTCTTTCATTAACTACACTTCCTCTCGCTCCATTAATTTGCAACTATAATGAATTAGTTTCACCAAAAAATATGAAAATAATTTATTCCCATCAAGAATTTATGATGAATTTTCAACCTCAAACTATTGACAATGTGTTTTGAAATACTATTTTCATTTTTTGTATTTAATGAAAATTTTTGGTATATGAGCTTAACAAATTAATGATATAGGAGGGAATATTGTTAAGAAACCATAACAGGATACTCTCTCCATTGTTTTATAATTGTCACTTTTGTTATTTTTACTAAAATTAAGAAATATTAATTAGTCTTGAATTTAGAAAAAAATTGAGTCATTCAATGCATATTGAGTGATTTAATGTAAAAAAATGAATCTAATTGGTTAATTTTTATTGAAAATAAAAATTAAATTGAAAAAATAAAATTAAATTGCTTTGAAAATCTAAAAATAACAGATAAATAGAATTTACATTTTACTCAAAAGTGACAGATAATAAAGAACGGATGGAGTAATAAATAAGGTTGCAAAGGTAAAATAATTATTTCTTAAATTTAAAAAATTATCGTGTTGAGTGAAATCAAAAAATTTCAAAAATTATCAAATTAAATGAAAGGGGATAATATTATTTTCATTCTATGTATTTAATGAAACATTTTGATATATGAGCTTGTCAAATTAATGAATAATGATATAGAAGGGAATATATTGTTAAGAAATTATAATAGGATAATAAATAAAGTTAGAAAGGTAAAATACAATAAACTATTTATTGAATTCAAAAAAATGTCATGCCGAGCAAAAGGAAAAAAAAAAAAAAAAACTCCTAAAAATTGTCAAGTTTCAGATGAAACGACTAAGACATCTAATATTGTATCCGTTCCATATAGATGTGCACACTTTCTATTTTACAAGAATTAAGAAAATATAATTAATATTTTTATAATAATATAATTTATTTATACTTTTACTAATTTACCTCTATATTTATTAAATGTATATATGAGAAGTATGAAATAATATTTAATATTTATTTTTTAAAATAATATTTTATATTTGTCGGTAACAATGAATATCAAACAAGGCTAAGTTAAAAAATTAAGTAATTAATTATAGTATAAAAAAAGTATGCTATAATTTAAGGCAAATAAAAAAAGAAAAGTGTGCTTATATATTTAAGAAGGAGATAACATTTTTTTTTTATTTTTGTTTAAAAATTGGAAATAATCTCACTTGTTGCCTTGTATAGAGCCATTTATTACGAGAAAATTATTTGTGGTGGTGAAATATACCTATACCGTGTCTACAAAATATAGGAAAATAATGATAACGCAACAATGAATAATAATAATAATAATAATAATAATAATAATAATAATATTTCCGTTTCGGAAATCACTTATAGTTCAAAGTGTGAACAAAGTCAAATTGAATCCAATTGTGAGCAGTGATGAATTCAGAATTTAATTTATTTATACCATATTTCATTTTGTACAACACATGAATAAAATACATAGATTAATAGAGTAGTGAGGGCAAAATTAAAATTTATTAGGCATTTAATAAAAAAATACAAGAATTTATTAAAAATTTCGGTTTAGTTATTATGTTGAAGAATTTAATAGACTAAATAGATCGAATTTTATATAATCCTCCGAATATAATTAATTAATCGATCTAGTGTGTTATATAAATTAAGTATGATTGTTTAGTTACAATTATACATAATGTATAAATATGTAATGAATTATAATTAGTTTTTCTAATATTTAAAAGTTGCATTTAAAATTTGAAATTTGTTATATAAATAATTTTTTTTATATTTTTTTATTGATTTAATATTATATGATGCGGCATGAGCATAGTTGTATATAATAATTTTTGATTTTATAAAAACAGTATAAATTTAAATTTATTATTTATAAAATTAGTAAATAAATTATTTAATATAATATTATTAAAATTTAAATATTTAAATAAATTATAAAATTAAATTTAAGTGTGCATATATGTTAAATTTTTTTAAAAATTAATTTTTGTAGTAGAAAAAGTAATAATTAAGGTCCAAATTTATCTCTGGTATGGTTCGGGTGCATCCATTGATTGCGGGTTGGATTTGAAAATATTTAATCCTTTTAGCTTTAATTACGCAAAATCATATTTAAGACACCCACTCTTTCTTCTCTCTTAAATTCAAAATCGTCATTTAATTAAGGTATGCTAAGCTTAATGTATACTCGAATTTAAATACATAATTTATTTAAATAATTAAATTTTAATAATAGTTTATTAAATACTTATTTATCAATTTTATAAATAATAAATATTATTTTTAAAAAATTAAAATATATAATACTAAACTGCGCTAATGTAGAATTTGAATTATTAATATAAAAATATATATTCCAGATGTACAGCTAAATTGATGAAAATTAAAAAAGAAATATATTGATTTTGTATGTATTTTAATGAATTTTTTGTTAATTTGTATATTGTATGATGTGAATTAATAAGATTAAATTTTAAGTGTTTAAATTTATTATAAATTTGTATTTATTATTTATAAAATTTATAAATAAAAATATTAAATAAATTATTATTAAAATTTAAATATTTAAATTAATTATTGAATAAGTTTAAATATGCGCATTCAAAAAAAAAAAAGTTTAAATATGCATTACAGCTTGCAGCATTACTTTATTGCACGCGCTAGCCTCACGTGCCCGCGTTTGTTGTCAGTTTGATCCCCAGCATGAGATTGGAGATAGAAAATACTAAGAAAATATTTTTATTTACTTTTGACGTATGAGAGCTAACATTTTTAAGATTTGTTTGGCTATTACTCATTTTTTTTGTTTTTCTTCTTGGAGTTACCCTGAAGAAAATTATCATGTTGAATATGTTCACTGGGTCATTTTAAAAAATACAAATAAAAATAATTATTAATTGATTTTATCACGAATTTCCAACAATTTTGTCCTTTACACATGTTTTGAACAAAATAAAACAGTTTTTGTAGTGCTGACTGCTGAACTATGTGAATAATATAAAATTAATAATAATAAATATTTAAAAAGAACTCTCCCCTGTTCCGATCTCTCTCAATTTAAAGACTTCAATTGTTCTTTATTTAAATGAGGGGCTGCCGTCAGTTCTTAAATTTTTATTTGTATTTTTCAATTTTTGTATATTTTTTATTTTTTTAATTTTATCTATAATTTTTTCATATCAGTATAGGTCTGAAATTTTAATTTTATCCGTTATTTTTATTTGTATTTGATTTTTTGTATTTTTTGTTTCAATAAACTCGGATCTGAAATTTTTATTTAAATTTGAAATTTTAATTTTATCCGTTATTTTTTATTCGTGTTTGGATCTTTATATTTTTTATTTCAATAAACTAAAATCTGAAATTTTTATTTTAAATTTGATTTTGTGTTTATCCAATTCTTTTTTTGTGTTTTTACATATGTAGTTCTTTTAACAAATATTGAATGCAATTTATATTTTCATTTATGCAAGTTTGTCCTTCAAATTTGGAAGTTACAACCTTTTTTTATTAAAGTTTTGTTGTCTTCTTTTATTTAAGTTTTGTATATCTTCCTTTATGAAAATTTTTGTCCTTCTGAAATGAATTTTTCTATGGACAATAGATGGATTGAATTTCCCGCTGAAAGCCAAATTGTCCGTGTCATGTTACTATTATTCACTGTTTTCGTCGAAAAAGTTCGGAAATATACTTTAACAACTTCATTAGTTTTGTACATCTCATATATTTTTAAATTTTATAAATTTATTTGTATTTTTCATATATACTTTTTATTCTGTTAATGAAATTTTAATTTGCATTAAAAAAATAATAATAAATTTTGAAGAAATCACTTTCAGCTAAAACAATAAACAGTCAGGATAACTTATCAAATAAGAAATCGATGACATTTTTAAACATTTGCAATGATACAAATCCAGTGTTTATAATTATAACAATATGTTTGATTTCGGAATCCAAAATTCACTTTGAATTTTATGTAATTATTTCAATATAGTTATTAAATATTTTTTACTCTATTAATGTTTACATTTGCTTAAGTATTGTTTCATTGTTTTGCACTATAACAAGCTTTTGCATTTTTTTAATTAAAAAAAATAATATTAAATAAATTTAAAGATACAGTTCTTCATGGATCATAACCGTATTTTATAATGATGTATTTTTAACCTATTAACGCTCTGTAAATACAAAATGAAATGACATAAAAGTTTTAATTTTTTTTAAAGCTATAAGAGTGTTAATGTTTTTAATACTAAAAAAGTGTTAATGTTATATTCACTTGCAGTTTGAACTTTCAAAATTTGATTTGACTCAAATTGATTTAAAATCGATTTGATATAAAAATAATCCATTTGACTTGTAAAATTTTAACTAAATTCGATACGAAAATGATTTAAAGTCATCCGTTTAAACTGGGTATGTGTTTTGTTTGATCCTTTTACGATTTTTGCCTAAAAAAAATTAGATTTAATATTTGTTAAAATATTTATTTTGAACATGTCAAAGCATGAAATATCACCTTAATTATTAAATATATGTTGTTGTTATTATTATGTATATTTATTTTATATTTTTATTATTGAATTAGCAGTGCTTTTATACAAATATAAAATGTACATAAAATTTACAGTTTGCGATATGGATTTGTACCTACCAATACAAGTTAGCAAATATTTTATTTGTTTGGTAATTATCAGTTATATATATATGTATACATTTTTAAAAAAGTTCATATCAATTCTTAATATGACTCATTTAAATCTATTTATAGATTGATATATGACACATTTAACTTATTGGTAAATCAATAATTACTTATTTGTACAGTACAGATCCAATTTGTTTATTGAATTTACTAGTGTCAGTAAAATAATCCCTCTATATATAATAAAGAAATATCTTGCCAAATCATATTAAATTTCAATTAAATTTTCAAATCAATCAAAAGATAATAATAAAAATAAATAAATTTCAATTTTTTTTTTTTATAAAAATCTGGATTTAAATCGAAATGTCAATAGTTTATTGATAGCAATACTATTTTTCAATCTCACATCAGCTTGAGATAAGTTGGAAGTAGACCTTATAAGGCCATGAACACCTTCTCCCTGTACACGCGTTTTGGGGTAAAGCCCCAGAAATAAAGCCGTGAGAGGTCCGGCTCAAAGCGGACAATATGTACAGTGCCCGGTGCTCCCGATAAAATAAAAAATGACTTTATCATTTGGTGCTTTGGTTGAGAGAAGAGGGCCAGCGCCCGAGCGGCAGCGTCCAAAGCGGCCAGTCCCGACGAGCGGCCAGCACCCGAAGACCTCTCTCGGCTGGAGACGAGTTGGAAGTGAATCTTATAAGGCCATGGACATCTTCTCCCTGTACACACGTTTTGGAGCAAAGTCTCAGAAATAAAGCCGTGAAAGCTCTGGCCCAAAGTGGACAATATGTACAGTGGCTGGTGCTCCCGATAAAGTCAGAAATGGCTTTATCACTTATAAAATTATTATATGTGAAAAGTGAATTAGATTTAAAGAAGGAAAATGGAAAACTAAACTAAATTGATGGAAGGGAATAAAAATAAGTAACAATAATTAAATATGATATGAACATTTCCATTGGATCCTTTGCCAAACAATGTGTTAAGCCAAGCCGCAAGGGCAAGAAAGGTATTACGTGCGGCTACAGCATAGAATTCAAAACAAATAAAATGAAAACCCAGTGGCGCACGCGCTGTACGCACCACTGCGCTTTTTATCGAGTGGGATATCCGTTTTTTGAAATATTTGAGGAATACTAGAAAATAACAAAAATATACACCTAATTTTAATTTCCCCTCCAATTTCTCGTTCACTTGTCTCTGTCTTTCTCTTCCCTTTCTGTCTATGCTCCAGCTCAGAGGTTCCATGGAGTCTCTCTCTCTAGGGTTTCTCTAAGCTCTTCAACTTTCTTCTCAGAAGCAATAATTTTCTGAGAAACACTGTGACAATTTGAGAAGAATGTTCTTGTTTGGTGGAAATTCAGGTTTCTGCAGAGATTTTTAGTTTTTTTCCCCTAGAATTACTTAGTTGAAATCTCACTGTTGATTTGGAAATGCCGGCTCGCCGGTCGAGGCCGGAGAATCATGATGGGACAAAGCAGCTCCGGAGGGACCCATATGAGGTCCTTGCCGTCTCCAGGAACTCCACTGACCAGGAAATCAAGACCGCGTACCGTAAAATGGCACTCAAGTGCGTGATATTTTTTGAACTTTTCTTTTTGATCAACTCTTTTTTTTTTTTTTCTTTTTCAAAAGCCTTTGGAATTTTCTGTTAACTGCTGAAGTTCTTGTCACTGAATGGATCGATGTTGGAATTGAAATGGGTATGTGATTATTTGATAATAGTCGATTGTTCCATAGAACTGGAAAGCTCCTTTAAATTTTAGGAAAAAAGAATTAGTTTTTGTTTTAATAAATTTGGTAAGTTAGTAGCTGTTTCCGTCTTTGAATTATTATATTTTAGTAGAACACGGACTTAATTGGCGACTGAGAATTGAATGTTTTAGCTCTATCTCACTCGCTTGCAGCACTGAAGCGATTTGGTAGACGACCTTGGGCAATTAAGCAGTTCGTTTGCTGCACCCCGAAAAATTATTACTTATCTGGGGGTTTTGCTGTTTGCTATAAATTGTTTGTGGGAACTGGGTTGCTAACTGCCCAGGACTAGTTTGGCGAAAGAAGAATTCCTGATGTTAGGCCTAGTTATTCCTGATGTTGGACTTTAACATAATTTTTGAAAATACTTGTCATCTTACAAATTTTACCACTTATACACGAAAATATTTGGACCTAACGGTAAACCCCAAGGGACTCAACATAGAGAATGGTGGGGTATTAACTTGTTGAATTTTCTTGGAAAGGCATTCAGATTGAGGTGCCTAAGCCTAACTTTTGATGCAAGTTTGAATAAGGGAGACATGGAACTGTATAATTTTATATGATGTTGGTAGAAGAGAGCAATAACAAGAATTAAAGTTGCACTGTGATGTGGCTAGGTGATGCTAGTTTTATTTAAGGTGTTGGATGCATAATGTAGGTAAAATGCAAGTGAAAACATTGTGTTTTCAACTTTAACCCAAGTTAAGGAAAATGGATTGTCAGGAGGAGAAAACATAGACAGATGAATTACTTGCTTTGCTAGATTTGACAACTGGTTTTGCATTAGTAGTTAGTAGATTGTATGGTTATAGCTCTTGATCGATTGCTTTACACTTCCTCAGTCTTTCCATATCTTAATATTAGAAACAGTAAGGAGTTCCACTGCAACCATATTGCAGTTCTACTTGTAGAATATTCTTGCATTAAGGTCATAGGGTTATCACAGAGCTTCAATGGGCCATATGCTGAAAGAACTTGTTGGATTTTCAATTTTGTTTAGTGTTTATAGATTGAACTGTGGTGCTTTTCTGGAACCTTTGTTTGTTTTAGACAATGTGATAGAAGACAACTTATGTGTTCAATATTTTACGTCTTTTTATTTAATTTGTTTTTACTTTTCTTCTCAGCATGTTCTCTACATTGAACAAGATATCAATTCTCTTTAGTGCCAATATTAAACAATTTCAGGTACCATCCTGACAAAAACGCAAATGAACCTGAAGCAGCTGACATTTTTAAAGAAGTTACATTTTCCTATAATATCTTATCTGATCCAGACAAAAGGCGCCAGTATGACTCTGCTGGATTTGAGGTGAGATATCCAGGCCGATCACAAAATTATATAATTCAGATGGTAGGAAGGTCCTTTGTGTTGTTTCCAGGTTAAAGTTTCACTCTGGAGCTTTTCTGTTGTCTGGGTTTCAGATCAACTAATTTCTGCTGGAAAAGTGCTACACATAACGTGAAATAAACTAGAAATTAATGTGATATTTTAGTGTTAAGCATGACCTTATTATCGCTATCAGGCTGTTGAATCAGAAAGTCAAGAATTAGAGTTGGATCTTTCAAGCTTGGGCACTGTGAACACTATGTTTGCAGCACTTTTTAGGTACGTTCATGACTTTCTGCCATTTCATTCATCAAAGTGGCCTCTCTCTCTTGCTACCTCTACTCTGAATGGTTCTCATTTTTTAGCATATTAACTGTACCCCCAACAATTTCATTTGGTAGTACTATTATATAATTTCTGGGGCTTACTCTCTGTCATCTAATAGTAAGCTCGGTGTGCCAATTAAGACCACTGTTTCAGCAACTGTCTTGGAGGAGGCACTTACTGGTGTGGTCTCTATTCGTCCCCTTCTGCTTGGGCAAAGTATTTCTAGGAAGGTTAGGATTCTGTTTGCTGGTTTGGTTATGGATTTAGCAACATGCTAGGGCTTACTGAAAACATAAAATTTTCAAGCAGGTTGAAAAGCAATGCGCTCATTTCTATTCCGTCATAATAACAGAAGAGGAAGCAAGAGCTGGATTTGTCTGTCGAGTGCAATCATCTGACAAAAGCAAGTTTAAGGTTAGCATAAATCATAAACTGGTGGTGCAAGCATTATATTAGAACTGCCATCACAATAAAAGTTTGATGTGCATTTTCTATCCCTAAAAAAAAAAATCCAGAGAGCACAGTTACTAGAGAGATAGGGCTGCAATGTCTGGTTTTGGTGGTATCTTTTGTGAAGTTTTATCCAGTGAACATGCAGAATTCAAAAATCAAGGCTAATCCCATGTAGTTACAGTCAAGGCTGAGCTAACTTTAATTGATAAGCAAGAGTTTGAAATTAATCTACTTTATGGCAAAATGAACAGCTGATTGGCATGGCATGCCATTGGCTTATTGAGTCTTTGGGAGTTTGTGAGTTTTGGCATTATGATGCTTATTGCAAGATAAGTTATGTGATTGAGCTCTTTCATAGTAAGCGTGCAAAGGGAGGTAAATGAAGCAAGAACTTTAACCATAAAGTGAGAAGGAACAGAAGAGGAATGTATAGAGCTTCTTTATGCAATGTTGTAAGAAATTTTCTGAAACATTATTGACCTATTTTACCTTCCTTTCCTGAATCATTTTTTCCCTTCTCATACGTTCCCGATCCCATGTATTTTCAGCTACCCAAAATAATCTGTTTTTGTATTTTCTAATGGTTTCTGAAATAATTATCATACTTTAATGAGTTCCTTATTGATTTCATGTACTAAAATATTGCTAATTTTAACTTTTAGTTATTCATAAATGCTAATTAGTTGCCTTTCCACAGCTGTTGTATTTTGATAAAGAAGAAAATGGTGGACTAAGCCTTGCTTTACAGGTAGAAACAATGTCCATGTTGGCTTTGGATGTTAACTTTTTTTTTTTTTTCCTAAAAAGAAAAAAATTCGTGATTTTACTTTTTATCATCTATTTACAAATGTGAAGGCTGCACATAGACGTCAAACCTCGAATTTAAAGACAAGTTCTTCACTCATTTTTCATGGAAAAATATTGAATTGCCTTTTCTCTTGTCGGTTCTATAGTTTCATTTTGCTCCATTTTTCTGGTCCAGTTTGCTCCCCTCTGAATTGACTATGAAATAAGTTTTGTTTGAAAAGGTTTATAACTAAAAGACGCAACAAAAGAATTTTACTTGATTGACAATGCATTTCATAACTCATTACATAATTCCAGAGTCATTAAATGTTAGACTATAGTAGTTTAAATGCAAGGTAAACATGTTTTGCTTAACTCAATTGTCTTCTGGCTTAGACCTTTTTCTTTTTGTCGTTAAAATTTGTGTGTAGGAGGACAGTGCTAAAACAGGACGAGTTACATGTGCTGGAATGTATTTCCTCTGTTTTCCTGTTTATCATTTAGATCAGTCTGTCAACTCGGTGAGCTGGTGGTATTGCTAAATAATTGATGTCATCTTTTTATGTTAAGCTTCTACTTGGCTCTCTGATTTGATCTCAAGTGGTTTTGGCTTCAGATTGCTGCTGCAAAGGATGCTGATGCTGCCTTCTTTAAGAAATTGGATGGCTTTCAGCCATGTGAAATTACTGAACTGAAAGCTGGCACTCACATTTTTGCCGTCTATGGTCAGGCTAAAACAGTCTTGCGCTTTTCAGTTTGTTGTGGTCCTTGGTCTTGAATTTGGATGGACAAATGTAGTTTCATATTCTGGCTGATTTTGTGCAGGTGACAATTTCTTTAAGAGTGCAAGCTACTCTATAGAAGCTGTTTGTGCTGCACCTTTCACAGAAGAAAAGGAGAATCTAAGAGCTGTTGAAGCTCAGATTCTTACAAAAAGGGTGGAAATATCTAAGTTTGAAACTGAATACAGAGAGGTTTGCTTTTGACTTAAGAACTGCATATCCATGTGTCATTTTCTCTTATTCTCTCAAAAATTTTGCATTGAATGTTTGACAGGTGTTGCAACAATTCACAGAGATGACCAGTAGATATGCTCAAGAAATGCAAGAGGTGAGTTAGCTGTAAAAATGTTGTCCTAACGTTGTGTATGACGATTGAGGTTGTACTGAATAGATAAGCCTCCACCTTTTTGTATTGTTTTTGCAGATTGATGAGCTTTTTAAACAAAGGAATGAAATTCATTCCTCCTACACAGTTGCTCCACCAATGAAGCGGAGTACAAGTAGGAGCAGAAGCAAGGGCCCCTTTCGAGAAACCAAAGAAGATGGACAAAGGGAAAAGAGACCTCCGATGAGGGACAGAAGTAAGAAAAAGAAGTGGTTCAACATCCATTTAAAAGTTGACAAGAGAAAGCCTTGCTAAACATGGTAAGGTCAAAGTTCAAATTATTGTTGTGGTGGAAAATGCACCATTTTCCCCAGCTAGTCAGAGGATGAAAACAACCCAATTTGTTATTGTAAAATTCCTTTTTTCTTTTGCCTTCATTTTTATCATTCTCTTGTTTCTTTTTCCTCAGCCTGTAAGCAATCATAAATGTAAATTGCATATTTTGTTCATGAAGACTGAAGTTCCTATTAACCGCTTATGGGCATTGGACAGAGTAGCCAACTTTTTGCATGTTGACATGTTTAGCATTTATGGCCACATTCAATTCACCTTTAACGACAAATTCTAGTATTAATGCTGTCATTTTTATCCATCCCTTATTCTTTGGGTTTTGTTGCTTACAACTTTCCTTTTCAAATTCTAAATTTCTAAGGTTTATGTAAGTTTCATCGAATTTTATATTCGAGTATTTAACGATATTTATAAAACCTTTTAAAACAAAGCATTTAACTATTTTTTTTGAATGTAGAAATATTATTAATAAGAGATCCTTTTAAAATTAGTGGCTCAAGTGATTTCCACTTATTGTATGAGCGTTTTTATGATACCCATTTTTATTTGTGATGAATTGCAAAAAATGATGAATTCGTTTTGGTGGAGTAAAAAGAATGATGGGCATAAAAACATACATTGGTTAATTTGGGACAGAATATGCAGTGGTAAAGGAGTAGGGGGTATGGGTTTTAGAGATTTGCACCTTTTTAATCTGGCTATGCTAGCTAAGCAGGGGCTGGAGGCTCTTGGCTAATCATAATACTCCTGTCTATCGTATCTTTAAAGCTAAATATTTTCCAAGTGGTAACTTTATGGATGCTAGATTGGGTTTTAATTCTAGCTTCACATGGCAGAGCATTATGCAAGCTAAGCCTCTTTTAGAGAAGGGTGTGTAGGAGATGGTGAGTCTATCTGTTTTAAAAAAGATCCATGGCTTCCTAGAGTCGGCAACTTTTATGTAAATGAGGATACTGATTTTATTGCAGATGAGGTGAAAGTTAGTGCTTTTTTAAAGGATGGAGGAAGAAGTTGGGATGTTGACAGATTAGTTGAATTTTGTTGTGTAGAGGATGTGCATGATATTCTTAAAATTCCTCTCCCTGTTTTTAGTAGAAGAGACATATTAGTTTGGCATTTTGATAAAAAAGGTTGCTATTTTGTGAAGAGCGGGTATCATTTGATTTATGGGGATACAAATAATTTGCATAATCCTTCTAGTTTCAACTGGACTTTTATTTGGAATTTAAAAGTCCCTCATAAGGTCTAAAATTTCTTATGGAGGGCCTTGAGAAATATTTTGCCTGTTAAAACTAGACTTATTCAAAGGGGGTTATCTATTCATCATTCTTGTTTATTGTGTGATAAAGAAGAAGACTCTGCTCATTTCTTTTTTGGGTGTCCTTTTGCCAAGGAAGTCTGGGGTATTTTTGGTTTACCAGGATATAACACAAATGCAGGATTATTGGAGATCTTTTCTTGTGTGTCAGGTTTATTAAGCAAAGACAAAATGGAAGAAATGTGTATGGTAATGTGGCAGATGTGGAACGTAAAGAATAATTTGTTGTGGAACAATGTTCTTATGGCCCCCCATGTGGTGATTTCTTTAGCCTTTTCAACTTTGGAGGACTGGAGGAAAGCTAAAGAAGTATTGAATATTATCTCAGCTGAGGGGAGTCCTAATTTTGCAATGCCATGCCTTCCTTCACATAGTATGAACAATGAATGGTGTTGTTATGTTGATACAGCAATTTTCTCGGACCAGCAAAGAAGTGGTTTTGGCGCCATACTCAAGGATGCTGAAGGCCATTTTCTCAAAGCGATCTCAGGTCACTACCTAGGAGTGTACTCTCCGTGTGTAGCTGAAGGAGTTGCCCTCCATTCTACCCTCTCTTGGATCAAGCAAGCTAATTTGCCTTTGGGTGGCATTATTTTTACTAATGCTCAACAAGTCTATTTTACTGCTAGTAATCATTTAGATGATTTTTTTGAGTTTGGTTTAGTTATGCATGATTGTAAACATCTTCTTTCTTTAATTCCTTGCAGTCGTTTGTCTTGGATTAAAAGATCTAACAACAAAGAAGCTCATTCTCTAGCTAAAGCATCTTTGGGTTATGATCAGATTTGCATTTGGGATGATTGTGCCCCTTGTCTTTGATATTTTTCATTTATAAAAGGTCTTGATTTTTCTTTCAAAAAAAAAAAAAGAGAAAAACAGCACGGCACGGGAAAGAAGCGCTTGCTGAGGTTGAAGTATAAAGTTGACAATGAGTTCACCGCTAAAAGATAGAATGTACGTTGCTAAAGAGAACAGCTTGTCGCTAAAAGTTGCAAACACCGTCGCTAAAACATTATAAACCATCCCTTAAACAGAAAAGTGCGTTGCTAAAACTTAAAGCGTTGTCGCTAAAGAATTTATATGTGGTAAAGTTAACAAAACTGTCAATGGAAATGGACAGTCAGTCGTTAAACAGACACCACTGTCGCTAAAGAGTTTCAAATACTTCACTCTTGTATATAGAAATTTATGAGGTTATATATAAAAATTGATAAAAATATAAGAATATTATCATCCAATTTCTGGAAGTTATTATTATAATTATATATATATTATTTTACTATTGGATTAATTTTATCCTTTATTTTTTTATTAGCAATTGTTTCTATTACAAAGTCTCCCACCAGTCTTCTAATTGCAAGTGGTATTTTAATTTTTTTTTTTTCAGAAGTCTTAATACTCTTTTAGTTATGTTTGTAAATATAGATAAATAATAAAATTTCAATTTTTTTTTCTAAGCTCTTGATTTAAGATTCAGGTTAGCTTTATTATTATTATTATTAACTAACATGTTTGCTCGATATTATAATATTTCCCAATATCTATAATAATTATAATATTTTAGATTAAATCCTATTATTACTCTAAGTGAGAATTTAATTATTTGACACTAACCAATACCACTTGCATTGAAATGCCTTCGATTATTTTTAATATCCATCTAGTATTGAATTTCACTAATCCGATTAATTTAAATTTGCGTTGAACAGATTTGTGCCACTTTCAAATATTTAAAAATATTTCATTATCAGAACTCAAATTCAAGACTTTTAATTAACAGAAAAGAGCTTTCGTATTATAAATAAAAACTAGTGGATTGAAAGCGTGGTTGTTAATAAAGGAAACCTTTTTTATATTTGAGATATGTTGGTAATTTGGACAATGAGTTGTGCAACGAAGTTTCTTTATGTAATTTCACATTTGTATTTTGAGTATATCATATAACAGAGAATTAAATCAAACCAAAAATAACTATTTAATGTAGTTGACATAAACCAAACGTTTTCAACTTAATAATACGAGCACCATAAAAAAACCCATTAATGATTTTTTTTTTTTTTTTTTAAAAGGCTCAAATACTATGAGATCAAACATCGTCTACTCATCATTACACAGAGAAGTGAGCATCCATTTTATAATTCCTTTTAAACTTTAAAATCGAAAATTATATTATTATTGTTTTAAAAAAATATATATTTGTTTTTGTATTAATGTCAAAAGCACTTTGTGATTGTGTATGAATTTTGAAAATATGTAAAGAGAAAAAGAGAAAAAAAAAAAAGAAGAAAAGATCACGTTTTCCACACAAAGAAATGCATAATATCTTTATATCTGTGAAATCAAATACATCGAAAGGCCACCGTCTCCTAACTCAGAGTCTTGTCATTTCCATGTTTCCCAATTCTAATGGTACACTTCATTTATTTTTCTTTCCTTTTCTAATGTAAGTTCCCACGAAATACACAAGAAATTTACTTCTTTTGACCTACTTTAATTGCTTTTTCTTTGCAAATTTAGAGAACTAATAATTTTTATGAATCAAATTCACAACATGCATATATATATCTTTAGTCGCATAATATTTTTTGGAAAAAAAAACAGTTCAGCAATGTATAAAAATATATAATTATATTGAAAGATACTGAAAATAAAATGGATTTACACTTAATTCAATCTAAAAAATTAGCTTATGAAAAGATTGCCCAAACTTTTATAAGGTTTATTTCATTTTTATAACTAACCGATGTGAGATGCTTAACATACGCCTCTTACATACAAGGCTGAATACAAGAGAAAAATTTGAAGTGTAAAATTTGTAAGACTGGATATTTGCGAATTGCATAACATTAAGGACTAGTGGCTCTGATATCATGTGAACAAAATAGATTTAGATCTAATTTGATCCCAAAAATTAATTTGTGAAGTGAGATTGATCAAATCTTTATAATGTGTATTTCTTTCTTACTTTTTCTTTGAAGAGAACTAAGAGTAAGGAAAAAAATAAAAAATTTAGTTAATCGCAAAATCGATCTGATGTTTTCAGTTAACTAATCCGATATATATTTTATTTTTATACCTTAATTTTTTTTATTTCTCTTTAAAACTTACATAGAGTAATAATTTAAAATATATTTAAATTATATTTTTATTTTTTTGCCTTAATTTTTTATTTCTCAATAAAAATTATATAATACTTTAAACTACATTTAAATTATGTCATTTTTTCAATTATACAGAGTAATATTTATATGGAGTTACTAATTTTTTATTATATACATTTGTGTCGATATTTTACTTGATAGCATTTAATTATATTTTTTTTATATTTTAGAATTTATATTTTAACATTAAATTGTGTCCAAATTTTTTTTTTGACTTAGTATTAGGATGCTACTTTATAATATTAGCTATTAATTTGTTGAACATAAATTTTGGCTAGTATATTATATTTGTTTTGTGATTTTTATTTTAAATTACTTTGTACATTTAATATTGAATTAATTTTTTTTTATAATTCTATGTTATAAATTTTAGTGGTTAATCGAAAAATCGAAATCGATGTACTGGTTAACCAAATGTAACTAATTGATTAATAATTAATAATTTTAAAAAATCGATATTAATAAACTGATTAATTTTTTACTAATAGACCGATTAATTAGGGTACACCCACCTCTATAAATAAACTTAAGGTTTATTAAAAATAGGTTTCAGGTTAGGTAGAAATTAGAATATACCTATGTTAGAATTGATTTATGGAGATGAGTTTAGAAATTAGAATCAATCTTATTGAGATCGTGTGCTATATATTTTCCTTTTTCATTTCTTTCTGAAATTAATACATAACTTTGATTTTTTTTTTTAAATCCCTGAAATAACTTTAAGTTTAGCTAATATGCAAGGCTTTTTAGAGTCTATTGTAGTAAATTTAGAACTTCATTATTATTATATGTAATTTTGGCATATTAAACTTTCAAAACTTTTCCAATTTAAATTAGAATAAAAAATGAATTGAGAGATTCACATAATGAAGTCAAAGTTTTAATTATCTGAAAAGCTTTGTTAGTATTTCAATTTGTCAATTTTAAGCAATTGAAATCTATGCAGCGTACGAGGACAAAATTTGAATGAACTTATTATCTCATGTGCAATTTGCATACAGAAAGAAAGAAAAGAAAAAGGCAAACTCGATGTATAGTAAAGGTTATGGAGATTGAAGATAAAAGATTAAAGAGTTAGTGTCGTAGCGAATACTATATCATGCAGATTTAAGGGTTAATTATATATATGAAATTCATAATTTAATTTAAACAGCAAAATTCAACAAATATGGATATGGTTATGGCTTTTACAGCTATCAAAAAATATACCAAACCCATTATTTCAGCTACGTTATAAGCTGTAAACACATGTTTTGTTTTTGGTTTCACCTGTCTTAATCTTAACTATAAAAATATCCAACAAGCAGTGGGTCCATAATATTTATTGCTTTGGGGTCAAATTATCAACTTCAAGCTCAGCCATATACTCAAATAATAAATATCAATAATAGGGAATTTTTCCATTCCATTGACATTATGGGACGCAACCTTAACAACTGATACAGCTCACAAAATCAAATTTTAATTTTATCTTTTTTATTTCAAACATATATATCTTATGAGCTTCATAATTACACTTTTGTTAAACCGGTATTTTATGTTTAATTATTATAGCATATGAAAATATAAAAAGTTATGTGCACACGTGAACAAAAATAATATTTTTTAAAATGACATAATTTTATAAGTTATTGATGATAAATAGATTGGTTTACTTTGTGGATCCAATAAAAATTATATTTTTATAAACGAATTTAATTAAGTTCATGGATTGAGTTAAAATTGGGTACCTCTAATTTTATTGTTTTAGTACATATAACAGTTCACAATATAAGAAATATTACAAACAAACATAGACCACGGAATATTATAGTACATATAACAGCGCAGAAAAAGAAATATTACACGGTACGACACATGAGCATGGAATAATAGTAAAAGAAATGGAAGGAATATTTCGCAAAAGAAAATTTTGAAATATTCCTTATAAATATCAATTTTTTTTTAAAAAAAAATGGGAATATATGTCATACTTATGTTTTATAACTATTTTCTTCTAAATATATGTCGGCTTCATGAATGCATTAGCGGAAAGATAAAACGTGATCAATTGAAACATGAATTAATTAAATTAAATCAGATGGGGTTATAAAACAGTCAAGAGTGGCAGTGTGGTGCGTAGCCCACCAATAGCAAACCCGCCATATAATTATCTATATATATATCTCCTTTCTTTGTTTCTTTCTTTCAAAGTTATCTCCAATGGCCCTTTTAGTTCACATTCTCTTAATCACCCTACCTTTCTGTTATTCTTTCAACTTTCAATCACCAAACCATGAAAACTCCTTCAGTAGTTCTCTTAATTCCACTAAAGACCACATAATTAAGCTGGCCAACGATGAAGACACAGTTAATTGGATGAAGAATATCAGGAGAAAAATCCATGAAAATCCAGAACTTGCATTTGAAGAATTTGAGACAAGTAAGCTAATTAGGCATGAACTTGATCGACTTGGTGTTGCTTATACATGGCCTGTGGCTGGAACTGGTGTGGTGGCTAAAATTGGGTCTGGTTCGCCACCCTTTGTTGCTTTAAGAGCTGATATGGATGCTTTGCCTATTCAGGTCAGTTTCTCTCTTTTAGGATAGCTATGATATATGTATTCATTCAATCCATGAATATATATATATATATATATATATATTAAGGAAGAAGGTGCAAAATGATTGTAAGATTAAAACTAGCTACTAATTATTTTATCCCAAGTTGATTTTAGAGCAAATTACCAACCAATAATAATTTGAGGAGTATTTTGTGAAATAAATTTGGACTAAAACTGTCAAGAAAATAATAACTTTTTCTTTCTGAATAGAACAATTGTATTCTATCATTTTGCACATTATTCTAAGAACAACTATTTTCTAATACCATACTTCAATTAATTTGTGTGCTAAAGAAAAAACTACTACTTTTGAGGATGGCAGGAATTGAGTGGATGGAAACACGGGAGCAAAGTAGATGGCAAAATGCATGCGTGTGGGCATGATGGGCACGTTGCCATGCTTCTTGGCGCTGCTAAAATACTGCAAGAATTAAGACATCTGTTGCAGGTAATCTTTGGAATTTGCTGGGGACTTGGTTGATCTTAATTAGGACCACAGACATAACAGTAGATGAGTTTAAATGCAGGGCAGTGTATTGCTTATTTTTCAACCAGCAGAGGAAATAGGGGAAGGAGCAAAATCAATGGTTGAAGAAGGAATAATTGATAATGTGGAGGCAATATTTGGGATCCACCTGGTTCAAAAGTATCCCACCGGAGTTGTTGCGTCTCGGCCTGGAGAGTTCCTAGCTGGCTGTGGAGGTTTTAAAGCAAAGATAAGCGGCAAAGGAGGCCATGCAGCTGTTCCTCAACAATCTATTGATCCAATTTTGGCTGCTTCTGCTTCTGTTATTAGTTTGCAACAAATTGTCTCGAGAGAGGTTGACCCTTTAGATTCTCAGGTAATTAACCCAATCAATTCCATACCACCTAATCATGCTCATACTCAGGATTTTGAATCAGTGTGAATGATCAACATAATATAATTTGATGTTTTTTGGGCCCCATATATTAAAATATTAGTAGAATTGAGTAAAAGAGTATTATATATATATATATATATATATAGGGTCAACAAAAAAAATTTAATACTTCAATTGAAAAGGTTTAAACTTAGTAAGGTAATTTCTTAATATGATGAAACTTTTTGTATAATGGATTAAAACTGTTGCTATTGACCTAGCATATTGAATTATTGACGGTTGCTATATTTGGCCATGACTACTGTACATGCACTTTTATGGTGCAGGGTATTTTTGGCCCTTGATCCCTTTAAAAATGTTCCTCTATATTTGTTCCCTCTGTCACATGTTATGGCAATAGTTTGAGCTCGACTTCTAGACATGAAATATCTTTATATATTTAGGAAGATTTGTATGGACATATGCTAATCTAATTATTAGTCCGTAAATGAATTTCAGACTCCAAATTGTTAATATATATATATATATATAGCAACAGTTCTATATTTATTGATATTAATATCTTGCATAAGTCTTAATGTGGTAGTGAATTAAGGAACTAATTTTTACAAAATTTGATGTCGTCTTGTTGCAGAATTTTAGGTTCTAAATTAATACTGAAACGTGGATGGTGCAGGTAGTATCTGTGGCCATGATCAACGGCGGGACTGCATTTAATGTGATCCCAGACTCGGCTACCATAGCCGGAACATTCAGGGCTTTTAGCAAGAAAAGTTTCAAAGCACTCCGGGAAAGAATAGAAGAGGTTCGCAACTAAGCAAATTAAATCCACCTATTAATTACTTACGCTACTATTAGTGCTCTCTTCTATAAACAAATGGAAAGAATTTTCAGTTTATTGACTTGAAATTTTTGACATATATATATTTGTGACAGATAATCAAAGCGCAGGCAGCTGTACATAGGTGTTCTTCGGATGTTGAATTCACAGGAAATGGAAATCCCACAATTCCCCCAACCATAAACGATGCCAAAGTTTACGAACATGCCCAACAAGTGTCAGTTGAAGTAATTGGAGATGACAATGTTAAAGTAGCTCCCACGTTTATGGGAAGTGAAGATTTTGCTTTTTACCAGGAAAAAATACCTGGAACTTTCTTGCTTTTAGGAATGAGAAATGACAAGCTCGGATCTGTACATCCTCCTCATAGCCCTTATTATATGATCGATGAGGATGTTTTTCCCGTTGGCGCCGCCATTTATGCAGCGTTTGCGCACTCATTCCTTTCAAAATCGACTACAAATTTGAATTCTTTTTGATTTATATATGAATATAAACTTAGAAATTTTCTTCACATGTTTTTCTTAATTTATGTATTAGATGGAGTCATAAATCTATATAATCGATTGTTTTTTCATGAAACACGTTTTATTAACATCACATAACAACATTAGTGCTGAAAAAAAAGAAAGAGTGGAAAGAACAGTACTATCAATAACTCGAGAATACATATATTAATCATACGATCAAATAATACAAGGACAAAAACAAGAAGATGAAAATGCAAAGATGGATACAACACTAGCGAAGGAGGTAGCAAATTTATAAGGTCATAAATACTCAGATTTATTTAGGAAATCAAATCACGCTTTAAAGTCTCAAACCAGGCGTCTGCCAAAAACAAGGAGGGAAGCCATTAGAGCAGAGAAAGCAAGCACCATGGATGGAGAAACAAAGGGGCTTGAACTGGGAGGAGCAGCCTCCGGTGTTGGTGGCATAACCATGCCAGGCGTCATGACATGATCTTGAGCCACACAAACCATCACCAACATAGCAAAACAGGCAGTAGCTATAATCATCCTTGAACCCATTTTAATTTCAAGCAATTGAAGGATCTAGAGACTGATTGTATATGTTTATGTAGAGAAAATGGTGTTTGATATTAAGAAAATGTGTTGTTGACTAGATTTATAAAGTCGCGTTACGCATGGGGCATGCCTTCAACAAATTGGCCTCTTCTATTTTTCTTAGGGTTAAGGTGTGGTACAAGAGTCAAGTTTACATTGTTAATTTCGTTGAAATCTAAATTACAGGTCAATATTAAATTATGGAAATAACTAAGAAAGTAATTTATAATATGTACTACACAATATTCCTGGCATTATTAATTATATGTTTGCCGGCTATGGAAATAAATATTAATCCAAAGTTTTAGTCCTTATTATAACAATTAATTTATTCCTCCAAGGGTATTTCATTTGTCTAAATTGCGAATTCTTGAATTTAAAATCGAATTTTAGATGTATAAATATTAAATAAATAAATTCCAACTATTGTGTTTTCTTTGACATTCTTGTTCTTTATTTTTTTATTTGTTAGTTATTGTTTTTTTTTTTTAGTTTTTTCCGTTTTCAGCTGTCAAAAGGTTTACAATTTCATATATGAAACATAATAATGCTAAGATGTACAGTACATAGATCGGGCAAAATGGATTGGCTCACATTGAATGGATCGAATCAATCTTAAACGGGTCATAATCCAAACAAGTAATGATCCATACAAATCTTGATTCAAATGTATTGAATCAAATTTTATGATATTATTTTTTATTAGTTTAAATTTTTCATTAAAAATAAAATATTATGTATGTATAAACTATAAAAAAATTATTTTCATATTTATGTTATATAAAAACTTTAAAATTTTATAAAAATATAAAATGATTCAAATGGATCATTTCAAAATGATCATGATCCAAACGGGTCACATAATGAATTAGGTTGGGTCATTTAACAAATAATATGAATCGGATTTGCCGATCAAATCAAATTTTAACAAGTCTAACAGTACACTTAATATTACTTCTTGAAAATAAATTGCATTATTTTTTTAAAGGGCAGATGATCAAATTTACTCTTAAAATATTGAAAATAATATTAATTTGTCCTTATATAAAGTACGTTTTGAGCTAAATTTGACCATAATTTATTGAAAATGGTATATATTTTCCTCTAAATATTACTACTTAGTTTTTCTTAGAATATAATTACTTAGTTATAATTATATATAATGCATAATTATGTAATATTTGAATTTTAATTAGTTTTTGCATAATATTTAAAAGTTGCATTATAATTTTAAATTTGTCTCATAATGAATATTCAACTAGATTAATTCAAATATTTCTATCAAAAAAGTTAATTAAAATATTAATATTCTATAATTTATTAATTGAAAAAAATTTGAATTTTTATATAATTTTATTGTTCAAAATGTAAATAAAATGGCATAAAGATTAAAAGCCCATAAAAAAAGCTCAAAAGACGAAAACCAAACTAAAAAGTAAAAACTGTTTGAAGTATTGCTGGGTTTCTTATTAGTTTTATTGGCTACGAACTTTAGTTTGTTCAGTTTTTAAATGACTAGAACGGACAGACTGAAGGCTCAGCAATCCTTCCAATATTTTGTATTGGGCCAGATGTGGAGGGTCGCAAGTCGCAACCTAGAACTTATTTGGATCTTTGGGCTTGACTTGGCCCGTTCTATGAGATTCTGACGCTGGTTATTCAATCACAGATTAGAAGCCAACTGCTCGGATAACTGATAAATTAATTACCAGTGTTCTGGTTTAGAACATACCGGGAACCGCCGCTTTATCATCTCCTTTCTCTCTCTCTCTCTCTCTCTCTCCTCCTCAGCTCCGGTCAGCGCGGGCTTAGTATCTTGTGTCCTCTATGCAAATCTAGCTTTATTTAAATCTATGGGCTCTGCTTGTACTCATTCGTTCTACTTTCATCCTAAGGTAAAACGTCCTCCTTTATTTTCTCACCGTCTTTCGTCTTTCAGTTTTTACTAACCGCTTTACTTCTTTTGAAGATTTCACTTAGGCTGCAATCCGGCCCGTTTTGCAGCTCCGCCTCCTGTTATCGTGCTCGCATCTTGCTTCTTCCGTTTCCTAACACTGCGCCGTCGGGTACTAGTAGGAGAAAATGTTTCAGGTGCAGGAGTCTAGTTGTTAGGGCGGAGGCTGGTGGAGCTTCACGGCGGCCGGCTAGTGAACGGAGAGTTTACAGGCAGTCTCAGGGAGAGAGTGCATTTTCTAATGCTCCTGTTCAGCAGATTGCTTCCTTTGTCGTTCCTGCTGGATCTTTTCTTGTCGTTACTTTTGGTATGGAAACTTTACAGTCATTTTTTTTTTCTTTTTATTGAATGAGCTCCATTTTGAAGCACTTTGTACGTGATTAAGAGTATTTTTATAATTAATTAGCATTTTAGGCAGTTGTCCTGGATAATAGTCATCCTGATGTTTAAAATTGTGTGATTCTGCAACGATTGTGCTAATTAATGCGTTCAGCTGACAGTTTTGTGGAAATTGGTGGAGAAAATCATGATGCCAAAGCCAAAGAAACCAACAGTAGTGGAAAATAAATCTTCTTCAAAGGGAATGAATTGGTCTTTCGCTGCTGGTACAAATTTATTTCCTGGTCTCACTGCAAAGGTTGATAGAGAGTCCAAGCAGAAGCTGAACGAATTTGCCAAAGAACTTAGGTCGTTCAGCATTGTTGACATGTCAGGTGTGTTGTTTACATCAATTTGAGCACCAAAAGCCAAAATTCTTTTAGAATGGTTCATTTTAGAGATAGAGAGAGATGCTTCAATACTTGCATACTGTTGATTTACGTATGAATTGATTTGACAAAGAACTTAGGTCATTCGGCATCTTCCACGTGTAAGGGGTGTTGTTTACATAATTTGAGCAACAAAAGCAAAATTCTTTTAGAACGGTTCATTTTACATTTCTGTACTATCCGCTGTTTTAATAATTTTTTTAATTTTATCATTCTCTACTTAGATTGGAGGGTTAAATACTTATTGTATGGATACAAAGTTTTAGGCATGTAACTCGTTATTCATGTGATACCATGGTGCACCCTTGACAACTATTTCAAAATGTCCTGAGCATGATGAGCAAAGTGCTAGTTTATGGGATTTATAGGCTGCTAATTCATGTGAAACTAATATTATATTTTCTGAAAAGGGTTAACATGTCCAAATGAATGGAATTAGAGTGAGATTAGGCAACGAATAACATTATGAGTGGTTCATGTGGTTCCAGTAGTGTGAACACTGCAGTCTACAAGATAACAATTTGTAGTTTTTTATAGCATTGATGCTGGCTGGGGGCCAGGAGCTTAGGATTTGATGATTACGGAAATTCAGATCCAACTTTTTGCAGATTTGCTAGGTAAATAAAATTGTTATACCACAATCTCAATGATAGCAGTAACACTTTGAAAAATTCCATAAAGTGCTTATTGAATTGGCCCCTTAACTGAAAATGTATAAGTTTTGACATCTGATCTGTTCAAGGCAACAAACTAAGATCCAAACATATAACCAGACCCTAAAGGTGGATGTTTCATTCTGCAACTATGGGCTGAAATTATCATACTAGACTGTACTGTAAAACTACACGAAACTAATTAAGAGAATGCTGGATTGAACAATGATTACATCTTCTGCATTACTTTGGCATCTTAGATGCAACAAACAGGATTGGTTTTCCTTGAACGTCTTTCTTTCTATATATATATATATATATATACACACACATGGTTTGGACCATTGTTCAACACTTTGAATTTTATTGCTGAAATATAAACTCAATAACTGTTGCCTTTGAGTTTAATGTGATCTTGTCTTCCAAGCATATGGCAGGATGTAACTTTGGAGATGAAGGGCTATTTTTTCTTGCTGAGAGCTTAGCATACAATCAGGTTTGAGCCCTTCAACAGCTTTTGCAGCTGTTTTTATGATTCTCTAGCACTTGCTATTTAGATGGTACCATAAGTGTAATTTAACTTTCAGAAGGCTAATTTGTGATCATGTATTGGAAAATATCTTTGCGGTTCTTCAGACTCTAGAGGAAGTGAACTTTGCTGCAAATGGGATAACTGCAAAAGGAATAGAAGCTTTTGATCGCGTTCTTCAGTCAAATATTGCTTTGAAAACACTGAACTTGTCTGGAAACCCTATTGGAGATGAAGGAGCTAAGGTCAGCCCACTTCTTCTGGTGTATCCCCCTCTTGTTCTCTTGATATATAGGGCTATTAATATTGGGCTTGAACAATGTAGCTTAAATTTTGAGTATCTTTTGATTTTTCTAATCTCCATTGGATGATTTTAAACTTCTGTGGGTCTATTATGCCTATTGCTGCAATTTTTCGATTATATTCTTGGAGATAAGATGGTGGTCCTTGTGGTGTAAGTTACTATTTTTTGAGTTTTTCTATGAACTTCTTTCAAATAGACTTGCAAATATATATCTTCTTTCTGATATCTCAGATAGGCAAGCTATTTCATATAGATTCTAGTCTTCTATAGCAGATGGATACATTTGATACGGGAAGTAGAAATTACTTTTTCTTCTTGAATGTTATCATTCCCCCCTTTCATTGTCTTGCTTATGCTATTTTGATTGTTTAGACCTTGAAACCTTAAGGTTATCATGTGGCACAACTATTTTATTGTTTCAACTATATGACTTGTGATATTAGGGCATGTAATAGAGGATCATGGTTACTTAGTGAAACTAACCAACATGGAGTGCTTCATGTAGTTTTTAGCTTTCTTTTTCATTGCATCACAATCTTCATTCAGTAATTATCATACTCTTATATGGTTTATTCCTTGTTGAGATTGTTAATGTTCCTCGAGTCAGTGTTTGGATTCTTCCTTATAGTTTGTTGCATTCAAGGTCATGCATTGCTAATAATTTTTACTTATTTTTTTTTTTGGGTGCAAACAGAACTTGTGTGATATATTAGTGGATAACAATGGTATTGAAAAGCTCCAGCTAAACAGTACCGACTTGGGCGATGAGGTTAGCTTGCTTTCATCTTCAGCCTGACAATTACATTCATGAACTAACCACTTCTATTAGCATGTGTCACTAAATCCAGTTATCTTGTGCCTGAAGTGTTACTTACTTTCTTTGCAGGGTGCAAAAGCTATTGCAGATTTGTTAAAGAAAAATTCAAACCTGCGAGTGATTGAACTTAATAACAACATGATTGATTATTCTGTATGAATTTACCCAAATTTTCTCTTGAGATTATTGCTAGATTAGCTAAAATTGATAAATTGATGTTGTCTATGATTTATTTATTTATTTATTTGGGAATTGAAAGTAGGGATTTACAAGTCTTGCTGGAGCATTTTTGGAGAATTCCACCATACGGAGTATATATCTCAAGTGAGCAAAAGTTCTCAGAATTTTCGTTTTGGAGTGTATTTTCTTCCTCTCTTGGGTATTAGTTGAATGTCTAGTGTTTTATATTGAAAAACCTTAATATAATAACTGGCCGGGTTTTGAAGAGCTTTAGATAATAGATCCAGTGCTGCACTTTCTTTATGTTACTTTTGGAAATCTTGCTGACATTTTATCACTCTTAAGTGGCAATTATGGTGGTGCTTTGGGAGCTAATGCTTTGGCTAAAGGACTTGAGCAGAACAAGTCTTTACGGGTAGCTTTTATTTCTTCCTTTCCTATCTTCAGTACTTTATTTTCCAAGCTAATTGCTTTACTACTTTCTGGACTTTGGTCAGTGGTTATGAATGGACTTCTGCATGAGCATATATCAGTACACTAATCAATCTGATAAAACCATCTATTTAGGAACAAAAAACTAGCAGACAAGCAAATCAATTGACTTATTTACCATAAAATATCTTACGATTCGAATTGACCTCCTCAATTAAGTATTAGTTACTGGTTGTTATATTAATTTTAAAATTTTATCTTATGAGTTAAATTTAGATTTAAGGGCAATTTTTGCCCCTATAGTTTTCCTCCTAATTAGAAAATATCCATATTGTTTTTTTTTTTGGGTAAGTTTTTGAACCTGCAAATATTAAAATGGTCAATTTTTGCCTCCTAAAAATACTGAAATGATCAATTTCTGCTACTGAAAATATTAAATTGCTCAGTTTTTTTTTTTTTTTTGAAGAAATCCAAGTCAGTTAAATGAATAGACCGCGGCCAGTGAAAAAAGTGATAATAGACACGTGACATATTAATATGTTCTTTTAATCCACATGACCATTGATTTTTTTTTTTTTTTTATTGGACACCGTTTATTTTGTTAGTTGAATTGAATTTTGTCCCCAAAAAATGATAAAAACATATCATTTTAATACTTTTAATGGTAAAAACTAATATCTTCAATAGCGAAAATTGACCATTTTAATGTTTTCAGGAGCGAAAACTGACCAGTTTATTTTTTCAGAGCAAAAACTAACCATTTTAATATCTTTAGGGGCAAAAATTGATTAAAAAAAAAAGTTGTATATTTTGACTAGCAAGAAAACTATAGGGGCAAAAATTACCCTTGACTCTTAAATTTATGTTCAGGCATTATTGTGTGAGGGTTTGATCTGAATTGCTATCAGGATTTTGCCATTGTTCTGGTCTTGTGATGTTTGGAACGGAATATATATATTAGATCTTAGGCAAGCGCTTAATGCCGGAGACTAGAGAGTGAGTAAGACTATTGGTGTCTCAAGGAGGCCTCCATTTTTTTTTTTTATTATTTTTTTGGAATGAATGGGGTTTAAATGGTTGCATGGTATAAAAATTTCTTGCCGGCATTCAGTGAATTTTTTCATAAAAGAGGTCAGAAAAGTTATTTTGAGAGTCATCTAAAACTTGAAATATACTTGAGACCTGATAAATATTCGAAAAGGCTCATTCTGATATTTCCTATTCCAGATTCTTCAGTTTTTTTTTGGAATTTGGAATACAGTATAAAACTTGAAGATGTTACCATTGTGCTCTCCATAAAAGTTTTTTTCACAGTTTGAAGGGGTTAAAATAGATTCTCAGCTTCTTCTCTAGATTATGTTGGAAGATGTTCTTTCAGCTAAAATTATAAGTTATACTGTTTAATTTCATTGGTACTTTTGTGAACTGAAATTATTCATGCCCTGTAGCAGTGAAAGAGTAACATAAGTTATAATTATGAAACAGAACTACTCAGTGCTAGGTTATAATGTTTTTCAAGTAATGTAAAATTATATTGGACTTATTTCTATTCAGGAACTTCATTTGCAAGGAAATTCTATTGGAGATGAAGGAGTCCGTGCCTTGATGTCAGGTTTATCTTCAAGCAAAGGTGTGTTTTTTGCTCTATTAATTGCCATTTTAAGTCACCAAACTCAATTTAGAAAAAATCTAAGTCTCAATTTAGAAAAAATCTAAGTTCATTGTTGTTAGTCTGATTTGCAAGTTTGCCCTTCAGCGAAACTTACCCACCTAGACCTTGGCAATAACTCAATTAGTGCAAAGGGAGCCTTTCATGTTGCTGAATATATCAAGATGAGCAAGAGCTTGTTCTGGGTGAATATGTACATGAATGACATAGGTGATGAGGTGATGAATTTACTAAATGATTATCCACTTGAGTTATTTAGCTTTCTGGGTATATTTAAATCAAGTTAATGCTGGTACATCATTTTTTGTACTCTCACTTGCTGATTTATTTTACCCAACCATTTGTCAGGGTGCTGAGAAGATTGCGGATGCCTTGAAGCAGAATCGAAGCTTAGCAGTTATAGACCTGGTGGGAAGATAGTTCTGAGCTATGATGATCTCGTCACGTGATTTAATTTTCTTCCTGAAGATTTATTTAGCAAAAAAATTTCTGCCAACTTTACAGGGTGGAAATAACATCCATGCCAAGGGGATCAGTGAAATAGCTCGAGTTTTGAAAGATAACGGTGTAATCACAACGGTTTGTCCTTTTTGCCTTTACCTTGCTTTAACCTATTTCTTATATTGCTCAGTTTTAATTTTTGATGATTTTAATTCTTAGTAGTGTTTAATCCTCTTTCCCTCTCATCTCACAGTTGGAAGTTGGTTATAATCCTATTGGTCCCGATGGAGTCGAGGCATTATCTGAAGTTCTTAAGTTTCATGGAAATGTGAAAGCCTTAAAGCTTGGTTGGTGCCAGGTGAAACTCTATACTGAATGTGTTTGCACATTTGCAAATTGTTTCTTAATTATTCATAACAGTGTGAAATGGGAAATATTTTACAGATAGGAGCAAAAGGCGCAGAGTATATTGCAGATACTTTGAAATACAATAGCACCATATCAGTTCTAGACTTGCGTGGAAATGGACTTAGAGATGAAGTCTGTTCTTTTCCATTCAGATGCATTCTTATGGCTTTAGGGTCAGTTTTATTATTAGATCTTAAATTCTTCCTTGTTTATAAAATATATTTGCAGGGTGCTATCTGCCTGGCTCGCAGCTTGAAAGTGGTCAACGAAGTTCTGACAGAGCTCGACTTAGGATTCAACGAAATAAGAGTAAACATCGTTCTTTTCTATTTATTTTTGTTCACAAATTGGAAAACATCATACAGTGTTTCATATTGATATGGTGTACAGGATGATGGAGCTTTTGCTATTGCTCAAGCACTCAAGGCTAATGAAGATGTGAAAATTACCTCTTTAAACCTTGCAAATAACTTCCTCACAAAGTTTGGGCAGGTGATTTTCATATTTCTCTATTTTTAAAATCTCTTAAGTTGTTGTTCTTCTTGTAGTTTTTAAATGGTCCACTTAGGGTGCATTTGCATGAATAAACTCGTTTTATGCAGACTGCCCTCTCTGACGCAAGAGATCATGTATTCGAGATGAATGAGAAGGAAGTTAACATTGTTTTCTAGAAGAACCGAATTTATCTATACAGGGAAATCGTTTTTGTCACATGTTAGAACAGACAACTATTCTTTTTTGCTTATTCCTTTTCCGGCAAGTATAGGTGAGAACTGAAATATTTAAATCTCAAGAGTTTTCGGAATTTTTGACATTGAGAGCATAGTTTAGCTTCACCACTTACAGTTTCCAGTCATGTAAACTTTTCTTAGTAGAGCTCAAAACTAGATACACGATTCTTTGCTTCCATAAAAATTGTTTATAAATGGTTGATAAGAATGTTGTTGGGTTCATTTTGATCTGCATATTTTTTATATGTTGTCGACCTGAAATCTTCGTTATTGTATTACCGGGAATTTTTTATGTGTTTCTATTCTTTTTTCTTCTTAAGTGTTATAATTTTGCAAGGTCATGTTTTTGTGAGGCCTCTAAATAAGGGTAAAGAATGTTGGAAGCTAGATTTTATAAATTCTGATTGGGCGATTGGATTTGAAAGTTGAGATATTCGAATCATAGAAAATACTGCAAATCATCTTGTTAGATAATTCAGCTTCATAATAAGAAGAGTATCAGCTGGTGAACTAATGATTTGTTGAAACCTTAAAATCATCAGATTCGAGATGTGATGTGTGAAAACTAAAATGTAGGGAGTGATTACTTACTGCCGCAAATTCATACAATGTTATATTCTTATCCTGGCGGTCATGCGTCGCCTCCTTTTTGTATTTGTGTATTGGTATGATAATTCAAAATCCTATTTGTTCAAAATTTGACTTAGTGGGGGGCCTGTTGTCATTTTCTTATTGCAAGTGAATTGTAGATATCCTCCCTCCATCGCAATTTGATAGACATTCTTTCTTTTATAATGCGTTTTCTTTTTAACAATACAATTAATTGATTATTTTTTTCTTAATAACTATTAATAATAAACTTAGAGATAAATTTGTAAAACTGTGAGTATTATATGTTTTAGAAATATTAATTACTTTTATTTGTGTGAAATTGAAGATGGGACTATCAATTTAGAATGCAGAAGTACCGTTTTTATGAAATACATAGAGTGGGTGGGTGTGAGATATACTAGGTCAAGGTGCTGCTTACGTTAGGAATAGCTGGTGAGATAATCAGAATGCTCAAAATCCGCTGGTCTCAGTTCCTTGGAATTTGAAGCTTATGTGGTGGCCGAGTCGTGTGTAGCTACTTGGCTTGCCCTTAAGATTTGTTGGCGAGTCCTCTGTCCTCTCGGAAATAGCTCATAATGCGGGTGCTGTTTTCGATGTTTTACACATGAACCATTGCTAATCCTTTGCCTCAATAATTAATTTCTGTAAATCTGGCCCAACACCATAATCCAATCCTAGAACGCCACTTCGATGCAGCCCTCTATAATACTCCATGGATATTGACTTGTGATCAAGAATGTTGTGCATTAATACAGTTTTATGCCAGACTTGAAGTAAAACGGATCAAGCATCAGTAATTGTCTTTGATAATTATGTTACTCATTCGTCTTTATTAGTTTGCATCAGTTCACTTTATGTTTGGCTGAGAGTATGATAATTTTTATAATGGATCAGAGTTCCATTCCTATTCTGCTCTCAAAGATATAATTATCCAAACAAAAAAGAAAAGTACTTAATCCACTTTAGTAATAAAATTACTAGTATTAAGGAATTTAAGTGGTCATTGGTCATAGTCACAGTATGATGAAAGTGATAAAGGATGTTGAGTTGGTAGAATGAAGGAGTTGGAAAAGGGAAAGGGTCAAATGCTTAGGTAATGTGGTCCGTGGGATTTCAATGCTTAAGGAGGATACAGCTCAACATTAGCAAACATCAAGCACCTCGCAGATTGTGTCAATGCTATGAGACTCGGATAGAAAAGACCAATCCCAATATATATATATATATATATATATATATATATATATATATATATATATATATATATATATATACACACTCTTACCAAACACATAAATAAATAAATGATTGACGTTATATCTCGCATAATACTGTTAGGCCAGCCATGCTCTAGCTGTCTTCTGCTTCTGTTTCTAATCTATCACTTTAATAAAGCCAACATCCCAACCCCATTCAATGAATAGCTTGCTATTATTTTTCTTCATTGTCATTGAAACGACACCGTTTCTTGCTTACCTTGTAGCATTTCACTGAGCATATCATAATTGTTTAAATTGGAAGAGTGGGATACAGCTGTGGTACTTTGCCATTTGCTGAATCACTTGATGAATTGAAAACCAACAGATGGAAATTGATAAATATCCTTCCTTTGTTTCATAGCAAAAGTCAGCAATAAGGACACACTGCCCCTACTCCGAGGGATGATGGCCATTTCTTTGGCCTTTTTCTATAATATTTCTTTGTACAAATGCCCATTTCCTTTCTCTTTTTACTGTGATTTTTTGCACTAAGTAACTGTTAATAATAATATATTAATATTAAGACGCACTTGGTTGCTTCTCGCTGGGATATTTCCGTGAATTGGCTTTCACATTGTGGTACATATTCCCTAATCCAAATTTCTACCACGCAGGCTAAATGAACTTAAAGTCAATCGTGATTCCTAATTATAAAAAGGCGTTTTTTTAAATGTATAAATTTGCTTCTAATATTTATTTTAAGATAAACTTGTCCCTAACATTTATAAAATGGGAGATTTTTGCTTCTGTCGTCAGTGGTCAATTAACGTATTAACGATCAAAGTTATTGATAATTGACGGTAGAAGCAAAAATTTCTCATTTTACAAATGTTAGAGGTAAATTTACACGTTTGGAAAAATATCAAGGGCAAAAATGCACTTTTGACACCCAAACGTTTGATTCACGTGTCCAATAAATTCATGACACGTATTCCACTAGCGGTCAACTAACATATTAACGGTCAAAATTAACGACAATTGACGATAGGGACAAAAATCTTCCATTCTGCAAATGTTATGGACAAATTTACTACAAAATAAACATTATGAACAAATTTATACATTTCAAAAAATATTAGGTCACTTTTAACCTTGTAAAAATAAAGAAAATCTTAACACTAATTATGCACGAGAAAAACAGCAGAAGCTGTGGGGCGAAATGGTAAAAGAGCCACCAAGAAGTCTGCTATAAAGAGACTGCCTCAGTAATTAGTCAGCACAGCCACAAACACAGCTACTATTAATTGAAAAACAAAATGGGTTTGCGCTCTCTTCTTCTGCTAGGATTTTTCCTTTTCCTGATTACCCAGGTAGATAACACAAAATAGCTATCTGCTTTCATAATTTTTCATTAAATTTGGAACACAGTTCTGATTATCGTTGTTGCAGGTTTCATCAGATATAGAGAATGAAGAGCAAAGCAGTGAAATGGTGAAAGGATCAAATAGAAGAATGTTAGCATTCTTGGACTGTGGAGGTTTATGCAAGCAGAGATGCAGTGTGCACTCAAGGCCAAATGTGTGCACAAGAGCGTGTGGTACTTGCTGCTTCAGGTGCAAGTGCGTGCCTCCTGGTACTTCTGGTAACAGAGAACTCTGTGGCAAATGCTACACTGAGATGACTACTCACGGCAACAAGACCAAGTGCCCTTAATATATATATATATATATATATATATAATTTCTGCTTAATAATCACCTCTTGGGTTTTATTAATCATCATGTCAAATATGCTTCTTGTTTTTTTATGTTTATTTTAATGAAGCTTCCTTTCTTTGCAAATTTATCTCTTCTCTTTGATGACGAGGTAGTCTGGGTAAAGCAATTCAATTTCAATTGCCCAACTTCTATTACTGTACTAAAAGAATCTTATTAATAGGTTTCTATATGTTCTTTCAGTTAAATGACTATAAGTATACTTCTCTTTAATGTCTTTAATATAATCAATCCAATCAACATTTTACTTTTTCCATCATTCATAATCATAAATAACTGTTTGAATCAAAATGAGAAAAGTTATATACTGCTCATAAGAACCAATAAGAATAAGTTATGAAATTAACTAATTTTAGTGTTATAATCTATAAAGTTGAAAGAGTTAAGTTAAAAGTTTTATCCCAATAACGTTCCAATAAAAAATAATCAGCTTTTCCTTAATTTGAAACACACTTACATCCTATTCTTATAATTACTACCGTTCTCTTTACTTTTATTTTTAAATAGTTTAAAATAAGTTTGTTTTTATTGTTTCAAGACATAATTTTACAAATAATTTATTAATTATACTCTTCATTTATATTAACCATATTATTTTAAAAATCAAAACAATGATAGTATTATTGTATAATGTTATAAATGTAAATTGGACAAGTGAAATTTTTATTGACCTTAAATGAAGTACATAATGGAAAGAGATCAAATTCAAATATCATATTATTTTAAATTTTACTTAAAAAAGATGTAAACAATTGAATGCAAAACATTTTACATATTTATTTTTATTTTTTTTATTACTCTCTCCATTTCATTTTATGTGTCACTTTTTAATAAAATTCAAATTTTATTTATCTGATATTTTTAGACTTTTAATGGGATTTAATTTTTTTTTCAATGAAAGTTTATCAATTTGATTTAAATTTATGCATTAAATTACTAAATTTTATCATAAATTTGAATCTAATTAATACTTTTTAATCCTGATGAATAAAACAAAAATGATATGTAAAATGTGATGCATGTAGTATTACCCAAAATTTCTAGATTTAACTCGATGATTTGAAGTGTATTATTCGGGTCACTAATATTTTAGGATGTTACAATCACTTAATAAGGCTAAAGCATTAAATGTGAAACAAACTATTAATGGTGCTGCGAATGATAATCCTTGTATTAATTTTAGAAACAAAGTCATTGCAATTTATCTAAATAATCCTTTTATTAATTTTTTAGTACGTACTATTTAATTTATTCTTATGTCGATTAATTATCATTTTCCAATACCAATTTAAGTCTTCAATTGACTTTCATTTTAGCTATTCAAAATAGGTGTTTAATATATTAATTCTTCTTCATTTGACAACGCAAAGTCATCAATTAAATTAGTCAAAAATTTAAATAGACACTTAAAGAGAAACAGATAGTGTGATGTTTATGTTCATTGGATGTTTAATTATGTAAAAAACGAAACTGAGGTTTGACTATAATGTGTTACTGTCGTTTTTTGAATAATCTCATATTTCATTTTATATGTCGTTTTTAAACTTTAATACATTAATTTTTTTTTAATTTTCAATACACTATTAATTTCATATTCAATTTTCAATATTATTCAACTAATTATATTTAAATCACAATTTTGGAAGTAATAAAAATAAGGGTAATTTAGTCATTATCTATTATATTTAATTCTAAATTTAGGTCTAATTAATGTTTCTTAATTCTAACAAATATAACAAAAGTGACATATATTATGAAACGAAGAGAATATTTGTTCATATAATATTCAATGATTTTATTTTTGCGTGGTATCCATGCCATTTGCTCAATTAAAAGAATCCATTGCATTCTTGATGTTTAAATTTTAATTTTAGAATATTTTTAAAACTGAAGAAAATATTCAATCATTGAAAGAAGTGTAGAAATTTGATGGGTTGATGGATTGGGCCATCTAATTAAATGGAACTCAATGGCCTTAATTTGGGCCCACACAATCAGCCCAATATTGATTTGAGAAGAGAGTTGGATTGGAATTGAGCCCATAAATTTTGTTTTTCCTTTTATGTGAACTTTAATTCCAGGGCTGACACACATAAATGGCTACAAATTAAATCAAGTTTTCCCCATTTGATTATGAGATTTTTCTCTCAATTTTTTTATTTTTTATTTTTTAAGAGTCGAATATGCTCCTTAAATTTTTATCAATAGTTAATAAAGCTCTTCATGAGCCAATTTCACCTTAAAATTGGATCAAATAGGCCCCATCGTAATATTCAATTTATTTAACGAAATACTCAATAAATGAAATTGCGAAATCGCTGCCTATTAGAAATAAATTGTGTATAAACGCGTTAATGTAAAAGAAAAAGGCAATGAATTTTATCTCAATTTTGATTTTTTAATTCTATTTGGTTCAAGGGTGACGTTGATTCCAATGAAACATGAAGGATTTAATTAACTACAAAGGCAAATTTAAAGGGCTTATTTAGCCCTTAACGCTTTATTATTATTTTTTCCCTTTTTCTTGATGCATTATGTACTTTTCTTCATATTTCAGAATAATAGATCACAAGATATGGAGAAAAGCATTGTGAAATTGCGCATTATTCAATTTCAATTTCCTTTTCTGGTGTTCGAGTAATAACTTTGTTGTTATAATTGAAAACAATGCACATGCATACAATCAGTGGTGTTTTCTATTATAGTTTTTTTTTTTTAAATCAGTGTAGACTAGGATTTCCATTTTATCATTCATAAAGAGAAATTAAAAAATCAAATTAACAAATTAGACTAAACATTTAATAGAAATTACTGATTTACTATAGACTTTTCTATATTTACTATATATTTTTTTTATTATGTACAAAGATTTAAGAAAATTGTCACCACAATGGAAAATGCAGATAATGAATCTATTATATAACATACTAATAATAATAATAATTTCTTTAAAAGATAAGATGCTATAAGTGGAGCATTATACAATTATAATCAGGGACGGCGGATCCAAGGCAAAGGTGAGGTGGCCTTGCTCCAATCCTCACAAATTCCATAAAAAGTTTTTTAAATTTTGCAGTTTGGTCCTTCTTTAATACTCTCCAATCTGAGTCGGTCCCTATTATAATTAATGGGACGTTCTGTTTTTGTGTACAAAACTAAACATTATCTCATCATCAAACAAAACAATCAATTTAGAGAACATGTTTCGCATTTGCAGTTTAAGCAATTATTAGCTTTGAAAGCAACACATTTCTTTTTTTGGACTAAAGAAAGCAACAGATTCAAATAATAAGAAATAAAACATTTTTTTTATTTTTTTTTCAAAACATAACAACAATAATTAATAATTAAAAATAATCGAAGCAATTGAAAATGATCTTTAATTAAAATTATTGAAAATTTTAGACTTAATATATAAAAATCCTCCTGTACTTATATCTAATTTCAAAATTGATACCTAAACTTAGGGGTGATCGGTTAACCGGTCCATGAGCAAAAAAAAAAATCAGTCAATAAATATCAATTTTTTCAAAATACTAACTATTAATCAGTCCGTTACTATCGGTTAACCGGTCAATCGGTTTTGAATTTTCGCACCGGTTACCCAATATTTTTCGGTTAACCATTATAATTATAAAATGTATTAATAAATAAAATTAAAATGTTTAAAGTACTTAAAATTTAAAAATTTTTCACTATAATATAACATTATTATTGTTAAAATAAAAATATTTGGTGGATATAAGCAAATTTATTTTTAAAAATTAATATTTAATAAGTAAATAAATTAATCAGTCTATAATCACTTTTAATTAGATAAATTATTATACTTACTAATAGCCAATTAAAAAAATTTAAAAACTTGAAAATAATTAATATAATAAGAAAAAAAGTATATGATCACCTTTAATTAGGATAAATTGTTATATAACTTTTCAAATATATTATGATTTTCATTATTAAAAATTTGATAAATCAAGAAATAATAAAAAAAATAAATATGGACATATTGAATAATTAATAAATTAACTAAAAATTCGGTTTTGGTTCGGTTAACCGGTCACATGAGTCAAAATCTATTAACCAGTCCATTAATATCGATTTTTTCAAAACACTAACCATTAACCAGTTTATTACAATCGGTTAATCAATCTATCGATTTGGTTTCGAATTTTTTTTTCGATTAACCAAATCTATCGGTTTTTTTGCTCACGCCTACATAAACTTTAACTGTTTTTTATTTACCACTTAAACTTTAAAAAGTATACTAAATTATCACCTAACTCAATGATATTGCGTATAACTTATCACCTACTCTCTCATTACGTGCATTTCACTCTTCACGAAATGCACGTGATGAGGGAGTAGGTGATAAGTTATACGCAATATTATTGCGTTAGGTGGTAATTTAGTACACTTTTCAAAATTCGGGTGGTAAATTAAAAATTTAAAAAATTCAGATATTAAATTTGAAATTAAATAAAAGTATAAGGGAGATTTAATATATTAAGCCAGAATTTTACAATTTTTTTAATTGATTGGATTCAAATTTCTTTTATTTTTCGAATCTCATTTACGTGGTACACGGGTTATGAATTACTAATAACTTCATCTAATAAATAATAATAATAATAATAATTGTAGCAATAACTCTAGGCTTCCAAAAGATGGACAATCTGATTGGTAGCCGCTGGTCCACTAACGAACTGCCTTAGCTAACAGTAGGGGTGAGCAAAAAAACCGATGGACTCTGTTAACCGAAAAAAAAAATCCAAAATCGACCCGATAGACTGGTTAACCGATTGTAATGGACTGATTAATGGTTAGTGTTTTGAAAAAACCGATATTAATGGACTGGTTAATGGTTTTTGACTCATGTGACTGGTTAACCGAACCGAAACCGAATTTTTAGTTAATTTATTAATAATTTATAATAATTTATCCTAATTAAAGGTGATCATATACTTTTTTTTCATTATACTAATTATTTTAATATTTTTAAATTTTTTTAATTGACTATTAGTAAGTATAACAATTTATCTACTTAAAAGTGATTATGGATCGGTTAATATATTTACTTATTAACTATTAATTTTTAAAAATAAATTTGCTTATATCCACCAAATATTTTTATTTTAACAACAATAATGTTATATTATAGTGAAAAAATTTTAATTTTTAAGTATCTTGAATATTTTAATTTTATTTATGAATATATTTATAATTATAGTGGTTAACCGAAAAATATTGGGTAACCGATCCGAAAATCCGAAACCGATAGACTGGTTAACCGATGGTAATGGACTGGTTAATGGACTAAAATTTCAAAAAATCAATATTAATGGACTGGTTAATGGATTGGAACTTATGAACCGATTAACCGACCATACTCACCCCTAGCTAACAGTGGTCAGAATGGAGCAAAAGAACTCTTCTTATTCCAAACTAAGTGGTAATTTTTATTTATTTATTTATTTTTCACTAGACTCGAGTTCCTCCTTCCTTAGTGATTAGGATAAGAGTTACGATCCTATAGAAGAGATCTTGTTCAAGTAAGATAGTAAACTAGGAGGTATTAAACAAGCTATATATATATATATATATATATATATATATATATATATATATATATATATATATATAGGCGATTTAAACAAGATACATGTAAATATATTCTCTTAAGCTAGCTACCCTAGTACCACTAAAATAAAAGATTAAAGTATAAATAAATCAAAAAAAAAAAAAAACATTTTTCTAATAATGTCATTTTCCCTCCAAGTCAAGTTACTTCAATGGAAGTTCTCCAAGTATGAACTAACCAAATGAGAGGAGGAGACTCGATATATAAAGAATGGTATAGATTTTTGGATTATTTTAAATTTTTATTTATTTATTAGGTTTTGTTTGGAGTACTTTAAATATTTAATTCTTGTTTTGTAATACCTTAAAAAAGGTTCACTTTTCCATATATGTTTGAGCTACTAAATTCAGAAAAGTAAACGTTTTATTCAGATTTCTCATCTTGAAGAACTTTTCCACTTTTGCATTAAAACACCACACATTTTTAATTAAATCCATATCATCCAATTCACTCAATAAAATCTACTTCTATTCCAATTTTAAATTACTACTTATTAATATTATGAGGACACAATAATTTATATAATTAAAATTAAATTCGGAATTGCAACAGAAAATGAAAAAAATTGGTGCACAAATTAAGTTTCATAAAAGTTTCCAATGGGTCACCACCGTCATGTTTCTAATACAACTAATCTGAAACCAAATACATCCAATACCAAAACTAAATTGTGACCAATGCTTCACAATTTCAAAATGTAATTGACATAGTAAGAGAATAGTATTTTTTTTTTTAATTATTAGAGAATAAATATCAAATAAAAATTATTAATATTTTATTATACTCTTTTCATTCACAAATATATATTCACTTTATCTTTTTATCTAAGTTTTAAGAAATTTGTTAATTATCCTAAAATTTTACTAATTTACCCTTAAAAAAAGATAACGAAAAGAGGATTGAATTATGAAAGAAACAATGAGACCGGTCTCTTTCAAATATATAACATGAATTTTGACAATGCAACGTAATTAAATTCTCAAGTCCATCCCAATGAATCATCTTTTTCACGAAAGTAAATCTTTAACTGCTAGGTAAGAGAATAGCAAGTTGAATTTTATTTCTATTAGTATGAAAATTCAGGATTTTCATTATCCTTTTTGTAACGGCAAATTTTATATGTATTTCGAATTTATTTATTTTTTGGGGTAACAAAGTGGTGTAAAAACACAAAAAAAATGTTGAATGAAAATACAAAAGAGACGTATCTAGTGGGTGGTAAATTGGTTGAAAAATTGAACATATATTTATTGCAGTAATTAAGATCATACTTGTAATTGAATGAAAATAAAAAAGAAACGGTATCTAGTAGGCAAACTGGTTGAAAAATTGAATAAATATTTATTCAGTAAATTATACTTGTAATTGAATGAAAATAAAAAAGAGATATTACTGCAATATACTGACTTAAATTTAAGAAAAGATATTGAGTTCGAATATGAATTTTTTTGTCATTTTTAAATTTTTTTTTTTTTTAAAATTCAATTTGCAACCAAACTTGAGCCGAAACTAAAATCTTTTTGTACCCTACTTTAATTTTTCTTTCATATAAATTGAAACAGACATTTTTGAAATTATATAGGAGCTTTTTAGTTTTAAAAAAAAAATTCATTTTCTTTTTTCAGTTTTCATTTTCATTTCTTACTTTTCTATTTTTTTATTTTTCAAAATAAAAAATTGAAAAATGGAAATCATATTTGCTTCTCTCCTTTTATCAGTATTTTAATTTTTCATCTCCTTTACAATTTTTTTTAATATTTTATATATTCTATTAATATAATTATAATAATTATCGTTTATATTAATAATATTTATGGTATTGATAAATAAATATTTAAATTAATCAATACTTAAAATGCCAACAAGTACATATGAAAAATTTAGACAAGATATAAATGAAATTTTAGACAAGATATAAATGAACTTAAATAATAATATTCAGTTAATCAAACGAATTTTTGAAATTTTTTACAAAAAAAAAAAAATTATAATTACAGTCTCCTTCTGGTAATTATAATAAAATAAAATAAGTCTTTAAATTAAAATAAACCAAACACTGTCACTCAAACAAATGCCATGTATTGTGATAATCCAATTCGTGTGTGTATATATATATATATAAGCATCCAAACAATTTAGTAAAAAAAAAATTACACATTCTTCTCAACCAAGAAAAAAAAAGTGAACAATCCACAAATAAAAACTACAACAAAATTATTGTAGGTGATAATCAAATAGAAACAAAAAAAAATACAATAATTATAATAAAAATAAAAAATTAATATATAATTAAATAAGAAATCAATGAGAAAGATGGCCATAAAAAAAATAAAAATGAACTCGTAGTTGGTTGTTGCAACAGGAAATAAAATATTGTATTAGGTTTTTTTTTTTATGAATTAGAAGAGAAAGTAGTGTAGTAAAATTTGAACACTATTTTAATAAAGGAAAAATAAGAAAACATGTTTTTTTTGTGTTTTCTATATTATATTTTAATTTTGAAAAATTCAGAAATTAGTTTCATAATTTTCTAAATTAAAAAATATTACAATTAAATAGTAATTTTTATTTTTTAATTTTTTTGAAATAACTTTTTAAAAAATAGGATTTATTTTTTAAAACTAAACAGGTCCGTAATGTTTTCATTGGTTTTTGAGCGTTATTTATAACGATGCAGTGGCGCATTACGAGCGTGGGCTTATCCCCAACTTTTTTTTTAAAAAAAAAGCGATCCGTGTCATTTTATGTTATTTTTAGTTTAATTGTTAAATAAATCATTCAAATTTTTTTATTTTTTACAATTTGACTTCCCTTAAATTCAAATTTTTAATATTAATATATCATGTGATCGTCCTATAACAATGACAGTCATCATGATAGGGAGAGGGAGAATAGATAATAGATATCCAGCTAATCACTTAAATACCAATTAAAAAAAAAAAAAGCGAACCACTCAAATAATTATAAAATTGTGGTGTTTGTTTTTTCAAGAAAAATGCAATAAGAAAAAAGAAAAAAGAAAAACAACAAGAGTTCTTTTTCATGAATGATAATTTACAAAATTACCTGATTCAAATGTTATTCTTCTGCTTTCTTTTTCAATCAGCATCTATAGAGTAAAAAAAAAAACTAATTTCCTTCCATCAAATTACAGGTAGACATAAAATAATTTAGTGTGTACATACATATAGTACTTACATTTAAACCGCTATAAAATTTTATAGTAATAATTCGGTACGCTCAAACACTTTACATGGCTCTTGTAATTGAGAATTGGCCCCTTACCCACCAAGTAGGTCCCCCGTTGCTTGAGATCGTCATGGTCACTGATATTCCAATGGGTAATGAGTTTTCATACACGTAACTGATAAGAAAAGAAAAAGGTGCCATTTATCTCACTACATCTGTCATTTTCCAAGAGTGCAAGAGTTATTTTGTTTTTTATATTTTAATAGCACAATATTTTGATTCCGTTACGAATTCCTAACGTCAGTCCACCTTATGCCACGTAACTAAGATGATATATGGTTGTTGGAACTCTACTGATTAGATAAGGCTTGAGTTCACCCAACAATATTAATTATTCACATAATTAATATTACAAATTGATTGCCTGAGTTACATATGAAATCAGCAATGACGCATGCACAGAGCTGGCCGTCCACTCATCCCGTGCCTCCTCCTTGTTTATATTCTTCCAAGTTTCATAGAACAATAAAATACAAAATCTGTTTACAAAGAGTGAAACAGTGATTATAATATATATATATATATATATATATATAATTAACTTAGTTTATAAAATTTGCTTAGATTATATGTAAATAAAATGTTTTCATGGTAGAAAATATTCTTTTCAATGAGATATATGAAAAAATTCATAAATTAAATTAATTAAATGCAAAATATGAATAAAAAATAACTATTTTACACATTATTAAAATGTAATTGATTTAATTTACTAAAAATCATGTATCCAATTCAAATAGGTAATTTTCCATTTTCAACTTTCCACACAAAATCTCATGCCTTCTGTTTTTTTTTTTAAAAAAAAAATTTATCATTGCAGTCCATGTGATTCAATTTTGGATTTTTTTTTACTTTCAATAAATTGTTTTTTTTTTAATCATAACTAGTAAACATAAAAATACTTTCCGTGAGTTGAAAATTAGCGTTTGCCAAATGATTCTTGTTAGCGACGGATGCATGCCTGTCGTTAACTATGGCTAAAAATGCATATTTTTTTTAATACAAGGGTAATTATTCTATTCTCTTGGAAAATTGAGATAGTAGAATTGATTAACGGTCCTCTTTGACAAATTCAACTCTTCAAGAGAAGGGCATGTACAAGTTACTTTACATAATTTCATGATATGTTATTATGAGTAATCATTATTTTATAGCATAAAGTAGAAGAAGGCGGGTTATCTTCTACATTTTGATAATATATAGGGACCCCATTTTGAAATTTTAATCAATTTTTTTATAATGTATGGGACTCCAATTTTTTTAATGCATTCCAATAATCAATACCTGCTATACTTTGCGGGTCTCTCGTAGTCTATGTATTTTTTTTCTGACAGATACGAATAGTTTTGAAAGAGTAACGTTTGATAGTTTTAATTAACCGACATGTATCGACATGTTTATGCAGCTATTCTTGACCTTTTTACAATCACGTGTAATTAATAGTATCCAGAAGCGGATACAAATTACAGGCGTTAATTGGTTATTAATTTGATAGGCAGCATGTGATAATGAAATAAATAAAGGTACATTCCTCTTTTTGGCTTATAAATATGGGAAAATTTGGTCTGAAACTAAACAAGCAAACAAATCATAAAAAAAGAAAGAAAAAAAAAATGAAAGGTACAACATCAGAGTACAAAGGGCATGTAGTGGTGGTTCCATATCCAAGCCAAGGCCACATTAACCCTCTTCTCCAATTCGCCAAACGTTTAGCCTCAAAAGGTGTCAAAGCCACCATAGCCACTACCCATTACACCGTTAACTCCATCCGTACACCCACCGTTTCCGTCGCACCCATCTCTGATGGCTTTGATGAAGGTGGTTTTTCTCAGGCAAAGGATGGAGCTTTATATGTTAAAGCCTTCAGAGCCAATGGCTCAGCAACTCTTTCTCAACTTATACAAAAATTTCAAGACACTGAATTTCCTGTGAATTGCATTGTGTATGATTCTTTTTTGCCATGGGGTCTTGATGTTGCCAAGCGACATGGCATCTATGGAGCTCCATTTTTCACTAATTCATCTGCTGTTTGTAGCGTTTTCTGCCGTGTACACCATGGCCTACTTACTCTGCCTATAGAATCTGAGGGAGATAAGCCTTTGTTGCTACCTGGTTTGCCTCCTTTATGGCCCTCTGATTTGCCATCTTTTCTTCAGGTTCCTGATAGCTACCCTGCTTATTTGGCTTTGAAATTGAGTCAGTTTTCTAATATAGAAATGGCTGACTGGATATTTGTGAATACATTTGACGTGTTAGAATCCGAGGTAATATTATAGTATTTTTGTTTTAATTATTTTGTTTTAGTTAGGTGGTTGTATACAAATGTTAAGTTAATTGTTCATATGCAGGTGGCACAAGACATATCAAAGGTTTGGCCGGCGAAGTTCATCGGTCCGATGGTTCCGTCCGCGTATTTGGACGGGCGGATCGAAGATGATAAAGGGTACGGAGCAAGTCTATGGACTCCACTAGGAGAAGAGTGTGTGAAATGGCTAGAAACAAAGGAATCTGAATCTGTGGTGTATGTATCATTTGGAAGCATGTTGTTTTTAGCGGAGAAACAGATGGAGGAGATTGCATTGGGACTGAAGGAAAGTGGGCTGAATTTCTTATGGGTTTTGAGGGAATCAGAAATGGATAAACTTCCAAATGGTTTCGTAGAGTCAACAAGAGAGAAGGGTATGATGGTGAGATGGTGCAACCAGCTTGAACTGCTGGAACACCGAGCCACAGGCTGCTTCCTTACGCATTGCGGCTGGAATTCGACGCTTGAAGCTCTATGCCTTGGGGTGCCAATGATTTGCATACCACAATGGACTGATCAAATGGCTAACGCCAGGTTTATTGAAGATGTTTGGAAGGTTGGTGTTAGAGCAAAGGAGGATGAAGGAGGAGTTGTTAGGAAACAAGAACTTGCGAGATGCTTGAAGGAAGTTATGGAAGGAAAGAAAAGCCAAGAGATGAAGAAAAATGTAACAATGTGGAAGGAAGTAGCTAAAAAAGCAGTTGATGAAGGAGGAAGCTCTGATAAGCATATTAATGGCTTTGTAGAGCATTTGCAGACTGCTAACAAGAAAGAAGAGGGAAAGTCTTCGAATGGGTATCATTACAGCTCAGCTTCACCAATAGTTTGATATCGTTTTAGGTGTTGCTCTGTTCTCTCTCCTTCTTTACTTAATTCAATGTTGTTTCTAGGAATGGAAAGTGCATTTGGCTTACATTGGACCCATGATTCTGCTTGTTTTGCACTACAAATGTTGTAAGAATATTAAATTATATATGATAATGAATAACGCAACGTGTAATTGTGCACGGATCCTATTTGAATTGTATGAGATAGTGGGGTTATTTAAAATTAAATTTTGACTCAACACAAATTATGGTCATTTATTTATTTTCTTTAGTTTCACATTAATTATTAAGTAAAAAATTATGTTGTCTCCTTGAAAACATTCCGGCAGTAAAGCCAAAGGCCGGAGAGGGCCGAGGAACGCCATGACCCTAAGTTTAAAACACAAAATAATAATAATAATAATAATAAAGTCTGGATGTGGGTAATTTTTTAGCATATAATTATATTATCTAGTGTATAATATAATTGCCCTGCCCCCTCCCCTCCCCAAATTAATCTAAGGGGTAATAAAAATCCTATAAGTCAAAACTAAAGGCTAGGAAAAAACTCTACGAAAGTCAAAAAAAGAAAGTGCAATGGAAATCACTTTCTATTTGAATGCTTACAATTAATATATAAAATTAAAAAGGCCTTTAGCCTTTTACTAAAGGAACTGTACAGTGGACAGTCTACTGATTTTCTACAGGTCCTTAGCCTTTAGATTTTATTGATTAGTAATTATAGAATTTGTATTGGTACTCAGTAGACACCGGATAATTAAAAGTAGAAAGTTAATAATTGTTAGGGTTTAGAAAAGGCAAAGTTAATAATTGAAAAGATAATTAAATATGCATGCTTATTTAATATAATTATTCGATCTCGCTGCAAAAAAGATAGTATTACAGTAGAGTATTATTGAGCAGATATATTTACGAATTGAATAATAAATTTAGTGAGCAAGCAGCATAACTTTTTACTTTGAATACAACTATTTAATGAAAATTGTGAAGATTAGATTTGGTCGTCACAAGATGAAAGATGATTTTTATTTTTTTTAGCAACTTGTAATTTAAATGTTCTAAAAGGTTTAAAGTGAACTCCAATTTCCATTTTCAGTTTAGTTACACAAGAATTTTGCTATAAAAAGAAAAAGGAAAAGTAATTAAATCCACAAAAAAAGAATGAGACTAAATGATTACAAGTTGAAATTTAGGCTCTAATCCAATTGAACTAAAAACAGTATCAGCAACAATATTCAAAGTAAGCACATGGGGTGGCAACTAGATCTGTATGGAACGTACTAATGGTTGGGCCATCAAGAACAGTACTAAATGAAATTTGTATAAAAAAATAAAAGAGTCATCGTAGGATTCCAGACTCTAAGCAAGCAGTAAGCCCCCAACCCAATAACTATTTTCTCCTTTTCTCCAACAGTAGTAGTGGTTGGTGTGAGTCAATACACAAATAATAATTACAAGTAATAATAAAAGCTGGTATGAGGTCACGTATCAGGTATAGAAAATATCACTTGGATTATTATTATTTTACTAAAGATAAATTAGAGTTTTAATTTAAAGTTAATTAGGCCAACAAGAGGATGAAAGAATTGACCTTTCAATTCAAAGAAACATTACATTATGCTCAGCTCTAACGTAGGAGAAAACATCAATTTGTTAATTTATTTAAAGAAAGCTTAATACATATTTTTCTTAAATTTTGGTTACATCTAAACTTTACAAATAGTTCTATTATGCACCTAAAGTACTTGATAAAAATACACCTGTATGTTATTCTCCTTAAATGACAAACTGCAGAGCTACTTTTTGTTAGAGGTACTCAAATACGATTAAAATTTATTTTTAAAAAAAATGAGTTGAACCGTTAAAAATTGAAAAGGATGGATTTACATGAGAATCTCATTTAAGACGCGGCAGTGTGTTGGCCAAGAAGGCAGCTGTTTGCTTCATAGACAAGATCACAGAACACAACACAAGCCACAGATGATAGATGGCTAATATTTATTCTAATTAATTGCTCCAATGTTATTTGTCGTTTTGGTTTTACAAGACAAAAATGAAATAGACTAGAAAGAAACCTAAATTGAATGCTGTCTGTCGTTAAGGAACCTAAATAGATTTAATTGGCATAACTCCCAATTGGAGCATTTACCCTAATCCTGCCAACCCATATTTTCTAACTACATTAAATTATTATTTTTTATACAAATTATCAATATTAAAATAATAATTAGTTTGGTTAATTTTTATAAAAACTTATATTAAATAAATTAATTAAGATGTTCCTTTTTAATTTAGACTATTATAATAAATTATGTAAAAAAAAATTAATTAAATTTAAATGTTTTGTTAACATTATATTAAAGATAAAATTAAAAATTATGCATTAAATATTATTTTAAATATAAAAAATTAATAGAATTTTTTTTTAAAATGACAATTTAATGGAAAAGAATGAGTAAGAGAAAAAACGGCATCAATGCATGCGGGAAGTTTTTTTTTTAAATGTCCTTAAAATTTAAACGTTTTCATTAATATTGAGAGAGAAAACAAAATTTGAAAGGAAAATTTTGAGAAATATTTAGAGCCAACAAAAAAGACATTTTATTGAATTTCAATAAAATTTGGATACTTGATTTTGGACAAATTGCTTTATCGAAAGAATAACTGATTTTCTTTTTCAAGTAGTTAGGTACATGAAGGGAGATGTAATCCAACATGCAATCTTAAAAATTCTCAAAAAAGCTAATTAATATGTCTCAACCGTTCGAACAATATTATTAAAATCGGACCAAATATTGAACAAGATGTTCAATCGGATTATGGTCAATTTGACCTGATAGCAAGGTAGAAATCTTCCGTTAATCTTCACTTGAGTTACCTAAAAAGGAATCAAATGACCGTCGTGGATTCCGACAGGGAAAACTCCGACGATCAAGTCAGTTCTTCAATCAATAAAGGTTTCTCTTGTATTTGAGTCTAGAGAGAGTAATGTACCTGATGATTCCCTTTATATAGAGCTGTGCAAAATAGGAGATAATCTCTTGAATAGGAGAAAATCACCTTAATCTCTTGATTGATCCTGGATTCCCGATTTGTAAAGATTTGTTGAGTGATTCTTGGTACTTTCCATCATTATAAGATCAGGATCTCTTCAATATCTAGAAAATATTCGTTATTGATGACTTCCCATAATTCATTACCGAACTGTTACCGAAACCGAGCAACTATTATAGCAATTGTCGATGTGTCTGATTGCCGGACTCATGTCCGGTTAAACCCATATCGAGCTATGGATCGAAGAGTCCGGTTATCATGACCGAATTTTTTTAAATAATAATTATGTTTAAAAAATTTAAAAATATAATATGAATAGCACTATATAAAAAAAAAAATACTTTAAAAATAATTATTTATCATCAAGTATCAATCTAAATACATTATTTTTAAGCCATTTCAACAATCATAATAAAGTTTCAACATAAATATAACAACAAATTAAATCAATTAATTTTTTAAAATATAAAAACATAAGTTATAAGAATCTGATATAAACTAACCGTTAATTGAGTGAGGCCTCCATTAATTGAGGCTATAAAGATACGAAGAAAACTCTAAAAATTAAACTAGCTAATGGTATAAGTTCAATTTCATTATATATAGTTCTGGTACTTCCATAATCATAAGGTACAAGACTATTAAAAAGATGAATACCAAAATAAATGGCTCTCTTACAACAAAATAACTAAAGAACAAATGGATCAAATTGGACGGATTTGAATAGAGTCATAAATGGGTGGATTAAAAATGAGCCATTATTTATGGATTGCAAATTGGTCAATATCTAAACGGGTTGGACGGATTTAGGTCAAACCACAAGTTTGCCACATGTTGGCCAGATGTGTTGTATGTTGGTTCAAATGAATTGCATGGTGGCCCAAATAGAAGCATAAATGATCGCATAGTAGGCTTAACAGGTGAAATTGTGGGTTAACTCATTTAACTTATTTTTTTAATAAAAATTCACTCTTGATATAATTATGACATATTAAATGGGACGGGTTAAGTTCAAGCCGAATTAAAATGGATCAAATTCAGGCCAAGACTAAACGAAATTTGAATATTTTTTCTGCACAAATAAAATTCAGACTTATTTCAAGCTGAGCTAGATTCGGGTTAGGATGAGCCGAGTTTGGGCCGGACAGGGATGAATCAGGTTCGGGTAAGGCCGAAATGTATTTGATTTAGGTGGAGCCTAAATGAAATTTGAAATGCCTAAATGAAATTTGAAATTTTTTTGCGCACAAGATTGGATAAATAAAATCCAAACATATTTCGGGCCGAATCGAGATTGATCGAATGCGGATTGGGCCTAATCGGATATTTAATTTTTTTTGTACAAGACTGCATAAATAAAATACAGGCTTATTTCGGATTGGGTTAGGTTAGATTTGGTACGAGTCGAGTTTAGGCCGGATGGGGGATGAGTCAGGTTTGAGCCGGGCTGTAATGGGTCGGATTCGGGCTGGATCTAAATGAATTTTTTTTTTTTTTTTTACATAATCCAGCATAAATAAAATTCAAACTTATTTCATACTAGGTTAGATTCGGATCGGGATTGGCTGAGTTTAGGCCAGACCGTGATGGGTTGGGTTTCGACCTAGCTGGGATGAGTCGGATTTGGATATTCTAAACGAAATTTAAATATTTTTTCTACACAATCTTGTATAAATAAAATTCAGGCCTACTTTGAACTGGATTGGGTCAACTTTGGATCAGACCAAGATGGGGTCAGATCTGGACCGGATCTAATCGAAATTTGAAGATTTTTTATGTACAAAACTACAAAAATAAATTATAGGCTTAATTTGGATTGGGCTGTATTGGATTTGATATGGGCCGAGTTGAGGGCCGACAGGAATGAGTCGGATTCAAGTATGCGCCGGGTTCGGATCGAGGCTAAACAAAATTTGAAGATTTTCTTTGCACAATCTTGCATAAATAAAATTCAAGTATACCTCAAGCTAGGCCAAATTCAAGTTGGGATGGACAGAGTTCAGGCCGAATCGAGTTCGAGATCAAATTTAGGCCGAGCCTAAAAAAAATTTGAAATTTTTTCTGCACAAACCTATCTAAATAAAATTTAGACCTACTTTGGGCCAGACTGGATTCGGGCTGGAACGGGATGAGTTGGATTCGGACCGACCCTAATTGGAATTTGAATTTTTTTTTTCTACATAAATTTGTACAAATAAAATTCAAGTCTATTTTGGACTGTGCCAAATTTGGATCGGAATGAGCCAATTTCAGGCTGAATTCTGGTAAGGTTGATATTGGATCTTGGTGAATTGGGATTAAACTAGATATACTTGGTATGAAAAAAATTGTAGGTGGTATAAATTTAATAAATACTCATTTGATATAGTTGATATCATTTTGAGTTGACATAGATATATATATTTCTAAATTAAATTGAGTTTGAATCAATTGTTTTTAGAGAGATTTTGACAGAATTTTTGAATTAGGACAAATTTAGCACATCTTCAAACGCCATTTATTTCCCTTATTGTCATCTACCAAAACCAAATCCGTTTTATCCTTGTTGTGTTGAAACACGTGGATGCCAAGACTCTGGCCTAAGGCATTTTTGAATTTAGGAAAACACCCGGATTCAACCGATTCATTGCTTTATCAATTTTTCAACTTGGATTCGAGTTTTTTCTATCCACCGATTTTCAATTAAAATCAGTTTCACCGGTTAATTCTATTCGATTCTAATAACATTATTGAATTTTTTTTTTTATTACACTTTTAATTTATGAGTTATGGTTAATCAATTGCTATTTATACATATTTACTTTTATCCCTAAAAGAAAATTTTTATATATTTTACTCTCCATAATTTGTATAATACATTAATACTAAAATGCATTTAATTATATTTCACTCTCAAAAAAAAAAATATTTAAACACAACACGTATTTTTATATGTTTCTCTCTGTCTTACCGAATTGTTACTTTTTACATAAATTACCAATATTAAAGTAATAATTAATTTTACTAATTTTTATAAAAATTATATTAAATATACTAAAATATCCCTTCTTAATTTAAATTATCACAGAAAATATATAAAATAAAATAAATATTAATTAAATTATTAAATATTTTATTAACATTATATAAAGGATGAAAATTAAAAATCAAACATTAAATATTATCTTAAATATACCAAAATAATTTGATGGGACAATTTTTTTTCAAGAAGTAACAAATACTTCCCATATTTTCATTTTAGAATATGAATAGTAATAGATTATGACTCCTTATATGTTGGGATGGCAAACAAATCCCACATCGGAAAATTAGAAGAAATCCCTCCAACATATAATACTAAGTGGGCTACTCCACCCATAGCCAATTGGTTTTGGGTTGGAACCTCACTTGGGTTATTGTGGAGAGGGTTTGGGCCTGGACGGGATCGCTACATCTGGGAAGTTTAACATGGTATCAGAGCTTGGTTCGGAGTAGCGTGAGTAAAAAGTTACGGGCAGGTCTCCCCAAAAAGAAAGCTATAATGGGCTCCCACTGAAAAAGTTCTCCCGGTGAAAAAAAAAAAAATGAGGAGATGAGTTGGATTTCAGGGAGAGCCAAGTATCTTGTGGGCTTTGTTTGAGGGAGAGAATGTTGGGATGACAAACAAATCCCACATCGGAAAATTAGAAGAAATCCCTCCAACATATAATACTAAGTGGGCTACTCCACCCATAGCCAATTGGTTTTGGGTTGGAACCTCACTTGGGTTATTGTGGAGAGGGTTTGAGCCTGGACGGGATCGCTACATCTGGGAAGTTTAACATTATATATTCTTAATGATTATTATTTAATATTTAATTTTGAAGAACTATTTGTTATATATTTTGTATTTTAAATAGGACTTCGAAAAATTTAAATGAGATTTGTACAATTTTATTAGTATTTATATTCTTAAAATTTTTACTGACTAAAAATCAAAACTTAGAGTCAACCAATATGTGAAATGAAACCGACAGCTCACCCCTGGACGGAGTATATGAAATAAGGAATAGAGCTATCACTATATTCCAGAGTAAAGTCAAATTGAACATTCTGTCAATAAAAACTTTTACTATATCAAATATTATTCCTAATATAATTGCTCACGTTTGATTTTAAAAAATAAAAAAAAAAAAAAAGAAAAAGAAGAAGAAGAAGAGAGATAATTCCTCGTCATCAAAAAACAGCCTATCTCAAACATCATAATCCACTTATTTGCTACAGAAGCCGAAACCTGCGCAACCATTATTACTTCTGCATGGCTATTTACTGACTCAGTGTTGTCATATTGGTAGATAACGCAGTGTCAAAAATTTCATATTTAAGACAATGCCTAAGGCAAGCAGTGACTAGTTAGAGGGACTGTTTCAGTACCAGAAGTGGTCGGGACATGTTCAGATTCATAAAATGGAAGAGAATAAAGAATTATAATATCAATATAAGTCAACAAGTTCCTATATTAAAATTTACATGTACATGAAAATCAAATGTGACAATTCAGTAGAGTGAATGAAAATGAGCTTCTTTACTTACCTAGTTATTTAGGCATTCACCATTTCATTAGATGATACATCTCTCACCCTGCTAGAACCTGTTATCATAACAACCGATCAATCTAAGTTTCCATCACAATCAACTAAAGCAGTTGCCACAATACTTTGTTTGATTAATTCATAACATAAGCATACCACCATGTTAAACTTTGGGCATGAATGAGCAAAAGTTTTGCTGCATTGCAACTTTCTGCCTAGTTTGAGAATTGAGATCCAAAAGTACTTCTATCATATGAGTATATTTTGCCATCTGAGAGCTACTTAATGAGAGATAAGCTTTCTGAGAGATTGTAGACACATAATTCATTGCAGTATTTTTTGCAACCAAAAATTCATATTTTTGAAAACCTTGATGTGGATATAATTGGAGACTCGACTGGCATATTGGCATTGACACGATCAAGTCAAAGGAAAATTTTGTAAAAATGCTTTGGAATAATGCTTTGGAATAATAATGGATTACCTCTCTTCTTAAGTTTATTTCTGAAGCTTCTTTTTCTGCTAAAAGCCGACTCCTGCAGACATATGAAAACAATCCATCATTCAGGAAGTTGTGAAACACCAACCATAATAATGAAGTGCATGGACTTAATAACGTTATTAGAATTTGAATCATGGCAACAGTCAGAACGATATTTGCACAAATACCATTGAAAAAGTAACCATCCTAGACTGTCTTAGATAATGAAAGTCGTAGCCCAAAGTAAAAAGAACTCATTTCATATGCTTCAGGAAAAACAAGATTATTCATTAGTAAAAAATTTCTTAAACCAGAAAAGCAAAAAGTTACCACAGGCTGCCCTAGTTTTTTTGCCTGACGAATTGCCTCAACAAGATCTCGATTGGATTCAGTGTAGAGGCTAGTGACGAGTCCGTATTGACCAGCACGAGCTGTGCGGCCGACCCTATGCAGGAAATCTACAGCAGAGGTGGAAAAGTCTGCCTGGAAAATACCAACAAATTTCAAAGTAAGCTACCTTTACTACATAAATCTTTCTGGGAAAGAAAGCTCAATGGTTCTTTAATAAATAAATTTTGGAAATTATCAACAAAAGACATGCTAGTTTCTTGGAAAAGTTAAGAGATCAAACAGAGGAGATGGAAAAGATTATCCAGAGATGCCTAGGAAAGGGGTTTCCCAGAGTGTCCCAAAGTGGCATTAAAACCGTTTTTAGAGCCAAACTGCTGACTTCTGACATACCAGCATTTCAAACTAATATTAAGTATTCTATTAGCATTTCACTCTCCACAATTGAATTAACATTAAGCATTCTATATCTGAGTTCCTATCTGAAGCTCATCAGAAGTCATTAATGCACCTATGTTATTATCTCTAAATTAGAGATGATAAGCTACAGCCAGTAATTATATCTTTTCTCATGAGAATATAATCCCAATACTGCTAATTAAATGGTTATTTTATTGATTGATCCTCAAATAAGTATAGTAAAACCTCCAGCTGCTGATTCAAATTCCATAAAAACTTAAAAAGAGTTTTTCTGTGATTTGCCATCATCACAACTTGTCAGCCAAGCTAAAAGAATTTTATGACATTAATACATTAAAAAAATATAACATAGCGTGTTTGGGAGGGAGGAAAAATGAAAGGAAAACAAGATGTGGGCCCCAGGCACCATTTTCCTTTCTTCCTATCCTTTTCTGTGCCTTCCAAACAGTCTCTTAAAGTTGAAGATATTTGGTATTCAAGATCTGTTCAATTTTCCACCAGTGAGTGTAGTTTTAAGCTTCAAACTGTTATTTGAAAACTGAGCATTGCGAGATAGGTTCATGCTATCGCAACAATATAACAAATGCATAATCAAATACCCTAAGTAAATAGAGAATAAAAGAACCTGGATAACATGTGACACATTTGGAACATCGATCCCACGTGCAGCAGCATCAGTGCACACAAAAATTCCACCTTTCTCTCGGAAATCAACTAATGTTTGTGCACGGTTCTCTAAAGAAGTGTCTTTGTGGTATCGGTAGCAGCCAATCCCAGCTCTCTCCAATATTCTAACTACTGCTTCAACTGCCTCAACAGTGTTTGCAAAAACCATTGTTCGGCTTACACCAACATCAAATCTAGATCCTTGGTTCACAGTGTTAATGAGTGCATCTACCTGTGTATCCACCGTAACTTCAATCCACTTATGTTCCAATCTGGAAGGGAAAGGAGCAAAGCGCAACCAACAAAATCAACTTTGCTGTATCATGAAGTTGGCCAATATTCAGCAGAATATGAATTATTGATGTCATCATATCAGCAGATTCATGTGTAGATAATCACCCCACTATAAGTTTGGAATTGAAATAATAATAATAATAAAAAAAAGAAGCCATGGCAAAAATACTAGTAATTCCACTTATATTACGAAGGTTAATTCTATCATAATTGATTAATTGGAAACAGAACTCAAACTATGAATTCTGAAAACAGTGATATATATGTTAATTCTTATAATTGTATGTTTGATCTGAAAGAAATAACAAAAATTTCATCTCTCAAGTTGAACTCACACTTGTGACCAAAAGGCTAAGATTTGGGAGCTTGGGGTGCAAATATACTAAGGTTTCAAGATCATAGTTAACAGAAATAACAGCATTCATGAAAGAAGTGCATAATCCATTAAGCATCACAACAATTCATCATTTACTTTTCACAATAAATTAAACAATCACTTGCTTAGGTGCATACCATGGTTGCAGTTTTCCCAAATCGACATAGAAGGTCAAAATAATGCACTTAGAACAAGTATATGAGATTTATTATTGAGCATTATTGAGAAATACAAGGACCATAACCATCATGCTAGTTATTTGTGTAAAATTTCTGAATGTAACAGTTGTTTTTAACTACAGATTTAGATTCTCATATCACTCCAAGCTAGTTCCTTAGGTCTAACCAGAAAATATAAGTGTTTTAGAATGAAACTCACTGCCATCCAACAAATGCATAACAAAAAAAAAAAAGAAGCCAATGAAGCAATTGTAACAAATAGCAAGCGCAATAGAATGTGGCACCTAGGGTTGTGACAATGAAGGTAGTTTCCACTAATCCAATTGGCATCTGGAAACATACGTTTCAACACAGCTCCAGCAGTTTTTTTCCCATTAACTGGAAGGGTGGCTGCAACAAAAATATATTGTTTACTGCGCACATAAGCTTTTCTTACTCTTCTCCAGCCTTTTTGTTTGACGAACCCAGCTTCACTTTCCTCCTTAAAGTCCTCAGTTATATCACCTTCAAGATCTTCATCCTCTTCCAAGACAGTTTCATTTTGGAGCTCCTCTTCATGTTCCAAGCCAAACTCCTCTGGAGAACCAGGACCTAATTCCACACAATTCTTGGTTGCAGAATTGTTTGCTTGAGATAATTGCTTTTCATCGCAACGGAGCATGTTTATTAGACGAATAACCTGATTCTGGAAGCTCCCACAGAGTAGCATGTCTGCTTCATCAAACACCTGACAATTATTGAAGACGATAAATGAACCGAAACATTTCCTTCCTCAATTAGCAACAGGTGTTTCTTTGGCAAACATTTCATGTGGGAAAAAAACAATACCACATATTGCACACAGCGAATGAAATTGAATCTTCGCTGTTTCTTTGGGTCAATACTGTTCAGAAGAGCAGCTGGTGTTGAAACGATAATGTCTGGTTGATTGACTGGCCATCCCTGCAACCAAAATTACTTATTCAGACTGTAATAAATATAAGAACTATAGAATTTTTATTGGCAAACCATTTGAAATATGACTCACACCCTTTCAGTAAAACAAAAAATAAAAATCCACCAACAGCATGCAGATGCATATTTGTTTTCTGCTAACAATAATCAGTGCATCATTAGTTCAATACCTGTCGGCCACAGACAGCAGAAACTCTCAGAAGTGGTTTAGCATTTTCATCGCAAAGATCATTAGCCATCCGAACCACTTGCTCACACAACAATACGTTAGGGCAAAGAACTAGAGAAAGTCTATGGGAAGGAGTCAATCCTTGATCAGAAGCAAAATCTCCATGACTGCATAACTTATCAAGTAAAGGAACTAGGTAGGCGTGTGTTTTACCACTACCAGTCTCCGCTGCCACTATCACGTCCTCTCCCGATAGTATTGACGGTATAGAGGCTGCCTAAAATAAGAGTTACAGGACAATTATAAATTTACAAAAAATATGATCCAAAGAAGAACAAAACCCGTTAGCAATTACGAATACAGAAATTGAACGAATCACAAACTCACTATAGAGATAAAAAGACCTCAAATGACAAAATCTCTATGAGTGCTAAATAGCCCAAGTGTCAGCGTAATATGACAAGAAGTCAGTCTCCTTCTTTTTACTTCCTTCGGGGTGAAATTAGTACCAAAAAATAAAAAATATTCTTTCATCTCTCATGATAAGAATTCAATTCTCGAGCTTAAACTTTAAAAAGCTATTCGTTTCAAAAATTGGCTTCATTTACATACATAACCGGGACTCACCTGAACAAAAGAAGGCCTTTCGAGGCCAGCATTAGAGATAGTTTGACAAAAGCGTTCAGACAAACCGAGAGAAGCCCAGGAAACACCTTCATCGGCAAAGAAAGTGTTGGTTTCCCTCTTATCGGCGACAACAGCAGCGGCGGCGTTGGAAAAACGCCGATTGCCTCTTCCATACAATTGACTGAGCCAAAAGAAGCGAATTTTGAGCGAAGTAGAATGAGGAGATAGAGAAGAACTAGAGAGATATGAATAGGAGTGCCTGAATTGTGAGGATAGAAGCTTTGGTGGAGATGATAGTTTGCATAAATGGAGCATAGAAGTAGAACGGTAGAGTATCATTTGAAATTTTGGTTGCAGTTATTAGTTTGGTGGTAGGAATCAAGGTGAAGCAGAAGAGAGGAAGGGGAAGATAATGGGGTTTCAGTTCAGTTATGGGGTTTAAGTACCATAAACCCTTCGAGGCTTTTGGCTGTCAACCGCTGTTTGTGGATGGCGAGAAACGATGCCGTATCCTAGCTCCCAATCTACTAGCATTGTGTTTTTGTTTTGTGGCTTGTAAAAAGGGGTTAATTTTAATGCGGTGATAAAAGAAAAAAATGGATCTCAGCACATCACTATTAGACAGATAATTTAACTCTGCTTTTATAATAAATAAATAAATAAATCAAACACCAAGATAAATCGCATTGAATGTACACTATTACTCAGATGAAAGTTCCAGTTTTGAATATCACATGAGAAGCTAAGTGGATGAAGTAAATCACTTGGTGCATTCTGCTGTAACATCTTCAAGGTCCAATAACTATAATTACTACAATTTAAATTATGCCAATAAATTGGAATTCAAAAGCGTGTATCAAGGCTTAATTTTGTACTGTAAGTTCTATTTCTTTACATAATTCAGAAAACTTAGACTATTTGTGAAATTAGTTTAATCGACAAGAAAATTTAGCTGAAATCATCATATTGGAACCACATGCCAATTTCATGTCTTTAATATTGCATATTGACAAGGGGGGCTTTTCACAAGTTCCATAGATCCCACACCGAGAGACATAGAAACACAGAAACAAAGTGCTGATATAAAAGGAAGTCTGGAAGCAGATAAAACTCATACCTTTCTCGGCCTTTTGGCTAAGATCAAGTGTAGTATCTGTTCTTATCAGTTTAATATCTGATACGTGCGCTATGTGCTCGCATGATATTAAATTAATTTTTAAAGGGGAGGTTCCATCGCAGTAGCTTGCTACTGGGAATCTCAAGCGTCGCCCCTGCGTTGCACTACTGCGAGGGCTTGGCGCACCCTCCCAAAAATTTAGCAAAGTGTTTTTATTCGGGGTTGGGTGCTTTTGCGTTCTCTGTCATTTTGGCTCAATATATAACATGTAAATTGCTCATCAAAAGAAAATGAGTAATGTACCCTGACAATTTTTTTCCTTGTCCTCTTAAGGTGCTTTACAAAATAAGAAGTGAACTGAATCCCTGATGGCATCGTTAATGCAGAGATGCAGAAGTACAAGAACATATATTTATCTAAACCAAAAACTGCAGCTCACTTTCAGCACTATTTTATTTGGGTAATTTATGGTTTTTTTTTCTTCGTTTTTTAGTCGAAAGGTAATTTATGGTTACTTAGTATGAAGTGCATTCATTCATTGTTTCCTGTGAGAAGAGAGGAATTAGTTTTTCATAAAAGCCAAACCGGGCGAGGAAAAATGCAGCATCGGAGACCAGCAAGCAAACACTCATAGAATCCCACATCGAAAAATGAAAGAAGCAGCTGAAGACGAGTCTTGATATAAATTGACGGTGGTGTATTTTGGACATTTATCTTTGCGCTTGGGGCAATGACGCAGCTAGTGAGGTTCTAACCGAGGCGCGTCTATTGCTGGTTGAAAACTATTTCCAAACCCCCTCATTGGCCTGGGCTTGCCCTAGGCCTTTGAGAATTTCTGGAAGGGCTCCCTTTGGGGTAAAGTCCTACAATTCCTAGTCCAAATTTAACTTAATTTATTGCTGCAAGTCTGAAAAATGCGATTTTATAGTATGAAAAGGTTAAAATCAAACTTGAATTTGACTAAACAAGATCTTAAACTACGTGGGAGTTGATGACTAAAGCCCTGAACTATTTTTAAGAGTGAAAGCGGTGGATGATTCTGGAGAAAACTGTTGCAGCGAGGTTTAAATCGTCAACTCAAATGGTGCCAAAGCTAACGAAAATCAAAATACCGTCACCTGATCCAAACGGGATGTTCTCTGGAATTGTCGCCTTCTTGGTGGAAAACGGGGTTCAGCCTCGCCGATTACAGGTTTCTCATCGTTTATTCGCAGCAGAAATTCGTTATTAGCTATTAATCTGACTCCCTTTTTATTTATTCATGTTTTAAATTTGAAAGATTTGGAAGCAGAAGCTTCTACAGATGGGAGCTACTGTTGAGACTCGCTTATCGAAGAATGTAACCCATGTTTTTGCCATGAATTCGGATTTGCTTCTCCAGCAAGTGGACAGAGAGCGTTTAAAACGATTCAAAGGAGTGAGTTAAATTTGAGTTTCGATCATATCATCGAATCTTGTACTCGAATAATGCCAATTCATTACACTGTTGTTTTCTTGCAAGTGTGCATAAAAAGTGTGCTCCAATTTAAATATGGAGTCATTACCGGTAAATTATTGGTAGAATGCCACTAATTAGAAGTAAATCCGTGTTAGGTAGGCTTCCATTTTCGTTTTGCTTCCAGGTTGTTTGAAGTGCTAACGCATTTCGGGGGAAACCATCCAACTCTGGGTTTGAATGGCATTTTGCCCCTAACCACAAATCATCTGCTGATTCAACATCAGTTGGTTCGGATCTCCACCTTTCTTATATTCTTAATAGCCATTTGAAGCATGATTTTTGAAAGAATTGTTAGAGGAACGGATTATCCCTCGGGATACTAGTTGATTCTCAAGCTTATGTCTTGCATTGTATCAAACTCATCTTATTCTTGGATCTGATGAGTTGTATAAAATTCTTGTCATAGAAAGTCCTCATTTACCAATGGCTGGAGGATAGTTTGAGACAAGGAGAAAGAGCACCTGAGGATCCATACCTTTTAGATCAAGACAAGACTTTTGTCAGCGAATCAACTGATGGAAACACTTCTAGCGGTGATGAGCCATCGTCTCAGAAAAAGGTCAGAAGTCTTCAAGCAGATAGCAAGGCGGATGCAGAAAAGAGTGCTGAAAACAAAGAACTTGATAGTCCCAGAAGTTCCGACAGCTTACACCTCACTTCAAGCCCTACAAATATCAGTCCAAAGACTCCCAGAACTCCAAGCAACGATGTAATATATGTTGACCAATAAGTTAGAGATCTATGTGAAAATTCAGTACTTGTTTTCTGTTTTTCTGTGTGTTTGACTGCTCATTTGCATACATGGAATTGCATATCTTAGATTGATCATAATGGGCAAGCTTAGTCGTTATAGGTTAATGAACGATTTATAGCAATAAGCCTCAGAAATTATAACGGACAATGTGCTAGAGGTTCTTTTTCTTGAAAAGAGGGTTTATTATTTATCTGATCAAGTCCATGTTTTGCAGTCATCCCTGGCATACTGTCCACCTGATCTGAACAGAAACATCACTGAAATATTTGGAAAACTAATCAATATATATAGGGGTAAGACTCAATTATTTTTTTTATTTTTTATTTTATTTTTAACTTCTTATTATGTTCTTTCAGAATTTGTTTTCCTGGGTGGCATTCTTATCTTGTCATAGGTCTGATGTATAATTTTACTTGTCAATGTATAGCATTGGGTGATGATAGAAGGTCATTTAGCTATTACAAAGCTATTCCAGTTATTGAGAAGTTGCCTTTCAAAATTGAAAGTGCAGACCAGGTCAAGGATCTACCTGGGATTGGAAAGTCGTTGAAGGATCATGTGAGTAGCATCTTTGAGATTGAGTTGCTACATTGATCAACTATTTGCTTGTTTGATTACATTTCTTTAGCTTTCTGGTTTTTTGCTTTTCTTCTCTCTTGATTTTAAGTTAGTATAATAGTGCGATTATCATTTCCCCTGGCAATGTTCTTTGTTTAAAAATTTCATTATTATATAGTTTTTCTCATTTTAATGCAATAATTGATTCCACAGACTTGAAATATTTTTGTTGAACTATATAATTCCTGAATGTTGTCCACATTTCTACCTGTGCTAGAAAAAATGCATTTGCCTGTGACCAGACTTTTGCAGTTCTGATCTCCCTTGGAAATTACAGCTGGCATTGGAATGTACTTGCAGATACAAGAGATAGTAACTACGGGTAAACTGTCCAAGTTGGAGCATTTTGAAGCAGATGAAAAGGTATAGTTAAAGTTTTTCCAAAAGAATATTCCCATATTCATAGATTTCATTTGTGTATGCACTAATGCTCAGAGAATCTATGCAACCTACATAAACATGCACATACACGTAGTAGTGTGTAGAGGTTGTCTTAGGGTGCATTGATTGCCTATCTCCCGAATGAAGGCTGTTTATTCCCATAATCATTACTGTTTCTTTTTCGATATCTCACAAACAGAGACACATGCATGGACATATGTGTTGAATTTTGACTCATGACTTGTTTGTTTGGTGCAACTTTTGCTCGCTAACTGAATGAAGGTTTTATGTTTTTACGGGAATAATTTCCTCAACTTTTTATTGTCCAATATTTGTCCTCCTCCATTTTGGTAATGTCTAACTGAGAAGATGAATTCACAGATTAGTTGCAGCTGTAAAAGCCTTTGGAATTCACTTGTTAATTTTAGCCAGTATTTCTTGCATTATTTATAAAGAGACGATGCAAAAATAGCATATTTCTCTTATTAATTCCTGATTTTCTCAATAATTTGTAGGTACGAACAATTAGTCTGTTTGGGGAAGTTTGGGGTATTGGTCCTGCCACTGCCCTAAAATTGTACGACAAAGGACACCGTACACTAGATGACCTTAAGAATGAGGACTCATTAACACATGCGCAGAGGATAGGATTGAAATATTTTGATGATATCAAGACAAGGGTTCCACGTGAGGAGGTCTGATTATTATCATTTTGTGCTTTTTCTTTTTTCCTTTGTTTTTCTGGGGGCTTCAATCTCTTGCTCATTCTGCGCTGGATTGCCCTGGAAATTTTGACATTAGTTCTTATCTGCAGGTTAAAGAAATGGAACAACTTCTGCAGAAAGTTGGGGAAGAAATATTGCCTGGGGTGAGGCTCTATAACTTGCATGCTGATATTTGAATGGGGCGAGTCAAGTGGTAAATTTTCTTGGGTTCAAGTGCTAGTGGATACATTAGATAGGTTTGAGTCTGCCAGTAACCTTATGGTCTTACGTTTCAAGAGTGTGAGGGACTTTGTAGGGGTGGGGGTTGGAGCTTAGTTGTTGTGGACTTATTGGCTGCTGAAAGAGCTTAGATGCAACTAAACTTTGATTAAGAGTGTGAATGTTGATTGAGTAATCATAAGACCGTTCATTGTGTCTTGGAAACAAAAAATGCATGTTATTTGCAAAACAATTTTCCTTTTTATGAGGGAAATTTATTAAAAAATGTGAGTAGGAATTGTTGGTTGACATCAGACACATTATGTTGAAGAATCAAAGTGTTGGACTGATAATGGCATGCTTGAAGTTTGTAAATTTTCAGATTTGTGTGCTATGTTTCCCGGTACAGACAAAGTTATCTTATTTACAACCATATCTCGCCACTTGTTGATGAGAGATGAAATGATTTTTGTAATTTCTTCAGTAGATCTAAGCTCCATATGGCCACAACTTTGACTTTTGTGTAATTATAATTGGTTCCTGCCTTTATGTCCTTCTTGAAGGTGGTAATCATATGTGGAGGATCTTATAGACGCGGAAAACCATCATGTGGGGATTTGGATGTGGTAATTACACACCCTGATGGGAAAAGGTGAAAATCCCCTTTTCTCCTTTACTGTTTCTTCTTTTTTCTTTGCAAATTCTGCATGTTCGGCGTCTATCAAGGTTCTCTATTCTGCACTATTTATATTTGAATAGTCTTTGTAATGGTAAGTAGAATTTTAGGTCCTTTAATGAGTTGAAGCTTCATAGCTATACTACAACTGTGATCATCAATCAATACTACTTAGGCTTAGCTAGAAAACACATTCTGAGGTACGACAGCAATCTCCCATTTTGAATATAATGCTGAATCTTATGTCAGCACATTAAATAATTAGGCGAGTGGTTTGATTCTCTGGGTGTGGCTTTTTTTTTTTCTCGTTTTTGACTGAAATATGGTATTAACTTTTTATGAATTTTGCTTGGTACTCCCAGTCATAAAGGTTTTCTTTCAAGATTCGTGAAGCATTTGAAGGATATGAAGTTCTTAAGAGAGGAATTGGTTTTTAGTGTTCACAGTGAGCAGGTATCTATTCTCTGATGGATTCTCTGACATATGTAATTTATTCTTCGGCTTTTCACTTTAACACTTTTTAATGATGACAGGGCACTGATTCAGGTGTTGACACATACTTTGGTCTTTGTACATATCCTGGGCTAGAATTGCGACACCGCATAGATTTCAAGGTACACTTACGTTCTTTTACTATTATTGTTCTTTCCAACTAATAGCATCTTGGTTTGATTGTCCAAGTTGTTTTGTGAACTTGATTAGTGTAATCATCTTCATTCTGATTGTGCAAAAAATTAACTTGGTTATCTGTGTAAATTCCACATATTAGGTGTATCCAAGGGATATATATGCATTTGGTTTAATAGCATGGACTGGGAATGATGTGTTGAACAGGAGGTAAGTTCAACTTTTCAATATCAATAAGGTGTCTTTCTTGGCTTTTATGCAGTCCTCATTAAGCAAGTCTCTTGGTTTGTTTATTTACATTTCATGTCTGTTTAATTGGAGTGGATTTTTCCTAAACTTTATTTTCATTACTAGTTCTTCCTAATTCCAGATCCATTTATGCAATTGAGAAAATATTTTACTTCAAGATTCTGCAAAATGAGTTCTACACTTCTCATTTCATGTCTTTGGCTGATGAGATTTCTACACTTCTCCTAGGGTTGAGTCAATAATTAAAAAAACTCGAATGCAGGTTGAGACTGTTAGCAGAATCCAAAGGATTCCGGCTTGATGATACTGGGTTATTTCCAGCTACTCAGGCTTCAAGTGGCAAACGGGTAATGAATTTGCTTTCACCATCTTCTTTGAGCTTGATAACTATCTTCAGATTGGCTTAGAAGTGTTGATTCTTTGACAGGGTGCAAGAGCCACCGTAAGCCTGAAATTCGACACTGAAAAGGAGGTGTTTGACTTCCTGGGGTTTCCTTGGCTTGAACCTCATGAAAGGAACATGTGAGATGTACATTGTGTGACCATGCTGTACAGAAGAACATATCTAGTAGCCAACAACTCTACCTTTGCATTTTGTGGGGCAGAAGTTTGAAGTGGTTCATTTTGGTGGTTTTTGTCGTTGAAAGATATCCCAAGATTGGCTTCTAGCTCTTCTTTTAACTTCAAATTATGTATCCTTTGTAGCGTACAGTTTAGTTTAGTCTAGTGTATGTACATAACTTCTGAATCAACAATGAGTGTTCCTAGTTTTTGTTTATGAATACAGACTGAAATCCCAATCAAATTACAAATTGAACTCTTAATAATCCAATCGCATCAAAAAATGGATTTTTCTCAGTAGTTTTATATCTTACAGAAGCTGAAATGACCTAACCAGATTTTAGCATTGATGCATATGCCTTTCAACGGGGCATATGCCTTGAAATGCTTTAGCCATTTTCCATGGCTATAGATCAATGGAAATCAAATCAATAGGTATTAATAAGAGGAGAAAGTAATGGAAGACAATCTTGAATTTTTTTAAATTGTTATTATTGTTTTTTTTCCGAAAGTTAAAAATTTGTAAATTATTAAACATTTGATGATAAATTCCATTGATGCCAAAAAAAAAAAAAACAATTCCATATAAATTATTTATCGAAAAGAAAAATATAAAATCGAAAATCAAATATTAACTCGTGCTAAAGCCCGGCCAAAACCCCATTATTTTGCTCTCGTCCTCTCTCTTTTGGCACCTCGACTGAATCCGGACAAGAGATTTTCTTACAAAGAAGCACGACCGTCGACCATGAAATTGAAATTTTGGACCGAAAAATTAAGAGGGTGCAAGCTCCCATTGAATGCGAGGCAATCACCGTGGCTTCTGTCCCAACAATCGTACTATTCAAATTCGAGGTCTTCTTTTGATTTCGGAGAAACTGAAATGGAAAGTAACAACGCTAACATCCCCACTTCAGGAATCAGCAGGCCACTCTCCGAAATCCTCAAAGAACTCAATAAGAAAGTTCCTGATTCCCTCATTCGGCAACGCCTTGAGGACGGCTTCTCTATCAAATACGTTCCCTGGTAGTTTCTGCCTTCTATTACTCTTTTCCTTTTTTAACTATTTTAATCGAAATGGTTTTTGCTCTTCTTTCTGCCTCTTTTTGACGCCAGAGAAGCTCTTCTCAAGTAGTATTTTTACCTTCTTTAGTGATATATGAGGTTTTGATACTAGTTTATGGTCGTCCAATATCGCTTCCAATTCCTTGCAGGCATATAGTGAACAGGGTAATGAATTTACATGCTCCAGGTGATAGTGATCATTATCCAAATGCTTTCATTTTGATAGTCACTTTGAGTTTTTTAGTTCAATCCTTTATTGTGCTTTCAAAATGTTACATCTACTGCAGAATGGTCTGGTGAGGTTCGAAACATAACTTATTCAGCCGATGGCAAGTCTGTATCTGTGGTTTATCGTGTGACATTATATGGGACTGATGCCGAGGTACCTTCTCACTCTATGATTCTTTGTATTCATATAGTGCCGTCATTTGCCTAGACCTAGAGCTATAGGTCGTTCTGTCCAAGTTCTGTACATGTGATCGGGAGCACTCGGGCTTGGCTTATGAGCAAAGCTTTGGCATAATCTCACAATTAGGTTCGTGATTAATTGGATTAATGACTGGATAGATATATGTACTGGCATTTTGTGGCCCTTAATGGTGAGGTATTAGGGTTTAAAAGAACACCATTGACATTTTGACTGATTCCATAAGTTGTTGATAGAGCATAAAATTATTGTAATAAATATTTGCTCCTTGGAAGGTTGGGTACTTTTGCTTCTTGGGGATAAAGCATAGAAATAGAATCATTCTACTAAAATCCTTCTATGCAGCAACAACTCTTTTTACTAGAATCTCTTTCAGTTTCTTATGTGAGAAATGCCCACATGGCATTGGAACTTTGATTTCCTCTGTATGGAAAATACGAAATATTTTGTTGTCCATCCAATCCCCATTCATAAGGCACCTGGCCTTTGCTATCTTGGTTAGCTATAGATGCCTGTTCTGTTATTTACATGAGAATATCCACAAAATTAAGCTTATATGAACCAATATATTTAGATAGCAAAGCAGATTTCCGAAGGGAGACTAAGACATGATATCTGAGCTAACTGGTTGGAAATATCTGTTTTAGGCATAATGGTTGCTGTCATTTTAAGTATGAAGAAAATTTGTTATTAGCTACTGTATCTGTATTCTGTCATGTCGAGGATTTCTCATTGTAGGCTTTTCGGAAAACTCAAAATACATGCAATACCTTCATAACTAGAGATGCAAAAAATGTAACCTCCTTTGGAGTTTTTGATATAACCTTTCTCTTTAGAAAATATATATGAGCCAAAATATTAATATCAACAACTAATCTATAATTGGCGCCTGTATGGTTTATGCTGATTGCATTTTACCTTTAGATTATTATTGTTAATTGATAGAACAAAACTGAATATGCCAAATTATTTCTCTTAGCTCGATTCCAATCTCAAGATCATAGTTTTTCCCCATAATCTCTAACTAGACTTGGTGGTAGGGAAAGAACTTATCTATCTATCTGAATTGAAAATAGATTTTACATTACTTGAAATTTGGATAAGTTTGTATGGATTTTGAAATAGCATAGTTTGAGGATAGATGACAGCAATAAGCAGTTGAAATTGTTAAGCACTTGAAGGATTGTTCAGTGTCTTTTGATTTCTACAAATTGAAACTAAGTTCATTGTGTTATATTGCTGTGCTGAGATGATATGTATGGGGAGATGCTTTTAAATACTATTAGAGCCTTCAACACAATTATTTTTTAAAGAATTTTCTGGAAGATGTATGTAGGTCATTATACGAAATACCAAAACTAGAGCACAGAACTTATATATCATGCGATATTTAGGCCGCTAGATGGATAATACATTTATAAAATTCTGTATTCATTTGGCAACATATAGATCTTGAAATATTTTTTTTAGGGAAAATAGTGTTTGAAATTCTTCATTTCATCAAATGAAATAGTGAAAAGTTGTGAGATGTTATCTCTTATGCATATTTAATTTATTCAAATTACTATTTTTAGAGTTGTTAGTTACTGGAAATGATGCATATTTATGTAGAATCTATACTTAGATGAGGTTTGTCATGCTGCATATTTATGTAGAATCCACTAAATATGTGGAAGATTTTAGGGTAAACTTCACTTATGGCCTTAGAACTTGCCAGTAACGCACACACTGATCCTTGGTTTTTGATTTTGCTGTCAAACATTATTGACCTTTGAGGTGATGTCACAAAAATTTCTTTATGTGGATTTTGGTGAAGACTTCACCTTCACCAGAATGATTATATGGACTTATTTGACCTCAATGGTTAAATTAAATGAGTTCACATCAACATTTTGGTTAGGTTTTTACAAGAATCTAACAAAAAGAACCTGTCTGTTGCATTATCTAAAGGTTTACAATTTTTAAGTGCACAATTGAAATCCAAGTGCAGAATGGACTTTGTTGCTTGCCAAGATGACTGATTTTCTTTAGAAGATAATGACTGAAGAAACTGTATCTATTTGACCTATCTCTCAATATATTTCATTGGCTAATTACTTTGGCGTGCTCAAAATTGATTCCACTAGATACATAGGGAATCAACTGGGACAGCTTCGACAGATGATGTTGGTTACGGAGATCCTGTGCAAAAGGCGGAAGCAATGGCATTTCGCCGAGCTTGTGCACGTTTTGGACTTGGACTTCATCTTTATCATGAAGATATGTCGTAACCGAAGCAAAAAATTGAGGTTTTTCCTTGGAGATTGCTTTTGTTTTTTATTGGGATCATGTTAAGGCATGTTGAAGTGTTATAACGTTATTCAGTTTCCCACCAAGCCTTGGTAAATGCTCTATATGTGGAAGAACATTATTGTGATTTGTTATTAACCAAGGTCTTTTTTTCTGTTTGTTGAGAATTACAAATTGCATAGTTATTTATTAAGGAATTTGTAATCGCATCACAAAATGGATTTTCTCGGCAGTTTTATATCTTACAACCTGAAATATTATATAACCTGTGGGACGACCCTAAGAAGAATTTACCATTGGTGCATATGGCTAGAAACTCTTTAACCATTTTCCATGGATATAGATCAAATTAAAACCAAATCGACAGGTATTGATGAAAAGAAAAAAGAAAATCTAAATGCTCCAATTCAAGAAGGGAAGAAGATCATTGTTTTAATTTTTTTATTAGCAATTTCTTCTTTATTAAGGATAAAGCAAAGCAAATAAGAGGAGAAAGAAAAATACAAAGAAATAAATCTAGAGTGCCATGTGTAATTCTCTATTGAAAAAAACATTCTATGTTAGATTTTTGAAATTTGTCAATTTATTTCAAGATTCAACATAATCTTATAAGAAATTCCTTTTTTTTTATAATATAAAATTTGTAAATTATAAAACAGTAATGATAAATTTCAGAAAATTACCTATAATTCATTCAAATGGTTGAGAAGAGTTGGAATTTCACCATTTCCGCCAAAAATGTAGAAAAATAATAAATTCCATTTAAAAAAGAAAAAATCCATATAATATAAACTGTTTATCGAAAAGAAAAATATAAAGTCAAAAATCAAATATTAACCAACTCCTGCTAAAGCCCAGCCAAAACCCCTCGAGGCAAAGGGAAAAAGATAAAGGAAATATACAGAGAAACCGAGAGACATGGCTTCATGGACCCAAGCTCTTACTTCTCTATCATTTGACTCACTTTCTCTTTTCTCTTCTTCAACTTCTCCTCCTTTTCATTCATTTCTCTGCCCTTTTTCTTCTTCTTCATCTTCTTCTCAAGTTGCAGGTTCAAGTCTCTCTACGCCACCCGGCTTCACTAGTTTTAGACTTACTCACTCTTATTTATATCCTTCAATCACCAATAACATCATTTGCAGAGCAGCAGAATACAAATTTCCTGACCCCATTCCCGAATTTGCTGATGCGGCAAGTCTTTCTCTTTGAATTTGGTGTGATTTTCACATTCTTTCTTGGCTTTGGTTAATAACTCAGTTGTTTGGTTCCCGTTGTTCAGGAGACGGAGAAATTTAAGACCCATCTTCATAAGAAGCTCCTAAAGAAAGACGTTTGTGGAGACTCAACTGAAGAGGTTGTCGGAATTTGTACTCAGGTTCTTTCTCTCGCCTTTTATGGGCTTCATATCTTATCAAGAGTTTTTATTTTTTATTTTTTGTTCTTAGATTGTCTAGTTGGCTTTCTATAGTCATTTAGCTTATTAAACCCTATATCTGGTTCTTTTAGTATAAGGAAATACGCTTGGTGAATTTTGCTATCTTGTTTGAAAATTGAGATGGATGGCATTTATGCCTTGTTGAAATGATATGGTAGTTTTTGAAATATACAAGTGAATTTCGACGCCAATAATGTCAGGTACACTCTCAGCAAAAGCCTACAATTATTATTTGTTTTTGACAAATTGATGGGTGTGTAAAAGGGACCAAGTAGCCAACTTTGTTGCTTAGGCATCCTCTTAATCTTGAAATACATTGGCTTGCCTACGAGGATAATCTCAAGAATCACTCTTAACATACTTGTTTTTCTTTTCTGTTTGTCATATATCTAGCACATTACTCAGAACTGATTTGATTGGAAAAACTTGAACGTCCTCTAAGTAAATGTTTTACTATTCTATCACAAGTTTTACAATCATGGATGAGAACAATTGATTCAGAGGAGAAAAAGCTGTATGGTAGGTTTCATTTTTCATAATTTAGAAATAAATTAATACACTTGTTTTGGTTACTATATGACTTGAAACAATGAAAAAGGTTGCAAAAGCAATAGAAATCCATAAAAGTGGTTCTCTAGTTCTTAATTTCTGACAACAATAAAATGAAACAAAAGATAAGAGACAAATTTGATACTAAACACACCTAGTGTAACCTTGGTCATTTATATTTGGAAATTATATGATCAAGGATGTTTACACTTGGGAGGGAATGCGTTCAAGTGAGTAGGTGTCCCATAACATTTCGAAAACCGAGAGAACTCTGTTGTACTTAGAAACAATAGGAAAATTGCAAATGGGTGCTTGCTGGAGTCAGCCAGTTATGTCAAATGCAACTTTGAACAACTATTTATAACTAATGTAATCAAGTCTGCTTAGATGTTGTTTTTACTGGCTACGCTTGATGTGGAAGTTTACAGGTATATTCAGACCCCGTATAATGTTGCCTCTTATTTTTCTCAACAGATATTCAATACTTTCTTGCACTCGGAGTATGGTGGTCCTGGAACACTCTTAGTCATTCCTTTCATTGACATGGCTGATACTATAAATGAGCGAGGTTTGCCTGGAGGACCACAAGCTGCACGAGTGGCAGTGAAATGGGCTCAAGATCATGTGGACAAGGATTGGAAAGAATGGACTGGAGACAACAGTAATTGACAGAATGACTCCTAATTCTACATTTATGAGGAGGTTCTGTTCAACTGTTGTAATGTTGTTGAAAAAGCTCATTGACCAGTTTTTGTTCTACGTATGCAGAAAGTGAAAAATCATTAATTATTTATTATGATGACGAAGGGAAAGTAAGCTTGGGAATGAGTGATGATTGATAATTGATAATTGTGAAGGCACTATATGTATCTGTACTGTATCATTAGATTGCATAATGTCATCCCATGTGGTAGGCCTTTGATTGGAATTAGAAGCAGGTAGGTTAAACGGTTCAATTTTGACAATGGAATGTTGTGCAAATACCAGTTTTTCTTCCCCTGCATCTCGGTCTTCATTCCACTACATCCCATTGCTTTGCTTGCAGTTATGTAACCAGCATCTCCAACTGAGGCTCATTGTCCGAGTTGTTTGATATGGGATTATTACCATTGCAAAATATGTGACTCTCATTTCAAATTCACTATCACTATCACTATTCATGTATGTGAGAATTGGAAACAAATAACTATTTGCTGTGCAAATAAAAATTTTCCTCCTATGCTCTTGAAGCCATTAAAATTCTATGGAATGGTGCTTTCTGCGTATCTTTGGTGCCAAAATGTAGCTTCTGATTAAAATTTATAGCAATACTATTTTATGGTTTTTATTTATTTATTTATTTTAAAGCTGGTTGTAATGTAGTTTTGCATCAAGTCGAATGGACAAAAAGGGTTTTATATTCATAAGTTAAGATTTGTTTTTATGGAACATCATAACATTTCATAGAGAACGCTCAATGTTTCCAAACCAATGATCATATTATATTAAGACTTAACATACTTATTATCTAAGATGTATGAAGTAAAATGCGGGATCATCATCGATGGGCCCAGACGACAGAAATCCATCATAACTGATGTGATATAGTCAAGCCAGATCAGAAGGCTTGAGGCTTTACACTTTAATTTTGAAGAATCCCACATCGCTAAAAGTAGCAAGACAGCGCGTGAGATCCTCTATATAGCAACTCTCCAACGAATTGTTAATCACGCAGCCACGCAGTGAGCACAGAGCGAACTATTCTTTCGCCTTTTACTAAAGAATACCGTGTGCTCGCTGCAGATAGTGGCATACGCCAATTTTTGGAGAGTTATCCCTATGAGGGGTAACTCCAACAATTCAAGTCTGAACTTTTTGTATTTTGGGGGAGGTCAAAATGCTCGTTTGCATTTGTCAATTTGTATTCACATGTACCCTGTTCTTGTGAACAACTGGTCGCCTGCATGCAATAAAAATTTTTCATTTACCTGGGGAAAAAATCCGATGCTTAAAATTTCCTTCCATAGTGCATGATAATATCTTAAATTTCCAATAAAGGTATTACCGACATAAAATCTTTAAGTAAAATGTAGCTCAACTGAAATTTACAGATTTGATCAATTCCCATCTATAATTTCATCCCTGTCTATGAATCTCTCAAGCAACTCTCTGTCTTTCAAAACCAAACAATTGTCTGCCTTTCCAAACCAATCATAGCGTCTTTTGGCAACATAGTCGTAGACAGCATCCCTGAGGGGGGTCGGAACTATCAAGAGTGTGCTTAAAGCTGAGTGGGGCAGTGGCAGATATGAAAGTACTCTGAGTGCAGCTGCATGGCCACATAAATTAAACTAGTTAAGAATGAAAATTTATGTTCAAGGTACAATGGAATAGATTGCAGATAAGAAAAATAAATGGAAAGCTCATCCCTGATTAAAGTATTCAGAAGAATTCACTAGGTTATGAAATCCATACAGAACTTACAATCAAGTATTAAAGTATCTGATCAACACATATGTTCTGTAATTAGAACTTTCAAAAGTCTCTATGGTGATAGATTTAATATGTTTCAAGCAAACAAAGTATATGATCAAAACACCTTCAAAAAACAATCTCATGCAGGGTAAACCCTCTTTCACCAAAAACTTAAGATTCATAGCTATCACATATCAAGACAAGGTAAATCCAGATATTAAATCTCTGTCAAGCCCATTCCCCTCGCAGTCTTTATCTTTTGCTGTTTTTAGAAAGTTGCCTTTCATTTGGATGTTGATGCTCCAAAGTCTTAGACGAGGGAAAAGCATGTATAATTTGGGTATCTGTTGTCTTATGTTTCTTATAATGAACAACTATCAAATAAGCAGATAAATTGGTGAAACGTCTAGAGCACAGAAGGTAATAGCCAGCCAATAGTTTACCAGTAGAAGCCAGCCAATAGTTTCAACTAACAAATTGGGAGAATAATAGCCTATGAGTGAATGCTACATGTATGAAATTCACCGATTTAAGAGGACAATCTCTTGATTTCTCTGCAGGAGAGATTACTTTGTTAAACTGAAAATGTTCCAAACAACAAACCGATGAATGGATCAGAATATTAAACATTGACATCATATCATTTATGTAACTACCTAAAGGCAAATCCTCACTTTTAGTGGTACTGTTATTGCTCATTGTTCTGAGAATAACGCTGAACAATTATTTCCACACAGAAGCTCGTTAAAAAGATGCAGAACAATAGTTACAGTGCATATGATTGAAAACTATAAAGATAAGATATGATGAACTTATCTTTGTACTCCCTCCGTTCTTTATTATCTGTCACTTTTGAGTAAAATCCAAATTCTATTTATCAGTCACTTTTAGATTTCCAATGCAATTTAATTTTCTATTTCCAATTTAATTTCTATTTTCAATAAAAATTGACCAATTACATTCATTTTTTTACATTAAATTACTCAATATGTATTGAATCACTCAATTTTTTTATAAATTCAAAACTAATTAATATTTCTTAATTTTAGTGAAAATAGCAAAAATGACAATTAAAAAAAAATGGAGGGAGTACTAAACAAAACTTATAAAGTCAATGAACTAACCGGTGGATGCCTGGTGGTATAAATCTGGGCCTTCAATGAAGAGAAAGCGACGGAAAACATCCTCTCGATCAAGACCGCACAATCTCAAGTAAGGCTCAGCAGCTTTGGATTGGAGGCAACAGAACTTAATTTTCCTATATTTATCTTTTTCAATCACCCACTTCACACCTGTAAAATTTAAAGAGATGAGGACGTGAAGAGACTGGAATAGCACCATTGCATAGCAAGATAGATTGCACTTCGACATATTAGATAACAACAAAAAGCAATGACGATACAGGCACGAGAATAATTACAATAGAAAGTATTACAATAAAGCCATAAATAAGTTGGAGAACAAGAAAAAGCACTGCTTTTCCGTTTTAAATAATTGCAGTCTGCCGAATCCATGAAAAGATGACGAAGATTTTAAACTTCCACGGAATAAAGAGAAGAATGCGTTTCTACTATTAAAATTGCTGAAAATCGATACGAAAAGATTAACCACAAAAAAAACAGCAACACTCATTTTCGCATGTTATTCAAGAAACCAGATAATGAAACCATGAAAACTAGAAAAGAGCGAGTAATTACCGCGGTGGCAGAGATGGCAGACGCCATCGTAGACGACGACACGTGGCTGAAGAAGACTAGGTTCTGCAATTGGCTTAACGGTGGAGGAAACAGATGTATCTGGGTATAGCAGATCTTCTTCACCAGCGAAGTCGGCGGCTTCAGCAGCAGTATCTGAAACGACATCGTTTGTTGGTGAAGATGGGAATGAAGAGGAGACTATTGAAGAAAACAAACGAAACTTCAACAAGGAGAAGAGGGGAGAAGAAGAAGATTTTGCAGTCAAAGTTGGAATCTTTGTCAGCAACATTTTGTTTTTATACGTTAACTCGATCGAAAAATGGAGCTTTCAGGCCATCGTCCCGACTCCACACCTCACTCTTGAGAATAGCTCCAAAAGGAAAGGAAAGCAAATACCTTTCTTGGCTGCCAAGTCCGAGTCGGTTAATCAGAGGACCCACCAACAGTGAAGATCTTTTTATTTGCATTTGTATGGCCGTTGGAAAATGCAATATTAATATTAGTAAGCATTTTTAGAGCCTAAATTGAGCAGCCTGGGGAGCGGCCATAATCATGTTGGCTTATCTTTAAGCCACGGTTTTGTTTAGCTTTGGTTGTTTCTGGATGCTTAAGTGTGATCATGCTAAAACCAATGTAAAAATAATCTATTTGCGTTCAACTTATCCATTTACAGAGTACATTATCAAGGACTAGTCTCCCATCAATAACATAATTAGGAAAGAATAAAAAAAAAAAAGTTGTGGCAGGTTTATTACAAATTGTGAATACATCAAGAAAAAGGTATAACAGAACAGTTTATCTTTGCGCTTTGCTTGAAAGCGTGTTGCAGTTGACAGGTTTCAAGCATGAGGCATGAGCATATTTAGAAAGAACAGGAAGTGTAAAGCTATGCTGCAACCCTGCGAATAACGCCTTTCATGTTTTGAATTGAATCCTTTTCCAAAAAAAATTCTCCAATTCAATATGGAAAAACACCATCCCTCTCCATCATTGTTTAGTACTATGCACATTCTTCTTGAACTTCCCCATCTGCAGCAGAAAGAAATCCCATGGTTTACTGAATGATTCGATATTAGATAACCTTTAAATTATGAAGCTTGATGAAACCGGCAATCTCACCAGCAAGCCCGACGGCTAAGTTTGCTTGAGCGTCAGCCTCAGAGTTATATTCCTGAAACACATACAGACTAGGTCTGGATTACAGAAAGAACCAACAACGTGAAATAAGCTTAATTCTTTTACGCTCACTCTCATTTACACTCAATTCTTTTAGGTCTCCAAACTCTTAACACATAAAAGCTTCTATTCCTACTTTTACATCCCACCAAAACCTCAATGTTTCTTGGACTCAGATGTCAGATATCCCATTAAATGACTTTGATTATTTAACTAAATTATGACAATGGGATAAGGATGGCTCAAAATGGATATATACCATATCCAAAAACTAAAAGAATGGAGGTCAGGTAGGTTACAGCAAATGAAGCTGCATCCCCGGATAAGGAGATCTAGTTTAATCAAGCTTTCTGGCTCCTGAAATGTGGCTTGCAAAATTATGATTGTATATTTGCAGTTTAGGTAAGAACTGGCTAGAGTTACATAACCCTAATCTCATTTTGTTCTCCACCAAAAGAAAAAGAGAACCTGAACGGGACTAAACTAAATTTTCCTCAAACAAGCATAAAACTGAGCTCATGATTTTGCAGCTGATGCACATTAATGTGAAAAACCAGCTCAGAATTTACAGGCTCACAGTAGAATATAATTGATATTAACATATGCAAAAGCCTCCTCAATCTTTTTATACAGATGCTGCTGAAGGGTTGAAATGTTCATGGATTAGAGGGTTTCCTTAAAAATTGGGCAACCAGATCACAGGAACCATCAGGAATCTAGCTAATGTTGGTCGTTCCTAAAGGATGCCATTGATATATGTCCTATATAGACAACGAAGGGGCGGCTTTCAGCAAATTATTAGATTAGGAGATGGAAGCATGTTCTTACAAACATAAGATATAGGACATAATCAGAAAATAACCGGATAAAACTTTACATACCCGTAGAACATGGCTGATCTGGAATGAAACAAATCTGTCCTTCAGCTGTTTGACCTGTGCACATAGGCCAGTCATGTTTTCATGCTTGGCCTTCCATAAACCCTCAACCTGTACCATACTTTTCCACATAAGAAGTATCCTCAAACAAACCATGGAAAGAATTAACAGATATATCGGCTGCCTCTTCGTATCAAAAATGTATTTGTTGAACTCAAAACTTTGAAAAGTATTACATATCAACAATCCAAACCCAATTTTCACAAGAGTGAAAATATGTATGCAATATTTTGCACATTCACACATGTTCAGTAACGAGTGAAATTGGAGACCCAGCAACCAGTAAATATATGGTAATCTCACAAAGAAAAAGACAATTAGAACAAGAAAGAAAAACAGAGAAGGGGATGAGGAATTAAAAAGATAAACCCACCTGCAAACAGACAAGTTTGGAGTCACCTTGGACACGAATATTTGTAAAGCCTTTTTTAAGAGCATATTTCAATCCCAAAATCACTGCTCTATATTCAGCCACATTATTTGTTGTTTTGCCCAATCCTTCTCGCAATCTGCAGATCTACATCAATGGAGGATTCAGAAAGATGGAACTAATAATAAAAGATAGGGGGATATAAAAAAGCGCAAAATGCACACCAAACTTCCATCAGGTGCCCTCAACAAAGCTCCTGCCCCAGCTGGTCCGGGATTTCCTCTTGAAGCACCATCAAACTCAAGAATACAGGACTGCTGCAGATAAAGGACCATGTTATTTATATATACTGAGACATATTTAAGAGTGCTTCATCCATTATTTGTAAAACCAACTCAGGTAAAAGAATGCTAGCTACAAAGACAACATCACACTACTGACATCTACTCACACGATCAGAAGCCAGTGCCTGATCCTCAGTTCGATTATCCAACTTGGCATGCTTTCTCAACGGCTTGGTTAAATCAGTTATTGATCCATCCTTATCCTGCAATTCAATAAACTTGAACCTACTAACAATATATAATACTCTTTTTGTTCCACATCAAATGTCCATTTGAGATTTTGTTGTTTTTTTGGTTCTTTTTTCACTTCAAATATCCATTTTAGAAATAGAGTATTCATTATATATTTTCCATTTTACCCTTATGTTGGCACTAAAAAAGAGACAATTAACAAAGTGAGTCGAAATAATGTTAGTGAATTGATAAAAGGATATTTTGGTAAATTGCAATGAGTATTTTATAAAATTGATGATGATTAATCACTTTAAAATCGACAAACAGGGGGAGTATATTATACATACAAAGATCAAAGCAACATGCATGCTTTGGAAATAAATCTGCAAAAACAACTTATCAACTCCAAGTCCCATGATATGCCATGAAAGTTTCAATTCCTTAAAGCCATTAAAAACTATAGACGTGTCCTCCCACACATATGGAGTGAACAAAAGAGAGGCAAAGAATGATGATGAAAAAAGAAAAAGACAGCCAAAATTGTTGCCTCTGGAAAACAAATACAAAGAAGATTTACTACTCCACAGGTTCACTTCCACTGTCACTTATTTTCCTGGATATGAATTACACGGTCCAAAGAAAGATGAGACTCTAAACTCACCATAGCCTGTGACCCAAGCCATTCATGTGATCTCTTTTTGGTAGGATCCACCACACCCATTTCTCCTTTGGAAAAAGTAGGTTCCTGCAACGACATAATAATTTAAATTTACAGGTTAATCATCTGAAAATTCTTTCAAGCACCATGGATTGACAAACAGCATGAAAGATATTTCATGGAGAGGTAATCTTACTTGGCTACCATAAAAATTAATTTTGCACACACCAATTAGCTAGTTTTTATGTCTTTATGAATTTGACATGCTGTTATTATGTAATGGAAATTCATATATATCAGTCCAAGGTAATACTCCTTAACTTAAAATACTAGGGTCATTTATGTTATTAAGTTCACATCAAACAGCTAGAGATAATGGTTTTCTGACATAGCATGAATAAGAGTGGGTAGCTCACAGCAAGAATTGATTTGTCAATCATGTCTGCACATGTATCACGCCATAACTTACTTTAATGGGGCAAGGAACAAGTGTGCCAAAAAGGTCTTCTTTCAAATCTCTAGCTCTGATAGTGTAAAAAGCATTTTGGAGTCCACGTGACCTGAGATACTCTTCCGTGTCCTTAGGTAAAGAGTACCCTTTATAAACACTGACAGGAGGGTCACATATCTAGCAAGATAAAAATTGAAACATCTTTAATTCCAAAGAAAAGTAACACCAACTGAGTTAGCATTAAACCTCTAGATCTGTACAACGGCCTTAAATGAAACTACATGAAAGCAGCATGCCACATTGAGAACCCAAATGTTTAGAACAGGCATCACACTGTAACATTAGCAACTTTAAACAAGGAAAACATAACTGGTGAAAATACTTATCATTTTAAGGTTATGGCCAAAACAAAGATAGCAAAGATCCAATGAAATGCATGATATCAAAGATTGGAAATGAAAATAGTAAATGAACTATTAATCTTCATATGTTACACAATAAGAAAAGAAACTATAGAAATTTATTAGAAATGAGTAACTCATATTATTATTTCCTACAAGAATGCTTTGCAATTGAAAAAGAAAAATATGCATGTGGCGAAGCATCAAAATAGTGATAACTGATTAAATCAAGAATGCACATATATCTGATATCATGCAGTATAAAATGGGTACGAGTAACATAAACAACCATAAACAAGATTTCAACTAGTGGCCTGAGATCATACTGCATTCCTAGGGTAAAATTTCTGCTTGCGAGCTCATTAAACAACTCAAGTTGTAAAATAATACAGCAAAGCTAGAGATTTTTTTTTAATTTAATAAAAACTAACTATTTTATTATTTCTTGTGGTTAGTTTAGCCAATGCTGCTAAAATTCCTATAATGAGTGTAGAAACACCATAAGGAATATAAGATCAATAAAATCCTTAATTAAAACATAAAATTTGATTAAAGAATTACCGAATTTCCAACTTGATCCTGACAATCAGCAAAACTCCTATAAACACCAACGACATCCCCTTTGCGCACCACAAAGAAAGCATCCTTCTCTTGCTCCATAACTTCTGGCTCAGGATCGGCTTTCCTCTTACGCGGAGCTTTTACAGTTGCTTTTCTGGACGAGAAGCACTGAACACGAAATCTGGGTAACACAAATTCCAAATTAACTGTTTTGATACCAGCACGCTCAGAGCTTCTTTTCCACAAGGGAGTATAACATTGATACGAAGCAGTCCTTGAAGTAATATGGCTAGCTCGTCCAAATATAGCCGCAGTGTACGAAGACACACGCGATAAGCAGCTCATTACAATGTAGTTTTCCCCTGATTTTTGCGGAAATGAAACAATTTATATTAGAACAGCTTAATCTGCGATACAATGATCTGTCTAATCAGTATGTGAAATTTATTTTCCCATAGAACCCAAACAAAGCATAAAAATGTTCAATTTACATATTCAACAGCTGGAAAAGGAAAGAGAAGGGAAATTAAAAGGCCTGTGCAGAATAGCAACATTACCAGGAGACTATTTGATGAAACCCCGTGACGAGAAGCGAGAGACCTCTCCCTTCTCTGTATATTAACGACCGAAAGAGGGAAAATGTGAATGTAGTGCGGCCCGAAACCGAAAAATGTCCGAAAATCTCTGTAGTTCCAGTTTCAATTTTGGGCGGGTTTTGGGTCTCTCTGATCATAAGGGGAATGTCCTCAATGGGCAGTGCAAATTTCTACTAGGACTTGGGCCTACCAAGGTCCATTTCTGATTGAACAATCTTCTTCAAAAATAATTTTTTTATGCTGTCATAATTTAATTAAGGTTGATAACTTGTAATTAAAGGATAAATATTTCTTCTACATATTCTTTAAAAAATATTGGCTAAAGGGCCAAATAGGTCCTTATAGTCCATTAAATTATTTCATGATCTGATTGGTCCGATTCCATCAATCAAAAATCAAAATTTGATTAAATATACACTTAAAAAATGAAAATTGAGCTAAATACGTTCTAATTAAGATAAATTTCTTTACCTCTCCCACCTCATTGTTTATGTCACAATCTATTTATTTTTTATGTTACAATCTCTTTGTTTTAGTTACTACTTCAATTTGCTATAAATTTAGTCGTTTAGTATTTTGTGACAGAGTTTAGCTCATTTAAATCTAATTTTGACATATGGGACAGAGTTATATTATTAGTTTAACATGCATTGCATTTTTGAATTATCATTTCTTTTTATCTATCAAGCCATTGCGTTTATCGATTTTGGAGTATGGACTAAAATCAATATTTAGGGATCCAATAAAAGTTAGTGAACTCATTAGGGGCAAAAAAGTAATAATTCAAAGATGCATTTTGCCTTGAAGAAAGAGAGAATACAAAATTGAAACTGGAACTGAAACACACTTGAAAATGCTATGGCGTGGGGAGTTGAGATAGAACAGTTGGTGATCAGGACAAGGGATATTATGCATATTACAGGTACAATCTACAAGTTATGCTCATAATGGCCTATACATTTCATAATTGGCATCCCATTGTGATATATGTGTCATTCTAATGTCTCAAATAATTGAAATATGCTTCTTATGCATTAGCTCTTTTTCCCTGAAACAAGAGCAGATTGTGATCCATACTTGGTAAGCACATCAGTCAGAACAGACTTCTCCTTTATCTTTAATCTGCATGGAAATTTTGACAATAAATAAACATGTATTTCTTCAGAAAAGGGTAAAAAAAGAAAGTAAAAGCTGTTGCTTAATTTAGGAAATCACCTCTTTGCAGAACCTGGAATTTCCAACTTGGGAACCTTCTCTTCTTTCACTTTTGCAATATTCTTTTTCTTAGCAGTCAATTTCTTATCTCGTTTCTTCAAGGAAGAAGAGCTAACTGTAGGTTTCATCACTGGTTCCATGCTTTCACCATCCGAATCTGATTTGCTGAAAGATTCTACACTGTCTGTGACATCTTGCAATTTTGTTGTTATAAGTTCATCCGTGTCTTCTTCCGAGGAAGAATCATTCATAACAAACGACACAGTTACATCTTCTTCTGGAGAAGGAACGGTTAAGTTTGAAACAGAGTTGCTGCTCGCCAATTCATCATCAGAACCAGCTTGTGAATTTGTCATCGTGCATTTTATCTGCTTCTGAATCCTCCCAAATGTTATATTTTGTCCAGAAAATTGTTGGACAAACCTGCCATGAAATAGATACATTTAAAAGAAAATGTATCAAGAGAACTTTAGCTCTCTATATAAAATTAACCATGGCAATTTTGATTAGAATTCCCTCAATGCAACATGTCCATCCTGATAAGAGGCTCATAAACAACTTATATAATTGACATGATAAGAGACTTGCAAAATCTTTTCTGTTTACATTATTGAACAAAGAACTTGAATTTGATAAATGCATTGCTAAATGCTAATTTGGAACTGATTTGAAAAAGAAAACTAAAAAAAATCGAGCCTGACAACACCAAAGTTTGTTCTATTCAAGTTCAAAAGCTGCTCATTTAAATTTGGTCATATGCTAATTAACAAGCTTGGTTAAGAGCTTGACAATGACTTGATTGGGCCGTTACTAATGTTAGAATCACCTACCTGGAGTCTCTATTTCCTAAGGTTGCAAATAAAATAAACCAAAGAACTTGGCAAATGCTCCTTTATGGCTTTCAGTGAAACTTTCAAGAACATTTAATAAATGAACCAGGTCCAAATATGTCTAGGACCTGGCTGCCCTTGTTTACATACCTGGATTATGAAAAAAGGTTGATAACTGTTCCATCAGGATATCTTATTCACTTATTAATTTTGTTCTATGCAACATAGTATTGAAATGTACCTCATTAATGTTTTTCAAATCATCAACAGTAGCAAAAGAAATCTCAATCTCAATAAGGCTATCACGTCGTGTTACAAAAAATGTTAAGCTCCTGTTTTGATATTTCAGCAGTATAGAAAAATGGTTAAAAAGGTAAGCATACCTACCAACATCCTCCTCAGATTTGAAATCAACAAAAGCAAATCCCTTGCAAACAGGGTCCTTTGTCTTTTTATTCCCTGAAACTGCTGGGATGATATTAATAATACCAGGAACTTCTTTAAAAGCTGATTTCAGATCCCTGTCTATGTTCTTTTTCTTGGGAAGGTTTACAACACGCACACGAATGCCAATAGGTACAGCTGCAGGTACTGCATGAATTCAATATAGTGGTGTAGAGTCATATTCAAGTCAACAAGGATAAGACATATCAGAGACTTGAAAAATTATAACAGATAAACAACCATGGGATATATTATAAACAACCATGGGACATAAAATGGAAACCTTTTATCTGCTTCTTCATGCACAAGAGAGGATGAAAATTGAATTCAATTTGAATGACAAACAAAATACCGTGGCCATTGGAATCTGCTCATATCAGATTTATGAGAAATATGCTTGAGGTGATCATAGGTTTCACCAGATGTATGTAGCCATTTGGTTCATGGATATGGTTTTTATCAGTCAAAAACAGAAGTAGGTGGCCAAATGCATGTATAGAAAATTCAGAAAACAAATTATGGGTGAAAATTCTGATGAGGGAATCTGTCCCAGCGGCCTAAGTGGATTATTGAGCAAGCATCTGTAGGGAGCCAGTTCAAAGATCATCTCCCTCCAAACTATGATTCTGAAGAACTACCTTTGTTGCAATTCTGTTCCATTTGGATCGTCAAAATAGACAAATTTTTGCATCTTTCTGTGCCACTCAAAATTTAACATCCTCTCTTCACTCATTATATAGCACATCTATTGCAGTGAATTTGCTTGAATGGTTACATCCACACATTAATCTTCATCTGATCCTTTGAAAGCAAATAATCTTTTAAGCAAATCCTTCTTTACATTTCTAGGGTACCAATGCTCTAACCTTCACATCTGTCCATTAGTTCACGAATGTATCTATTATGCCAACTGCTAAGTCTTTGCACTCGTACTGTGTCAACAAAAATTCCTACAAGATTGATACCTTCTTCCTCGGGCAAATGCTTACTAAGGCTAATGCCCATTATGTCAGCCCCCAAAAATATTCTTCTAAACTTAAATCTCAATAGATTATTAAGGCTATTGGCCCAAAATTATAGATGCAGGCAGAAAGGGAATAGGCTGTCTTTCACTTATTATCTAAAATTATTTCTTAAGATGTTCATGAACTTTAACGGTGTGTACCGAAACAGGAAATCCATAAAATACTTTCGCTGCTTACTTTGAGCCTATGCATCCAACCCTTACACAAGGAAATTGACTAAGCAACTGCAACCTCTGGAAAAATGTTAACAACCTGCTACTGGATGCTAAGCCCGCTCAAATTTTTAGTACGAAATATAAGCTTTGGTAGCAGAATGCTCCCAACAGCGCACGCACGCTAAAAGAAAAGAATACAAAATCCAAAATATGAAAATAAGCAGAAACCATCACTACATAGCAAATAATCAAAGCTTTGCACATAAAGAAACTGGTACTCAACAGCAACGAATAGGCAAAACAAGCCTTCAAGATGTAATATGTTGTTGCACATTATAATGCTATAAAAACAACTGTATATGCTTAAATGCAATCCACACAAAATGAAACTTGAAGTAAGAGGAGCAAAGCACATACATTTCTTCCTTTGATCATCTTTATTGGTTGCAGGCTCTACAGGATTATTTTTAAGATTATTGAGATTAGCAGCCTGAGCCTTTCTACTCTGTTCAATTTCCTCGAGCAGCTTGTCTTCAATAGAAGTATCATAAACCTTCCCTTCACCAAACCCGCCAGGCTTATTCTCTAGCCACTGTTTCATCTTCCCGAATGGTAAGAACATTCCCTCATCTTCAATATCCTCATCCTCCTCATCCATATAATCAAATTCATCAAATGCATCATCCATCTCATCTTCCTCATCCAGCTCACTCATTTCCTTGAGAGCAGTGTCGGCCTTTCTAAGCTTCTTCAGTGCATATATACAGAAAAGGTCACATCTTTTCTCTAAAAGAGAAGGAAAACTGAAATGGGTACGTTGAAATTGGTGTGGAGAAGAGAAGCAAGAGCTGGTTTTGAAGCGGAGATTGAAGTGTGACACAATTGAAGATGATTTGGGGACATAGGAGAAATGTTGCTGAAATTTTCGAGATTCATTTGGTATTGGGAGACAAAAAGAGATCAAATTTGTGGTAGTGGCAGTGGTACCGGAGAGAATAGATGATGGATTGCTTAGCATTATCGAGCTCTTCAACTTCGTCTCCTGCTCGGCAAATTGCTCTGGTCTAGTTAGCTGGATAGCCATTTTATAAATGATTCTGTGTTTATTTTATTTCTTTCCAACCAAAGAAGGTGTTGGTGTCGTGGTGTAGTTGGTTATCACGTCAGTCTAACACACTGAAGGTCTCCGGTTCGAGTCCGGGCGACGCCAGAACATGATTTATTTATTTTGGTGCTAAGCCTTTATAATTACTTAGGCCTACTTATTTGCCATGGGGATTAACTGAAATTAGGTTTGAATCACTGAATTAATCAAAATTGAAGCAATAAAAATTTAATAAGCCGAAATCGAATAAAAAAATTAAAATTAACAGGCCTATTTATTTGCATCGGGGATTAATTGAATTGAATTTCTTGAAATTAGGAGTGAATTGAACTATTAAAAATTTAATAAGCCGAAATCGAATCAAAATAATTAAAATTAGGTTAATCTAATTTTAAATTTTGTCATAAAAAAACACTAGAAATTGTATACCGAATATGATGTATTTTTTTGTGCTCGGCCATTATAATTACTTAGGCCTACTTATTATTTATTTGCACTAGAGATTAACCGAATTGAATTAACTGAAATTAGGAGTGAATCGAACTGAATTAATCAAAATTGAACTACTAAAAATTTAATAAGCCGAAATCGAATCAAAATAATTAAAATTAGGTTAATTTAATTTTAAATTTTGTCATAAAAAAAAAAAACTAGAAATTGTATACCGAATATGATGTATTTTTTTGTGCTCGGCCTTTATAATTACTTAGGCCTACTTATTACTTATTTGCACTAGAGATTAACCAAATTGAATTAACTGAAATTATGAGTGAATCGAACTGAATTAATCAAAATTGAAGTATTAAAAATTTAATAAGCCAAAATCGAATCGAAATAACTAAAATTAGATTAATTTAATTTTAAATTTTGTTATAAAAAAACTAGAAATTGTATACAAATCATAAAACTAAAATAAAAATATCTAAATTAAAAAAATATAAGTTCAAATTAAAGATACAATTCAAAACGACATAATTTAGGTATACTATTCGGTCAATTCGATTAATTTACGGTTTTTGCCTTTTAAAATCGAATCAAAATAACTGATTTTGCAGAAATTTTCGAATTGAAAAACCAAAAACTAAACTAAATTAAAAAATCGATCGGTTTGATTTGATTTTTCGATTTTAATCAAAGTTTGTTCACCCTTAATTAGCACTACTTGGGCCTCTAATCCAGATGGAGTTGGGTCCTAAGTCCATGTGACAGGGCATTGAGCATTTGAATATAGGGAGGAAATAAAACATTTTTGGATTCTGAACTTTTAAAATGTGTATATGAGGGGCAGTCCGAAAATTCACGTCTTAAACATTTTATTTGAATCTCATTAAAAAGAAAAAAGAAAATTTTTTGGATTCTAGACTTTTTATTTCCAACAAATAATATTTTAATATATGTGGAGTTGGCTGTCCGCATTGAATTAATTGTAATCCTCTTTTTTTTTTTCTGTCAAAGAAAATCTTATTTGAATTCGGTTCTATTGTTTTTTATGGATTGTATTAATATTTTATTTTCACAATGAAAATAATTTTTCATTTATAAAAAAAGGAGTACTGCGTATATTTATAATTAAAATCATTTATCAATGGTCCATTGTAAATTTGATGATAAGCTAATATCATTTTAACCATGAAAATCTAAAAAACGAGTGGATTGAAAAAAAATTCTTTAGCTCATATTCGTAGTAGTTTAAATTAATTAAAAATTGTCATGTATGAAAGAATATATTTTTTTTATACATAACAATTTCTAATTGGGCTGTTCATATGAATCTAATTCTAGCAAGAAAAATTGAAATAAATTAGTATTAATGAGAAATTTCCAATATTTATAGGAATAAATGGAGATAACTCTTCCTTTCTCTCAAGAGTTGCATAGTCACCAAATTTTTAACCTAATTTTGGGGCTGCCGTCGCTTTACTTTTAGGTTGCAGTCCCTCACCTCACCTCTCTTATTTTATCTTTTTTTCTCTATAATAATTTTCAGATCAGTACATATCTAAATTTTTAATTTTATTTGTTGTTATTTTATTTATTTTAAATTTTTTGTTTTTTTTGTTGTATTATTTGATTTAATAAACTCAGATTTGAAATTTTTTTTTGTGTTTTTCTTTCTTTTTTTTTTATTATTGTGCCAGATCTGAAATTATTTGTGTTTTGTTTTTGTGATTTTGGTTTCAATAAACGCAGATCTGTATAGATCTGGTTAGTTTTTATTTGTTTTTGAATTTTTCGTATTTTTTTGTTTTTATAATTTCAGATCTGAAATTTTCTGTGTTTTTATTTTTGAGTTTGAATTGTTATCAAATCTGAAATTTTTGTCTAGTTCTAGTTTTTTATTAAAATTGAATGCAATTGAAATTTTTATAATGAAAGTTTGTTCTCCAAATTTGGAGGTTGGTGTCTTCTTTTATGGAAATTTTGTTATCTTCTGTTATGAAAATTTGGTTGTTTTCGTTTATCGAAGCTTTCTTTTGAACAACAGATGGATGGAGTTTCTCGCTGTAAACTAGATTGCGCATCGCATGTTACCATTATCCACTGTTTTTGTCAAAAAAGTTCGGAAATATAATCCAACAACTTCATTTATTTCATACATCTTATGTATTTTTAACTTTAATAAGTTTATTTGTACTTTTCAGATATATTTTTTATTATATTAATGAAATTTTAATTTGCATTAAAAAAAATGGAGATAACATATAATTTAAAGATAAAAGGCATGCGTTAGTGGAAGAATCGCATGAAAGAGTTTAGGGGAAGCTGTTCTGTCCTTGAAGTCCTATTCCTGAGATCCGTTATTACATAAAGGAAAATTAAGGGCAGTCCGTTGAAGAGTTTACCGACATGGGCTCGTCACTCTCGTTCTATCTTCAATTTCCTGTTATTTTTATTTTTTGTGAAATATGAGAGGGGGACAATTCTAACGACCCAAATTTCAATCTTCATGTCATACTCAATGCTGATTATTATATGTTACCTTCAAATTAATGCCACTGGATAGTCTTATCAATTAAAGTGTACTGAATACTTGGCCATATAAATTAAACTGGAATGATATTCACAAATTCAATTTCTTGATATACCCCATGCCTGGGTCACCCCTTTTTATTTATTTAATAGACACCATTTCCCAATATTTATCTAGGATATGTGACATATAGAGTGTTAAACTTTCAAGCTATTCAATTCCCCTCAAAATTGTGGTATAAATCCAATTTATATCTATCAATAATTTCATATATATAATTAACTCCCAAATTGATTTAACCTAGCTAATTCTATTTATTTATAATCTATTCATAACTAGCACATATTCCATTTATATTTTTTTATATTATAACTTTTTTATATAATATAAATAAAAAAATAATTGTTTTATAAGTCATACTTATATGGACATACATAATTTTTATTTTTAATAAATTTCTTTTATAAAGAATAAGAAAATAATACTATAAGATTTGGTCCAATCCGTTTATAATCCAAGCTGTTTGGATCATAATCCAATTCAATCTATTTATGATATGAAAAATTGGAATCAATTAATTATTAAATTAGTTTATAACCTAACTTGTCATGACTTGATCGGACTTATTTGCTATCTATCTGGTGCCAAATGATCCCACTATTGTAACATGCACCTTATACTTCAATGATAAATAATTTTTTAAACACATGGAAATGAAACTGAAAAGAGATGCAATTCATCGCAAAATAATAGTAATTTTGTGAAAATATGCTAACTCTTATATTTCATTTCACAAACTTCAACCCCGCCAGTATGGTAACTCAAATGAATTCATTTATCGCAAAATTCAAGAACACAATAGAATGATAGATATACTTCTCTTACTATAGAACATATGATCGAGAAATTAATTGGTACCTCAATATATATATATTGCTTTTTCTCTTTTTTTTTTTTATTATACGAACCTGGATTAGAAGTGGTTGATTTAACAGGGAAAATGAGGTACCTCTCAGAGGACTGAGTACGAAGGATGGTGCAGAGGGTCAACAAGGGTGAAAAAAAATAGAAATTAGAAAAAAAGAGGGAGTGATAAATGATAATGCTGGGCTGTTGATACCCCACACAGAGTTCAGTTATTTGATGTCCAGTTCTCACCAATAACTATATAGTTGAATTCTAAGGCTTTGGAGACATAGTTCCTTGGATGTTGGCATTAGGTAACTAGACCTTTCCATTATGTCCTCTTGTCTTTTCACTTTTTAGACTTTACATATATATATATATATATATACACACACACACTCTTGTACATTACTTCTACACATATTCTACATCACTACTTGATCTCATCATCATTTGATTTAGTTTGTATATATACGTATGAAGAAATGGAAATTCCCATTTTCACTATTTTCTTTTAATTGCTCTTAACATAATAAATTAACTTCTTCCCCTTATCCACCAAGGTTGTTGAGATTTCATTTCCTATGCCATATATATATATATATATATAGGCATCAGCAATTTGAGCCTGATCTAATGATATTTAATTAAACAAATATCAAATATGGCTAAGAGTTTAACTACGGACAAGCCGGTTTTGTCAGGAATCTAACGTAGCATGAGCCCAGAAAAAATATATATCTTGTTGGACAATTTTCTGTATTTAGTTGGCGCATCATCTCATGTTTATGTCAATGAAGTTGACGATATGAAGTTTCTATAAATTATATATAAAGAAATAAAGAAAACATTGAAGAAGTCATATTCATATATAAATATATTTAATTTCGCATAACCTTTGAAAACGAAAATATAGTTCATCACTGTCTAGCAATTCTAATCACCTAAAAAAAAGTAATTCTGATGATCAAATTAAAATATAGAGACATATGATAAAAAAAAAAATCTAAATATATGAGAATATATTACGTCGAATTAAGGGTTTTTATGTAGTATTTAACCAAATTGTATTAATTAACGAGTCAAGCCATTAATATTAGTTAACATATAGTAATAAAAGATCACGAATGGACCAATTATGACCGTCTTTCCAATGGTGATAACGTGTAAACAAGTGTTTGAACCCTATTCCAGCTTTAGGATATCCAAATCATATATTTTGGTTATTAATATGGCTTAACATTACCCCTAGCAAATTTCTTAGTCTGCTGACTTATTTACCTGTTCATTCCAATTACATCATTGCATGTGCCATTTATGTCTAGAAGCTAATTCATTGATTAATCAAGCATATTTCTTCGAATGAAGCTTATATATATAATAACTAATCTTTTAATGCATAAATTAAAGAATAGTACTATTAATTTAGACATGGGATGAAAATTTTAAGGTCAATTAATTATGTTATTAAAAAGATGAGAAACTACGTACATTAATTAGTAGGGTTAGGAAAAAAAATTGAAAAATGGTTAAGACAGTTTAGAAAATTGAATTTAAATCGACTTTAGCAATTAACCAGTTAGATAAGACGTAAACTTTAGAAGAAAAGTTTTTTTTTGTTTTTTCATTTTAAGGAATTAGGAGATTTATAATTTTTCCGTTTTACTAGATAGAATTTCATTGAATTAGATTTACAATTAAATAAGGCCTAGTTTTTCAATACAACACGAATGATTTTTGTTTTGAATTTTTTATTCTATTTTTGTTGGATTGTAAAATTTTTTTTGTTTCTATATTTCTATAATATGAGTGTGCAACTTGTTAGAATTGATCAGTGGACTTGAAGTGTATGGTTAACGGTTCACTGAGTTTATTTATAATTTTACACACATATATGGACAAAAGGGTAATTTCACATATATTCATATTCTGCCCTAATTTTATAAAATAGATGACTGATAAATTAATATTTATGTAATTTTATTTTAGTGTGTTAATATTTAATTTGAATGGCTTGTATTTTATATTTAAAACTTGAAAAATTTATATTATAATATGATGGATGGATTTAAGTTTTTTCTATAAAATTTAAAATAATCAAAATTATATATATTTGATTTCTTTAACAATTAACTAATGGTTAATAGTTAATTGATCGTATTGGCAGTTAATCGGTTGTTAATGAATTAAACTTAAATTTTAATTTAAAACCCCACATTAAGGGATTGGATTTAAAAAATAGGTTATGAAGTTATTAGTACATGCCCACCCTACTAATTAATAATAATTGGATGGGATAAAATAATGTATTAGGTAGAATGCATAAGGTGCAGGCACTTCAAAAGAATATATAGATATATTATTAGAGGCTCTTGATTAAATCAACTGGGCTACCAAACTATAAAGCATACTAAAGAAGAACCTAATATATGTGATTTTGGTCTTAATTAATAGCCTTTGAAGAAGTCATTGTAGCATCATGTATTCATATATATACTTTCACTCTAACCATAATTATTTGCACTACAACTTATTTAATTAACAGATAAAAGAAAAGAATCGCAAATAAATTTAATTAAGCTTTGCAATGCAAGAGTCGTATTCAAAACTGTTTGGATTTCAATCGAATTTTGGAGGAATAGGGAAAAGAAAATAAAGGAAACAAAAAAAAGGCAGTCCAATAGCAATAATATTATCGCTTAAAATGGATTAAATGTCTTAATCTATGCCACCGACCAAAGCTCAAAAGGTGAATTGGGTCCTATTTATATGCTTATTTTTTGTGAATATAAACACACATAGATAGCAACTGATACCGGAATCCTAAGGCTTTTGAACAAGATTATCATCAATAATCTGGCATTTATATATACATTATACATACAAATATATATATATATACATACATATACACATACATACATAATATGTAGAGGGGGAAATAAGGGAAGAAATTAAGAAGAAAAGAGTAATTAAAGAGGGAAAAATAATCCAATGATTGTTAGTCCGAGTGATAACAAGGATTTGCTTAAGCGAATGGCAGTGTGCGACACTAAAAGGGCTAGCTTTAATTATTTATTTGACAGTATTCGATTTTAAATTAATAAATCTTTCAATTATGAATCTGACAGTATCCGACTCTAAATTAATGAGTTTAAAGATATCATGAGTGTTCTAAAAAAAAGAAAAAATTATATCACAATAGATTTTTGTCTTTGAGAGGCAAATAATACAAGTGTGGGATAGATTATTAAAGGGAAAAAACAGTATTGAAAATGATGTTTCCACTTTGTGTATTTTTTTTTTTAAAAAAAAAAATTATCTATAATAAAGGACAAATTTGGGAGGTTTCTTTCTGAATCTATGGCCTTGTCCAAGAACAGGTTAAAAATCAAATAAATGTTAATTATTAATCTTTCCTCTTTGGAAAAAAGTTCCTATGCCATTTCCTCATGATGGGTCGGATATGCGTCATATATTTATATTATGAATTAATTAAGATGATTAAATGGATTATGTATATGTATAAAGTGAATTACATATATACTATATAATTTTTAAAATCTTTTTGGGTCTCATAGGATCAAATAATTGAGCAATTCCGATAGTTAGGTCAATGTCAAGAGGCAACTACAACAGCTTGTTTTGAAAAAGAATTTTTGGTTATTGACTTTAATCCAGAGAAAGGGAGACAAACACAAACACGGTTAGTTAATAAATATAACCCAAAGAAAACTCGGTCTCGGTTTCGATTCATTATATATATTGTTAAATTTACAGTTTATAATTAAATTATACGTCTCTTATTTATCAAGAAGGACATTTCATTCCACTGATTATTAATTTAAAAATAATTGTAAATGAAATTAAAGCAAAAAATATGTATAGTTGTGTTCAAATACAGATGCATATCATACATTGTTTATGCTTAATTGGTCCCCTCCTAGATAGATTATATATATATCAAAAGAATAAAAATTAATTGCAAAAGGTTATAATCAAATTATAATTAAAATAGGTTTGACTTGTGATAATATATTTGACCATGCATAATAAAAATTATAAAATGAAAGCAGATGCAGCAGACCACAAATATTTAGAGAAGACGATAGTGATTTATGTGTACTTTGGCATTAGTTATTATCCCCAGAAATTGACAATGAAACAATAGAGATATTATCACATATGTGGTGGAACTTGGGCACATGCCCTATCCGACAACACTTAAATTGCCTTCCCACCTAACACTTTAACATTTCTGGACATTTTTATATTTGTATATGTTGCGGGAAATCTATCTCTTTTCTTAAACTTATAGCTAATTCCTAATTTTGTACTTTATTACCTTGATATGATTGCATCTATATATACATAATTATTTTACTTGTAGGTTCTTTTTAATTATTTATATTTACTCAAGAGGAAAAAAACATATATTCTATCACTACCACAATAATTGAGTCTCTCTCTCATAATCCATATTTCATAATCATAAGGATAGCTAGCTATCTGAGAAAAGAAAAAAGAAATAATTGAGGTTAATTAATTAAGATTTTCAACTCTAATTATAAAAAAAATGATTTGATATGTTTAGCGTACGACATGCGGTCGAAATGAAAGAAATATCATTTTCTATCCAACAATTTACATTCCTCGCGTCGTAGTACACTTTCTTTCGAGACCCTCTTAAAAAGTTTCTACCAAAACATTAACTATATATATATATATATATATATATTAACATTGTGGACTAGTTATTGGAGGTTGAAGGAGTCAAAATGTATATGTAGTGTTTTTCAATTGGAAGCAAACCAAGTTGCTTGTGTATATATTATTCGTAACGTAATGTGCGTGATGAGTTATGTCCATTATCTTCCCAGACGTACTAGGTGCTGCCTATGACTTTTTCCTAATGTACATGTCACTAAATTTAGTTGAACATGGAACATTTAAAAAAAAAAAAACCGAGTGCAATATTTGTCAAAGTAATCTAACAACTTCCAATTGCTTGGATTGATTTTGCCGTGGACTAAATTGTAAATTAAAGTTTTCCATATAAATACAGCTAGTTAAACATCTGTGTACTAGTAGAACACTATTTTCTGAATTGTAAGAATTCCTTGGTTAATTGAACCTAACAAGGATTCCACCTAATTGACCGATTTTTGAAAATTCATGTTTGAATTTCATTGCCAATTAATAATTGCTTTCTTTTCAAACAATGAAATTAGATTTCTTCATTTCATTGGTCAGCTATATTTGTAACCTTTTTGACATACCTATTCCTGCCTCGCTGTATTAACTTCATCAATAAGATATTCATATTTTTTATTAAAACAACAAAATATATTTTTTACGAATTAGTTTACCTGCTTCGCTATTGCTATTTTTAAAATTCTCATAATTACTGTGTCTATTTCAATCATCATTTTTTTTAATGCAGTTTTTGAATGCATTCAAACTCACCATTTTGAAAATTAAGCTTTTCTTTAATTAATTAAGTTTTATTTTAAATACACCAATTTTTATCAAGCTCTTGCCAAATCAACCAAAAATACATTTTAATATTATAAAAATTATATTATAGACGTAAGTGTTCTCATAAATTGAAACTACTCAAGTTAATTGATTGTGTTTGGTCTTTAAAATACGAGCTTTAATTTCATAAATTGATTCAGCTAATGTGTTTATCACTACATATAGGTCATAATATTTTTGGTAATCGGTTAGAACGAGATACTGTGTATGCATGCATTGAAACTTTTAAATCAAATAAACACGCGTGATCGAACGATTTAAATACGCACATATTAAATTATTACTCATATCGATTAATTATAAAAATTAGATATTTGTTATAATAATTTAAATAATTAACATCTCACCCGTTAACTTTTGAAAATAATTTTTCCATAAAAGCCTTCTTTAAAAAAATAAATAATAATTTCTCCTTTATAAAATGTGACAGAGAAGACCTTATCGGAGGAGAGTAACAATAGGAAGACGTACCCTAGTTTGAGGGACAGCTTTGATTGTGGGTTTGTTGAAGTGAAAGATATATACCTGTTTCAGTTTGAGTTGGTTAGGCAGGGAGGGCGCATGTTGCTTGCAAGGGACAAAAAAAAAAAAAAGAAAAATTACATTGGTTTATGTTGTTTTGATTAAAAGGTCCCACTTAAATTCGAACTTGACACCGATGTAAAATTATAAATTTATATTTAGAATTAAATATGAATAATATAAATGAAATAATTCACGAAAAATTAGGAATATAAATATACATATATTTAAGAGGTAAAAATTAAGGAAGTTGATGAATCTGTATGCTATTTGAATAATTTATAAGGATTATAACAAAAATGAAAATAATTTTGAGGACTACAGCTAACTTTTGAAAGAAGTTATAAAATTATTTAAATAAATATATAGGATTTAAAGCAAAAATATAAATTCTTTAAGGGGGCTGAATCGAATTTTAAAGAAAAATATTATAAAATTTTTAATTTTAAAAATTATTGGGGGCAATCTTTTTTGCGTTTTGGCCCTTTAGCTTTAAAACTTTGATCACTAAATCCAAATTAGTGAGTTAAAAACTGATTAGTTGATTAGTGGTACTTTACAAGTTACGTGTAAAAGACAATGATCCGTGTGAAAAAGGTAATTTAATAATTGATTGGACCATGTAAATAATTTTATGAGATCAGGAGATTATGTGAAACTTTTTGGTAGTACAAAATTTTAAAATAATGATATGCGTTGATGAGAGATAAAAGAGTAATGGGTTACTTTATATATCAGCCTCATGTCACAAATGAGTTCAATATGTTAAATCATGTACAAGCTCCGCCAAAAAAGTAAACTTCTGGGGTACTTTCATCATTTCACAAAAAATTAGTGACTTTACAAAATGAAGTACTTTCACTTTTATAAATTATGATATCTACATTTTGTTATTTGTTACCACTCTACACCTCACTTTTTAATCCTTTGTTTTTTATTCCCACTATGTTAATAATTTATAATTTGTACCAACACAAGGGGCTATTATATATATATATATATATGCCACTCCACAAAATTAATTAACAAGAAATTACAACATCACAATTTTAAGTTATTACACATCTTCATCCTTCGATTTCGATGTTATGCATTCTAGTTCAATGTCACTTTTAGTTTTTAAAAATCAATTGTCAACTTCTTGTCTCTTTTTTTTTTACGAAAAATCGTATTTTTAAACATATAGGTATAAATATATGAGATTGTTATAATTTAGATGGCAAATGGATTTGATCATAAACATATCAAAATTTTATAGATCATAAACAAATTATATTGTGATCAAAATGAATCACTATTACATGTACCATATAATAAACATATCACTTTATGATATTATTTCTTATCTTTTAAAAAATTCATTAAAATTAAAAAATATTTATGTATAATCTATAAAAACAATTACTTTTATATTTACATTATATAAATAGAGCTATGAAATAAAAAATATTATAAACGTGTCAAAAGAAAACCATAAATGGATCCGATCATACGCATCACACAAAAAGACAAATTAGACTGAATCATTTTGCTAATTATATGTATCAGATCATAAACGAGTTATTGATATATCAGGTCAAATCTGAATCACATTCTAAAATTTAGCTTAATTCATTTTTTATTTTACTGATTGGGAGAAATATGCGGCACATAAACAGAAATAAAAAGAAAGAAAAAAATATAATTAAACGTTTTTATATAAATAAATATATAAAAATATACAAAATAATGTAATTGGTAAAATGTTTTTCTCAAAATATTGAAAACGATAGACTATTTTCAATATTTTGAGTATAAATATGAACATTTTTATTAATATAAAATTAATATGAAAAAAATGTTCATATTTATCAAAATATTGAAAATTATCTATATTTGCTACTTAAATATTAAACAAGGAAACATATGCTCCATTTTTAATATTTAAAAGATATTTTTTTAAAAAAAAGTAAACTTTAATAACAAATTTATACTATTTTAATACTTTAAAAACAACTTATATTTTGATTCGGAAGTCCAGCAGCGAGCCCATAAAAGACTCTCTCCACTCATTCCTATGCAAAGCTGAAATATAAAATGGTACTTCTTAATTTTATCTTATTTTAAGTGATCATTTTTAAAAATTTTATTTTTGATTTTATTTATTATACACTGTTATATTTAATAAAATAATAAATTTAATTTTAATAATATAAAATTAAATTGTATTTTTAAAATTATAAAAATACAAATTAGTCAATTATTAATATTTTTTTATAAAATTAAAATTTTTAATTATTTTTTAATTTTCGTATTAAAGTGAAAACCACGGACAGACAGTATTTAGAAAAAGGAAAAAAAAAATCCATAAAATGGTAGTAGGATATAGCTACCTAGTTTGCCAATGGCCCGACAAATTTCATCAACATAAATGCGAGTAGATACATCGCCAAATTGCATAACATAGAAAGTCAATAGAAATATATAATTCTTTATTTTTTTTTTCTTACTATTTAAGAAGAAAATAATTATTGATATTCTATAATAGGTAGCTTAATAATTTATGGTGCTAACATTATTCTCATCCTTCAAATTAAAACTACCGATCTTCAGTTAGATAGCAATCACTCAATTACTGAACTAGCAATAAAAAGGGACCCAAACTTGCTAAATTGGTACCCACCCATGATAAATTTTCATGAAGACTATGCAGAATTAATAACGTGCCTGATTCAGATAATTATTTTCGTTTTTACCGTCAAGTGAATAAAATAAATCTCAATTTTAATTTTACTGATCGGACAGTATATGTAAAACAAGCAAAAGAAAAAAAAAATAGCTATTGTGACCTGAAATTGCATCATGAGATATGTCATTAACTATAAATGATTTTAAAAGCTAACCCATATATATATATATATATATATATATATATATGTTGAAAAAAAATGCGACTGGTGAAGAATAATTAGAATCATATATTGTTGTGATTGTGCCATGGAATTTGGTTCACTTGACGAAGTAATAATTGTGTGATGGAAAATATTTTCACATTATTGTTCCATATGCTAAGTGCTACATGTGTTGCCATACCCACGACTTAGGCCATCATTTAGGCGCTATCAAATTTGGCTTGAATCTTATATATCTAATAGTCTAGGACACGTGTACGGCAGCGATTGCTTTGTTAAACGGTGGAGGAGAGAGAGGCAGAAGCATAACCTATAATTAATCATAAAATGTTCCGTGAATATTTTAGTTAATTAGCTGTTGAATATAAACAGATACCATTTTCTAGGATTGTTAATTAGTTTAATTTGAAAAGAAAAACAATTCACCTCACTAATTTGAAAGAAATGTAAAACTTGATGTACCAAATAAAATAATGGCCTTGTTTCATCTGCCCAATTAATAATGCGCTTACAATAAATAAAACTATTATTTTATATTTATAAAATTATAATAACTGAAATTTGAAAGTTCTGATCTGATCATTCAAATTACATTATGAATTGTGAATTGTGTTATGATTTTGCATATAAACTTTCTATCCAGCTTTTTGCTGAATAACAATTTAATTAGCAATTTACAATGCATTTTCGACCATAGAAAATTCCAAAATTTAATGATATATAAAAAAAAAATTGTGTTATTTCATTAATAAAAATAATTTTTATGTGGCCACGAATTAAATTGGCAATATTTATTAGACTAAAAGTGAAATAAACCCAACAAAAAGCCAAAATTGATTGATAAATTTATCACATCACATGGTCTCTAATGCAATGCCTTTCTAGATTGATTACTGGGTTAATCATGTGCGTAGGAACACATTTATAGAGTGCAAGTATCTTCTTATCGAAGAGGATTAATCTCCCAAAGCATAAATAACGCTATAAATGGGATAATGAATTGATGTATCCCTTCTTTTTTTAAAAAAAAAAATCGATGCATCAAATCATCATGTTATTGTACTAGCGTTACCACTGTGGAATTACTATATTAATTTGTTATAATTATAGTTCTAGAAGAAAGTTTTCTACTCTGAATTATGCATTAACTTATTTTATTTAAAAAAAAAAATTAAGTATAACTGTTCACGTTTCAATTATTTTAAATAAAATGCACTCATCTATTTTCTTAATTTCCTAATTAGTATGTTATTTTTTTTAAATATATGTGAATATATAGATAGAACACATTTCCTAAAATATATATATATATATAACCATACTAATTTTTTCCTTTGAGAATTAGGGATTGAAATCATATATTTTTTTAATAAGGTTTAAGATGCAACCTTAAAGTATAAGAATGGTGAAGGTTCGTGGAAGTCTGGAGCAGATTATGTATGCAGTATGCTACTCCTGCCCCTTTCCCCCTTAGATTAGGCTTGTAATTTTGAGTTCTCATTTAGAAAATAACACCATTAATTACTAAATTAGAACTTAATTATTTTATAATACGGTTAATAATGAGAAATTTCTCGACACATCAACAAACAAGAATCCATAGGCTTCATTTTGTTGTGTAGCTCACACCAATAATGCACACTTATATTGACTACTCAAAAGAATTTTTTTGTTTAAACGTACATTATTATATAATAATAGAGTTAAGAATTACATTTATGGTGTGTGTACGTATAGATAATCACTTTACAAAAATAAAAAAAAAAAAAAAGAAAAAATTGGTTAATATCTGTCATCTACTTCAGTAAACTTTACTGATGATTAATAAAAATAGTAACAAGGACATAACTAAAAGTTAGGCTTTAAGCTTTGGAATTTTATCCCTTGATTAATTTATATTCTATTAATTAATAAAAACTAGTGAACATGTGGCAACACCAGATTCCACCATAAAGTCCAAATAAAAGTTGTTTCATACAAGGAAGAAATCAAAAGTGAGCAGCCATTTCTCTTTACTCAACCTAACTTAGAAACGCAATTAACTTATACATTAATCTTACTTAAACTTCTTCTTCTTCTATTTCAACTCACCTATACGCTCCTTCACTTCCCTCTTCCCTTTTTTCTCCCTCTCCATATTTTCCCTATAAATACCTCATAATTCCAAAAATATTAATATATATATATTTATTTATTATATTCTTTGCAAAAACAAAAAAAAATCACATCACCTCATATTTATATCCTAAGAAACAGATTCATTACCCATTCGTTTTCATTCGTGTTTACAGCCTTCAACACCAAATCCAAACAAAAACAATAAACAGCCACTCCCTCTTCTCTCTCCAGTCCTTTTCCGGCGACTGCTCTTTCAATCGACCTTCGATTTCACATACAGAATAGATATGAGAACAGAATGAGAAACCAGCAGCGCCGATCATGTCGCTCTCCTGCTCCGATTGCTTCAACGACCTTCTTTGCAGCGAGGATTCCTCAGAAATATTCTCCGGCGACTCGCCGGAATGCTCGTCGGACCTTGAATCTCCGGCATGCACTGAAGAATCCATTGCCAGTTTCATCCAAGGCGAAAGGAACTTCGTGCCTGGATTCGATTACTTGTCGCGGTTCCAATCTCGCTCTCTCGATGTATCGGCTCGAGAAGAATCCGTTGCATGGATTCTCAAGGTAAACGACAGTAACTTTTCTGATAATTACTATATTGCCACTGCAGCTATAAGAGATCTGAGCCGTTGGCTCACTTCGTCGGAGCTACTGATTATAAAGTTGAAGATGGTGCTTTCATTAGCCTTTGGATCCACTGATATTTTCAATGATTGGCGGCCCATGTTACATGAGTTTCACAGAATTTGTCTCTACTCTCTACTCTACTTTAATTCATCCTTATAAGATTCCTTTTTTACAGGTGCAAGCATACTATAGATTCCAGCCTTTGACGGCGTATCTCTCCGTCAACTATTTGGATCGGTTCCTTTATTCTCGTTCATTGCCGGTGAGCTTCTTCTTGAATCCGTTACAGTTTATCATAGTAATAAAATATTTTTTTTTAAGAAAAATAAAATGTCAGTAAAATTATCATCGCGGTACCTGGAGCAGAAACTTTTTGACTGTTTGGGTGAAATACGTTTGACTTTTAAGAACATGAAAATGATGCCGCTGCCGAACTGCGTACTGTGTACATTGTGGTATCTCGAACGTATATTTTATTTTGGTTTTTTATTTATCAATATGAAAATAACAAAAATGGAATAATCTTTCACCTTTCTATGCTTTTATCAATATTTTCTTGAAAGAAATGTTAATTTTTGTTTTTTTCTTTTTCTTTTTAAAAAATTGACCTTTAATCAAGATTCCAACCATAATTTATCATATAAAAGCTAAATACTTTTTTGTTTTGCTTGTGGACACACTTTCGTTTTTTAATTATTTGTTCCAAATTGTAGGTCATTTTTTATACTATAATTAATTGCTCATTTTTTTAGTTCATTTTTATTTAATATTCATTGTTATTAAAAAAATATTAAATATTATCTCACACATATGCATTTAATAAATATAGGAATAAATTACAAGTATAAATAAATTATATTATTTTAAAAATATTAATTGCATTTTTTTTAATTTTTGTGAAATATAAATTGTATGGACGGAGGGAATAAAATGCTAAACATTTTGCATTTGTTTTAAATTCATAAATGTAATTTAGCGAGTACTTAGTTTGTATTAATATCACGAAAAAGTGTAGTACTTGTGTGGCTGTGCGACTTTTTTTCCTATTAAATAGGTGGATATTTGGTCGAATACCGAAAATATTTAACTAAATTGGATTTATAGAAAAGTTTGTAAATCAAATTAATAGAAAAATGGCATATACGAGAAAAAAAATTAAAAAGAATTTAAAAAGTAGCAATAGATATATATTGGAATAATTATTAATTTTATATGTCAATATATTGGCTTTGTTTTGATGGAGCCGTTAATCTACAGTGTAAAAACTTTATTGGGGTATTTATTATGACCCCGTAAAGTTTTGTACTGGCTTACATTATGTCTTGAGAGCTGGCACGTGGCAATATTATCGATATTTTGGCTATAATGACAAAAATTATCATCAGTTTGATTAAATTTGTCTAATGATTGCAAAAAAATTACACTATTATTACTATGTTGATTTTCTAAATTCCTTGTTTTTTTGTATTATTTCAGCAAACAAATGGATGGCCAATGCAGCTTCTAGCTGTTGCTTGCTTGTCATTAGCAGCTAAAATGGAGGAACCTCTTGTTCCTTCCTTATTAGATCTTCAGGTAAATATATATCGGTATTCTTATCAACTTTATATATATATATAAAATAATACATTGTTCAATGTATATATATAATATATAATATAAGCTTAACCTAACAACCATACTGTTTAAAAGGTTGAAGGTGCGAAATATATTTTTGAACCCAGAACAATCCGGAGGATGGAACTTCTCGTTCTCACTGTGTTGGATTGGAGACTACGATCTGTAACCCCATTCAGTTTTCTTGATTTCTTCGCATGCAAGATCGATTCATCAGGAGCTTATCTTGGGTTTCTAATTTCACGGGCCACAGAAATCATTTTATCTAATATGCAAGGTAAATAATTCCGGACATTGAAATCAATGCATGCTTGAATACGTGTATTATACAGTTGGCCGATACTGAAGTTGTTTGTATTTTTGGCTTTTTCATCAACAGAAGCGAGCTTTCTCGAGTATTGGCCATCAAGCATCGCAGCTGCAGCTATACTTTGTGCAGCCAATGAGATACCGAACTTGTCACTCGTTAACCCTGAACACGCTGAATTGTGGTGTGGTGGTCTAAGCAAGGTAAGGAGATAAATACGATACCAAATGATTAAGCATATAATATGTACAAATTCCTATTCCAACTATATATTCCCAAATTTTGCAGGAAAAAATCATCAGTTGCTATCGGTTGATGCAAGATCTTGTGCTTGACAATAGCCGAAGGAAAACACCAAAAGTTTTACCACTGCTAAGAGTAACAATTCGGGCCAGAATGAGGTCCAGTGACTCATCTTCCTCTTCAACTTCTTCTTCATCGTCATTATCATCATCTTACAAAAGGAGGAAATTAAATAGTTGCTTATGGGTGGATAATGACAAAGGAAACTCCGAGTGAGGCAAAAGAGGATTTTAAGAATATGAAGAAAACAGGAAAATAAGGGAAAATGGTGGCCCAAGTTATCTCGAATCCTCAAAAAATAATTTCTTGAAGGGTTTTGAGGGCAAATTGACTGGAGTTATGTAGATTATTTAGTGTATATATATGCGTGAATTAGAGTTTGGTGAGTTTGGGAGATTTATTAATTTTTTTTTTGCTTAAGTGGGGTTAGCCATTCATTATTAATGGCATTGCAGATTCCCAAGGGAAAGGGAATTGGTTGCCTCAATATTTTTGTGTGAGAAAGTTAGGAGAAGAAAGAGAAAGCCTCTGTTTAAAATAGTATAGAGTCATAGAGTGTGAAAGGAGTGGGGTGATAAAATTCAATGGTAGCATCGATTATTGAATGAAATGAAGGAGATGGTGGGACCTTTGAAGGAAAAAAGGGGCACACAAGGGGAAAAAATAAATCAAATGCGTAAATAGAGGGTTGAAAATTAAAAAACAAAACTCTGAAGTTTTGGGTTATTTAATTCAAGAAAAACAAGTTATATAAAAAAAAAAGGCAGCTTAAACTTCTCTCCTCATCTTGGCCACCATCAATCTCAAGACTCCTTCTTTTGATGGAGAAAAAAATAATAGTATGGCTCTGTGAAACACATGATATGCTTATAGATTTTGATTTCGAGAGTGGTTTGTGTGCACATGCTCTAGGGTGCATGGCTCACACGTGTGTATGTGTGCTTTTTTGGCGGGAATTGCCTCTTCTAAAATGGCCTTGACTTTACCCTTGGCCTAACTATACTATTATACTACTACTACTACGGGGACTCTCCACCACTTGTGTGGTGGCTACACGTGTGTAAACTTTTTCTTAATTTCATTTATTTATTTCGTTCTTTTTTCTTTTATTAAGAGGAGAAACCTCTTAAGGGGGCCTAAATCAAACTTTGGCCTGACAAATACCAAAGGTCTTTGGGGCCTTTCCACGCGTGTTTGTATCTGATATTTTGATTAATATAATAATACAATTATTTCTTTTTTTTTTTTTAATTTATTTCGTGTGATGAATAGCATGTGATTGATAATTCAAAGTTTGTAGCTTTGCGTTTTGTTTTTATTACTGTAGCATATAACTTTTAATGAGAAATATGGAATTTAGCGACGCCACTGGCCCCTGCCCAGTGCAGTGAAGGTACTCCTGGCAGTATTGAAGCGACTGCTCGGTCCCTCTAGCAATAAAAGAGGTTTCTTTCTTGAATACGACTCCTTGCACCTTCCCTAGAGTCTCATCTCGTGACCAATCTATGGCTTCTTCCTTTTATAATTTCATTCCATTTCGCCCAATAGATATCAGACACCTTTTTGATTGCTCAACTAACATTATTTATGATCCTTAATTTATTTGTCCATTTTTACTGTTTACACCCGTCTAATTATTTTTAGTCCACCTAACTCTTTATATTTTCACTGTTGGCATTTGTTCTAGTTTTAATTATATTTTTGAGTTTTTTTAATGAATCAACTTAATAATAAATTACCACACATATGATTATTAATACTAAAAAAAATGTTTTAATTTACATTTAATAACAATTTTCTTGTGTCGTTAATCATTTACTAACCCTTTAAAAAGTATCTGCATAAATATAGTTAAATTTCACATCAAGAAGTTACCCATAAGTAACGCTGCTAAAATTATTTGCTGATGCTTTTTAGTTTTTATAAGCTTTGCTAAATTTGCAATGAGTTTTTAAAAAAAGTTACTAAATTCATGAGGTTTTTAGTGTCTCAAAATTTAAGATACATGTTTTTTTAAAGAAAATTCATGAATTTAGTGACCCCTTTTATATTCCCCATTAACTTTGTAATGCTTTTCTCAAAAATGTCTCTAAATTTAAGACACTTTTTTAAGAAAAATTAACATCATAAATTTAGTATGATTAAAAAAGCATTAAATAATAGTAATTTTTTTTTTATGAACTCAATCTAAATAAATCCAACTGATTTAAGTGCTTTATGGGTGAGATGTGCACACAATTCTCTCATTCACGCCCCATATATGTTACCAAATTGGGTGCATAAATGGTTTATAAAATCGAAGTAAATAGTTTTCTATATAGAAAAAAATTGAAAGTAGAGGGGCATGTGTAAACTGAAAATAAGTAGAAAAGTCTAAATGAGAAAAATGAACAAACACGTGGAAGTGTTGGTTATCATATTATTAGGCGTATTTATTATTGAATACCGTACCCATATTTATGTAGGCTTGATGGATCATTAATTCATCTTATTCACTAGGGCACTGGTAGTTTTTTTTGAAGGCAATATATGATGCTGCGAGGCTGGACACATTTAATTTAAGTGGGTATAATAGTTGATGGGATACATTTCATAGCAAAAGGCCAACAACTTAAAAGCTCCTTTTATTATATATAAATATATATTTACTTACTATAATACAAATGGCAAAAGACTAAGAAATAAGTTGTCATTTAGCCCCATATCCCCGACATATGGTGTATTATTTTTTGCATGCAGTAACGTATCACAATGGTTACTTTATATATATATATATATATATATATATAAAGTAACCATGCATTACAGGAGCTACTCCGTAACCCGATCATACTATCATGCCAAACTTTTCATCTCCACTGGTGATTGTATTTAGCGTATATCAATTTTTTATTTGATGCACTATTTTACTACTTTAAATAATAATAATAATAATAATAATAATATCAATTTCAATCTCATTAAGTGGAGTCTCCTTTTATCATAAGTATATGATATGGATTCATTTACATCGATCCAAATTATGTCAATTTCTATGGAGTATGGACCACAGTGAAAATTTATAGCATTACAGATGGACAATTTAGAGTAGTACATGCTTGACTCGTTTCTATTGGATTCGTGTTAGATCTGCAATTTATGCCTCTGATTCAGGACCATCTGATTTATTTTAATTTAGGGCTTCTATTTCAGCGAAACGACACTCAAATGGATTAAAAACTCGATTTTAGGATATTTTCAAAAATCGTTTTTAGTTCATTCCAAGAGAGTGTGGATCCCACTTGCCATGGTCTGGGAATCCACTTGGTGATTTCATATCTTTTTTGAATGTATTAAATATTGTTTAGTATGGACCAATTAAATTTAATGCAAAACGTGGCATTTCCTGATTGGACAAGCTTGGTGTATAGAATTGAAAATCTAGCCTACATGGCCATCATCCCCAACTGAAAAGAAAATATTAAACAATGATCAATGAACTCAGCAAGTAATGACTATAATTAAATCATTATTATAGCCCACGTCTTCAGCGATAAGATAATTTAAGAAAAATTAATCACTATTTAACCAAAAATATGTAATCGACAAAGAATAGGACAAGCAATCAAGCATTTTCTCTCTTAATTTAACAAATTCATTACCTGATATGCGTAATTGCACTCATATGACCTAATTTAAACGTGTAAAATAATCCCCTTCAAAAAAAAATGCAAGATAATCAGTATTCTATGCCCTATTGTTAATTAATAATATATACGAACTATACAATTTAACAATTTTTTTTTTTGGGCTAAAGACACATGATATTAATTAAACACTGAATTAGGGGCCACTATGGTAGAAAGACAGGGACTTATAAGGTCTTTTATTTATTTATTTTGATAGAAGAAAAGAAGAAAGATATATATACATTAGGGTTTGGATTTCCTTAGCTATTTCTTCCCACCATTATCTGTCGTGATACCAAATAGTATCCTACAAATTAAGGATGCTGATAATATCAATAAATTAATTAACTTGTACTTGAAAAGGAATAATAATTTTTTATGCATATATTAATATTATTAATTAAATTCAGAAAATTAACATAGTTTTGTGATTAATTTAATAATATTAAGAAAAAGAAAAGGACCCAACGGCCAACGGCTGTTAATTACTTTAATAAATGTGAAAATGTAAGAGAATATTGACTCCAATTATTCTACGGCTAAACCTTTATCCTTCATTCTCTTATCTAAATATTCCTATATACAGACTTTTTCTTTATATATATATAATTTTCTTGAAGGTAAACAAAATGGAGTTTAAAGTGAGGAATCCTAAGTATAAACCAAAATGCCAAAATTTCTTTATCTCTGCCAATGAAAGGTGTGCTTAAGGGAATAGTGTAGGCAGCAGAATCTTGCTCTTTTCCTACCGATAAGCTTTTCATTTATTTATTTGTTTAAGGAAAAAGAAATCGTAGAGAAATTTCAACTTTATTTTGTGGCCATGACAAAAATGGAGGACCCTTAAAATTCAGCTTTAAAAGATGATTTTTAGTTGTAAAAACGGTGAACGTGGGGTTGCTGTAAAAGGTGGATAGGCCCAATACAAGTAAAGGGTTCAAAAGCTAGAATGATTCACATAATATTGAAAATATAGTTTTTGTGATTTTCTGCTGAATGCAAGACACCACTACTCTCCAAGTCCATAGCCTACTCAAATGTCACTATCCTACCTCATTTTAATTTTATTTTCTTAGTATATATATATAGACTTTACCAGCCAAATTAACCAAAATCCTCATATCTCACTATCGTCAAACCACGTTATGGCCTTCCAAGATTTACATTTTGTCTCTTTAATACTCAATGTTCTCATCTTTGTACACCTACGTATTTATTTTCCAATCAAAGTCTCTATTTTTATACCTAGAATTGTTCTTACCTACACAATCAACATTTACTGTGAAAATCTTATGACCTAGCTATTATCGAATTAAAATTCATTAGTCATACACATAATTTTCTAAAAGTTTTCTATGAGATTTTACTTACAATTATTCAGTTTGTATATATTCATGTATCGTGCGAACTAAAAAATAAATTTCTTACGTGTTAGTACATTATTAACTTAGTATGTAAATAAATACATGAATCTAATTTGGACCAGTAATTATCTTTTTTTATGAACCGAAAAAGAAAGGATTGAGATGTAGATATTAATAGGGGGAGTCAAAGACAACAAAAAGGGTTTTATAGATAGGAAGAAAGAATGAAAGAGAGGGTTTTCCAACTAAGAAAATGAAAAAGAAAAAAAAAAATTCCTTAGGATGCCATGAAAAGAAGGTGAAAGGGAAGCATGGAGTTTCTTCTCTCGAGGGAGCGTGAGGATGTCTTCGTCTTTATTGCCTTTAAATTTGTAAAATTGCGATAGTGCCTGGACCTCCATTTTCATTCACAGTGGACACAAATTAGTCTTCTATTCAATCATCATTCTTAATTATATTCAACTCTTACATCAACCCTCTTTAATTATATTTCACTTTTGTTGTATTTTCTATATCCAACGTTAACCTAATCACTTCTCTTTACATTTACTTATTCAAAGTTTTTAATATGCTTATTTGTATACCATATATATATATATATATATGGTCTAAGGTGATAAGTTCTATAAGAAAAGGGCCAAATTAAAGACAAACGAGTAGCTATATATGGTCTAAAGTGATACCGTTCAATAAGAAAAGAGCCATGTTAAAGACAAATGAGTAGCTACGTACCATAAAGGCATTAAATGCCAAATATGGCATGAATTTACTCGGTTTTGGTAACTGGGGTAAAAAAATTATGTAGATGGATTTGATGTTACAAAAGAATTTGGTGATTAGCCGAAAGCTTTGTACTTGTATATAAAGATTAAAAAAAGACCAAATTAGCAAAGGGATAGAAAAGTGCATTGAGAAATGTTAAGATAAGACCCATTTTTGTATAAGGAGGCAAAGCTTTTATCAAAAGATTGTATTATTTGCTTCTATCTTTTACTCATTTTTTTGTCTATATATATGTAATCAATTATATAATAACAATTTAATAAAGTCTGTTCATATTAATGCTAATCTATCTCATTTTTCATGGTTTAATCACTATAATAATCTCACTCCCATTTGTTTTTATTGGCACGTGCATAGGATAAACCTAAAAGCAATAGTAGTTCAAAGTGCATTCCACGTCCCAAAGTATACATATTTTTTCAATTTAACGACAAAAAGAAAAAGAGGGAGGGATCAAGGTGAAGATATTGACCTCTCAATATTAGGATTTGACAAAAAAAAAAAAAAACATTAAACTAATGGTTAAAATTGAATCTAAACGATTCGATGATTAATCGATTTAATTGAACGCATATGTAGATTTTAATTTTTAAAATTATGGTTGATGGATTTAAATTTAAACTTACATATCTAATTAACCGATTTAGTTAACAATTAACTAAATATATCCATATTTTACTCTTATCTTAGAAACAATAACTCAATCTAATGACCTGAATTTGGACTTTTATTTTGAAAACAAATATTAATATACTGAATTTAAAAGCAGGCCGTGGACTAGTTAACTAGTCATACACACGTATCCCTACTCAACATGATATACATATTATATTCGTTCCTATTTATTTCTTACGAATATTTTTATATTGAGAGACAAATAGTACAACTTCAAAATCGAAATTATTAATTTATCATTATTTTTACCTTAATTCGAGTTAGAGTTAGTATATGCAGTAAATGTCAGTCAAAATTAGTTGTGCAAAAATTGGTCTAATGTAAGTTGTAGAAAAAAAAATGGATTGGGGAAAATTAAAATTAAGTTTGTAGTATAGTACAAACTACACACAACTATTAATATTTGTTTGCTAATTCAAAACCTATTAATATTTTGCTTGAAAAATTAAAAGCAAGAATGTGTTTATTTACCAGACACCCTTTTATGCAACTTTTGAATTTTGTTTAAAGCTGTAATCTTTAATTAATATATCTCATCATCTCATCATCAGAATGGACATATTAAATATTGCTAGGACAGATTTTTGCGGTCCTATACTTCCATATATATATATTTTGTATATGCATTAATATGTAACTTTTTTCATATTCCTTAATTAACTAAACTTCTTTTTTGGCATGAATTAGAAAGTTTTAGCATACTGATTTGTTTAGAATATAGAGGAAAATAGAGAATTTTTTTTTTTTTTAAATAGAGAAAAACAGAGAGTGAGAATTAGAACTAAGAATACCTACTAAATTGGGACCCATTTTATTATTGAAATGTCCCCAAGATGACGGAAAATAGAGATTTTATTGTACATCACATATTATTTTTTTCAAAATTAAGTCTAGGAGGGGATTCTAATACGGTTACCCTTTTTTATAGTAAATAATACTAAAATTTGTGTTATCAAAATTATTATAAATTTTTTATAAATTCAATGATTTTACTAAAACAAATTAGATAACATTATATTTGATTCTGTATTCAGTTAGTGATGGGCTTGTTTTCGTTCAATGGGCTCAAAACATGATCCAGTTAGAATTAAAGCCCATTAAATGGGCTCAGAAAGGGCTGAGATAAGCGGGCCTTTGTTTACCAATGGGCATAGCAATATCGTTAAGGGATATGTCAGTTCTGAAAACAGAAGTGAAACGTGTCTTTCATCTATACATATGGCTCTTCTCTACAGTCTTCCTCTACCTCTGGTCGCTCCCGCCAAAATATCAATCTCCACCACTCCTATCCTACGCCCACCTTCCCTAATACTTCACCCACCTTCTCTTTCCACTACACTCCTCTGTAAAAAACCCATTTCAAGTAACCAGCCCAGAGCCACCGCCTCTCCCCAAAAGTACGTTTACCCCGACCCCATCCCAGAATTTGCTCAATCGGTAAGTGCTTTCGCTATTTGTATTCGCATCTATATATTTCGCCTATGCATTATTGGGTTTCGGTTATTGCAGGAGACCCTGAAGTTTAGGGCTGAGCTATTGAAGAAACTGTCAAAGGAGAAGGGAACGTTTGGTGATGATCTTGATAAAGTAGTTGATGTTTGCGCGGAGGTAAATTTCCCTTTTTTTTAAGGGTCAATTATTATCTTGATGATGCTGTTATTGTTTGTTTATGGTGTTTAAGAAGGTGTTTTGAATGCTAGTCATCTTTTTAGGAGAATAACTTGGGTGCGATCAAAGAGTGACATGTATTCAAAAATTTGCATGTAACTTACTCGCGATAATGTGGAAGTCAAGCTGTGAATTGAAGCTATAGACACGAATTTTAGCACTTTCCTTGAATAGGAAGTCCTTTTGACGCTTTTGTTTTCGGACTAGCGTGCTGCATTAGTATGATTAGTAGTTGGTAGTTAATAGGAAGAGAACAAAGTACTAAACCCAGAAAATAGGGGAAAAATCTCCCCATTTGTTTCTTCTCACACCATTAACTTAAGAAATTATGTAACTTAATCAAATGTACCTTGGCTTACTGCCTCTAAGCTGACTGAAATGACTGCTATATTGTGCCCTTGACTAGAGTATTGTCATTATATTGAACTATAAGTCTGAAGGAAAAATAATGCTATGCCAACAATATTGATAATAGAAGAAGGCGAAGGTGAATTACAGGAATTGGACTTTCTTGTTCGCATGAAATTCTTTCTTTTACTAGCTGGCATTACCAATTAAAATTGTATGATCATGTGTATTCGCTTCACATTCTTTCTGTTGCATCATTTATGCTTTATTAGGTTGTATTGGTATAGGAGGAATTTGAAATGAACGTATCTTGCATTTTTCAGTTTAAATTATTTCAACACGGTCAGAAAGTCACAGGAATCCTATCATTTACACAATACCATTTGTTCCAAAAACATTTTTTAAGTGCATCAATATATCCAACCAAATACAACTCAATATCTTACACATCTCGTTCAAGAAATTAACCAAAATTTGAAGTCAAATCTATTCATTTCTTCGGAGGATTTATTTTGGGGCATATTTAGATGCCTTGTGTGTGCGTGCGATGAAATCTTAACGTAGCAAATTTGTTCTACATCATGGTCTAAAACTCATAACAACTAGGACCAGCTCATCTCTATAGGGATGTTCAATAATATTATCCATTTATTAACATACTTAAAGCTTCAACAAACCTTGGGGTCCTCATTTATGGCCAACATCTTTGCTCTGAGGTAGAAAGACATTTGTTTTTGCTAGAGAGAACATTCTTATTCATTGGCATACATAAAAGTTCCAGGGAAAATCTAGACTAACATTTCTGTCAACATTGGCACAATAAAATGTAATCCACACGTTGAGAATGTTAAGCAAATTTCTTTACATATTGAAAGGCTTAAGTGAAAGATGTTTCGCCATTATCCCTTCATAGATATTATATGGGGTCTAAGAAAACTACTGAAGAGATTGTTTGTATATGATTACAACAATTCATTGCATGTGTTTGGGGGTGAAAAAAACAGGGAATGGAATAATTCTGTTTGAAAATTGAAGTTCCTTGCTCATAAACTGGGACGAGAAATGCATTATTCCAATGGCCAAAAAAGTTATATGGAAAGGGTTTAGCCCAAAGCGTAAGAACTGGCTAAAATCTAATTACTAGATCAAAGATATAATTTGCCTCTTTTTTTTCAGAAATTTTGTGGACAGTGTCAGGTACTGGAAGAACCAGTTTGAGGCAGGTGCCTAAAGATGATAGTATAGCAACTTGGATGGGAAAATGAATATGTGAGCAAGAACTATTGTTGTTTTTTTAATTTTCTTGTGCTAAAACCACTGGAGCCATGCCATTAGGATCATCTTATTTAAGTCGTTAATAACCCACCCCCTGACCACCTCCATCCTCCTTTTCTCCCCCGTGTGTGGACATTAACAAATCAAATATTTAACGCTATTCTCTGTGTGGAGTATTTGTTTAAATTTACTGTCTGGAAAATTTTTATGGGAAATTGAATAAATGTAATATCTTACCCCACAATATGCAATCATAATAAGACTTTAATGAAAACAAAAAGGAGGTATGGCTTTGCATTGTGAACAATTGCTAAATGCTGTCTGTACACAGATGAAGAAATAATATATTTATTTTTTCTTTCTTTCCTTTTTTATGTTTGAATTCACTATATTTTCCTTCTTTTTTTTTTGCTATAAATTTATATCTGTTTGCTTGTATTATATATAGCCATATTGGTATTATGGTCTCAACTCTTAAGACGTGATTACGGAAATGGGAAACCATGCAAGGGAAGGATTACATCACCTTATCTAAAAGCTCTAGCCTTGTACCTGAAAGAGAACAAAAAGATCATTTCGCTTATTCTAAATAACCATATGGGTCCTTGTGAGGCAATATGACTAGTGGACAATTATAGTAAACCTCAGGATTGAAACCGTAGTCAAATCTCTTTAGCCCATTGCTACTGCTAATTCAATTATGGCTTCTCGAGTACTGATTTAGTATGGCATGGTCAACCATCTTTTTCTTTTCTCATTGGAGCCTTGTGTTTGCTTGACTTGATGACAGTTAATAATTGATCCCAAAAATAAATATCTGGCCTTTTAATAGTAGTAGCACTTTTTCAAAGACAACTGCCATTAATGATTCTAACTTTTTGTGCATGCTTAGTCCAGTGTACAATATGTACATGTGTTAGTTGTGCGTTTGAAGATTAAAGATTAAAGCAAGAAATTAAAAATTTCTTTTGATGCAAACTGCCTTGTGGTATAGATTTTTAGTGACTTCTTGCACAAGGAGTATGGAGGGCCTGGAACATTATTGGTGGAGCCATTCACTGATATGCTTGTTGCCCTCAAGGAGAAGAAATTGCCTGGAGCACCTTTAGCTGCTAGAGAATCCTTGTTGTGGGCTCAGAACTATGTTGATGAGGACTGGGAAGATTGGAACTCAAAACCTACCTAAGTGATTGTTTTTTTTTCCTTCGATTCGGATAGAACTTACAACCTCACGTACTAGAAACAACACAGATAACTACGCAAGAGATGGCGGTGAGAAAAGATTGCTTGCAGAACAATGACAGATCCATCATTCTTTTTGTAGCTATACAGATTCTTATTATTACTTTAAAAATGGTTTGAAACTGGAAGCTTTGCTTTACAATGGTTCTGATTGGATAACCGTGCCCCTCTCTATCTTGTGTGTATAAGGAGTCCATATTTGACCAGCCTACATATATTTTGGAAGCAATCAACTGTATTTTACATTGGCTATTCAAGATACTGCAATGAGCTCCCGGCCTCGGAGATGCTCTGTAGTGACGGGCGCCATGATCTTGACCTTATTACAGCGGGGTTGTTGGCCGGTGCCCGTGGTCGGTGTCTTTCATGTTTTGTAGCCTGAAATTAGCATTTTTACAATGTGAAACTTTTCATGGACAAGAATTAAACACTTCAAAATGAATAATACTCTTTGTATATATAGTTGACAGTTCTTTTTGTCCAGGGTCTATTATATCATATCATGGAGTAAAACAAGGATAAAAACTGTTGTTTTTCTTAATCTTCTAATTATATGTCATACCATTTTCATTTGTAAATGAATGATAACCAGTTGTCTTGAAAGAGATAAGTGTAATAATACCTGCTGATCTTTGTCTTTATCCTTATCCGTGTCAGGTTTGGTTGCAGCCTCACAAACTGAACTCATCTCTATCTCTTGAGCCGTTTGATCAGTCTTTTCAACAACTGATTGTGGCTGTTGCTCCCTCTTCATTTTTGCATACTTCTTTGCTCTTAACACCTTCACCACTTCTACAACCAAAATTTAGAATCGCGAAACTTAAAAAACAAGAAGATTCAAACATAAGTTAGATATTCTGATAGTCTTACCTTGAGTAGTAACAAGGCGATAAGCATGGCCAAGTGCAAGAGTATCAGTAGGCCTAAGAAGCTTAACCCGAGTGAACTGAACAGTCTTCTTGTCTTGTTGATTATGATCTTGTCCAGACACAGGCAATGGAATGATCAAAGAAACATAATGCCCAGGATTCATTTTCATAACCTCACTAGCTAAAATTGACCAATAAAGCCTCTCTATTTTCCCACATGGGTGCTGAATCACCAAAGCTGCTGCATCTATGGCTTGACAATTTCCCATTTCTGTATCTTCAATTGGGTGCTATAATTTCATGAAAATTGGAAGAAGAAGAAGAGGAAGAGGAAGAGGAAGAAGGAGGAGGAGGAGGAGGAGATAAGAAGCAGCAGTCTCTTTCTGTACAGCTCTCACAAAAACAATTCTCTCAAACAAATATAGAAGAAGAAAGGAGGTCTTTATCAAGCAGGCAGGCCGTCTCTCATTTCCCAACTAACTACATTCTTACGTGGTCAATTTAATTATTAACTTTTAAATTGACAATCTAAATTCTATATGCTTATACAATTCTTATTAATATATTCTCATTAAGATAATAAAATATTTGACACAGCGGCACTGCCTCGGGGACTGGTGGAGTTGCCACGTGGAGAGACGTTAGGTGATGGAAGCATGGCCGGACATGTCCGGCGGTGTCCACGGAGTCAATTGTTTTTGACTTTATTTCTTATGTATGTATGTTTATTGGTAAGAAATAGAAGCATTACAAATGGGTTAAGGAGGTTAATTATAGAATGAGAGATTAATTAGGATTAGTGTAAATTATTGAAAAATAAAATAGTCATGTTTGTAATTAAGGGTATTTAGACTTAGGTTCGGACCGTGGGCAGGCGTGAGAGGAAGATTCCTTTGGAAGGACAGAGACAGCCCACCACCTTATCCGCGTTACCCATTGCCCTTGGCTCTCTTCCCTTTGTACTTTTTTTTTTTTCTTTATTAACATGTAAACGGAACAAACAAAAAATTGCGAGTTTTACTCTCATTAGATAAGTGTACACGTGTTTACACGTAGTAAATTATTTTTAATAAATATTATAATTACATATATTTTATTCATATTTGAAAAAAATACTATAATTGAAAATATGGGACATATAAAATGTATAAAGCATAAATAAAAACATTTGAGGCTTCCTTACACAAAACTAATTATATTCCTAACTTTATTAATATTTTTTTACATCGGAATTTTTTTATCTTAATATGAAAGTTAATATCACTGCATTGTTATATTCTTTTTAATTTTATTTGATTTTATATTATAAAGTTTAGTTTTTTTTGGTAAAATTATTTTTGTAAATGCTATAGATATAAATAAAAAAATTAAATATAAATATGTAAGAATGACTCATTTATTAATTTGTAAAAAAGCTCGAATTCGAGACATTTCATTACATTAATGATAACAAAGCTAAGTTAATTTAATTTAGAACTCTACCGGGAGTTAATCGCAAATTAGGAATTTATGAGTCATATCCTATTCAGGACCTATAAATAGTAGGAATTTAGGTATTTTTCAACGACTGAATCTTTTTCTCAATTATATTATATTATATTATATTTTTTATATTAATCAAGATACTGATTTAACCGTCGGAGTATTCATAAATTTTTACAGGTCCTTTATTCTTTTTTTCAGGTAACAGATCACGAAAATTTTCTTAACTATGTTATTAATTAAGACCAACTTTATTGCTGAAATGACTCCAAGGAGACAAGACAATAATAAAATATATATTCATCTTTCCTTACACATTAGATTTTTATTCTAATTAATATTAAATAGTTAATTTAACGGGAATGTAATACGGTATGTGGGAACATGTGGTGTATCATGTCTTATCTGCACTGTCCGATTGTACGCTCGCCATTGATCGGACGGTCCAAATGCACATACACCGAAATACTACTCAATTTAATCCGATAATAAAGTAATGAAGGATTTATATACCAACATGCCACATGCATATATGGAGGTAACATAAACGGGTTATATGCTACCTACCTCTTGTAGCGCAGATACTTTGGCGGAAGAGTTAACAAGGATTCATTCTAGCGTCACTGGTCTGGCTGATATCCACGAGCGGGATAACGGCAACTAGATCACAGTCTAAAAGCCACTTGGAAAGCTAAAACCGGCGAGGGGTGAAACCGACAGAGTTTCGGTATGTGGAACTTCTCCTCTCTTTTTCCTCAAAGGAAGAGCCTCCTATTTATAGGCCTTCATCTCCCAAAAGAGATGAATGCCCCATAAATAGGAGCACTAACTCCCATTAGGGGAGTTACTCCCTTTAATACATATTAAAGGGGAGGTTATGAGGAAGATGAAAATCAAGGGACATAAACCTTTGATTTTCTCTAATTATGGAACTCTTTCCACTTAAGTAGGATTTCTGGACTGGTAAATATATTCCGGATCAACCCGAGAAGTCATGGGCGCATCCCGACTCCAACATCTCCCACTCGCACATGACTGAACCATTTTCAGTCGAGTTCTCCAGTTATACAGGCAGATAGACCGTGTGACCAGCATACATCGAGAGCACTAGTGCTATACACCTGTTAGGGATATATAGCGTCTCGAAAAGACGAGATCCTCTTGTACACGTATGCCAAAACCCTAGATTGCCTTCTCACATTCATTGTTTTAACTCATGATCTCATAAAACAATTTTCGTGTTCACTATTATGTCTCTACTCATAGAAACCACAATAGGCATGCCGGTGAACCACGAAACGATTGAATGTGATCAAAAAAGCTATCTTCCCCTCTTACTATAAGCCATCCATCAAGATTCAGCTCGCTTTTCTAGTCAGGTCCGCCAGACCGAAATTATTCCATGGCCTCTTGGAAACTAACTAAGCTAGCCACACTGAATCATACTTCAGGGATAAGTTAAGGGTTCTAAGGGTCGAAATATGGTAGGGTCTCACAATAGGAAAAGTTGAGATCAATAATATTGACTTCCCATCCCTTGGTCACATAAGCACACATGGTATAAAACATGTGTTATGGTGTTTATTCATTCCCTTAAAGGAGCGCATGTCTTACATTTAAAATGTATATATCACACCATACAGAAGCATAAGGTTGCGATGTACCGAAACATCCAACTTTAGTACACTTACTTAAGGACTACTTCTGGCCTTTTTAGACAGAACATGGTAGTTACATATAACTTACCATCGGACTTCATACAATACTTATTTGGATCTCAATCCAAAGCACACAACTTTATGTATGTCTTTATCTCGCACTTTAACAAGACAAATCTTGTATTTTCTGCAAGACGGCACTTTTATTTTGAACGGGCTCTCGAGCAATCTCATATGTTCAAAATTCGCCTCATCTTAGTCTTTATCAACTCATTGACAAAACTAAGGTAAACACCCTTGTGAGTGGGCTACTTCTCTGTCTAACATGCTCAATCTCAAATAAATAACAGTAAATGTTTACACATAAATATTCACACTCATGTATTGCCAACAATGAACTTTCGTTATTATTCGCAAATAATAACATTAAGGGATTATATTAAAATATAACAGTACCAATTAAATTCTACGCAAACCTCAAGATCTAATGTGTTCCTCAAAACACATCTCTTATTACAGGTTTACTCAACGGATCTGCATGCGTAGAAACGTACTGTAAGTTCATTCTCTTCGTGCAACAATATTTCTCGTATATTGATACTTAATGTCAATATGCTTATCTCTACTATAAGCTATCGACAACTGACTATCACTATAGACTGTCACCGATACCTCTGAGGTAGTTACTCTTAAATGACTCACAAACCATTTTAGCCAAACTATCTCTTGTACAACAGCTGAGGAAGCGACAAATTCAGCTTCCATTGTTGTTAGGGCTATATAGGCTTGTTTCTTGCTTCTCCATAAGATAGCACCCTTGCCAAGCAAGAATAAAAAACCTGAAGTGGATTTGCTCTAATCCATATCTCCTGCCCAAACAACATCTCTGCATTCTCTTAATTGCAGACCCTTGTCTCAAAAATAGAGAGAATTAGCTGTACTTTTGAGGTATCTAAGTATCCTCGTAACTGCTTTCCAATGTGCTTTGCTTGGGTTACATCGATATCTACTTATCATGCCACAGCATAACATATATTAGGTCTTGTATACAACATTGCATACATAAGATTACCCACAGCACTGGCATATGGAACATTCCTCATATGTTCCATCTCCTTCGGCATCTTAGGACATATCTTTTTGCTGAGAAACTGATTCTTAGCAACAGGGGTATCAATGGGCTTGCAATTTCGCATATTAAATTGTTCAAGGTCTTTGTTGATATATTTCTCTCAAGAAACAGACAACAAACTTCTTGAATAATCTCTTAAAAACTTAACTTCAAGAATGTAATATGCTTGACCCATATCTTTTATCTCAAAGTTGGACAATAGCCAATCTTTGATTATATTTACGTATCTTTTGTCATTTTTAACTATTAGTATGTCGTCTACATACAATGTTAAAATGATAAAATTACTTTTAGAGCTTTTGCTATAAACGCAATGGTTTTCATCAATCATATTGAACACATTTGACATGATTGTATAATAAAGTTTCAAGAACCATTGTGTTGAAGACTGTTTAAGGCCATAGATTGATCTTTTCAATCTTCAAACCTTATGTTCGCTGCCTATTTCAATGAAACCTACAGGTTGATCCATGTAGATTTCTTCATACAATTCTCCATTGAGAAAAACAGTCTTTATATCCATCTGATGTATCTCTAGGTTCAAACTCGCCACTATAGCCAGAATTAACCGTATGTACGTAAATCTTACAGCAGATGAGAAAGTCTACTCATAGTCAATCTCTTCCTATTGTATAAACCCCTTAGCGACTAGCCGAGTCTTATATCTTTTGATACTACTTTTCGGCTTATCGCTTTACTTTGAGAATACATTTATTCCCAATTTGTATCCTTCCACTAGATCAACTAGTTCTCAAACTTGGTTTGATCTCATTGATGCCTTTTTTCATTACTTTAATCCACTTTCCTTAAATGGGCATGAAAAGCCTTTTGAATATTTTTATGCTCTTTCTTTGTCTTGTGGGATAACTAAAAGAGCTTTGTTCGAGCCTCAGATCTCAAATCGTCGGCGCATAACTCTCTTCCTTTTAGATTTTCGCAATTCTGAATCTTGATAAACATGTCTCATATATTCATCGTAATTCAAAATGTTCCCTTACTCCTACTGGAGTTAGGAATACCATATTCTTTCCTCCCACTGGAGTGAAAAATACTCCCACTTGAATCAGGATCTCGAACATCCGGATCATTTGGAGGACAAAAGCCTTGGCTTTTTTCCTCTAATTTCCTCCCACTCGGATGGAGTGATCCTGACAATTCCTTTTCCTGAGATTAATATAAAATGAAATCTTAATTCACCCTGCCCAACTTGAAAAATTTATTCTCTAAGAATATGATGACTCGTGATCTGAATTTTGTCACAGTGCCATTTTTTTTTCTCACCCATGAAAATGTATCCTTTTGATACTTCAGAATATCTCGCATAGATGCTCTTTTTATCTCATGGTCCCAATTAACCAATTTTACATGAAGTATCATGGATATAAACAGCATAACCCTAAGGTCGTAAATGGCTTAGGTCAACTTGTCGACCAGTTCACAACTCATAAGTTATAGATGTGACAGAGATAGAAGGCACTTGGTTTAAAAACATATGTGGCAGTCAATAAATTATCTCCCCGATAGGAGATTGGCAAGTCTGCCTCTGCCATCATATATCTAACCATATCTAGGAGAGTCCTATTTCTCCTTTTCGCAACATCGTTTTGTTGTGAATTTCTAGAATGAACAACTGATGTTCAATCACTTTTCATCACATGAAGCTTTAAATTTACTGTAGGATATCACCGACCTCTGTCAGTTGTTAAAGCTTTGATCCTTTTATCTAATCGATTCTCAACTAACTTCATAAAAGTCTTGAAGCAACACAATACTTCTGGCTAGTGAGCAATCAAATTGAAATGACCATACCTAGTATAGTCATCCATAAAAGGTGATAAAATAGCAGGCCCCATGCCTTGCCCTCACATTCATTTGACCACATTCATCAGAATGAACTAACTGCAATAGAAATTTGGCTCTAGTTCCTTTATCGAATGATTTTCTAATTATTTTTTCTCAAATAGTCATGGTACACATCCATAACAATGAAATCATTCAGTATTTAACCAGAACCTCATAAACATCATTTAAGTATAAGCTTATACCGTTATCCTCAAAACATAAATTGAAAACAAATTTCAATAAAGTAAGAACAGAAACAGAACTCTTAACAAAGGTATCTAATCTCTTATTACATGATCCTTTGCTCTTGAATCTATCACTCACAAAGAATGAAATTCTGAGTTGGATACACAAATTTCACTCACTCTTAAGTCAAAATATTGTATCTGTTTGGGCACAGTGTAACCTCTTGCATAGTGACCTTTCCGTTGGCATTTAAAATATTTCACTCTTGAAACATTTACCGTCTTCTTCCCTTTGGACCTCTTAAAATTCTGTTATTTCTTTGCTTTTTAAGGCTATTGAGCCTTTTTCCTTATCCTACTTTTGAAGCTTCTTATCTTATTCTAGTTAGAACTCATTTCACCAGAATAATACTGTGCCATATGCACAATGACATTGACCTTACTCAGTGCCAAATAGTCCAATTCAAGCTTCAAATGACAAGCGACATCCTCAAATATCTCAATGCTTGTCCGTTTGAGTTAGTTGCATCTTTATATGCTCCTAACTTTTGGGTAAGGAACGGATAACAGCTAGAACCTGTTGCTCATCAGTCAACTTATGACCAATCTCACCAAGTTTACTAATAATTTTCATCTCTCATAGATGTTTTCGCATCGAATAATCAGACGTCTTCTGATAAGTATCAAATTTGATCACTAATGATCAAAACACTTAGTTAGAGACACACCTCTAAACTTTACTTGCAAAGCGATTCACGCAGATACTGCATTTTGATACTTGCTGAACTACTTAGTGATATCATCTATTGCACTTAGCAAGATGACATGAGCAGTGAAATTCTTCTTTTTCTATGCCACATAGGCATTATGGTCTCGCCTATACTGTGATGTAGTGCCGTTCTTAGGTTTAGCCATAACCGAACTTAATGGTCCGAGAGCCTCTTGCTCTTCAAGCACGCACTAGATTCTCATACTCTAGAATTCACAATTATCACCATTCATCTTAATATCTTTATTAAGTTTTTGCAACAATTGATTTGGAAACATTATCCATTAGGATCCTCTGATCTCAAATGGAACAAAAAAGCACAATTTAAAAGGATATAAGGCAATACATGCTATTTACTATGCATCCGAAATAATAACTCAGTAAAGTTTTCTATCAGGCTTCAATTCGAAAAGGCTACTAATAGTATCCAATTACCCTCTTAGTCCTAATGTCCAACCTTACAAGTTAATATTTCATGCATAGTAAATCTGAATTATTGGATTATCAAGTTCTCAAACTTAAGAGGGGAATATTATTGGTTTAAATTTATTAAGCCTCCACTTAATAAATATGCAATCATTTTACTCATAAAATAATGCAAAACATTTAATAGTTAAATAAACACATTTATTATAAAGTTAAATGCTATCATAATAAATAAACTCATTCATTCAACCAATATAAAAAAAAATCCAATAATCCAAAATATGACACTCATGTCAAAATAACAATAGGAAACATAAATCCCATTTAATAAAATTAAACGCTAACTAAAATTGACACTCATGTCAACTAATATATAAGTCTAGATTTTCACAAAATCTTTCTTGACACTGGGACTGATACTTTGACCATCTTCATCAATTCATAAGGTAACTCATAAGTTCGTTGATGAAGCCATAGACGATGCACATTACGTCCACTTCTCAATTTCATCACAGATGTGGTGTTGCTCCTCAACACTCCTCTTTTGGCAACTCTAGCCAAAAAGTGGATGATAGATTTTCTATAAATTCTATCTCCAATATACCAGGTAGTTTCCAATAACTCCCTGAGTTCTGGATGATATTCAAATGAGTCAGCCAATACTTTGATCAGGACTCTATCATCTTTTCCCATACTTAAACCACCTAACCAAATGCACTCCTGCATTTCTTCATGCATAAATATTATGTGATGCACTATTGCATCAATATCATCAGCTCGGATCTTCCTTCGCATTCTTAAGTTGCTTACTAAATGCACTTTTGCATTTCTTAAAGCAATCTCAAACGGAGTGCGAGGAACAATCGGAGTCCTTATCATCACCATTTCTGTAACACATCACAGAAATTAAAAAGTAGTTAATACACTCATGTATAAACATATATAATTGAAACTCATTTCAACCAACAAAAAGGACAGATCCACAAACAATTTTCAAAAATATTTTTCAAAATAATTTAAAGGCAGAAAACACATTTTCCATAATTTTTATAATATTTTTAATAATTTAAAAATAAGAATTTATTTTCTGGTCATCAAAAAATTCTGGAAAAATAACCAAAAAATCAGAAAAATTTTGAAAAATGGTTTCGCAAAAAACCGGAGCTGATTTGGTGGTTGGAGGAGGCTGCACGCGCCCACACGCGCCGCTTGGGGAAGGAGTGACGCGCTCACGCGCACCACGCGCGCCTCCCATCTGCCCTGCCACGTGGCACAACCCTATGGTGCCACGTGTCAGAACGCCATTGGTCCACCTGTCTGCCACGTGGCAGAAGGCGGGCATGTCATTGCCCACGTGGCACGACACCTGTCCGCCACGTGGCAATCACCTATTGGTCCACGTGGCGACAGTGACATGTCACTGTGCTGACATGGCACGATCCCATTCGTCCACGTGGCACCTACGTGGCAGCTGGTGGACCCATTCTGCCAAGTGGCGTGATCTCGCTCAGCCACGTGGCTGAATCCTATTGGGCCACGTGTCCACAGTGTGAACCCGTGTTGCGCGCGTGTGAGCCACCGCCCACGCGCACGCGCCCTACGAGTAACGGCGCGTGCAAGCCACGCGCCGCCTTCCCGCCGGATTCTGGACTCCGAATTTTTTCCGGTGGGGGGTTTTTGGGGTCTGTGATCTCAATGGTGTGGTCAAAAATTACAAATCTCAATTTTAAGTCTAGCGTTTTGAATACCCATATTCATCCCCTCAATTTACGGTACACATACACGTATTTTTAGACCCGAAAAATATATACAAATATATATTTTAACACGAAATAAATATATATCGGGTTCATGCATCCTAGATCTGCTAATTTTACACATAAAATTTTAGATCCATTTTTAGCCACATGCCAGGACGCCAAAATTATTGGCTCTGATACCAATGAAGGATTTATATACCAACATGCCACATGCATATATGGAGGTAACATAAACGGGTTATATGCTACCTACCTCTTGTAGCGCAGATACTTTGGCGGAAGCGTTAACAAGGATTCCTTCTAGCGTCACTGGTCTGGCTAATATCCACGAGCGGGATAACGGCAACTAGATCACAGTCTAAAAGCCACTTGGAAAGCTAAAACCGGCGAGGGGTGAAACCGACAGAGTTTCGGTATGTGGAACTTCTCCTCTCTTTTTCCTCAAAGGAAGAGCCTCCTATTTATAGGCCTTCATCTTCCAAAAGAGATGAATGCCCCATAAATAGGAGCACTAACTCCCATTAGGGGAGTTACTCCCTTTAATACATATTAAAGGGGAGGTTATGAGGAATATGAAAATCAAGGGACATAAACCTTTGATTTTCTCTAATTATGGAACTCTTTCCACTTAAGTAGGATTTCTGGATTGGTAAATATATTCCGGATCAACCCGAGAAGTCATGGGCGCATCCCGACTCCAACAAGTAATAAAATATTAATTTAATGTAAAAAAAAAAAAAAGTCTTCACCCAGTTTGCGACTTTTATATATAATTTGTATAAGTATATATGGAGCTTTATTCATTCTTTGCTTGGATTCTGTTTTTATCATTTTACTCTTTTTTGCTTGGATATAATTATATATTCATCTAATTATCCATATTAGTTTCGCACGCAATTCTTTTGAGTGGACGTGTAAAATTTTAATGGCTTCTACGTTTTAAAGCAGGTTACAATTTATTCCTTGGATTATAAAATATTTATTAAAAGAAAAATATTCCTTATAAAGTACTTTTCCTACATGGTGCACGGGGCATTAATTTATTAAAATAGCATCACTAATTAAGTCATTAGTGGCAATTGCCATAGAAAGCAAATCCACTATGTTCAAATCACAACTATAGAAACATATTAAGCACAACTTTTCTGAAAGCTCCAAACTCCAATGCACTTCAAATGGATTAAGATTTAATTGTGACATGTATATCTTAACAAATCATCAAACATATTTCATAACATGTGCTTTCTTTAATCATATCGCTTACTGGATTAAGCAAAAGTGTTTTAATTCCTTAACCGTAGCTCCTTCTCGCAGTGTGGACGGTGACGTGGAACGAATCATTATAACCCACATGCAATTAAATAAACAAAATTCAATAATATATGTTTATTAGTTTATATATTTAATACATTATCATAATCAGATGCAAACCCTTCTTCTATTGTTGGTCACAGTATTATGCTTCATTTGTTTCTTATAAACCCATATCGCATATTATGATTATCTCTGTATACATACCCAATTTTAACTAATAAATATTCCAACTAGTTTTGTTTTTGTATATTAATTTTCATTACAACATTTTTATAAATCTATTTATCATGACCAGCAGTGGCGGACCCCATTTACTTCAACTGCACGTATAATTAGAAGTGTGTATAGGAGTCCAATCGTCCATCTAAAATAAATTTTAAGAATATATTAATATTATATATGATACTTTAGTGAACCTCCTGAATTTCTTTGATCAGTCTAATCCAATAAGTATTTTTCTTCAAAAATAAATAAATAATTGGTGATTTGTATGAGATGGAGGAAGAAAATAAACTTTGCAATTATTGATCTGACTTCCACAGACGTATTATGAGAGTTCAAACTCCAAAAAATACTATACATTACATGGTTTAGCATTGGATTAAGAGCAAAGACTTTAACTAGCTAGGTGAGGAAAGAGACATCAATCTTCATGTTAGGATCTTTGTTTGACTAATCAATGTAAATTCATGATCTTTAAACTATTTGAATCCCAATGTTTGAAATTTCTTTCTTTCTTTTTTCCAAGATTCACATGTGTGTAAACATCTCTGATTAATGTCAGTGTATGCAAGCCATGTGCAATGTTGGTTCTAATATTAAATGGTGAAAGGACAATTTGCTGTTGAAGAATGGTTCTTGTAGGGGACTGCACAACCCTAATTTTAAAAGAGGGTCCTTATTATGGACATGGGTTGATACATACATACATCAATTTTAAATGGCTGGGGTCTAATAATTCTATATTACTACGCAATTTAATTCAATATCAACATTATGTTTATCGATTGTGTCTTGTGGGGGCACCAAATTTAGGTTTGGTATCTTTGTTTGCTGCTTACCTTGTTTTGAAAAAACATTCTAATTTTCTAATTCAAAATAGGGTACCAAACATCGATCTAGTGGGGTTATTGATTTCTTTATTTTAATTATAAAATAAAATTGGCCAGAGATATGATTTTCAAAGTTGCTTTCTTTACATTCTTCCCCTTTAATGCATAACACAAAAAATATCTATCCAATAATGTTTTAAGAATGTCCACAAGCAAAAGATGACTTATTAATTAAATTGATAATTATGAATTACAATAAAATTAATAAAAGAAAAGAAGTTCTGAACTAATGCCTCCTGTTGTATACAGTTCCAGTTAATGAAAACAATCAAACATGGTGCATGCATGCATGTTCTGTTACATATAGACCAATTAAGTATATTTAGTTATGAATTTTTATTTTCTTCTTTATTTTTTGATATTGAAAATACAAGAAAGTTGCCGTAGGTAGTGACATTAGCAGTTTCCTTCTGTTGTCTTTACTGGTAAAATAAAATGTTTCACACATCAGTTTTATTTTGCATTTCTTTGCTTATCAATTCCCTTTTTTCAAGAAATATAGATTGCTTTGCTGCTGATCGCTGCCCTAGCTTGTCTCCTCTTTCTCTACAATCTTTCTTTTGGTTTGCTTCCTGTTTATTTTCTTTTTTCCAAAGTTTAAATTATGAAAATGAAAGGTAAATTCTCTTAATTCTAGAAAGTGATTTAAACTGCAATTAAGAAAAAAATGTTTTCTATATCATTAATTTCATGCATATATAAGATAACAACCACACATATATCTAATTAAACATTTCTTTAATTATCTTTATCTTTATCTTCATTGTTGGGGAATGGCATAGCTAATGGTAGTATGGCCCTGTATTTGGCAAACAAGTTGCAACATTACCTAGTCCCCACATGCAATTATTAAATCAATCGTTTTAATTATACTCTCTTTCAAAAAAAAAAAAAATTTAAAAATGCACCAAGTGCTGCTAACGTTTGATGACTATACAATATACAATATAAAGCAAATAGAAGGGATTAGAATTATCTATATATTAGAAGATGTGGTACGAGCACTAAACAGAAAACTTGGATGAATCCCAAAGGAAAATCTCGTATAATAGTTACGTATAACGATAAATTAAGAGTACAATATTATGGTGAGAATCACTAAGATAAAAAGGTCAAAGATGTGGGTTGGTTTTCTTTAATATATATATTATAGAATCTAAATTTTTAAATAGTTAGAGTAAGAACTTTGTCCTATTTTATGAGTTTTCTCAGTGCGAGTTTTGATTAATCAAATTATAAAATTTGAAATATTTAATGATTTGCATCAAAAAATTTATCTGAAACTAAATAAATAAATAAATATATATATATATATATATATATATATATTATACGATGAAAAATAGGTTTTTCTTTTTTATATATATAATAATATAGTATGTTTTATGAAATTAATGAATAAAAATATCAAAATTCAAGATATTTTAATTAAAATATGAAAATGAAAACCAGAAACTTATTAAATTTGTAGCGGATAAGTTGAAATTTAGGTAATTCTATTATATTCTATTCTCTTGAACTCTTGAAGAGTCACTGGTGAGATGATAAAGAATTGGTGGGTATATTCTCCACTCATTAATGGAGCATTTTAAAGGTCTTTAAGTGGATAATGCAGCATCCTAATGCACTGCACTCCAGCTTGGAGAAACCTAACTTTTTAACTTAAAAAACACAAAAAGAAGAATCAACCACCAACTTTACTACGGTGACGGAGATTTTGCCTTACGAAAGCAGCCATTCGCATTGCAACACCATGAAACCATGTGGCATACTTTAAAATAAAAATGTTATGCTCTATGCTATGAGATTTTCAATTATTCCATAATTAAATTAAAAGTAAACAAGGAAAAGAGAAATTTTGTTTAATAGTTTTTCCTTGATCATGGCATGTGTGATTTTAGGTAATTGATAAAGCGTGAAACGTCTTTATCGAGTATACCGGACACTGCATATATTGTCCGCTTTGAATTGGGACTTTTACGGTTTTGTTTCTGAGGTTTTGCCTCAAAACGCTTATGTAAGGAGAATGTGTTCATTGCCTTATAAAATTCATTTTCAATTTATCTCCAGCCGATTTGGAATAGGAGAACAACATTACTATCATTATTTCCCCTTCCAATAGAGGTCTTCGGGCGCTGACCGCTCGGGTGCTGGCTCTCGTCTCTCAACGAAAGCACCAAATGATAAAGCGTAAAACGTTTTTATCGAGTACACCAGACACTGCATATATTGTCCATTTGGGCCGGGCCTCTCACGATTTTGTTTCTGGGGCAAAAGCCCCAAAAAATCTATGCAGGGAGAAGATATTCATGGCCTTATAAGATCCACTTTCAATTCATCTTCAGCCGATATAGGATAAGAGGATAGCATTGCTATCAGTAATCATATACTTTTCCTCCAATTCCATGATAAGAGTTACTTATATATATATATATATATATATATATATATATATATATATATATATATATATATATATATATATATATATATATATAGGGGTGAGAAAAAAACCGATGGACTCGGTTAACCGAAAAAAAAATTCGAAACCTAACCAATGGACTGGTTAACCGATTGTAATGGACTGGTTAATGGTTAGTATTTTGAAAAAACCGATATTAATGGACTGATTAATGATTTTTGACTCATGTGACTGGTTAACCGAACCGAAACCGAATTTTTAGTTAATTTATTAATTTTTTAATAATTTATAACAATTTATATAATAATTTATTCTAATTAAAGGTGATCATAGGTGATCATTTACTTTTTTTTTATTATACTAATTATTTTAAAGTTTTTAAGTTTTTTTAATTGACTATTAGTAAGTATAACAATTTATCTAATTAAAAGTGATTATGGACCGGTTAATATATTTACTTATTAAATATTAATTTTTAAAAACAAATTTGCTTATATCCACCAAATATTTTTATTTTAACAACAATAATGTTATATTATAGTGAAAAAATTTTAATTTTTAAGCATTTTGAACATTTTAATTTTATTTATGAATATATTTATAATTATAGTGGTTAACCGAAAAATATTAAGTAACCGATCCGAAAATCCGAAACCGATAGATTGATTAACCGATGGCAATGGACTGGAATTTCAAAAAACTGATATTAATAGACTGGTTAATGGACTGGAATTCATGAACCAGTTAACCGACCATGCTCACCTCTCTCTCTCTCTCTCTCTCTCTCTCTCTCTCTCTCTCTCTCTCTCTCTCTATATATATATATATATATATATATATATATATATATATTCTACCTAAATTGTTGTTTTATAAAATTAAAAAATAATTAATATTTTATAATTTTATTTTTATCACTAATAAAATGAGATAGTATAAAAATAATAATGATATTAGGAAATTATAATATAAAATAAAATAATAAGATTGAGTTAATTTAATCAATATATATTTTGATATGTGGGGAAAAAAATGACTCGGGACAAATCGAGTATTTGCAAACTTTATACTAAAAACCATAATTTGGTCAACGTCAAAAAAGAGGAAGGTATATAATGAGTATTCAGTGGCCTTGGCATTGGGGTTTTTTCTAAGTTGGTGTTAAAATGTAAAAAATTTGTAAAAATAGTGCTACAGTAAAGATAATTAGGGAAATGGGGTGTTGAAAACAGTCACACTGTTGGCCGGTTTTTGTCAAGTGTGAACAGGGGCTGGAGTGCCAGAAACCGGCACAGTATGTGCCGGTTTCTGGCACTGAAATGACCCAACTGCAGTGCAGTTGGCAAAGTAAAAACAATTAAAATATGTTTTCCTCTGTTCCCCGTGCATAGTTGTATTACCCATCCACTCACATCCATGCACTTTCATTTTATACCCACACTTTCATTTCTTTTTCCTTTTCTTTTCTTTCTTTCTTTTTCCCTCTCATTCTTTCTCTCTTTCAATTCATTTAGTTTGTTAACAAAATTTGCATTCAATTTAATTTTATTGTAATAGGCATATCATTAAAGGTAATATTATTAGTATTTAATATTTATTTTTGTTAAACATAATTTATAATTTTATTAGTCTTATATTAATATTTAATCTACAGGTATTGATAATTTTAAAAGTTATATAATATTTTCAACATATTAAAAGTATGCAGTTATCAATATTTATTTTAAAGAAACTAGTTTGAGTTTAAGTATGAAAAATAAATACTAAAATAGTTAATTACAATAACATAATTTTATGTTGTAAATAATTGTTAAACATTAATACTAATGATATATTTTTATGTATAAACATTACAAATCATAAAATTTAAATATACATAAAAAAATACATCATTGTTTGTTCAATTAAATGTGATCATGTATTTGTTAGACATCATTTTTGGATTTGCAGTTCTCTTTAACGTCATTAATTATTTTTTATTATTATAAAGTTTCATTTAATATTCAAATTTAAAATCTCACTGTTATAATATAAAATAAATATCATTAAATTAAGGTTTATGGGACTCACTAAAAATAAAACAAAATTTATAAAAAATATCTACAGTTTAAACGATTGATAGCTTGACTATTTTTCTAATCAATCAAAATTTAAATCACATAATTTTTTGCATAAAAAAATTGCATTATATATAAAAAAAAAGTTTGTAAGTTACTAAATATTTATATAAGCGAATCTGTCATATAACTATTTTTCCATGCCTGTTATTCGTACTTTCCTTAGAAAAAAATTAGGTAATGGAACCAATCATGCATAATAAATATTATTATAATTATTATTTAATCATTCTCTAAAAAAACATATAGATTTGATATTCAAAGGGTAAAGGTAGTTTCATGAATTATTTTTTTTTTATGGAAACAAAAAGCTAGAGTATTTAAAAAGGAGGGAATTGAAAAGAACTCAATAATAATTAGCTAGAGGCTAACAGCTAGCAGATTAATCAACCGATGAAATTATAATTTATTAAATTTTAAAAATTCAAAATCGCAAATCATTTTTGTTTGTCAACTATGGGTTGGAAAATAACTGTTGAATAGAATTTATATTTTTATTAATTTTATATTTATATATAATTTTTAGGTGGTGAAATTTTCGGAGATTATTGATTTTGAACATTAAAGGTAAGATATTGCAATTTAATTTTTTTTTTTTATAAAATAGCTTGAATTTAATTTGAATAACTGTAGCACAAAATATATATACAATTGAATATGATAATTAAAAAAAAATTATTATTTGCAAGAAAATAATTTCATGTTATAAATAATGATTAATATGAAAATTTAATTTAATATAATTAACTTATATCTATAAGTTATGAAAAATTAAATTATTTAAATCAATTTGTTCAGATATTTGTTAATGTTTAACAATTATTTACAACATAAAATTATTGTAATTAACTATTTTAGTATTTATTTTTCATACTTAAACTCAAACTATTTTCTTTAAAATAAATATTAATAACTGCATACTTTTAATATGTTGAAAATATTATATAACTTTTAAAATTATCAATACCTGTAGATTAAATATTAATATAAGACTAATAAAATTATAAATTATGTTTAACAAAAATAAATATTAAATACTAATAATATTACCTTTAATGATATGCCTATTACAATAAAATTAAATTGAATGCAAATTTTGTTAACAAACTAAATGAATTGAAAGAGAGAAAGAATTGAGAGGGAAAAAGAAAGAAAGAAAAGAAAAGGAAAAAGAAATGAAAGTGTGGGTATAAAATGAAAGTGCATGGATGTGAGGGGATGGGTAATACAACTATGCACGGGAACATAGGAAAACATATTTTAATTGTTTTTACTTTGCCAACTGCACTGCAGTTGGGTCATTTCAGTGCCAGAAACCGGCACATACTGTGCCGGTTTCTGGCACTCCGGCCCCTGTTCACACTTGACAAAAACCGGCCAACAGTGTGCCGGTTTTCAACACCCCATTTCCCTAATTATCTTTACTGTAGCACTATTTTTACAAATTTTTTACATTTTAACACCAACTTAGAAAAAACCCCAGAATCAACACAAATTATAATTAAGTTCAAGCTGAATACTAGTAGTAAAAGATTAGTCTATGCCATTCAATTTTGAATACAATTAGTAACACACATTTATATTAGATACAATCCCCAGTTTTACATTTTATTTTTTATGGGTTATCAAATTAAACAAATTTACATTAAATCTTTCTACTTTTATTTTTTTTCGCATTATATTTCAATTTGATAACCCATAAAAAATTTCACATCATAAAATAAAAAAACTCATACAGAACCCTATGCAGTGGATTTAGCTAATCCCATCTTCAATCACCTCTCTTTCTCTCCTTTTCCTTTTCTTTCTATTCGTCTTGATTTTTAGTTTTTCCATTTTTTCCTTCTATTGCCGAACACTACACACCATCAGAATACTACCAAATTCAGTTTCCATCCACATTGTCGTTACATTTTCTATTTGAACTTTAAATTGTGAATAACAGAAATTTCATTGCAGGGTCAATTTTAAACTCACGTAATTTTAACTGCACATATATTTTTTATTCCTGCTGTCAATCAAAGATATAATATAGCCGGAATTAAAAGTAAAATGATTTAATGTAATTTTTTTTCAATTCGAGATGACTAAATATGAAAAATGTAAAAATTTAGTGATTTAAACATAAATTTTGCCTAATTAAAATTAAAATAGAAAATTAAGAAAACCATTAAATGGACATCATCATTTATCCGAATTCCATTATTTCAACTAATTCGAATTTGCATCGAGCATGCCCATAAAAGAGCACAAAACTTTTTTTTTTCAAATATTTAAAAATGCTCAATGCCTAAAATTTGAATTCGAAATTTCTAGTTAAGAAATAAGACTGGTGATAATTCCATCTCCTCGATAAAGCTAAAGTTATTGTTATTATTATTATTATTGTTATTATATCCTTAAAATGACTAGATTGTCATGCTAAAGACATATTAGAATGACACATATAGGCAAATTCATGCATGACAAAAAAGGATTTCCACTTTGGACAACTTTAGATTAGCGATTGAAACCAATGGTTTAGTATGCATTGTATGTAAGATTAAAAGATAATTGAGAAATTGATTTGAATGATTGGTTAGGCAGGAACATGTCTATGGTTTTTTATGAAATCAAAAATAGACATGACGAATTGTTGTTTTCACCTTTGTCTCTCTATTTCTTCAATGATTTATCAAATCAAGCACTGCTTTGCCTCCTTTTTTGGAGACACTTAAAGATTTATAATGCCCAAACTGGATGCCTTGAGGAACCAACTTCTATTACTTGTCAATCAGTGTACTTAAATCCACATATGATTTTTTATATATATAAAGAAAAAAAAAACAGTGAAAATTCAAAATTAAAATCTTTTAATGTATCGAGATCAATTTTTACTATTGTAATATCATCTTAAAGATATGAATATTTTTATTTCAAATTAAATATCAAGTAAATTATTTGGTACGTGACTTGAAATTTAGTTTGAATTTTACACTAAGTGAATTTCTCCTAATTAGAACTTTTAGTAGTTGTTTCTTTATGAGCAAATTGTTGTTTTTATTTGCATTACAATTAAAGACTTTCATATTTCTATACTATATAGTAAGTCTTGGTTTTTTAGAGTTCTTGTCAATATGAAACTATGAAACACAAGCTCTATATAAATACCCATTAACAAAGTATTTTTCAATAGAGTAGGATTGAGAGAGATTTGGAGCGAGTCCAATATGTGAAATTCTTTATGTTTTTTAGGATCATAGGTAATTTGTGACTTTGTGACATTGCGAGCCTTTTGGGTGTAATTGGATTAAGGGTTTTTAGAGATGTTTTCTTTGTTTTTTTACCATTCAAGTTAATTAGTGAAGCCGTGAAGTAATTTTATGCCGAACCATATAAATTATGTGTTTGTGTTTTATTTTCTTAATTCTTATATTTTATTGATTGTATTAGTATTAGACTTATCCATATAAATATTTTTGGCATTCTTTTTTTTAAAAAAAAAAGAAACTAATTCATTTAAAAAATTTAATTTTTTTTTAAAAAAAAGAATTTAAAATTTAGTGTTAACAAAACATACGTTGATACTCCATCACCAATTCTTTTTTATTTTCCTTTTTTAGATAATTTTCTCTCCTATTTGAGTTCCCATGAATTCTAAAAGGAGTGATGGGGCCTCCATGCCCTAAAATGGTTTCATCAATTAAGTTTAAGAATGAAGTTCCTAATAAATATTCCTTTGAATATTTTCGGGATTAACACGCAGATACTTGAAGTAGATACTTGAGTATGTAGAGAGAAATACTTAGACTTTTGAGTCTTTTGTCTCATGGACTTGAAATACGCTGCATATGATATATTTAGTATTATCGCACAAATTTAGTATCATGATTATGCTTAATTGTAGAGTTCATGAATCCATCAAGCAACATTAGTTGGATATTTCCACAAAATTACAAACTCTCAATAGATCAAACTTGTTGTCCAGCCTATAAGTTTTGAATTATATTTTGGAAGGGCACTGAAATTTTCATTAAAGAAATAAACATGAATTATTGAACAAAATCAAGCATAGTCACGTGAAATCTTTTCACATTGGACATTTGGATTTGTAGAAGCAGCCCAAAAGTACTATGGCCTACACCAAGATTAAGGATCTAGCACAGTTTTGTAGGTAACAATCAACTTGTTGCATTCGAGCAGAGGTAGAAAACCTGCTAATGTTCATAACCATATACTCTTCCACCAGACGCGCGCGAGCACAAAAAAAAAAAAAATAGCCACTTGGCAAAGATTGGAAACCTCAGCCAGTGGTGGCTGGGGACATAAAATTTGACACATCTAGCCCATCCAGCCAACTCATGTTGTCTTTACAAATTTGCAGGTGCATTATTGTCCTTGTATTTTTTTTAGCCAGTTCCTAAAATATGATCAAAATTTAGCTGTTATCAGCACACAGAACACTAAATAAGCTAGCCATCCAGAAAATTATTCTGTAGTTTTAGCTCCTTGGCTGCATTGTTCATGTTAACCTGGGAGGTGGATCTTTAGCTCGAGAACGGTATTTGTTTCTGTGATAAAGATTGTTACACATGCATAATGCAGCAGACATGAATGCACTGTAATAACATAGAACTAAAAGAATACTAACTTTGATTTTATGCTACATTAGTACCACTTCCAACAGTCTGAGATCAATGTCAAGAGACAAGAAAATTAGAAGGAACGTAACAAATATTGTACATGGTATCTCAAAGTTGTTTTCTTAGAGCTGACAGCAGCAGGCAGAAAAGCAGATCTGTGTTAGAGTGCAGAATCGCATGTTCGAAAATCACACAGATGGGAAGAACTTGTTGAGATTGAAAGGCAGGGAGTAGAACTCTTCGCTTCTTGTATCGGTCTTGAATGACCGAAATTTGTCCCACCAGTGCATACCTCTGTCTTTCTTTGTTTGATTGTCTTTATGGTGCAATGTGGTATCCAAGAAGAATGCTAACAGGCCAGCAACAAATGGTTCTGATGAAAACGGCACATTTATAATGTCGTTGAACTGCCACAACATACAATAAACGATGAGTCACTCGGGAACAAACAGAATGAGATTCCAAAGGCTGACCACTGTTAGAAAACACAAAGATATAGTTAATTAGTTACCCATCTAGCTCCAGTGCGGACCGGGCCATAGCCATTGATGGCTGTGTACTCGTTGAAGTATTGTGGTATTGATCGGCCCATGAAAACAGAAAATCCAAGTATAAACTTTGTCCTGCAGCTGTTTAAGTTGCAGAACTGAAGGAAACTGAGACCTGCTGAACCTGCTCATGGGTAATAAAGAATATTGAGTGTGTGTGTTTGTATGTGTATATATATATATATATATGTATATTGACCATGAAGTGTATTGTGATGATGAAAAGATTACATAACGTTGAGAGGACCTACCAACACAGGCAAAGAAAAAGCAATAGAGAGCTGCAATAATTGGAGCTGGAATTGAAGCAAAGACAGCGCCGAATTTCCCTACAGAACCAAGCACAAGTATGCAACTTTTTAAGGGAGACAGAGAGACAGAGAGATAGGTGTAGAGAGTTAGATTACTACCGAGGATTGCGAAAAAAATCATGAAGCCAGCTGATATCTGAACGACCCTTCGGCTGCCAACTCGAGTCAGTGCCAATAAACCAGCATTTTCACTGCAGTTATACCAAGAAAGCTTTCTCATGCCAATTCAAAGGATAATTATGTATGTGCAGAATGAAAGTTGTTATTTTGAAGAGAAAGAAGATACTGCCAAACAAATATCTTACACAGATACTGATGATCGTTCCAAATATCCCAGAGAAGAGAATTCCAACTCCCTGAGATTAGGACAAATGAAAATTAGATCAAATAGCCAATTCAAAATCATGCAACCTAAGCCACTAAGTCTGAACAGATCTTTTAATCTAACTTCCTAGATAAAGGCAATAACAGAAAGGGGGGAAAGCTAGAATGTCCAACAGTGCAATGAGGTTTAAAGGGCCAAAAAATAAGAAAATATAAAAACAATCACAGAACCTGTACCTGCCAACCTACGCCTCGGCTTAGGGTTGATTTCACCCATGGTCACTCAACTTATCACTTATTGCGCAAAATTAACCGACTTTTTTTTTTATTACTTAAATGTCACTGAACTTTTAACATTATTGCACAAAAGTCATGTTAACCGGAATCCGGCGACAACTCTTGACGGATTGATAAGTTCAACAAATGCTATATTTAAATTAATTTCACTCATGGTCACTAGACTTATCATTTATCTCGCAAAAATAATTAACTTTTTTTTTTCAACTTAAATGTTACTAACCTTTTAACATTTTTGCAAAAAAGTCATCAATCCGGCAAGGGTCGTCGCTGAATTCCGGTTAACATGACTTTTGTGCAATAATGTTAAAAGTTCAGTGACATTTAAGTAAGAAAAAAAAAGTCGGTTACTTTTGCGCGATAAGTGATAAGTTGAGTTACCATTAGTGAAATTGACCCCCTCGGCTTACTATAGAAGGTGGCAATGGTGTGGCACTTGCATAGCTTGAAACAGCAATGAAAGCACCAGTGGACTGTTCAAGTAATAGAAAGAATAGATTCCAGTAGATTGTGAAAATCTGATGCAGGACTGTTAAATTATAAAAGGTGCGAGCAAATTTCAATGGAGAATGAATGAATATAACGAGCTAAATCAAGAACAGAAAATTTTGTTTGCATAGAACATTTCAATAGCTTTGGAAAGACCAGATATTGAGAAGATACTGGATTTCTTTATGGTTTTCAGCAAAGTGAAAGCTTAAGAAATACAACGAAAAATGCATGAAAAGTTTAATAAATTTCTTCTTTATGAGAAGGACAAAGTTAAGCAGGCAGGACACTCATAATGTTTGTTTTTTAATTTTAAATTTTAAATATTTTTAATAATTTAATTTTTTTATGAATACATTTTATAATCATAATAGTTAACCAAAAAATATTGATTAACCGGTCCGAAAATTCGAAACCGATGGATTGATTAACCGATAATAATAAACTAATTAATAAATTAAAATTTTAAAAAATCAATATTAATAAAGTGATTTTTTTACTCATAAATCAATTAATTGGAACATGCTTACCCTTCGTATAACAATAAATTGAGAGTACGATATGGTTAGAATCACTGAGATAAAAAGGTCAAAGATGTGGGCTGGCTTTCTTTAATATATATATTATAGAATCTAAATTTTTAAATTGTTAGAGTAAGAACTTTGTCCTATTTTATGAGTCTTCTCAATGCAAATTTTGATTAATCAAATTATAAAATTTGAAATATTTAATGATTTGCATCAAAAAAGTTTATCTGAAGACGCATGCACGCCCGCCCGCCCGCGCACATATATATTATATGATGAAAAATAGGTCTTTCTTTTTTTTATATATATAATAATATAGTATGTCTTATTAAATTAATGAATAAAAAAATCAAAATTCAAGATATTTTAATTAAAATATTCAGAGATGAAAATGAAAACCAGAAACTTATTAAATTTGTAGCGGATAAGTTGAATTTTAGGTAATTCTATTATATTCTATTCTCTTGAACTCTTGAAGAGTCACTGGTGAGATGATAAAGAATGGGTGGGTATATTCCCTACTCATTAATGGAGCATTTTAAAGGTCTTTAAGTGGATAATGCAGCATCCTAATGCACTGCACTCCAGCTTGGAGAAGCCTAACTTTTTAACTTAAAAAAAAAAAAAGAAGAATCAATCACCAACTTTACTACGGTGATGGAGATTTTGCCTTACGAAAGCAGCCATTCGCATTGCAACACCATGAAACCACGTGGCATACTTTAAAATAAAAATGTTATGCGCTATGCTATGAGATTTTCAATTATTCCATAATTAAATTAAAAGTAAACAAGGAAAAGAGAAATTTTGTTTAATAGTTTTTCCCTGATCGTGTGTGATTTTAGGTAATCATATACTTTTCCTCCAATTCCATGATAAGAATTACTTTCTATATATACATATATATATTCTACCTAAATTGTTGTTTTATAAAATTTAAAAAAAATTAATGTTTTATAATTTTATTTTTATCACTAATAAAATGAGATAGTATAAAATTAATAATGATATTAGGAAATTATAATATAAAATAAAATAATAAGATTGAGTTAATTTAATCAATATTTTGATATGTGCGATAAAAAAATGACTCGGGATGCACTGCACTGATAAAATTAAAATAAAATTAATAAACTGATCAACAATCATATCTCCTGTATTGGAATCTCCTTAGAAGGCTCGATTTGTAAGTCTTGATTTCCTCTGCCTCAAAGGAATCTGGGGTAGACTTTAATGGCGCTAATTGACCCATCTGCAGTTCGATAATGCTTATTAAGCAACAAAATTGAAGTTTAAATTCTGAAAAATTCTCATGATCTTATATTTTCGAATTCCAATTTTTGATAATTGGACGTTGCATATGATACTATACATTGGGAGAGACCACATTGGGACCTCAGATAGTGCACCGATCCTGAAAAAGTATAAAAGATGAATCTCTACAAGGTGAAAGAATATAACAAACAAAACAGACATAATCATACTTTTATTTCAAGTCTGAGGAGGATACAGTTCCCAAAGTGCAACTGTAGTGTCTTCTGAGGCAGAGGCAAGTAGCTTACAATCAGATGAATATGAGACGGCATTACACTGCAACAAACAATGTGTACGTTCAGAGAAATATTTTGTCATGTATTTCGAAAGTGTCAAGAACTTCAACCAAATACCATAACAATCAACATTTGCTTTCAGCTAAACAAACCAAAATGTATTTCATTTGTGTAAAGCATTTAAAGCATGGAGGAAGATAGAGAGTCGGGCATCAGAATGAACTAAGCACAAGCTGCAAAATGACCAATCCTGTCTCGACACCTTAGTAATGTCTATAGCAAATCTTATTAGGCACATGATCACCGCTGTTTGCTTATTTGTCTTCTCCAAAAACAATTTTTTCTTAAGCTTGTAATGCCCAAGAAGGCTTAAGAAAAGCAAAAAAGAATAATTGAAGGGGACCATAGTGAAAGGAATTTTATATACAAGCAACAATTAACTTGGAATGGGAGATGAATCGGAAATTTACAAATAAAATGTGGAGCAACTCTGCTAAGGCGATTGTAGAAACAAGAAACATACTGGGCATGAGCATTCATGCTCAACCTAATACATAAAATCAAAATAGACATGATAAAAGGCAGGACAAGAATATGACAAGAAAAAACTTTTTTTTTTTTTTTCAAGTTGATCAATATGAAGTAAAATAAAAAGGCATATACAATCATAAACAATTTCAATTAGAAAAGTAAAATAATAATAATTATGCTTTCATTAGGCTAAAGGATAATAAGATACCGTAGCGTGATGATATTTCAGAATTGCCAACGCATTGCCTTTGCGATAATTATATATCCTGACTCTGTTATCAAAAGAAACATATGAGAAATGACATAACTATAATCCTTAACATTTGAAATTTCCTGTTTTTTCTCTGAAAAAGGACTCTCAATTCAATAGAACAATATACTACCAGTATGCTCACTGAAGATTGTATAAATCCTCATCTCCAGATTTGTTAGAATCTAAATAAGTTACATAGTTTGAGTTAGATTTGCTACAGCTAGATCATAGTTTTTAACAACTGAAGTTTCTCTGCTATGAACATTCAATTTTAAACACTTAAAGCACAAACACATGAACTCAAAAAGTTAATGGCTGAAGTTACATCTACTAATGAATGGAATGGGGTTATAGAATATTAAAGACGAAATATCAAATACTTAAAATGAGTATTGATTAGAAGTTACATCTACTAATGAATGGAATGGGGTTATAGAATATTAAAGAAGAAATATCAAATGCTTAAAATGAGTATTGATTAAATTAGGATATTACATATACGAAAAGGTTGTCCAATTCATAAGCAGGGGAAAGCTTGTTCAAGATGGTTTCACCACATAAACCAATGCTTATTATCAAATAAAATAGATGAAATGGGGTAAGTAGACCAATGATTTAAATGTGAGTTTCACTGAAAATTTGGCTTCGGACAAGAATACAGAGAAAAGAAACAAATGTAAGATTGTATTGGAAACAAATAAACTCGGGTTTAAGGTTTAGTTGAATTGAGCTAGCCATTCCATTGTTTTCATGTGAAAATCATTTATTTTTCTCTCTGTTGGCTGCATTTGAACCTTGAAAACTTCTTTCACCAAGACATGTTGGAAGGGGCGGTAAGTGGGAAATATTGGTGGCTATCAATAGGGGGAAAGAAGCACCAGAGATACTCTAATATGCATCAATGTCTCCATGTGTGTGTGTGTGTGTGTGTCCATCTACATATATAAACTAAATAAAGAGCCCTTGATAAACCAATTAGGTTTCTCCCCCTCCTCCTCCTCCTCTGCCTTCTCTTCCTCTTCCTCTTCTAAAACGGCTAGAGAGGCTATTTCATGAGTACTATCAACAAGCTCTCACAGATTTTGGTATAGGAGAAGAAAATCAGCAAATGTAAAGCATTTCATGATGTTCTTAAGAAACCTACCGCTATTCAATCTAAACAAGCCTTCCAACAAGCAAAAGATTTTACCAATAAGGATGTACAATTCAATACCCTATAGCCAAACTGAATGATATCAACACTTTCTCCATAGAAACCAGGGGTATGTAACCCCCTATAAAATTAGAACATCACTGTTTATGACCTCCCATGAAACTTCCAACATATACAAATAAAAAGCTCCAAATTGGTTGAACCAACCTGTGATCCCAACCAGCAGTTGCAGCAATTTTGTCATCTGGACGGATTGAGATGCCCGAAATACCAAGTCTTTCCAAGGTAATCTCTTTCTTGATCACACACGAACCCTATGACAATAAAAGGTAACTTTTAACTTGAAATCAAAATAATAACACCTATTCAAGTCTTCCTATATTTTATTAAAACCAGCAGAGCTTATAAAAGTAGACATTCTTAAAAACTCATGTGAATTACCGTAGAACGATCTAAACTAAATAATACAATTTTGTCATCAGCAGAACCAGAGATACCTCCCATGCACGATCCATCGATGCATAGGCTCAGAACTGCAAATAGAATACTCAAATAAAATCAAATTTCTGAAAGGAATGAAAAAACATAAAGGGTCTCCAATTGCAGGAGCTGACCTGGCTCTGTATGAAACTTAGTAGCAGTTAAAGGAACACCCAGGTTTCGCATATCCCACCACAGCATAGAACCATCCTCATAACTATCATATGTGGAGAAAAAAAAGAAAAAGAAATTACACAGAAAACTTCAATGTAACTTTGACAATCAATAAAATATAGTCTATCTCAGTTTATGACATCAAAATACTCAAGTCAGGGTTATAGCTACGATTTGAAATGTCAAAGACCTGCAACATTAGAAGGCTACACAGTGTGGCTAAGGTTATAATTTTATTTGAACTGAAAAGCTTTTGTGAAGGACTAGTCCTCTATGAGTCAATTATAGCAATTTATTTAAATGACTGGAAAAAAGTAGGAATGACAATAAAGACAATAATGAGTTCCAGATCTAAAGGTTCATAGATGGAATTAAACATATTCATAAAGATGACAGAAAGAAACTCTAGATGTCCTTTCCACAATTTAAACAGCCCACTCCTACCTTCAAAAAACATGCAGAATAATCCATAAATAAAACTTGTCAGATCACTTTTTAACAGTAGAAAATGTAGCAACCTAATGTGAATGAATCAACAATAACAGAAGAAACAATAGATTATTCATAATCCAGTATCATCAGATTACAAAATATGAATCCCGAGTTGTAAAATGGTCTGCTCATAATAATTAGAAAAAATAATAGCACTACCATCTGCAAATCATAAAACTACTATAGATGCAATCTTTAGAGAAGAAGAAAACACACCTAGCCAAGACATCTAGGCATCCCTGTGATTCTGATGGTAGAAATGCTTGAACAGCCATGCACATCCCTGCCAACAAACACTTAGTTACAAGTTTGAAAGTGCTGAACTCCCTACATGTCATGTCAAAATTTCTTTTAATAAACCATTGATCAAAATTGGATGATAGATTAAGAATTACCCTAGAGTTTTCTTGTAGGAAGCACAAATATGCATTTTGTTTAAATATATGATAGCTAGTCATCATATATCCTATTGCACATGCATATATACAGCAAGATAAGTGCAGATAGATGTATATAAAGCATCCAATAAGACTAACAGAATCTTAAAGGAAGGAAAATAAACAAACAAAATTCTACATACTTTGACCATCATGAACACATTTGAGGTGACTATATGATGAGAAATCCTAACCAATTATAGCATTTGCTACCAATACTGTTATCTTTTTACAATTTATTCCAGAGAAAACAGATTAAACTAGCACCCAACTGTCTATCAATTGAATTATAGCCAGCACAAATAGTTGCCCCAGCATTGTGAAGTCGATGAGCATTAAATTATCAACTAATAGCAGTATCATAATTAAAAAGTAAAAAATGTTAGAAACAAACCTCTTTTGTTGGCAGAACTACCTGGTGAGCCACCAGAGCAGTTTTCAGCTAACTGAAAAATCCTTTCTGCACTATTAAGATGCCATATCTCGACCTTCGCATTTCATTAAAATTCAAACTATGAGCAATTGGAAACTCAAATGCTAGAAAATACCAATAACTAAACAAAATGGTCCAAAGATGCAGGCTTACCTCTGAAGGTTGCTCTCCTGCTATAGCAATACACTTCGTCTCACCGATATGCTTATTTTCTGAGAACACAATAATTTCTTAATGCCCGTACCAGGAAATACTGCGGAAACCCAGAAAGAAATGCTAGCAAAATCTACTAAACAGATGAAGGAAAACAATTACTCTCAGGGAAAGCTACAGCAGCTATCTCCTTTTAAATGGTAGACCAACTCTAGACAAACTTCTTATATTTTCGCAAGTATCTTTCATTTGGCATCATATTCAAGAGGCTTATAAATCAGGCTGGTGACAAGTCTGGTGCCTACAGTTATTTTCCAATTTTCAACAGATTATACCTCCAACAGAAAATTCAATAGAAGGATGGATATTTACCTAAATTTTTAATTTGATAAGTTAATTGTCATAAAGTCCAAAAAGAATTTTTATTATCTGAAAAACTCTATTTGCAATTGGCATCAAGTCAACCAGAATCAAAATTTGCTAATTTAGGCAACCTCAAATTATTATTATCAAGATAAAATACAAATAAGAAACATAAATTCTCATGAAATCTCATTCAATGCATAACAGGTAGTAATAGTACTCCAAAGCATACCTTCAGAGGTACTTGAGCACTCTAGAAGACGTTCTTGCTTACCTTCTCTATCGTACAAAATTTTTGCACCCAAAGTTTCTATAGACTCTCTCTCATGTTGATCAGTAAACCCTTTATATCGCCTTATGCTAGCATAAGGCTTCTTCACTAAAGAAAGCTTGCAGAAATGGTATGAGTTTGTCTTGATTGTAAGTTCAGGACGCCTGTCCAACAAAAGAAAAAAGGGTGACACATACATGTAAAGATTCCAACATGAGTCACTAATATATTTTCTTTAACAAGAATGGTGGCTTGTAATGGAAGATAGAGGTAAACATAAAGGACTTTTTTCACATAACTACATAACGGTATATCAAGAATGTAGAAGTTTCTGAAATTCTGTGCAATTCATAGAGCAAAAAATAAGACTTCATCATAGTCTTGAAAGCACTAATATCCCAATTCCATCACATTCTGCAAAAACAGCTTGTTATAATTTATCTCACTTGTGTTTTGGTAGACTACTGGTTTTGCACCAGTAAATCTACATTTAACATTTGGAATTTAAGTCTAGGCCTTTTGGACCATGTCAATAATTTTGTTACCCTATGTCAGAGAGATGTTATAAAACTAAAACTCAGTGATTGTTTATGCCAAGGAGTAGCACAAAAAACAACCCAAATACCTAGATAGACCTCCTTGCATATCCCATAACTTAAGAGTCCCATCCCTACCATGGCTACACAAAGAAAATAAAAGCGAAGGAAACCATTAGCTGATAGAACCAAAAAGGCAAAAAAAAAAAAGGCAGTAGCCTTGCACAAACCAGAAAAATGAGGTAAATCAAAAGGTACCTAATTACTTTATCAGCACCATTGAAATTACTACAGACAACAGATATTATCCCATGAGCTGCACTATGCACCCTTCAATCAAAATCATATTAATAATATTCTAAACAGTAATCAAATCAAAACGATGAAAATATATTAAAAGAGATGATACCAAGCAGATGATATTGTTCGATGCTGAACTGTATCCCAAATTCGCAATTCACCATCCGTTGAACTGCAACATCAATGCCCAAATATTCATTCAAATTCACAAATAAAAGCCCAAACGATGGTAGTTTAAAAAAAAAGTAGAATATATATATAGAGCGAGAGAAAAAGAAAAAACGTTACCCAGTGAAGAGTATAGGTTTAGATGGATGGAAAGAAACGTCCATGACAGAGGCGCGATGGCCTCTAAGAATTGCTACAGGATCAGGTGGTGGTCTCTTACTCATATTATCAGATATATACTGTAACATAAGAGTATAACAAAAATAAGTAAATTTGAAGATGCAGAAATGAAGACTAAGAATACACGCAAAAATAACAATCAAAATGTCATTCGAAGTTCACCTGATTCTGTTGAAGTGATCACTGTAGAGATTATCAAAATGACATACCTTCCCTATCAGTGGAGTTTCACCATGGACGACGGCGAAGTGTGTTTTGTTTTAATTTTAACATCTTCTTTTCTATCGTCTTCTCCAGACGTTCTTTTGATTTTAATCAATTTTTTTAGTACATGTCAGCAGCAGCAGTTCAAAGTCAAAGAGCTCAGGTTCAGATCACATACATCCGTTGCCCAAGTACCACTAACTCTAATTGAGCTGGGGTGAAGCAACCAGTCGGAGGCGGCGGCAGAAACGCAGTCCAAGCCACACGGAGAGAGAAAGCCGACGGATGGGAGAGGGAACACAAGCTTTACAACAATCACCTTATAATAACCTAAATGATCATTAATCATAAAACTAGATAAATGTAATAGATTTTACTAAAATAAAAGACATGCAGTTGAAGTGAAAAGAACCTGTTTGAGCTTAATGGCATAGACTTCACCAGCTAAAACTCTTTCACCAAACAACGTTACTCCTTACCAGTGGAGGCCCTCAAATTCAGCCGAGGATATCAATAAAACACAGGGATGTGAAAAATAGTCGGTTCGGTTCGATTCAGTTTTGGACCGAACCGAATAACCCGACCTTTTAAAATTTGAGTAACCGAACCGTTAACCAAAATTTTTAAAACCGAATAGACCGAAAATAATTTCAGTCAATTCAGTTCGGTCTGTTCGGTTCTGAATTTGATATTCTACGTCAGTTTATTGCTTCAAAGCATTATTTCCTCTTTGTATAACACAATTTCAATTAACCACGAAAAATGGCAAAAAGAAACTAATCTAATCCCACCATTTTCAAACTAAAAAATGAAAATTACTTACAACTTTAGTTTTTGTTGGAATGGTTACTGCTTGCCGTTTGGAATTGGTTAACTCTCAGCTTTTAAAACCCACAAATCTAACTCAACAACAACTCCCCATACCCCAACCCAATTACAATATCTTCAACAACAGCATTTCTTCTCAAAATTATTATGATAGATTTTTACAAAAAGACCCAGAAGCTGAAGTGAAGACCAATAGCAACAAGAATCACAGTAAACACGAATCGTATAATATCAGAACAGAAAACAAAAAAAGGTGGAGCCCTTCAAAGTCTTAACGAAAATCTTCATCTTCTTTTCTTTTTCTTGCCCTTTCTTCTTCTTCTTCTTCTTCTTCTACTACGAACCTAATTCTCATAACTATATATGTAGATCTAAAGATTACCAGAGAGAGAGGGCAAGATACATAAACCAAAGAAAGACAGAGAGACCGTATGGCAAAGAGAAGCAGAAAAAACTAAATTACCATTTCGGATTTTATTCTTCCGATCACTGTGCTTGGAGCCTTGGAGATTTGGAATTGGATTCGTAGAGGTTAGTGGAGAAGAGAGTATCAGGGCATTAGATTTACCGATTTGGTATCGCTTTAGGACTGGGTGTCGGATAAATATGAATATATATATATATAAAAGTAGGAATGTGGGTTTCGGACAAATATGATTATGTATATATAAAAGGAAAAAGGTGCGGGTTAGTTAGTTGGATCGGTTCGTTCCATTCGATTTTTAAATTTTACGGATTGAACCGAACTGTAATACCCATATTTTTTTGGCTTCAGAATCGAATGAATCAAAAATCGAAAATTTATTCAATTCGGTTCGATTTTCGATTCTGATTCGATTCTGCACAGCACTACACTTTAATATATATTTAAAATTTTATAGATAACTAGGAGGCGGCTCACATTACATAAAAATAACTTTGTTAGGAAATAACAAAAATATCGCAACCTTAAAATATTTATATATTTTTAATTTTAATATACCTGCGTGACATATAAAGATAAAGTGCGATATATATAAAAATATATCTAAAATTATATTCTTAATTGAGTTAATTGTCATTGAATATATAATGAACATCCATTAACAGATGTTACTGAAGATGTTTTCAAAATTCAAGTATTTAACAAACTCCATAAATAAAATATTTGATGAAATTGAAAATGTAAAGTTAGAAAAGAACAAAAGAAGAATTGATAAGTGATAAAGTCATTTCTGACTTTATCGGAAGTACCGGGCACTGTACATATTGTCCGCTTTGGGCCGGAGCCCTCACGGCTTTGTTTCTGGGCCTTTGACCCAAAACGCGTGTACAGTGGTAAGATGTCCATGGCCTTATAAAGTCCACTTCAACCTCATTTTCAGCCGATGTGAGATTCATGATAGCATTTCTATCACTATTTCCCCTCCCGAATAGGTTTTCAGGGCGTTTTCGAGCGCTGGCCGCTTGTCGGGACTGGCCGCTTTGGGCGCTGCCGATCGGGCGCTGGCTCTCGTATCCTTCGTCTCTCAACGAAAGCACTAAATAATAAAGTCATTTCTGACTTTACCGGGAGCACCGGGCACTGTACATATTGTCCGCTTTTGGCCGGAGCCCTCACAGCTTTGTTTCTGGGCATTTGACCCAAAACGCGGATTTGAAGTGGAATTTATAAGGTCATGGACATCTCACCTCTGTATACGCATCCACTAAGGAACAAAACCTTGAGGATTAGAGGGCAGCGCCCGTAACAGTCAGCCTCGAAGACGATCTAAAGACGACAATTTGTTAGCGGATGCTCACCCTAAACTATGAAAGCACTCAGCGGTCGAGTGGGCAAGCCCCTATGACCCCTAACATGCGTTTTGGGTCAAAGGTCCAGAAACAAAGCCGTGAATGTTTCGGCCTAAAACGGACAATATGTACAGTATCCGGTGCTACCGATAAAGTCAGAAATGGCTTTGTCAATAAGCAAACAAAAGGGTAGGCCAATCGTTGGTTTCCTTTCACAATACTTTCTACAACTGCCAATCTCATAGGCCAATCTGTCATTATAATTTATCAATACACAATTTTATAATAACAAATTGCATTCACCGCCAATCCATCTTTTTTTCTTCTTACTTCTCAATTGCAATTTAATCAGTTGATTCAGTAATTATGATTTCTAATTTTATAACTATAATTTTTTTATTTATTTTTAATTTTGGTGTGTAAAACTCTTAATTAATCAGTTGACTTGATGGGTGCAATCCTATTCAATAACATGAGTTTGAAACAAACGAGGACAATAACAATATGCCACAAATTTAAAAAAATATATAAATACAATAAAAAATTTAATACAATATATATACACAAAACAATAAATATATACACAAATAACATACCAAATTAAAACAAATATACATATAATATGCCACAAATTTTAAAAAAAAAATTATAAATATAATAACAATTATAATTCAATATATATACACAAAAAAATAACTATATATACAAATAAAATACCACATTAAAACAATAATACACATAATATGCCATAAATATTAATAAAATAATAATAATAATAATAACAATTATAATACAAACTATATAAAACAAAAATAATAAATATACACACAAATATAATACAAACTTAAAACAATAAAAATAAATAAATTTAACACACAACAATAAAATATATAATAAATTAACAAAAATCACAACAATATATACTTATTATTAAATTAATAAATTTAATAAAGAAAAAAAAAACTGACCGTGGGTGAAGATCCCCGCCGGAAGAAGTGACTGGCCGGCGGCGGCGACACCACAACGGCCCAGATCTGGGCACAAACAGGTTGTATTTAGAGACTGAATTCAACAACCGTCGTTATATAGCGACGGTTTATATGGTCGCTAAAAAGCGAGGAAAATTGCTCCAATCATTTATTGCGACGGTATTTTTTCGTCGTTAAAAGAAAATGTTTGCTACCAAATTAGAGTCGGAATTTTTTTCCATCTTTAAATAGCGACGAAAATAGGTTTCCGTCTCTAAATAGAGACAGAAAAATATTTGTGCCTCTATTTAGAAACGAAAAATTGACCGTGACTATAATTCGGTCGCTATTTTCAATTATTGTTACAGTGCAAACTTGTTGTCCAGCCTATAAGTTTTGAATTATATTTTGGAAGGGCACCGAAATTTTCATTAAAGAAATAAACATGAATTATTGAACAAATTCAAGCATAGTCACTTGAAATCTTTTCACATTGGACATTTGGATTTGTAGAAGCAGCCCAAAAGTACTATGGCCTACACCAAGATTAAGGATCTAGCACAGTTTTGTAGGTAACAATCAACTTGTTGCATTCGAGCACAGGTAGAAAACCTGCTAATGTTCATAACCATATATTCTTCCACCAGACGCGCGCGAGCACAGAAAACGAACCCAAAAAAACAAAGCCACTTGGCAAAGATTGGAAACCTCAGCCAGTGGTGGCTGGGGACGTAAAATTTGACACATCTAGCCCATCCAGCCAACTCATGTTGTCTTTACAAATTTGCAGGTGCATTATTGTCCTTGTCTTCTTTTTAGCCAGTTCCTAAAATATGATCAAAATTTAGCTGTTATCAGCACACAGAACACTAAATAAGCTAGCCATCCAGACAATTATTCTGTAGTTTTAGCTTCTTGGCTGCATTGCTCATGTTAACCTGGGAGGTGGATCTTTAGCTCGAGAACGGAATATGATTATGTGATAAAGATTGTTACACATGCATAATACAGCAGACATGAATGCACTGTAATAACATAGAACTAAAAGAATACTAACTTTGATTACTTTAGTACCACTTCCAACAGTCTGAGATCAATGTCAAGAGACAAGAAAATTAGAAGGAACGTAACAGATATTGTACATGGTATCTCAAAGTTGTTTTCTTAGAGCTGACAGCAGCAGGCAGAAAAGCAGATCTGTGTTAGAGTGCAGAATCACATGTTCGAAAATCACACAGATGGGAAGAACTTGTTGAGATTGAAAGGCAGGGAGTAGAACTCTTCGCTTCTTGTATCGGTCTTGAATGACCGAAATCTGTCCCACCAGTGCATACCTCTGTCTTTCTTTGTTTGATTGTCTTTATGGTGCAATGTGGTGTCCAAGAAGAATGCTAACAGGCCAGCAACAAATGGTTCTGATGAAAACGGCACATTTATCATGTCGTTGAACTGCCACAACATACAATAAACGATGAGTCACTCGGGAACAAACAAAATGAGATTCCAAGGGCTGACCACTGTTAGAAAACACAAAGATATAGTTAATTAGTTACCCATCTAGCTCCAGTGTGGACCGGGCCATAGCCATTGATGGCTGTGTACTCGTTGAAGTATTGCGGTATTGATAGGCCCATGAAAACAGAAAATCCAAGTATAAACTTTGTCCTGAAGCTGTTTAAGTTGCAGAACTGAAGGAAACTGAGACCTGCTGAACCTGCTCATGGGTAATAAAGAATATTGAGTGTGTGTGTGTATATATATATATGTATATTGACCATAAAGTGTATTGTGACAATGAAAAGATTACATAACGTTGAGAGGACCTACCAACATAGGCAAAGAAAAAGCAATAGAGAGCTGCAATAATTGGAGCTGGAATAGAAGCAAAGACAGCGCCGAATTTCCCTACAGAACCAAGCATAAGTATGCAACTTTTTAAGGGAGACAGAGAGATAGAGAGAGAGGTGTAGAGAGTTAGATTACTACCGAGGATTGAGAAAAAAATCATGAAGCCAGCTGATATCTGAACGACCCTTCGGCTGCCAACACGAGTCAGTGCCAATAAACCAGCATTTTCACTGCAGTTATACCAAGAAAGCTTTCTCATGCCAATTCAAAGGATAATTATGTATGAGCAGAATGAACAGTTGTTATTTTGAAGAGAAAGAAGATACTGCCAAACAAATATCTTACACAGATACTGATGATCCATTCCCAGTTCCAAATATCCCAGAGAAGAGAATTCCAACTCCCTGAGATTAGGACAAATGAAAATTTGATCAAATAGCCAATTCAAAATCATGCAACCTAAGCCACTAAGTCTGAACAGATCTTTTAAGCTGACTTCCTAGATAAAGGCAATAATAGAAAGGGGGGAAAGCTAGAATGTCCAACAGTGCAATGAGGTTTAAAGTGCCAAAAAATAAGAAAATATAAAACCAATCACAGAACCTGTACCTGCCAACCTACGCCTCGGCTTAATATAGAAGGTGGCAATGGTGTGGCACTTGCATACCTTGAAACAGCAATGAAAGCACCAGTGGACTGTTCAAGTAATAGAAAGAATAGATTCCGGTAGATTGTGAAAATCTGATGCAGGACTGTTAAATTATAAAAAGTGCGAGCAAATTTCAATGGAGAATGAATGAATATAACGAGCTAAATCAAGAACAGAAAATTTTGTTTGCATAGAACATTTCATATAGCTTTGAAAAAACCAGATATTGAGCAGATACTGGATTTCTTTATGGTTTTCAGCAAAGTGAAAAGCTTAAGAAATACAACGAAAAATGCATAAAAAGTTTAATAAATTTCTTCTTTATGAGAAGGACAAAGTTAAGCAGGCAGGACACTCATAATTATGGCATATGTTCATTGGTGAGAATCCTGTTCACAACTATTGATTATATGGTTTAAGAAGCAATGCCTCCTAAACGATATAGGCACCACCCCTAATTTCATAATAAATCTTAAGAGTGACAAGCACAAGTATGCAAACCTCTACAAGGGCAACGAATGAAGCAGCCATCATCGCAAAGGCTTCTCCAGCATCAAAAGTGGGAGCTCCCCATTGGAAAGGATATGGAACTCTAATCCTGAAAAAGTGGTGGTTACCAGAACAAATCAGGATCAGTGAGCAATGAAAGCGGTTCACAACATCTTGTTTTTCACATAAATGCGCAGACAGAAACTAATATTTACTAAAAAGTTTCATACACAATATCCTTTTAGATGACTTGGATTGAATACTATTTAAGAAAGTCACTGGAAGCAACAACAACAGCACCTATCAATATATAGTTTCAAGAACACAGCAATCTAATTATCATATGGAAAGAAATTCCAAAAGAATCTTACCATGGAGCACCACCTATTATCCCTGCACGATCTGTTCTGCAGCTCATTTGAGTTTTGGGTCCTGAATTCTTGTATGCTCCACCAACAGTGAGGAGATGAGCATAAATCCACACAATAACCACCGAAAATATTACAGCAAAGCGATCAAATACAGCCCTCTCTCCTCGTATTATATGAGGTAGATACTGCACGAATTCATCAAGATTACTTCCTTTACTTCAAGAAATTTCAATTCAAGATAGGACCAAATATCAAATATTATCTTCTGCGTGAAAGAAGATATAAATTTATAACAATATTTTTCATCATACCTGTGAGAAAATAACTAGAAAGAAGATCTGTGGCAGTCCAATCTCGACACATTTTGCGAGCTACAAATTCAAACCCAATGTCAATAATAGTGACACAAACAACTTCAAAGCTAGAATACACATACGCACCAGAGGAAAACCAAATTCGTAGAGCCCAAAACCAGATAGAGCAACCAAAGGAACAGCAGACAGTGGACTCAAGAATCTGGCCAAGTATGAGCAATGAAAAAATAGATTAGCTGGTTTAAGCTGCTTCTTCAATATTAGAAAACAAGACTGAAATTCCTATGAGCAAACCTGAAATCAGTTTGCACAATTTAGATTGACATGACAACAACAAAACTAATATTATGTTATTCTCATTCAAACCAAAGTTAAACAACTGAAAAAGAGAGGAAAAACATTCTAAAAAAAGTGCTACCTACATATTCAACAAACTCATGTGCATGGGAAAAAAAATAAAAGTGTACTACCTACATAGTCAACAAACTCATGTGCATGGAAAAAAAAAGTATATCATAACAGAAACTAATAGAGATAATTAAATGACATGGATAATGTAAACCTCGCAACATTTCGCCAAAGACCACTGAAGCCAACAACAATCTGTAGAGTCGAGGCAACAATGAGAGCACCTTGGATTCCACGCATTATCTTCTCAAATTTCTGCAACATCGTCAGAGAAGAGCTAGATCAGTATCATTCCATAAGTAATCCAACAAACAATAAACTGAGGTAACATGCAAATGCCAGAAGTTCCAATGAAGAGACCTCTTGGGGATTCAAAATGTCACTGTACCGACCAGCCAAAACAATTGAAATGGTTGTTGGCAAATAGGTAAAGGAGCCCCCAATTACTGCAGGTAGGCGAGTTCCAAACATTGTTTGGAACAATGTATTCAATCCAGCCACAAATAGCAAAGTCTGAATCATCTTTGCTTTCTCTTCCTATAATAGGGTTTTACTTGTGAGCAAAAGATCCATATACCAGTGATAAAAAGCAATGGAAGCGCAAAACTTTGGCCATTGACGCTTACATTTCCACCTCCCATCTGGGGAACTAAAGTAGTGGGTATAAGCACCGTTGTTCCAAGCATCACCAAGTAGTGTTGGAAACCAAGTAGAATTGCCTCAGCTGCATTATAAAAATGACCCAAAATATAAGATCATCAGATCAAGAACAAATCTGATTTGAAGCGCCTTTGTTCCAAGCATCAGGAAATTGAATTGAAACAATGTAGAATTGCCTCAGCTGCCTTGTAGAAATAGCCCAAAATATAAACTGATCAAATCAAGAACACATATAATTTGCATTAAGAAATGCATGCATACAACTGGTTCCACCAAATTAAAGGCACTGTTAAAATTCAATTACGTGACCAGTGCAAAATTTATGATTTTGCCCCATAAAAAAATTGAAGAGTATATGACTTCCATACAAGTGAATAAAAGAAATATAAATCAATCAGAAAATTCAGTGAATCAAAAGATGAATAAAAAAAAGAAAAAAGAAGAAGAAAAAGAATAAAGAAAGCACTATAACATATGGGTGATGAAAAAGACAGGCAAGTTATTAGCAAGAGTAGCTAAATGAGTCATGAACTCATGATTATCTGAACAAAGCATTGTAATTATGGCATGTTTAGTAATGCCTTACCAACAGTACCAGACAAATAATATATTTTGGCCAACCTGCAAAAATAACTTAACTACGAAGAGTTACACCACAACGAAAAAAACACAGAGAAAACTCACGCCAAGGAGGAGGACTAGTAATGCAGTAAGCAATATTAGGCAGCTGATCCTTCGCCGGATGTGGCTGCAGCTCTTCCTGTTTTGGCGGCGGCGCAGCTCCTCCACCAGCCATTTTCTCTCACTTTCTTGCTCTTTCTGCTTTCTCTTCCTGTTCTTTCGGTAAGAAAATTCCTTTTAATAAGACTTTATTCTTTGCACGCTAAAAAACCCAAATCTCCATGCAGAAACTCTAATCCCAAATCCCTTGAGAAACCCACAGAACCCAAATGTCACAGTTCCCAAACGGACTGATAAAAACGGCAACCAAAAAAAATGGCAGAGAAGATAAAAACAGAGTCAGAAGCAGAATCAAAAGTCTGGCACTAATTTGCAGTTAAAAGAAAGCCAATATTCTACCAACTTTAAAGTAAGGAAAAACTGAAGAGGCTTAAAACGTTAGCTTAATGGGTTAAACAGCACTTGGAGAGCAAGTAAAGAAATAAAAAGGGAGGGTGAAGAGGCAAAGATTAGAAAAGCAAAAGGCAAAGGACAGAGAAGAGAGCCTCTGAAAGTGAAAAAGAATCAAAATGACCAAAAAGCATCTATCTTGCTTTGCAATTTTTTAAGCTAATTGCTTAGTAGCGTGGGTCTACTACTACTCTCTTTTTCTTCAATCACGTAAAGATAAAGCTTGCTGCTTCCATTTCAAAGCTTGTCCTCCACTCTCACCTTTACCCCTTCTTGTTTACTCCAAATATTCCCTAATCTTTTTTCTCGATTAAAGAATCAGTTTTTAATTCTGCAGATTTAGATGTAAAAACCAAATGGGCTAACAATCACTTTGACAGACTCATTAAACTGCAAGAAACAGAGAAGAAAGTTGGGCAAATTTTGTACTTACTTTCTGGGCTAACAATTACTACTAAATATTCAGTGAGGTTTTTAGTTTAATTTACAGTGAGAAGGGATTCAAAAAGTAGTATTGCAGCAATCCTTTTATTTGTTATTTTAAATAAAATTTAAATTTTATTTATATATAATCTTTGAATTTTTAATAAATTTTAATTTTTTAATAAAAATTTATCAATTATATTTAAATTTATGTGTTAAATTATTTAATATTATTTTAAATTTAATTAATATTTTTAAATTTTAATAAAAATAATAAAATGACCTATAAAAATAAGGAACATATTATTAATGAAATCGAAGGAGAAAGAAATGAAATGAGGTTTTCTTGAAATTGGTGAGAGGAATATTTGTAGGAAGAATGATTAGTCATTTTCTTTTGATGCGTTATCAAATGTAAACACAAACGTCAATTCGCCCATTCTGTCTTTTCAGTGTGTTGTGTTTTCTTTTCTTCGGAGTTTCGCTTTGACCATTTCTACTCTTTTCCCACTGTTTGAATTTTTTTATTGGTTAGATATAAAATTAAAAGAGTTAAGCATCACATGAACATTTCGTACCCCCATAGTAGCAGATCAAGAAATTCACACAGAATATCAATTGCCTTTGAGCATTGAACGAAGTGTTGATATGCCAAAATGGGTATCAGTTAATATTGTAAAAGCAAATTGGATGACAGTTAATAAAAACAAGAATTGTACAGCCAAGAACAACTCTCTTCTGTCGCTTTATTACTGCAGCCAAGGGGATAAGAATATTTTATTTTTAAAAAGTTTACGTGTTTGTGATTAGGGTCAAACATAACACCGACCAACAGACCTACATCCCTCTACTGTACCATTAATTCTTCTACTTCTACTTTTATTCTCATTAGCATTTGAAAGTGAAACTCTCTGGCGTTATCAAAACAAAAAGTAAAAACGATAGTATGATGTTCTCGCTTTGATTTTAAATCTACCTAATAAAAACACACTCTAACTTTAGATTTGATGTCCCACACCACACCCAAGACAAACAACGAAATATTTGATTCGCTACCCCACAAAACAACCTTCTCCGCATCCTGCCCCTATACATCACAATTAATTACCCAATTTACTTTTCTTTTTCTTCCCTATTACTGTACTATTTATTTATTTAATTAATTACTAAGCTTTTCAAAAAGAGGAAAAAGAAAAAAAGCTATTGCCTCAAGAAGAGGGGTCATGTATAAAAATTCCTTCCCTGCATATGTGGATTTTAATTTTGTTATTCTTCTCATTGTCAATTGGTCAAGATATTGCAAGCAACTGTTTTATTAAAAAATTTTAAATAAACAATCGAATGCTTATAAATTCTAATCTCGTAAATTACTGAATATGATATAAAAAAAATGGTACCACTTTCTGTGTATCAATTAATTTTGAAAAAAAATGATAAAATTTCAATAATTACTTTAAAAGGGAAAATCAAAAATTGAAATGAATTTTTTTTTTCATTGGCATTTTTTTCCGAACAGCTGCTAAAGCGGAACAATAACCACATAAATGTCCGTTATAAATAAATAAATAATATCCATGTTGTTCCTAGCATAATTCCGTCTTCAAAAAAGAAGCCTTAATTTTGAGTATAACATTCGATGCTTTGGATACATTTCTTCTGAGTTGTGTATGATCGATTTGAATTGGGAACTCTTTGATTTTGAGCTGCATAATAAGTTATTGCCTCCCCAGATCTCATTATAAACAACAATTATACATGTTTCTTCCAAACTACTCAGTCTTCTATAACTGCTAATAACAATAATATAACAGTGAAATTTCTAGGCAAGAATTACTTCAAGAACCATAATTTACAATATAAACATCTCATCTTAATCCATTGCATTGCATAACAAACAAACTCAAACTCCCTTTTATAAAGCATTTTTTCTAAACTGTAATTTCAAAGTCCTTTTTATTTTCTAAAGCATTTATTTTTTCTTTTTGTTTAATAAAGAAACTTCAAAAAAAACTTACTTTAGTGTGACATCAGGTGTACATTATTTTACTTCCTAGTCTTCTTTACCAATTAACTTTAGTCTAGTGAGAGTGTTTTAGTAAGATCTAACTCAAATACTCAAATAACGTAATTTTAATCAAGATTCAAGAACACAAATACAAGGTTAATATTAACAAATAAAATGAATATAATTTGTTTATTTTATTATCTTTATTAAAAGATTATCATACGAGGGCACAGTAAGTTAGAAAGATGACTTAATTTCAAATTCCAATTCTTTCCAAACATAATACCGTAAAATTTAATTTAAATATAGTCTTTAACTTGCAGCATACCAAACATGATAATTCACTTGCAAATCAATTCTACTCAGAATTTATGTACAACTGAATTCTACGCTTTCAATTCTAACATGCCAAACTAACTCTTTATATTGGATACCATTTCAAAGTTAAATTAAATTAGTCATAGGGTTGAAATAAAACAGTGTTTTTGAATGCCATTCACTAATAATTCAATAATTATAACTTTGAGAACAATATTTTCGGAGTATCAGGTGGCAAATTTATTGGCCATACATCATCCACCAGGACATCCAGCAGAGTATTAACTTGCAAAAACCTGCCACCAATTTTGCTCTAGTAGCAAGGTTACAAAACTGGAACAGCCAGAGGCAGCAAGGTTAGAGAATAGCTACTAACTATTCTTATGCTGAACATTATATTTCTTCAGCAATATAACTTGGGAAAACATGTCTTCTCAATTAAGGTCCTGTCAAGGTTGGATGCGCAAGCAACATAACCGCAACATGCATTCCTAAGGGTACCTTCCCAACAGCAGAGGATTTAAGAGTATCACTGACTGGGACCACGAGCTTGCAACCTCTTCCTCTCTAATTCAAGCTGAAAAGGATCAAACATCAATCAAATAAAGTTGCCGCTTCTCTAGAAAAATTTTAAATCATTTTATTTCATTTTGATGAATGTCTTACCACTTTCTTCACCCTTTCATTAGCAGCAGGTGTTCCTCCAATTACACATTCAGGGAGATATGGACTGCTAACACGCACTTCATTCATAACCACTATGGCAGTCTTGTCCCAACGCACTGGAAGCCTGGTTATAAGAAATGAGGTTGATTACGCAATCTAAAAACTTTAACTGGTGATATGCCTAAAAAACCAACTTTACAGTTAAAAATTTTAAAACATTGCATCATCCAACCTTGTTCAAAAGTTTTTAATGTGCTACAAAAGATATAGTTCTGCACAATATGCTGTCTGCGACAAAAAAAACTCCACGTGACATAGTCCATCATTAGTAAAAATGATTAACCAAATGTCAGCTCATAAATCTAGGAATAGTTCTTTATAGTGGAGATATTGACTCCACACTGAAATAGTAAGGCTCCAAAATTTCACTTAATTGAGAAGTGCAAGCACAAATGAAGGAAACTATATATACTCAGAAAGTTTCTTCACCATGTACTTGCACCTAACAGTGACTTTTAACAATCCCAGTTTGGATGTTGAACAAAGTTACAACTACATGACTATTTATTTTGGAAATTTACAAGCCATGCGAGAATATTTAGGCAATATTCTTGTATTAAACATGACCTGGGAAATCTTAAAGAGTCTAATGCTTGCCTTATTTGAATCTGGGGTTTGCCTTTGGGAGTTAAAATATCTTTTAAAACTCCAAACTGTAACAGAACTAGGAAAAGTCTGACAGTGCTTCCAAAAACCTATGGTTAACAAATTATCTTAAGCTATTGCTAAATCTTATAAGAGCAAAAATTCCCAGTGTTAAATTCTCTTTCTTCTTGCCTCCTTTCCCTCTTTACTCTCCTATTTTCCAACTTCTTCTGCTAAAGGATTTTTGCTAATTGCTCTGAGCTACTTAATGCCACACACATCCAAGACCCTCCAAATTCATCACATCAAGACCGGCCTAAGTTGTGGCTCCCAAGTACTTTTCTGATTCTCCAGTAACTAACCTGCAGCTTAATCTCTATTTTCATTCCATCAAGCCAATTGTATCACATTCAAATCTTGAAAATTTACAGATCCTCTCTCATTTTAGAAACTAAAATCCCCAATTCAATTACCAACCATTTAAACATTTGATGATGCTAAAATGAATCCTTTTGCTTCAAATCTTGATCTCCGATCTGCTACCACACACTTGTATCCTCTAGCAGTTTCTACATGGCTACTTCATACCATGATAAGAAATTTTGTCGAGTCTTTTTTTACAAGAATCTGTAAACCATTTTGATGAAGACAACACTATATTCATTCACACACAATTCCAATATCACCTCCTGTAACAGTATCTCTGATAATTTTGACCTGGCAACATCCATTTTATCTTTGACCATGCTTTGGAAAATAAAAAATAAAAAAAGGAACTCCCGAAGTCCTAATATACAACTAAGCACTTTAAATTCTGAACAATAACAAATCCATGGAAGCCTCTCCAAGAGAAAGCACAAACAAAGACTGCAATGCACATCTAAGAAGCACAAGATAGTCAATCTAATAACATCTATATATATATTCATTATAGAATCACAGTTAGATAGCTTACTTATTCTATGACAATCACTCTCGCTTAAAAAATAAAAAAATAAAAAGGTGCACCTTTGGTTCCGCACAACAAGCCAACATGCTACTGCTCATCATTAGTAATGGCAGAAAAGCAAAATTTTAAACAAAACATGCGAAAGTACACATGTCTATTAACGAGATATGTCCCAAGTCTATTCTGCTTATTAATTTCTATTTGCATATACCAAATTAAAATTACTGAATAAGCAAAAGTGAGAAACTGAAATAAAAATCAAGAAACTTTGTGGCTAGCGAATTCCATGGTCGACATATAATGAGCAACGCAAATATGTTTTAGGCAAGCATAAAAGCATAGAATTAGGGTGAGCCACATACGTCTTAGATAAGGCATCAAAGATGTTCTGAGCTTCAGCAGTAACGCCGACTCCAATCCTCTCTGCTTCTGCTTCAGCCTGCCTGCAATTCAACCTATTTCCTCAAAAACCAGACACACTAACCAAAGAAGCAAAAATCACAGAAGGAAAGGGGAAAAAAAGATCCCCAAATTGGGTTATATACCAATTATCAGAATCACCTTAAAGCCAATTCCTCTCTAGCTTGAAGACTACGAAGATCAATAAAACACTTCTTGACATCAAGTGGATCCTCGGCTTGACCCAGAAATGAAAACTCTTTTATATAATTAGCTTTCAAAAATCTTATGTTTCTCCTAGGCCCAGATTTCGATCCTTCTTGTGCAATAAAAAAAAGTTAAGAAATTTCCAAAACGAAAACAAAGTACCAACCAAATTAGTGTTATTAAAAAAGGAGAAACAGAGATAAATGAGGAAGCAATAACTAAGTAAATAAGCAGAATAAAAAAAAAGGATATGAAGTACGAGAATGTTAGAGGGGCGATCGAAGGTGATGACTTGTCCTTCGAATTCGTCGCCTAATGTGGTTTTGATGGAGAGCAAGCAGCCCACTGAAAAGTCCTCGCCGTTGCTACCTTCCATGGCTGCCTTGTTTTTCCTGTGTTTAGAATGAAGCTGCTCTGCTCATTATTTCATTGCCTTTCTTTTGGGTATTATGTGTTTTGGGGGTTGGATTTGGCTGTGTGATGTGGCCCATAAGCCCAACTCATTTTATGTCTAAAGTTGTGGTTGGGCTTCTTAAGGTCCATAAACCATGTACACTCTTTTCTTCTTTTACGAGAGAGGAAAATACAGACTTTGAACTAAAATCATCGATCCCAGTAAGAAATCTAATTCCAAACTTTTCTCTCTGTTTATTGAGTCAAATTCTGAAAATTACTAACACATATGCTCATTCAATTTAATTTTATCCAAATTAAACACTTGTTAAAACATTATTAAATTAATAAATTCGTTTACTTGTTAAAGCATTATGGGATAATATTCAAAATTGGTGGATTTTAATTTCTTTCTTTTTATATGTATTTTTGCCTCTTAAGTTAATTGTCTAATTTTGTCCTTTTTATGAGGTGAAAGACCCAAAGCAATCATGAGAGCCCTCTCAAAATTTACAGTATATTTCGATCTCTTACTTCTCATCATTTTGTGTCCACCTCTAGTGAAAAAGTCCTATTGGCGTACCGAGTTCATGATTTCCCAACTCACTGCCACATTTACATTCTCGCCTTTAGTTAAAATCTTGTTGTAAATTAAAAATGGTGAGCTAGCAAATGATGTGGCATCATGTCAACAATAATTAAAAGAATTAAAAAAAATAAAAATCCGTTTACAACCTCTCCTTCCTCCCCCTAAATATTTCATGTTATATATATATATATGTTGCTATTAATTGTATTGGACATCACTGAATTTATGTCTTAATTATCAAAAGATAACAAAATAATTTTTTATAATCAGAAAATTACTAAACTATTTCAATTTTGTATAAAAACCCATTTGACTTGAAAATAATGTAAACTCTACTCAAAATCTAACATATCTTATCTAAATTCTAAATGTATCAAAAAAAGTATAAATTTTCTTTTAAACAAACAACCTATATACTATTTAATTATGAAAAAAAAAACCTTGAAAAGAAAATATCAGCTGCCTGATATGATTTTCAGCTAATATATACTGTCATATGTCATTTTATAGAATGTCTATAATTTAAGTAGCATATGCCGTATTAAATTTTTTTTGATAATATTTAAAATATTTTCTTGAAAATAACTTTTCATCATACAAAAACGAAAACGGGTGAGGCCAATACGGCGATGAGCAAGCATCAGCATCAATGCCTTCAACACTCCTATTTTTTATTTTTTTTCTATATTTTCTCTCATTTTCCTTTTCCTATATTTCTGGCTTCTTAAAATGAATGTTTATTGGATAATTAAAAGTGGGCCTCTTCATCATTTTAATACAAATACCCTACAAAGTAAAGACAAACCTTCCCAATAAAATAAAGAAAAAAAATTAATAATTTGAAATAATTGCGATACCTCAAATAAAATAAGAACCTATAGAAATATTCAAATTATTAAAATAATCCCAAAATAACATAGAAACTCATACCTTTTACTTAGACAACAGTCGCCTTCAGTGTTAAAACAAAATAAATCTGGTTTAGAATGGTGCTTGATTTTTCGGATTCAATAGGCTAAGGATGATAGTTTTTTGGATGAAAGGAAATTAAACTTCGATTTTCCCGAATATTGTCTGGTTGCAATTCTTAATTTGTTTTTGTCATAAGTACGGTTGTTAGTATTCTGAATGAAACGAAAAAGATCAGAATGTTAATCATGAAAATGGTGGGAGAAGAATCTGGAAACAAAATCGTTGCATGGTATGAGTTGGGTAAGATTTGATGCTGTAGTATTATTACTATTAGACAGAACAATTAAAGATATAGAGAGAGAGAGAGAGCGAGAGAGAGCAATTAATGAGATTTTGTCACCTCTACCAATGCCACACACGTCACGTCTCCAAATCTCATTCATCAATTTGGATGGCAATGCAATATTTCAATTCTTAGTCTTACAACCCAAATACGTACAAAGTCATTCACAAATCATTAATATTAAAATAATAATTAATTTTATTAATTTTCATAAAAAAATACATTAAATATATTAAAATATTTCTATTTAATTTTTCATAATAAACTATGTAGAAAAAATATTAATTAAATTATTAAATATTTTATTAATATTATATGTAGAGTAGAATTAAAAAAGTATGCATTATATGTTAGCTTGTATTTATCGAAATAATAATTTAATGGATAAATTTTTCATTAAAAAAGGATAATTTGATAAAATAGATGAAGCAATGTATGTTTAATTCAAACAAAACTATATTTAGGGGCTGTAACGGTAAAAACATAAAATTAGCTAAATTTTTATTTTTCCATATCTATCCATAAAATTGTTCATAAATCAAGGAAATAATATATTAATATGCAAAAAAAAAAATAGAAAAAAGATACATTCATATAATGACTATTTGTGTAATTTTTAGCATCCTATTATTAATTTGGTGTATGAGGAATTTGATGGATGTAATATGGAGAAAAAGTAGTGGGTGAGTGTGGAATAGCACGGTGTATATGGGGAGGGGCAATATGTGGTGGTCCATGGATTACCAATTTCTGCGCAGGCATAGCCTAACTGATCGCCGCACTGCTCATTATTTTCATTATTTCCACAATGATCTTTATTTGTCCTTTCATGTCATAAATTAAGTTTTTAGATCTCTAAATTTACATAATTTTTATTAACTTTTATTTTTAATGTATTTAATTAAATTTTTAAACTTTTATTTTAGCATCCAATTTTGTATAAAATGATGGTATTGTTTTGATATGCCAATTTTTATTTGAAATGAATATTTAAGAATTGTATTGCTGTAAGTGTTTATATCTACTGAAATGCGAAGAAATCCCCAACCAAACGGTGATGTCGGTGAAGCATATGACACGTGCTAGTTCAACCTCTCTACAGTCTACAACATGGAAACTCAATAAATTTGTTGTACTTTTACTTGGTCGTGATGTAGATTTAGATCTGAAGCTGTCGAAATAAATATTTCATGTGTACAGACAATTAGTACATAATTGATGCTAAGATTAGGAACATCGATAGTCACCAAATGAATGTGGTGGCAAATTGACAATTCAGGAATTCATGTGCATATAGGAGTATTATATGAGAAAGACAGTCCGTGTTTCATGGTGTGTATTTGCTATTTTAAGGAATAGTTGGTGATTTTTAAGCTAAATTTTTATAAATAATAATTAATTTAAGTGTTATTAGTGATTGAATAATTAGCAGCTAAACAATTTTGATGATGAGATGAGATTGATTTTTGTTAGTTCGATTAAAATAATGTGAGTCAGTACACAAATACAACTGATGCAATTGCTGGAAAACTGTACCTACCTACACCTTCACTTCACCAAATAAAAGATGTCGGTGCCCGGCACCAATGAAGACACGCTTCATCAATGAAGACACGCTTCATTACAATGCCAATAATTCATAAAAAGGTATTTCGTACTAAAATTCTAATAGAGCATTTTAAAAAAATCAATAAAAAAAATTCTACTCCATTAATATGACAGCATTAATTTGGTATATAAATCTGGCGGTTCAGGGAGCCAGGAAGAAATTTACAACAGGGAATGGCATGGTGAGTGAGTGTTTTTGAAGGGTTTTAGGTAGGGGGTCTTGTAATGTGGGGGACACATTCGATGTTTTCTTGTAAGAGTATCATGTTTTTTAATTTGTTCGCTGCTGTGGGTCACCATCATTTTGCAATATTTTTAGCATGCTAATCATTTCATTTAATTATCACTTTCCTAAAAGTTCTTCTAATGCCTAATGCCTAATGTACCCAAATTGAGTTTCATGTCAAAAATTAAATGTTAAATTAAAAAAAGTAGAATCACAGTTAGCCAGCATAAATTTTAACCCACAATTTTTTTTTTTTGGTAAGGTTTAGAGTTTGTGGGCCATTACACTAATTGATTAGACAAAATATAAGGAAATTATATGAAACTTTTTTGATTAAAAAAAAATGCATAGCAGTGGAGAGAGGAGGTGATGAGTCACGTGACAGGCCAAAGAGGCACTAAGACAAACAAGTCACGGCTCATAAAATTAGTTGGCCAAACCACAATGATAATGGGATTCTCGGTGTCACTTTGACACCTTCATTTCTCCATTTTAACTTTTAAGTTAAAAGCCCTCTTCTTCTTCTTCTTCTTTTGCTTCCCAGTTTCATTTCTTAGCCATTTCTGAGTAGAACTACAAGCTCGAGAACAGAGCACAATTAATTCTTGAAATGGGCACTATGAGTCCATACAAAGACCATTCTTATCCTTCTCTTACCAAGAAGCTGCTTCCTTGGACTTTTTATGCTATCATCCTCTTTCTTTTGTTTCGCTTTTATTCTTACTCTTGCCCTCTTCTTCACTCTAATCCCATTCTCATCTCCTCCCCTCCCCTCTCTGTTTCTCTTTCTTCTTCTTCTTTAGGTACATTCATTAAAGACGTAATCTTTCTTTTATTATTTTGGTTTTATGTTGGTGTTTGAGTTTTTATAGTTTTTATTTTTTTATTTATTTTTATTGCAGAAAGGGAAATTGTTGAGGAGACTACTTGTGACTACACCAATGGCAAATGGGTACTTGAAAAGATGGGCCCTTTGTACAATGGCACAACCTGTGGCTCTATCAAAGAAGGCCAAAACTGCATTGCCCATGGCAGGCCTGACATGGGTTATCTTTACTGGAGATGGAAACCAAACCAATGTAAACTACCAAGGTTTGACCCTAACACATTTCTTAAGCTTTGTAGTAACAAGCATTTAGCTTTTGTTGGTGACTCCATGGCTAGGAACCAATTGGAGTCACTTCTTTGTATGCTAGCTACTGCTTCTGCCCCTAAGCTTGTTTATAGAGATGGTGAAGATAACAAATTTCGTAGATGGTATTTTGATTCTTATAATTTCAATGTATCAATCTACTGGTCACCATTTCTTGTAAAAGGTGTGGAAAAATCAAAGACTGGTCCCAATCATAATGAATTGCATTTAGATCAAGTTGATGAGAGATGGGCAGCTGATATGAATAGATTTGATGTGATGGTATTTTCAATTGGGCATTGGTTTTTGCATCCAGCTGTGTACTATGAAGGGGACACTATACTAGGTTGCCATTACTGTCCAGGTCTTAATTACACAGAAATTGGTTTCTATGATGTGTTAAGGAAGGCATTAAAGACTACTCTCAATACTGTAAGTGAAAGGAGGAGGAGTAGTGGCAATGGGATTGATGTAATTGTTACTACCTTTTCACCTTCACATTTTGAAGGTGAGTGGGATAAGTTTGGTGCTTGTCCAAAAACAGAGCCTTATGATGAGGGAGAGAAATCACTTGAAGGAATGGATGCAGAGATGAGACAAATTGAGATTCAAGAAGTTGAAGCTGCAAAGTTAAAAGCTTTGCAGTTTGATAAGCTGAGATTAGAGGCATTGGATATTACCAAATTATCGTTATTGAGGCCAGATGGTCACCCAGGACCTTATATGTATCCATTTCCATTTGCCAATGGTGTAACCGAGAGAGTTCAAAATGATTGTGTGCATTGGTGCTTGCCAGGGCCAATAGATACTTGGAATGAGATATTGTTGGAGGTGATTAAAAGATGGGAGGAGGAGCAATATCAATCATTAAGAGAAGAATGAGAGATGTGAAAGTGTCAACTGCGCATTAATTTGGATTTGTTCCATTTGGATGGTGCTTATTCCTCTTTGAGAAAGACAAGAGGAAGGGAGACAATTAGAGAAGAGAGATAATGATGTTTTTGGGTATTTTTTGGTTCATTTAAAATGTACAAATGGTATCAAGTGTGAAGTTTGTAGAAATGATATATTAATGAAAAGCTTGGCCACATTCAAAACAGTCGAGTTCCTTCCATTTTGTCTGCTTCCTGCTTATTAATCACTCATTTTTCTGTGTTGGAGATGTTTTTCTTGAATATTCAAGCTGATGAATTTAGGATATGCTTAGGCCAATCAGATTTTTATCAGATAGAAAAAAAATATTATTGAAGTTAGGCTCTTATTTTGATGCTTAATCTGATGAATCTAGAAGCAGCAAGGTGAACTGACTTGATCAAGATTAAAACAACAGGCAAGTGTAGCATAAAGGACTCGTTCAAAGAACTTTCCTTATTTTGAATTTTAAGTCTTCAACTGCTCTACCCTACTTACATGTGAAAGTCTTGATCTTTTTTAATTCCTTGATGAGCCCAGAGAATTACCGAACAAAAATTAGAGCTGGCATAGAATGTTAAAATAAAATGAAAGAAAAAAAAAAAAATCAAACTCTCCTCTTCTCTGAAAAGTCAAAATTAAAATCCTATTCCCTTTTCTTGCGGTTTTGAGGGGTCCATTTCATAGCTTAAAAAGCCCTATTCCAAGGGATCCAAAGCAACTTTAATATGCTTGTTGATGAAGAGACCATAATAGGAGCACTAGTATTGCAGGTGATGAACATAAGTATAAAGACTGTAAAGAGGTGAAAAGAGAAAGGTTTGGTTTGAAATAGAGGGGGCAATGATTAGTAGTTGCTATCAACAATTATTTCTCTTACTGTTATTGGTATCAATTATCAAGCATAACACCCTTTTAACATGAATTTGGAACCAACTGGCCTTTTTTTTTGTTTTTCATTTTCATGAGAAGAAGAAATTTCTGTTAATAGGCCTCTCTGCTACTGTTTAAGGAAGCAGGGGATCAAATTTTCAAAAATCAAAATTAGAGTCAATGCCTACGGATGTTTTCCTATTTTGAAAAAAAAAAAAAAGAAAAATAAATTTCTAATTACGGAAGATTAGGCACTCTTTCTTTCCTTTTTTTTTTTTCTTTCTGTCAAAAGAAGATTTGGTAATTGGTAGAGGAGCAATTCTGAATTCAAGTAGAAAATTATGATGTGCTCATTTAATTGAGATGATTTGGTATTTTTTTTTCATGCAATATTCCTTGTTTGTTATTATTATTATCATTATTTTAATAGAAAAGTGGACCAGAAATTTGAAATTGAGAACTCCCATATTTCTTTCAATTTTTTTTTTTTTACTCTACTTGAAGTGTCATTTTAGAAAATTAGGTATTGTCTTTTTTTTATTATTATTATTTGTCCATCTTTATTAGTATTTTTTAATGTATCTTTTCGAGACGGGAAAGGATAAAAATAAAATTTAAAACTTGGTCAAGAGTAGCTTGATTCTCAAGCGATTGAGCTATTGGTGATTTCCTTTTATTGATATTCTAAAATTTAGGCCATTACGTATATTTCTTTTCTTGTAGTATTGAAATTGTTCAATTATCTTTGTAATCATCATGCAAAAACTTCAACTAACACTTAAAAGAAAAGCTACAAGAACCACCAGGACTCTCTTAATCGAACATCTTTCAATTTACTGTTCATATGTGCTATATTTAGAGGCTAAATTAGGAGTATGGACAGGTTAGAAAAAAAAAATAATCGGTAAATTAACGATATTATTTTTAAATTATTAACCGTTAACCAGTTCATTACATTCGATTAATCAGTCTATCGGTTTCAATTTTTTTTAATTTAATTAATCAATATTATTGGATTAGCCATTAAAATTTATAACATATAATTATAGAAAAAATTAGGCAAAGTTTAATTTAATTTTAAATGTAAAAAATAATTCAAAATAAAAAGTATAAAACAAACATAATATACTAATTAAAATTCATTTTTAACAATTTCATAACTAATATTATAAAATAAATTTAATATTTGTTAGAAATCAGTATGATTAATTCTAAATAAAAAAATTTTGCACAATAGTAAATGTTAATATAAGAAAATGTAATTAAATGCTATTAACTAAAATATAGACACTAATATATATGATAAAAAATAACGTATATAAAAGTTAATCAATTACCTTATATAAATATTACTTTATATAATTAAAAATAATAACATAATTTATATATAATTTAAAATATTATATAAATTTTATAAAAAAATACAAAAAAATTATTATATAAAAATAAAAATATAATTTAAACGTACTTTAAAATATTTCTCTATTTAAGTTTTAGAGAGACATAAAAAAAAAAAGTAAAAATGTTTAAGGCATAAAAATTAGGGGTGAGCAAAAAAACTGATGGACTCGGTTAACCGAAAAAAAAATCCGAAACTGAACCGATGGACTGGTTAACCGATTGTAATGGACTGGTTAATGGTTAGTGTTTTGAAAAAACCGATATTAATGGACTGGTTAATGGTTTTTGACTCATGTAACTAGTTAACCGAACTGAAACCGAATTTTTAGTTAATTTATTAATTTTTTAATAATTTATAACAATTTATCCTAATTAAAAGTGATAATATACTTTTTTTATTATACTAATTATTTTAAAGTTTTTAAGTTTTTTTAATTGAATATTAGTAAGTATGATAATTTATCTAATTAAAAGTGATTATGAACCGGTTAATATATTTACTTATTAAATATTAATTTTTAAAAACAAATTTGCTTATATCCACCAAATATTTTTATTTTAACAACAATAATATTATATTATAGTGAAAAAATTTTAATTTTATTTATGAATATATTTATAATTATAGTGGTTAACCGAAAAATATTGGGTAACCGATCCGAAAATCCGAAACCGATGGACTGGTTAACCGATGGTAATGGACTGTAATTTCAAAAAATCGATATTAATGGACTGGTTAATGGACTAAAACTAATGGACCGGTTAACCGACCATGCTCACTCCTAATAAAAATAAAAATATAATATATATATATATATAACTGATTAACCGTCAACTAACGGCTAATAAATATCAAAATCACGAAACGAAAATAATAGATAAACCGATTGATTAACCAAAATTGGTAAATTTTTCAGACCATAAACTGAAACCGAAAAAACTAAAATATATTATTCGAAATCAAAATTGTCGATTCGGTTAACCGAAAAAATCATAGGTTTTGGATCGATTTTTCAATTAACTGTTTTTTCGATTTTTTTTTTCGGCTCAGCCCTGTCTAAACAATTGGATATTCTTTCAATTAACTTCTCGTGTCATCTCTTTTGAACCCAAACTCTCTTATGATCAATTAACATTATTGAGAATACTTATTTGCATACATGAAAACACATCAACCAATCGTGAGAACAACCGCATAATTTGGTCACTCAGCCTTACATGATTTTCTTGAGACTGCAAGTAGATGAAACAAATAACAGTACATAAATTACATACTTACGATATTCTTCTAAGAAGTTGGTATCTTAGGAGTCTAAATTGTGAAATCCGCGTCTGGTGAAGCCAAGTGTGGCATACACGTCAAGCATGCTTGGCCTTTGCTCTGGAAAGGGCTGAACGCAATTTCCCGCGACTCTAAGAAACCGAAAGATCTCATCGTCATGTCCTTGTCCTATCAGCAGCTCATCAACCTGATCATAGGGAAAAGAAGAGCTAGAAGGAAGATCAGCAATCCATTTATCAGAAATTGTTGAAGAAGTAGCATTTTTTCCCGTAATAAGCTCAAGTAGCACAATTCCAAAGTTGAAAACATCTTCCTTGAGAAAACATTGCTCCCAGAATTCGATATCCATCACGAAACCCCTATTGCTCTCATTTGGATTGACTAACGTCGCCATTCCAAAGTTGGACAACTTAGGCTCGAAATTCTGATCAAGTAAAATACATTTTGAGGTTACACTAAGATGAGCCACGCGGAAATCACAACAATGGTGCAGCCATGCCAATCCTCTTGCCAAACCAACAGCAATTTTCATTCTCAATGGCCATTTCAAAATCTTCTTCTTGCCATCCACTGAATGTAACCAATCAGACAGGTTTCCGTTGGATACATAGTTATACACCAGAAGCCTTTTTCTCTTTTCTTTGCAGAATCCAATTAGTGGGATTATGTTGTTGTGTCTCAGTTTTCCCAACGTTTTTAATTCGGCTATAAACTGCTCTTCAGCATGTTGAGAATTATAAACGTTCTTCACAGCAAGAGACCAACCATTCAGAAGAGTAACCTTGTACATGTTCCCTATTTTTCCCAACCCAATAATGTTGTGTTCGCTAAAGTTTTCTGTTGCTTTACTCAGATCTTTAAAACTCATTCTTGTAACAAAGTTCTCGGAGGTGGAAATCTGTGGACATGTTGTTTATTACTACTTACTTATCAAGACTAGGCACAAAGAATTCATGTCAATAATTAGTGCCAGAGCAGGCATGGAAATAAAAATCACACACATACAGATGCCATATAATAAATATTGTACTAAACAACATGAAGAGAGAGTGAATGGTTACCTCTTTCTCGAGTAGGAACTCCAGAGTAGACAAGCTAGACAAATGGTCAGATTCATCATTCTTCTTGTTCTTCTTCTTCAAAATCAGGAGTACCATTTCTGGTATTGTGATCATTTGATTACTCTTCCCCATATCCACCCAAGGTACACAATAGGAAGCATATAAAACAACACTTGAAACAGCAAAAACCACGTACCCTATCGCAAACCCACCTTTGAATGAATTATCAAATCTCCATTTTTTGAATTTTCCTGAAAGCTCTCTGCATCTTTGCAATGGTGCTCCACAGAGTCCGGGGTTTCCTGCATAGCTCTCAGCTGAAATTGTACTATTGGGGAAGCTAGGTACTTGCCCTGATAATTGATTCTTAGCAACACTGAACTGCTTGATCCTAGTGAGAAAACGAATTTCTGGTGGAATTTGGCCTGTTAGATGGTTGTGATCAAGTTTCAAAATATTTAGGTGAGAGCAATTGGCAATGGATGAAGGAATTTCGCCAGAGAAATTGTTAGATGAAAGATCTAGGGCTGTAACATATTTTATTATTTTGGCGATGTCAAATGGAATTGGCCCCTGAAGCTGATTATTGGAAAGATCCAAGCCTGTTAAACTTGTACAGTTTTCAATTCCCCGTGGGAATTGACCCTTCAACCCCATGTCAGAGAGTCTGAGATTTAAGACCTTATTCTCATCAGCATGCCAGCACTCTACTCCAGTGAATCCACAGATGTAGCCTTCTGTGTTATTGTTGAAGTTCCATGATGATTCTAAATACTTAAAAGGGTCTTCTAGGGAAGCTTTAATATATTTTAAGCAAGCAATATCTGTTTCAGTGCCCATAGTTGCACACGTAATACTCAACAATGATAAGATAAAGTTGCTGAGATCAACAGAACCAACTCTTGATCTTTGTCCCATTTGGATTTCACTTCATAATCCTTTCACAACAAGTAGATAGAAAAAGATATAGAACTTGTTTGCTAAGTAAAATTAAAACGATATTAATGAGCAATATTGGAAGGAGAAAGGAATTTATAGGAGTTAGTTTTTGGATGTTGATCCAGTTTAGGGCTTTTAGGCAGTGAAAATGCGGGCGACTCCGGCCTTCCAAAAACATTTAGCTTAGCAGAAGACTGAAATGTTCAAGGTCAAAAAGCCAAAGACAAGGACAGATGAAATTTCCAAGAAGGGCTTTAGAAAAAGAAGCTTTTCTTGTCAAATTGAGAAACGGAAGTGACGTAATTACCTTCCTCGACTTATTATCACTGGCCGTTTCTCTTCCTCTGCGTCCGACCTCCGTCTCCGCTCCGTCGTGAAGTCACATACAAATTATGAGGATAAGCCTTCCAATTTCTTAATTTATCAGATACTGTCTGTGCCCATCTATTTAAAACAAAAAATTATATTTTGCGAATTCTCGTCCGATTTGGATTTTACTTTGCTGCCAATTGTCGTGGTTGTTGTTATTAACTTTGTTCACTTCTTTTTTTCTTCAATCCCTTTTTTGTAATTTTGCTCTTTTTTTTTTCCTTAAAAGGAGGAAAAATTATATATTTTCTCAAAAAATCAAATAGTATTTTATTCTATTTTTTTAATTTTTTTTTTTTCTACTTAGGTGTGTTATATTACATGTCATAAAATTATTATTTACTAAAAAGTGAATTGAACACGTGGCCATTGAGTTGTTATACCTTGATTGTGTGCCCTGATTGCGGACTAAATTTTTCGTTTTAAAATAAAATTTGGCACTTTTAATTAGTTGAGAGACAACCATCGATAAAAAAAAATTCAGAGATTAAATTATTATATTTTACATAGTTGAGGGGGGTAAAAAAAAAAATTATCCCTTAATTCAATTATACATATGCACCCAAATTTTTGAATGTATATGTAGAATTGAATATGTAAAAGATGTTATCAATAAGAAGAAAAAAAAGCATGTCATTGCGATTTTAAATTGATTTGATGTTGACGTTGCATAAAGAGATGAATTTCACTTTTCTAAAAGTGCCGATTATACTTTCCGTTACATGCAATAACATCATTTTTCAAATTATATTGTAAAATTAAATTACCAATAAAAGAGCACAAAAAACTTCAACCTCAATCATCTCAAAATAAAAAAAGCTATTTACTTGAAAATTTATATAAAAATTAAATTATATATTTCATGAAATCATATATATTTTGTGCTGTGGTGCATAATTAACGAAATTGTTAAAAAATATTTCTAATTATTATTATTTTTTTAAAATTATCTCATTTAAATTATGCACGATTGTAGGATGCATGCACATATGCACCTATTACACCACTCAAAATATTACTTTATAAAATTAAAATAATATCATTAATCTTCATTGACATTTATTTTGTTTATCTTTATCAAATATAAGAAAATATTGTTTTTTAAAATAAAAACCAGTATAAGAAAATATTTTAATTTTTTAAAATAATTTTTTACAATAAGAAAAATCAATTGTCAATTTAACATTTGTGAGCATTTGACGCGGGGAGAGAGGGAGCATAAGATAAGAGGTGATGCAGATAATATTAGAGCCATTTGTAACTATTGTAGTAAGAATTATGCGTGTGACCCTACGCATGGTACTAGTACTCTTTGGGCTCATCTAACCCATAAGTGTTTGGAGTACCCTTATAAGCTTAACAAAAAACAAAAGAGTACAGAGGAGTCTAGAGATGAAGAACATCAATTTTTTTGTGTTAAGCAAATGAGAGTGAAACTTGCAAAAATGATAATGGTTGATGAGTTAACATTTAGCATTGTAGAAGGAGAAGAATTTAAGGAATATTCTGACTATTTACGATCTAGGGTTGTAATTCCTTCTCGCATAACTGTTGCTAGAGATTGTTTGAAGTTGTATTCGGAGGAGAAGCAAAAGTTAAAAGTATTTTGAAGTCATAATGTGTATGTCTCACCACTGATACTTGGACATCAATCCAAAATTTAAATTATATGTGTCTTACTGCACATTGGATTGACAGTGATTGGAAATTGCATAAGAAGATATTAAATTTTTGTCTAGTTTCTAATCATAAAGGATTGACAATAGGTACTACTGTTGAGGCATGTTTATTAGATTGGGGAATTGATCATATCTTTACTCTCACTATTGATAATGCAAGTTCCAATGATAATGCAATTAGATATTTGAAAAATGAAACCAAACATTGGAAGGGTACTGTTTTAAGTCATGAGTATTTGCATGTTAGGTGTTGTGCACACATTTTGAATTTAATTGTGAAGGATAGTTTAGATGATTTGGATGAGTCAATTATTAAAATTCGTAATGCAGTAAGATATGTGAGATCATCTCCATCTAAATTACAGATTTTCAAAAAATGTGTGGAGAAAGTGAAAATAAAAAGTAAAAGAGTTTTGTACTTAGATGTTGAAACTAGATGGAATTCGACTTACAAAATATTAGAGGTAGCTGAGAAATTTGAAAAAGTTTTTCAGAAGTTAGAAGTCGAGGATTCTAAGTTTCTTTCATATTTTCATAGGAGTGGGAATGAAGAAATTGAAAATGATGGGAATGAAAATGAAAAAAGTGGAGATCCTAAAAAGAAAGGGAAAAGGAAAGGGAATGGAATTATTGGGCCACCTACAGAAGAAGATTGGAAGAAAACAAGATGTTTTATCAAGTTTTTAAAACTCTTCTATAATGTAACATTAAAATTTTCGGGGTCATTATTGGTGACATCTAATACATTTTTCTGTGAGATTATGTCATTACAGACCATGATTCATAAGTTGAGTTTAAATGATGATAACATAATGAGTTCCATGGAAATAAATATGCAATTGAAATTTGATAAATATTCGGATAATGTGGATAATTTGAATCTTTTGCTATATGTTGCTATCATTTTGGATTCTCGTTATAAAATGAAATATGTGAAGTTTTGTTTTGAGAAAAGTTATGGAAAAGAAAAGGCTAAAGAGATGTCAAATAAGGTGGAAACAACTTTGACTCGACTCTATAACTATTATTATGAATGTAGTTCAACTGAGAAAAATATAGGAGGCTTATATGGTTGGGGTCAAAATATTGGTGATGTGAACATGGATGATGAAGAGGTGGATGGTGGAGAGATATTGAATAGCCTGTTTGATAGGCATCTGGAAGAGGAAGAGAGTGCAGAGAATAAGTCCGAAATGGTAAAATATTTATTAGATAATTTTGAACCTAGACTCGATCCTTTTGACATTTTGGAATGGTGGAAAAAAAGTTCACCAAAGTTTTCAATTCTCTCTCTCCTAGCTAGAGATGTTTTAGCAATACCAATTTTCACTGTAGCTTCGGAATATACTTTCAGCACAGGCGGTCGAGTGCTTGACCCTTTTAGAAGCTCTCTTTCTCCAATGACGGTGGAAGCCCTAGTGTGCGGTCAAAATTGACTAAGATCAACACCGATATCCATAGACTTTCGCCATACAATGGATGAAATTGAAAAATATGAAGAAATTGAGACAGGTAATGCTTAAACTTTTTAATATTTTGATTTGTTTTGTGATAAGTATTGAATGACTTTAATTATTATGCTGATACATATTTTGTAGGAGTAAGATCTCCAATAATAATGGAACCAACTTCACCAGTCAATGAATGACTTCGATTAGGTACCAATGATAATTATATTATTATAATTAATTCTATTGGTTAATTGTACTTAATTTTGACAGATGTAAAAGGGAATATATATTGAATGTCGAAGGCAAGCGGAAGATATATTACCAGATGCTAATTTTACTTAATTTTGTACTTAATATTTTTTCTATATGTATTTTCTTTTTCATTTTTTCTATATGTATTTCACAGTTTAAGAATTTTTATGTACTTTGATAATTTTTAATATTAAAAAATAATGATTAAATATTATTAAATTAAATTTTGATACAATGAAATTAAAATTATTAAAACTTTGATAATTTTTAATATTAAAAAAATGATAAAATTAAATAATATTAAATTATATTTTATTGCAATGAAATTAAATTTTATATTTAAAAAAATATTTACAAAAATAAAATTAATATTTTATACTTAAAAAAATATTTATAATAAATCATATAAAATTAATATAATTCATATAATTCAGTGATAGTTTAACCAATCCAAAATAAAAAAATTAACTTATAATTCAATTGAATTAAATTGAATTGGATCCAAGTCATTTAAAACTTTAGATAGAGTGAATGAAAAACGATCGTAATCCATCCAATCCATATATGATCACCGCTACCGGCAAATGTTTAAAGTGAATCAAAGAGAAATATTGAATAATCCGCCATTAATGACATAGAATGTGTTTCTGTATATCGCTGCAAATAATTAATGACCACTAAAGAGAAAAAAACTTTCCATGGCTACCATACTTTCTTTCTCTCTGAGTCTCCACTCAGATCCACAAACCCAGCAAAGACTGCCCTTCATTTTATCATCATCAAACAAAAAAACCACTCTATTCTCTCCCCAAAAATGCAATCGTTTCTTTGTTAAATCCTTCTCCTCCTCACACTCTCCTCCTTCAACAACAGAAACAACAAGTGCCTCCGCAATTTATTCAAATCTCGAGGATTCTTTTAAACCTGGTAAGTTCTTGAGCAATGAAGAGCCCGAAAAGCTCAAAACCCTTCAAAATTTTAGATTTTTTCAAGAACTGGAAAATGGGTTGTTGTGCGTCCGGGTTATGAGGCAAGAAGAGATGGATATGACTGTGAAATTGCTGGCGGAGTCATTTGCCGAATCTATGTTGCTTCCTGTTGGGTATGTCTCTTTGTTGAGGTTTTTAGTGAAACAGTACTTGATTGAGAGGAGAGCAGTGATGCCTCATGCTGTTACACTTGTTGGGTTTTATAGAGGGAAAGATAATGGAGATGGAGAAGAAGAAGAGGAATTGGCAGGGACCGTTGAGGTTTGTTTTGATAAAAGGGGTGCTAATTCTTCTCCTCCAACACCAACTCCTCCTAATAATTCTCCTTACATATGCAATATGACTGTAAAGGAGCCACTTCGTAGGTATGTCTTGTCTATCGTTTGTTATATTAATTGGGGCATGTGTACTTGAGGTTGTGCTTAATGATTCATTTTATTCCTGATCAAAAAGTTCAAATTTTTTTATCACAGTCAAGGTTGAATCGTTGTTTTTATATGGTAATCAACTTTGGAAACGACAGTATAATAATTGTTTAACGTATGAAGAAAATCTCCAGTTCTCTTGGTTCATATCATATTTGTCCGAGTAGTTGAAATGTAAAATTACCTAATTGGAATTAGACTACTTAGAATTTAGAGGATAATTACAATTGGCATCTGAATTGCAAAGTTTATGCTGGCAGTGGTTCTAAAATTTGTTTTGCTATATTTTCTTTATTCATTTCTGGTTTTGATTCCTATCCTTGTATGGGCTGAGCCAAAATTGTGATTCACACCAAATAGTTGGATGACACTAAAAAGAAAGATGAACTAACTATACATATAACGAATCTAGTGAAGCAATAACTATAATAGCTAGACATGCCTAAATGAGAGAATTTTTTCAGTATAAAGAAGTTTTATTGCAGCTTCTCCATTGATGAGCTTTGTTGCAAGATGATATGTAGTTGATGATGCCTTGATGCACCCATCATCATCACTCAGTTTCATTAATTTGACATCCTAATTATTATCTAACTTCCCGCCAGTAGAACCTAGGATACAATGCTGGCTTTAAAACTTGGAGCATTTCTATAAAAATTATTGGACTGGAGTCTGGACTAATTCCTGAGTACAATTTTCCGTGGAACTTCCAGGAAAGGTATTGGTTGGAATCTTCTAAAGGCAAGTGAGGAATTAATTTCTCAGATGAGTTGCACAAGAGAAGTGTACTTGCATTGCAGAATGATTGATTCAGCCCCTTTTAACATGTATACCAAAGCAGGCTACACCGTTGCTCAGACAGATAGCATATTGGTTCTATTGATGTTGCAGAGACGCAAACATTTGATGTCCAAGAAACTTCCAGCCTCGGAAAACCCTTCGGAACTTGACCTTTTGGGCTCAGACAGGGAACTTTCTTCATAATTGGATACATAGACGCCAAGACATTTTCCTAAGGTACAAACAACTAGTTCCAATTCCTTGGCTTCCTGAGTATATTCATTTTCTCCTTTTCTGCTGATCCCTTCAGAGTCTTTATATATATGACTCTTGCTTATTACATTTCTTTTATTCTAGTGAAATTTTGGTTTGACTTTTTCAGAATTTCGTCAGATCAGTTGTGGTGATCATAGAATCAGGCTAGGAAGTTGACCTGATCATCTGATGTCTCCAACCTTGTAATTTATCATAATTGTTTTAGGACCTGTTGTGTTACAGGAAATGAGCATCAGGTACTTCCACTTCCTAATTCCATTTACAGTCAAAACTTCATGGAACATGCATATGTATCACTTTGAAAAAAAAAAATTGAGCATGAGAATAGATTACAAATAGAAGAGAATGGTGAAAAAAGAGAAAATATGGTATGAAGTAGGTTCGAAGAACTAATTGGAGAAGATAACTATTGCTTTTATTCCAAAAAGAAAAACCTGTTTATAAACATTGTAAAATATGCAAGTCTTCAAAGCCAATATATATACTCCTAATTAAAACTTTTTGATGCTGAAGTGAACTGCGCATACAAATGAATGTTTCTTTCCAACTATGATTCTCTTATGTTCTTTGAAGGTTCAAGTTCTTTGCCATTAAATCTTCCTCCTAGATCATATTGGAGTTTCTTCTTACAATAAAGGTACTAGGGTTCTTTCTTCTTTATGGGTCTGTTTATGTGTCTTATCCCATATATTCCCTCCAAGTTCAGCATCCAATGTAGGAAAATAAAGCATTTTTATTGTTCAATACAGTTTGTTTCGGCTGATTACTCATCAGGGTCTAGTGGACCATTTTGAACGAATGAAGTCCCATGCCCAAGGCTTTTGAATTTGTATATATTATCATTTGGAGTTCTTTTACACATTCAGTCATGGAGGGTCTCTCGCTGCTTTCAATTCGAACACAGCGCGATGCCAGGTTTGCAAACATGGCTATAGATTCCATTGTGAATGAATTCCGACTTAGCTCTGGATCTATCGCCTTACGTAATTTCTTCCGATCATTCAATATATGCCGAACCTGAAGCAAAGATCATTTATTTACAAAATTGAGTCAGTATCTTAATGTTCTGATGTCCTTGAAACATGAATCGAGAAAACCCGTACCTAAGAAGAAGAAAAATTGCATACCTGTAGTACAAGGTTTTGATCGGTTGGCCCCTGGCTTAAGTCCACAGCTCTACGTCCTGTCAAAAGCTCAAGAAGCACCACGCCAAATGCATAAACATCACTTTGTAAAGTGAGTTTCCCCGTCTGTCATAAAAAGAGATGAGCTAATGTTTACATCTCACTTTCTGTTCAAACCAAAATGTAGAAAAAAATATTGTAGGATATGAAAATAATGTATTCTCCACTGTAATACTTTTACTTAGATTGGAGGAACTGGCCTGTGCTAACTTGGCATTTACTTGACTGAGCCTTAATTTAGATGTGGTGAAGTGATAAAGCTATGGGTTTTACTAGTTGTTAAAGACTGACAATTTTTTTTTCTTTCAACAGTGAACTAGGGGTTTCTTGATTTTCTTTTAAATGATTACTAAATATCAGTATAGGACACAGCATTTAGTTATCTTGCTCGGTTTTCAATTGAACAAAGATATCTGTTTAGGTTTAAAAGTTGCATGGTTATAATTTATGCCTCTAGGGAGTTACCAGGCCAAAAAGGTTATTTCATTTGTGGTTTTAAAATAATGAAGCTGATAAACCTAAAGTGAAATTGAGATTGCACTAGCGAGTTCACATCTAGTAAAACTGAAGGGCACGTACTGACTTCATTTGTGTATTGCATGTGTTTTGAAGGACATGGAAACTTTATATGTGTTTGCTCAACATGGAACAATACATGAACTTGGTATATTTGAGAAATACTTACAATAATAATAACAACAACAATATTTCCAGGTTCATAAATAGCAAAGCTACAAGGAACTCTAGCATTCATGAAATAGGACTAGTAATTGTCAGTGAAATTTAGCAGGTGCTTACCGATGTATATTCTGGATCAAAATAACCAAATGTGCCAAGAACCCTAGCTGTCACATATGTCTCCTTTCCCTCTGGCATCAACTTGGCTAGTCCAAAATCAGATATCTGTCAAGAAAATAACAAGTATAGCTATAGATTACTATTACTTATATATGAGTTGTACTTTTGGGGAGAGCGCTCCAGTCATGCGCTATTCATCCTCCAATGACTTGAGGTAAGATTGTAAAAACCCTTGAATTTTCATTTTTACCTTGGCTTCAAAATTAGCATTTAAGAGAACATTGGTGGATTTAAAATCTCTGTGAACAATTGGTATCCCAACGGCACCACTTGAATGGAGATAAGCGAGCCCCCTTGCTGCTCCAAGTGCAACTTTGAGCCTTGAGGGCCAATCCATTTTTGGTTCCCCAATTCCTAGAAAATGGTTTCAAATACTACATGTGACAATGTGACAAGTTTAGCGTAAAAACAGGATTTTGTGTGATACCAACCATTTAAGTGATCTTGCAGATTCCCATTTTGCAGATATTCATACACTAGAAACCTCTGCTTTCCATCGGCACAATATCCTGTTAAGGAAACCAGATTTGGGTGGTCGAGTCTGCTCAAGATGTCAACTTCTACCCGAAACTCTCGTTCACCTTCGGCTTCTTTAAATGGTGGCAACTCCATTTTCTTGATTGCTACAACCTTTGTATGGCAGAATAGAAGAAAGTTTGTTCATGTCCATACAGTATTGTTTGCTCAAGATATTAACTAGGTTTTTGGTGATTACCGAGTCTTCACGATCTACTTTTCTATAGTCAAGAAATTAATAGTTTTCTTATATCGTTTGCGATTAGACAAAATTGAATTAACATTATACATTTATTTGGGGTGTTTTATATTCTAGCCAGGTTCATGGCTTCAATTATTCGTGTGGTTATGACTGTCATTATAAATAAAAATTCATTGTTAGAATATACCTCTCCTGACCGCAGAGTGCCCCTGTAAACTCGGCCAAATCCTCCTTTTCCAAGAAAATTTTCATCACTAAAAGAGCAGGTAGCCTTTTCCATTTCCTTGAGTGTGAAAACTGAAGATCCATGTTGTCTTTTTGTGGTCTGGGGAGTCTGATCCTCAAGTTTCCAGAAATCCACAGGTTTATAAATCCCTGTAAAGAAGAAAGATACATGTTCTACTATGAATACTTTTGCAGAATAGGTATAAACAAGAGAATTGAAGGGACTTGTTCTTATGCTATCAAACGAAGAAGAAACGAAGAAAAGAACATACAAGGATCTGTGTGATCTTGGGACTTGCTTCGCCGGCGCTTGTTCCACGCAGAGACCAGTCCAAAAGGCATAGTGGTTGTTATCTGGTTGAATTAACTTCTGTTTGAGGATTTAAATGTACTATAATACACGTATAGCAGAAAACTGAAAGAAGAAACAATCTTTCATGACAATCTGGAACTAAAGAGAAATATCGTGAGGCTACTGGGATGATGCAGATTAGAGTAAGCTTTTAGAGATTTTGCTAAAGGAAAAGAAGATAAAAAAGGAAAGGATTATAAAGTGTAGTCTGCAAAAAAGAGAAGAGCTGATATTAAGAGAATAATCTAATGAGTACGCATTGAGCAAGGTGAGGTAGATTAGGAAAATACTGAACTGCATGTTTCAACTACTTTGGATTCTAGGGAGAGGAAGAGATGTACTTGAAGATAAAGGAAAAGCAAAGAGAGGAAAAAGTAGGTATTGCTTACTTACCTTAGGGTGATGCAGAGATGAACAAATGGTGGGGGCTAAGTTTTGTTTTTTGACAAGGAAATACAAGCTGCAGCATCTCCTTCCATTCTCAATTTGATTTTTGTTTCTTTGATGAAGAGAAAGGTGGCTGTTGAGAGGCTGCTTTCACTTCTTTTCTTAACCTTTTAATTCATTTGAAATTTAAAATTTGTTCTATTAATAATATGTCTCTGCCAACTCTTTTCTCTGCTATTTATTATTAATATTAATTAATATTATCTGAAAATGACAAACGAATTAGATGTCAACAATAATTTGATCACCATTGATGTTGGATTTGATTAAGGATCCCTCAAGTCAGTGTTCAACATTCATCTATCGCAATAAACATAGGTGCCTGAAAATTGTTTCATCCTAGATTGTCCTGTCCTGAAATATCACAATTTTCCTTCAAAAAGCTTTGTATGAGCTAACAAGTAATTATTTTTCCATGGAAATTAACAATACTTTACCTTTATTGGAGATTATTCATTTGGTGCGCACACCTTTAAATCAAAATTTAATATTATTTTTACGCTTATTAAGTACTTGGTACATTTAATCTCAAGTTTAACTAAATCATGTCCTGTTGAAAATTAATCTAATCCAATATCTAATAGGCTAAATACATCTTTAATTTTTTTTCTTCTTTTTTTCTATTGGAACTCTAAATTATTATTTTGTTGAAATGGATTGTTAAAATTTTATTTAGATAAACATCAAATTTCAAGTTAACAAACAGATTAGCATTTGCAATTTGAATAAAAAAAAAAAAAGAGCATGCTTTTTGTTTCATCTTCTTCCCTCTTCTGCTTTCTGCCTACTCTTCCTTCTAACTCAGAAACCTAGCTTTACATGATACAAAGACCTAGGAGAAAAATCATGCATAACAAGTATTTTAAACATTTTTATAATTAATAAACTAAAAACCGTTGCCAATTAAGAATTTAAATGTTATTCATCCTCAAAAATCTTTACTAATGGGAAAAAAATCTGTCAAAATAATTTTTATTAAACAAAAATATATAGACGGAAATTTTACTGCTACATTGGACGCTTAATATTTGTGCATGTTCTTTTAGCATAATGGAAATTTTTTGTTTAAACTCAGATTAGGCAAATTAATTGTATAAACCAAGCTAATAGTGTATTTTAATATGTACACGTTAAATACCACTCTACACCTTTTTTTAACCAATTTTATATAGATGACTATATATTATTAATTTGGTCATAAAACTCGTTTAGTCAAGAAGGACTTTGCCATAATTTAGTGACAAAAAGTAAATCCGATGCAAAACCAGCAGAAGTAATTGAATTGTAAAATCTGGCATCGACTAAGCGATGAAACCTTCCGTTACTAGCATTTAACAAAATTTAAAACAATTACTGACAGATTCCACCGGTAAAATATCGCTAAACGTTCCATAATTTTGCCGCCATAACTACTAACAGAATTTCCATTCCTTGACAAAATTTAATAGCTTTCTTCCTGTTCATTTCCTTACCAACGGAGGTCGTGTTCCTTTGCTAATCTGTCGATAATTAGCTATCGATTTCATTCCGTCGGAAAAAATCCATCGTTAAAAACCATTTTTGGTGGGGGTGTATCACCTGAGTTCCTGTCTTCAACAGTGGACAGGTATTATTATTATTATTATTATTATTATATAGGCAGTATAAATGGAGCTGATATAACTCCCTTGAAATATTAATTAATAATATATAACTATGTGGTGTTTATTGTGTAAAGAAGAAAATCAAATGCGTATTGTCAACAGTGAACTTACCAATCTTATTTGGTACTGAATTCTAAGTCAATATATAGCGTATATCCTTAGAGAAATGGTTGCACTTCTTAACAACCAAATCAAATGTATCACAATGGTTTCAGTCCTTAAAGAAATGTTTTAACCATGAATCTTGATTTAAGAGAAAAGTATTTAACAATCTGAAGAACAATAACTTAAAAAAATGTATATGATTTCCAGATTGTGAACCATAGCAACTCTATGGGCTTGGAAAATTTTCTTTTTCAAACATCTGGACTTCCTGAAATTTCAATTATTTTGGAATGCATTAGGCCTGCCTATTATTATTTTGTTACTACTAAATGATAATTAATTCAGTGCTGTCTGAAAGATTTGTAGATCAAATTATTTAATACTCTGTTAATAAGAAATAAAAACCACAGTTCAATAGGATAAAGAATAATTGTAGGAATTTCATAAGATAAACATCGTATAGGTCGAAAATTCAATTTTTTTTTTTAAATCATTAGAATGCAATAATGGATATATATATGTTAAACTTTCATCTGACCTGAATTTTAATAAGAAACCATTTAACAGAAAGCAGAAAAGCCCACAGGAAAAAAAAAGCCCAAGCAATTTTCTATTATTAGCCCAAACAACGATCTATCATCTATAAATGCAAACAAGAATTCAACAATAATACCTAATTTATTGTGAGAAATCGCAAATGTAGGGCTTTGGATCAGCTCACTACAACATTTTATACTGAAATGATGTAGAAATGCTTTTAAACTTTTTTAGTTAAAAAATATCTTTACTGATAAAGTCATTTCTGACTTTATTAGGAGTATTGAATTCTGTACGATATTGTCCGCTTTAAACCGGAGCGTTCACGGCTTTAAAAGGTCTCGTACAGGTAAGATCCAATTCCAACTCATGTCCAGCCGATGTGGGATTGGACGATAGTATTGCTATCATTATTCCCCCTCCGAAAGAGGTCTTCGGCGCTGGCCACTTACGGGACTGGCCGCTTGTCGGGACTGGCCGCTTGGGGCGCTGCCGTTCGGGCGCTGTCCTCGCCTCTCAACGAAAGCACCAAATGATAAAGCCATTTCTGACTTTATCGGGAGTATCGGGCTCTGTCCGATATTGTCCGATTTGGGCCGGATCTCTTACGGCTTTAAAAGGCCTCGTACAGGGAGAAGGTGTTCTTGACTCTTATAAGGTCCAATTCCAACTCATCTCTAGCCGATGTGGGATTGGATAATAGCATTGCTATCATTTACTATTACTAAAATGCCTCACATTTACTCTTATTAATGTGTAATGACAATAGCAAATATAATTTATTTTTAATAACAAACAACAGCAAATGTGAACTAGTCCGTATTGACAAATATGAGCTAAGTTGGTAATAATTTGAAAAAAGTGAGTTAATTAAGTAATTACATGGGTATTTTTGAACCAAAATATAATTTTAGGACAAATTTATATTATTTTATATAATTAAGGAGCAAATTCGGCCATTTTTCCTTTTATATTTATATATCTAAAACCAGGAATTAAATATATAGTAGCTAAAAATACACTATTCACAATAAAACATGTTGTAACAAAAAATGATAGCCAATATATTTTGCTATATATATACTTCATTTTATCTTATCGTTGTTAAAAGGTTGAAATAATTTTTCATAAAATAATATATTGATAGTTTTAGCAACATCATCACGTTAGTAAATGTAGCAGTATTTAATTTTGTTTAGTTACATATTAAAATGTTTTGCCACAAATAAGATAAATTCGTACTCTGCACGTTCATCTTGCATATTAACAAAACTTTCCAGTGTGGGATTTCAGTGTTAGTGTGCAAATTAAGGCATCTTAAAGAAAAATAAAATAAAATCATAGTAGTGGTAGTTGAATGGTTTAACGTCTTGACCATGAATTAAGGCTGAAACCTAGCTCATTCCCTATATATACATGTCCATTTAAGCTCCATTAGATACATCAACCGCTAAGTAATTCTCCCTTTAACTTATTTCTACATATCACCCTAAGTTAACAATGGCCTGCAGTTTCATTTCAGTGAAATCCAGCGGCGGAGTACAAGTTAAGATTAAGAGCCATGCAGAAAATTTCTTTCAGGCCATTCTCAACTCCACTAAACTTTTCCCTACAGCCATTCCTACCCTCTACGCCACCATCTCCCCTAGCAATTCCGATGGCACCGTACGCAACATTATATACGGTGAAGGTAATTAATAACTTATGTTAATTAAACTTAATAGTAAGTTTTGATTTTAGTAAGATTTCAAGGTAGTGAAGTTTCAAGTTCGAATAATTAGGATGGTTATTTATATTGTATTAAAATTATCGTTTTGCAGGTTCTCCAAGAATTAAACGGAGTGAAGAGCAGATAATCGACAAAAATGGGACTGTATTTTCCTACATAATACTGAGTGGAGATATCCTCAAGTACTACACAAGTTTTTGTGGAGAAATTTCTGTTATTTCAGGAGATGATGGTACATGGGCAAAATGGACATGGGAAACTGGGTTACCCAAGGCTAATAATCCTATTGATATTGAAGTTGACTTGGAGGAACTTGCTGTCAAAACCTTGGGGAAATTGGATGATTATCTTGTTAGGGCATAAAATATTATGCCTCCTACCTGTAATCGTACTGCTATGTGGACTTTAATTAATAAAACACACCTCGTGTAAACTTTATGATTAATGTAATATATGTAATTAATGTTGTTATGTACTTGACGTATAATTAATAAGGAAGAATGAGTTGTTGGTCATCCACCTTATAAATGAATAAAACAGTTGTTTCACTCATTAAACATAAAATGTTACCCATTTTTTAAATTATCTTTTATTCGAGATATATTGATCCAATTAATCTAAATTCACTCTAAATATATCTAAAAAAAAATAAAATCTCATTTTTTGAGTATTTAAAGATGATCTAACTATAAAATTCAAATATAAAACTTAATTTCGACTTCAAGAGTGAGAGATGATTTCTTAAATTAGCAAATAGAGAACGACAATATAAAATAGAAATGAGTTTATGAGAGAGATGGTAATTTTGGTATATCGAAACATGTCAAATTATAAAGTGAAAATTTTAAAATGTAAAAATGCATAGATAAAAGTAAAAATAAATCATATGATATTTTTTAAAATAAAATAAAAAAAGAAGGCAAACGGTGTATAAATTTTCTCTTAAATAAATAAATCTTTTTTAAGGATGAAATTTGGGCCTAACTAGTATACTTATAATAAAAGTGGACCGAATATAAAGAAAGCAGTTCAGTTTCATCTAATAAATTTTAAACCTTATTTTAAATTTAAGATAACATATCGCTTAAATGAATTGAAGATCTACATACATACATTAGTATAATTTTGTATTTTTCTAGAAATACAATTCTTATCGAATGGACCCTGACTTTTTCGCTGCTGAAATAAATTTATTTAATTTTTAGAAAAAGCTCACATGGTTACTGCATTTTGTTGGGAATGGGAGCTGGCAGCCAGTGATCCTTAATTGACATCTTTAAGGCCGAAACTTTGGGTTCTATTTAGGTGGATGGAGTAGTTAATGGTTTTTGTTCCTTTTCTGGAACTAATATTAATAAGTACTTCAATTCCACTCCATCAAAAAGCCTGAAATTTATCTCTCCGGCAAAATTAGACCTGATGTCTCTTGGTGCCCTCCATGTGGCAATTCTCTTAAGTGGAATACCGACTGATCCTCCTTTGGTAAATCAGGGCCTTCTGGTATTGGTGGTGTTCTTAGGAATTCAAAAGGGGCGTTTCTCTGTATTTTCTCTTGCCATGTAGGATCTATGGAGTCTCACCAAGCTGAAGTCATGGCTGTTGAAAAAGCTCTGCTTAGCTCACACGATTTCTTGAAGAACCAAGGGGTTACCATTTCTTCTGAACTAGATTCCTTAATACTATGTTTGGATGAAATAGTTTATGGAGTGGTATAGGGTGGGGTGGAGTGGTGTGGGATGAAATGGGGTAGAATGGTAATATTTGCTGGTGTGTTTAGGGAAATGGTGTGTTATGATATGCTTTAATAGATTTTTTGTGTGAGAAAATTTTTTTAAAAAATATAAAAAATTAAATAAAGAGATAAATTATTAAAATTATATTAGAATATAAATGAAGTTATCAAAATTAAATAAAAGTAGTAAGAAAAAAAATTAGAAAACCAGCAATGAGGTGATTTTAAAATTTGGATAAAATAAACTCATAGTATTAACTGTTAAAACTGCTAAATATCACTTAATTCCACATTAATATTATATTATCCGCTTTAAACTAAGTTTACACAGATTTGTTTTTAAGTTTCTTACAAAAAGTTTCATACTAATGGATTTAGATGAACAATTTATATTTAAAATGTTTTTTCCTTAATTTTTCAATGTGGGACTTGAGTTGTACCCCAACAATCTCCCCTCAAACCAAGGATTACACAACTTATGTTCTTCTCTCGAACGATAATTCATTTGATTCGTCAAATCATTCTGTACTGCTGTTATCAACCAACGGGACACGCCGTCTAACCACCACAATATCAGGAAAACTTTTGACACAAGATACCAAACACGAATCTTCAATCGCGAGGTCGTACCGGGAGCCTTCCACACAACGCAGTCTACTATTTCGGACCGTTTTCAAACCATGACTATGATACCAGTTGTTAGAACTGCCAAACATCACTTAACTCTACATTAATATGATATTGTCTGTTTTGAACCAAGACCGCACGGATTTATTTTTGGTTTCCTCTCAAAATATCTCATACTAATAGAGTTAGGTAAACCTGTATATTCAAGGTGTTTTTTCCTTAATTTTCAATGTGAGACTTGAATTATACCCCAACGTTAACTATAGAAATCCATACCCATAAAGAATCCATCTTTCCAAACCGCTGATGGAGTCATCATCGATTTGCAAGGACTCCACAGTTGTGAGTTCAGTTGCATCTGCATACAATGCGAGGCCATTAATATTGACTCCATATGTTATAAAAGCAAAGAAGAACGTATATTGCTAAAGGGTCTTCAAATTGTTTTTGTACCATTATTTTCTGGTATACTATTATACTTCTTTCTTCCCCGCCTCCTCAGGATAATGCAGCCCATGCAGAAAAGCACAGCAGAGACAAAAATCGGAGCGATAATGGCTATAATTGTTGTTATTGATATGCTGCTTCCTCATACATGGTCCCCAAAATGGTGGTGTTTAAAGAAAATTTCGTGAAATTCAGAAGTTTAGGATGTTTGAATAGAGAGAGAGAGACCGAGAGGGAAAGGGAGAGACTTAGTGGGAGACCGTTGAGCATACCTATCCTCTACTATCATGCGCCCATTGTAACGAGTGAAATACATTTGCTTCCAATTCAGCATTTTCTGTTTATAAATATCACATTTTAGAAATTTAAGTGTTTATTCGGTTATATTAAGAGTTAAAGTGTGAAAATGAATTATATAAACGAGTCGGACATATGAATCATACAATTTGTTGAATTGAGTTAGAATATTTTATGGATTAAACGAATTAAATGGATGGATTGTACTTTTATAATAGATTGTATCGTTAAAAAATTTACTGTGTATGCTTAGCCAAATTTTCTTTTGTGTTTTTTTATTTTCCTGTCATATATCTGTCTTATAAGTTGATTCATCATATGCTAGTTATAAACCAGGATATTAGCCCATATTCGTCACTTAAATTTTGTCAAAAAAAGCCTGGATTTTGATTGCAGAAAATCACCGTATAGCATTTACCAGGTGAACTTGGTTGTCACAGATTTTTTAATTCTACAAAAATAAAATAAAGAAATTGGGCCCCTTTCTTGCAGTGGGCGGTGATGGGTGCAATTTTTCTTGATGAGATGCATGGAATACTAATAGCACAGACGGTGGCAGTTGAAGTTATTATTAATGAATTTAAAGCTATCACTGAAGCCCAATGCTCTACCTTCACTATATATATTGGAAGCAAATGTTAATCCTCTTATGTAATTTATTTCTTGAATAATAATAATATCATTGTATCAATGGCTGCCAGTGGAAAGCTCGATGTAGAAGTTGAAATCAAATCTTCAGCAGATAAGTTCTGGGGGAGCATTAGAGACTCCACATCTCTCTTCCCTAGAGCATTTCCTGACCAATACAAGACCGTCGAAGTCCTCCAAGGAGACGGCAAGGCCGCTGGCTCCGTTCGCCTCTTCACTTACGCTGATGGTACGTAAATATATATAAATTCTCTCTGTCTCAAAAAGAACTTTTTTTTTAAAGAAATTATAGTTAACTTTTTAACTGTCTAATATATCTCTATTTAATATGGATTGGTATAAAAATATAGACCAGTTTTCTTACTTAATTATGGGATAAATGTGTCACTAAATAGGTTCTCCGCTAGTGAAGACTTCGAAAGAGAGGATCGATGCAGTGGATGAAGCTAAGAAGTCAGTGAGTTACAGTGTAATTGATGGAGATCTGCTGAAATACTACAAGAGTTTCAAAGGGTACATTAATGTTATACCAAAAGGAGAAGGGAGCTTGGTGAAATGGGAGTGTGAGTATGAGAAGGCTAGTGATGAAGTTGAAGTCCCTCATATCATTAAGGATTTTGTGGTGAAGAATTTCAAGGAGGTGGATGAATTGATTCTCAATCATAGTGAATTGATTTTCAATCATAGGGCTTAATTAATTATTATATGCCCTACTCCATGCCCATTCAGATATATGCGTGGTATTATTCCCTAATAAATATTAATAGTGTGGTGTTTCTTCGCTTTGATATTTTCTTAAATATATAATTATGCATTTCACTTTCTATTTGTTACCATCTCTTAGAGAAGTGTTATTTAGAAATGCTTCATATAATTCATAAATTAAGTCAATAATAAATTTTCATATAAAAAAAGTTAGTTCTTTATATTTTTTTTTTCTTATATAGTAATTTATTATTAATTTCATCCATAAATAAATATATAGAACAATGTGCTCCAGAACAGGGGCGTAGCTGCCCCTAGTTGAGTGGGGTCAATTGACCCCACTCAACTAAAAAAATTTTAAAAAAATCTTTTAATTTTATTTTTTTTTTATAAAATTGACCCCACTAAAAAATTAAAAAATACCCTTATAATCTTAATTTTTTTGAAAATGATCCCACTAAAATATTTAAATAATTTATTTTTATTTTTTTGACTCCACTGTAATAATTTTCTGGCTACGCCCTTGCTCCAGAATATATATAAATCAGCCATTCAATTATCTATTGTTCTTTTGGCAACACCACAGCATAACATAACAAATTAACTAAGAAACTGTAAAAATTAAGGCATTATAGATCCAACTTGGCAACTTGAAAATGTACTGAAGAAGAGAGGACCAATAAAAGGACGGGCTGCATATAAAGAAGAAGAAGAAAAAGAAAAAAAATCATATCTCAACCACCAGATTAATGCGCTATCAATAGGTTAATGGGCTATCACATATTCGGTTTTTTTTGTTACTTTTTTAATAGAGTGGGGTAAGCTTAATTAATTAGCCTGTATGCAATTACTGCGAACAATATATGTTGTGGTTCTGAATATTGGCACATGCCTTAAATCATCCCTAGTCTGATTGGTAGGGGTATTTAATTGTTCTGGCAACCATTTTGGAGTTGAACGGTTCAAAATAATTTAATATATTTAATTCAATTTTAAACTATAAATTCGGATCAATTCGATTTTCAATATTTAAAAAGAGATAAAATGAGATAAATAGAGTGGCAGGATCAGAAAATGAACGATAAAAAAAATAAAAGAAAAATTGAGAAATTAAAAATTTTGGCAAATATATATACATACACGGACCATGTGAACCACTGTCCCCTTTTATAATTAATTAATTATCCTTAAAAAACTAGTTTATCCAAATATATTAAAAAAATAATAGGAGTAGGGGAGTTTGACTCTAAAACCTGCCAATATATTAACATCAGTTTTACTGCTAGGTTAAATTGTAATTCCCACACAGCATTCAATTGTTTTTATCAATAAATACCTAACGAATTTGCCGGCAGGAAAGAGAAACAAATGATTTATTATAAATTTTTCATAATTGATATTCTATATGTATTTAAGGATGGAAGTAAATTTTATTGGAAGCAAATTTAGTTTTCATTTTAGATTTTATTCATCAATGACAACAATGAGTTACGTTCTTAAGAATAAGATAAAGAACATAATTTTCTTTTCTTTTATCAAACCTGGTGTATGCAATTATGTTTTCATGGTTATGCAGTTCAGACATAATAATTGTTTATATATATATATGTTATTCCATTCTTATTAGCAACATAATATATTTTTGGATGCACTTGTCGAATAATCGACCAATTGATATTTAAGAATTCTTTAACATAAAAAAGTTTCATCCTTGTTTCTATTGGTTTTGTTAGGCGTTCAGCGAATACAGCTGCTCACACTTTTGCTCGTGAGGCTGGTTCCTTGTCTGATGCCATAGAATGGGAGTCTGTTCCCTCTTTCCTTTATAATGTTTTGAAGTCTGATTATTTCAGTCAATGAAGTTTTATTGGATTTAAAAAAAAAAAAAATTTCATCCTTCACTTCTCTACAGCTCCGCTATAAATGATTTTTATTTTTACATCTTTATTCACGCAAATGAAAACTTTATATACATTTGCACAACGTGAAATTAGATCATGATGATCGTGATCCACCAGCCTCCAACTCCTAGCTGCCAAAAGAAAAGATCTATCATATTATAAAGATATAAATCGGTTTTGTATTTTATGATAGAAGGAAGGACTATGAGACTATAATTAAACTAACCTAGAAATGTTTTCTTTTTTTCGTTTGGCGGAGTTGTGTAGTTAATAAAGTGTTTGAATTGGATTGAGATTCTAAACTTGTTCATCTTCTTGAAGGAGAGGGACCTTCTCATCAGAAGAATCTGCACTTTCAGTATTACTCTCCTTGCGTTTTTCATCTTCTTTGTTCTGCCCCCACATTACAGTATAAAACCCCACTCCACATATTACATTCCCTATCATACTGCACAATTTGAAATTTCATTTACACACTCAAATAAAGAGAAAATTAAGAGACACATATGCGTATAAAAGGAGTCTGGTCTGTTGGCGATTCATTTTATTCAGCGAATAAGATAAAATCATGGCAGTTGATAGATCCTACCATTAATTATATAAATCATTAACGAGCAGAAAAATAAGACGAAAATGAAAGTTTATACCTGCCATAGTGAAGACTATTTGCAAAGAAGCTGACACCAAAAAGGGTAGCCCAAAAGATCCTAAAAGGCTGGAACAAAGGCACATAAAAAGGGCCCTTCATCCTTGTGAACGAAATTTGAACACTGCTACGGATAACACTCCCAAAAATTCCCTGATTGCAAACGATATTAATTAACTAATTAATATTAGTAAAGTACAAAATGTTTTATACTTACTGTCGCAATAATAAGAAGGAGATCCATATTAAACTTTGGTTTCCAGGCATTCAAGTCCTTCTCTACAATAAAAGCGAAGATTGCACATTGAATAGTCCCGGCTAAGCTATAAAAAGAGGCTATTTTCATCACTTGTGGATATTGTTTGACAGTTCCCAACTGACCAAATGAGAAAAAAATAATTTCATGCATTGGAATATAAAAAGAAAGTTACCTATAGAAGAATGAGATAGTACAGATTTTACGTACCTGAATAACGTTCCAGATGGAAACACATAGAAAAGAAGCAGCAAGCAATAATCCACCAAGAAGCCAATGGTCTGGTGTAGAGTAGAAAACAAAGAGTTGATGTTTATGGGGAAGTTTAAGGGAAGAAGAAGAAGAAGCTTTTCGTACATAGGGGCCCTTGTAAAATTCAACTATTAGTGCTCCCATCATTGATATCAAGCTTCCTGCCACTTTGAGTAGGAAACTTGAGCTTCTCCACTCTAGCTTTGTCTTCCTGAGATAATTAATTAGTCTTGGTTTATTCGCCAAGTTTCTACTTCTATGATCATTCAATCAAAACGAAATGAAGGAGGTGAGAAAAATGAACCTGAGAATGATGGCAAGAATGAAGGAAAAAGTAGGGATCAAGAGGCCCATTGCACACACAACTATTGGTGAACTGTAGCTTAGACCCAAAAATGCAAGATTCTGTGCTAAACCAATCCTGCATAAATCCAAAAAAATAAAGGTATGTATATATAGTTAAAGTAAATATTCTCAAAAGCTCATTGCATTAATTATAATAAATATCATGATAATTTTTCCACCTATAACTTTGGTCCAACTTGGCCAACAAACAGGCATTTTTAGTTAATGGCCGGGCTTGGGTCTCGGTTGAATCATCATTCATCTTTTAACCACATGGGACCAACGAGCCTTTTTATTTTCCTTATTTTCCATTGTTATTCAAATATTCCAAGATTTTATGAGAATCATGGTCTCCTGATTCCTAAGCCAGACATATTGACGGTTAGTTCTCTACCGATCTCGTCATCATCTTCTACTTTCCACAAGTTCTATATTTTTTTTTGGCCTTAGCAGCTTACAAAATATCATGAATAATAAGACAGGCAAAAGGAAAAAAAAAAATTCAAAAGGCGGTAACTAATTAACATCCTTACGAAGAGGATCCTTTAAACGTTAAAATCATGAATATGAATCAGCAGTGGACCCTTCAAAGCATAGAATCTCAAGTAAACTACATAAACGTCTGTAAGAGAAGAAGAGAGAAGGGGCAAAGACCCTGTTAAACCCAGGAGGAAGAATCGCAAGAAAAGAGGTAAAGTGAAGAGCGGTTGTTGTACCCTGCAATATACAAAACCATAAACACAAAATTAATAAGAACTTGTGCCATGGTGGAACTGAAAAGAAAAAGCAGAAAGATATAAAAAATAATACCTTTCCCTGTGAAAAAAGAACGAATAAGGGATGAGAATGGAAGTGGCAAGAAAATTAGTATATACAACAAATACAAAGGGGCTCATTCCATTGGACATAGCTGTCTTAGCCAAAATTGTAAGTCCTATTGTACAACCTTCCATTATCACCATCACTGTAAATGGCCACAGTTCTTCTATATTTGAACTCACACCCATTATCTCTCTTCTAATTTTTATTTTTCAAACACACACAGACACACTCCTTAAGCTGCTATACTAAAAGATTCTTTGTTCCTTCTCCTGAATTTCTTCCATATTTATTGTAATTTAATGGCGGCCGAGTGACATGTGACAAAGAAAGCAAGGTACCCTTTCATAAATTCGTGAGGGTACTAAGAAGAGAAAAAGCTACTCGTGTGTGCCTCTAAACTATAAAAAAAAAATGGGGGGAGGGAGATGCGACGTGGCATAAATGTTCATGTAGATATAGATTTGTTCTAAACGCTTGTTTTTCTTTAATTAGTCCCTTGGTTTATTATAATTATCTTGTTTAAGTTACTAATTCTACTTAGTTAATGGACTAATGGCCAAAACCTGAAAGGTTTATGCGGTGGACATTGATAATGGCCCCACTAAAAAGGATTTGTAATTAATTACTAGACAAAATATTCAATGACCCCAAACCTCAAATCATTAGTTTTCTTTTTTTCTCCAAAAGAATCTTAAGGCACTAGTTTTGCCAAACACACTCCAGGTTAGATCAAGAATCAGCTTTGGCCAAATGTAGAATCGTCAGCACTTGGTGGGTCTGCTGCTAAATTATAGAAACCACTGAAATGCTTTTTACTGCTTAATTTTCTAAAGGGTTTCAGTGGTTATAAGTCGATTAATATCACCATGAATATATCATTTATTTAATTAATTACCTTTAACAACAATCTTAGATTCTACATGTTAAGTAGTCCATAGCTTGTCATAAAAATCAACTACTTTTTATAATAATTTAAACAATTTTATTTTTTATTTTTAAAATTGAATTAGATTCAAATATATTTCATTTGACTGTGATTGGCATATTTTAAGTATAATTTAATAAAATGTCATTTGTGCTCTTATATATATATATTAAACACACATATTTGCATGTTATTTTTTAATTTTTAAATGCTTAGGTATTGATCTAGACTAAAAAAATACATGTTGATCAACGTCATCATATTAGTATTCAAAATATATATGTGTAAAAATCAGCACACAAGAATTTATTGAGTGAGTTATTTAAGTATAGAAAGCATAAAATGTTCAAAATAGGTATAGAAGGTGGTATCAAATGGTGCCAATGATAGGGTCTAAATATAAATGCATTAAGCCTATTGCAATTGAACATTTTATTATTATAATAATTATTATTTCTTACAGACATTCAAATTAAATTTATATGTCATAGGCATGAATAAAAGAGTTAGAATTCAATAAGTCATTTTAATTTAAAATGTTCAAAATTTAATAATTTTTTCAACCCGCAATCCTAAAATATGTGATTGAAAAAACAAAATGAATCCAAACAATCGAATATTACATAGGAAAACTAAAAATGGCCGACCAGACCTCGGCCCATTTAAGGACAAGTGTGCCTCGGCCTCAAGAATCTTTGAAACGCCACATGTCAATTATTTATGTTGACCCACATAACTGCAAATGTTTAACGTTATTAATTTCCATTTTATATAAGTTCAATTTTAAATTATACGATGGCTTGTTATGTGGCACAAACAGAGGAGCTGATGAAATCTTGGCACCCAAACTTTATAAAATTGCATGTACACTACTCCCTTCGTTACATTAAATTACCTTACTAAATTGAAAATAATATTTAATTTATCACTTTTAATTTTTTTCCATATAATATCAATAAAATACTTAATATTTTAATTAATATCTCTTTTTTACACATTTTACTGTAATAATTTAATTTGAAATAGACATTTTAATCTATTTAATATCAATTTTACATAAAAATTAGTAAAACTGATTATTATTTTAATATTATTGATTTGTACAATAAGTGACAATTTAGTGCAACAAATGAAGCATATGTTAAAATATTATAAATTAAAAGTTCACTCTTATTTTGGTTTCTTCCAACTTTAGAAAATTGTACATATAATGCATATTGAAATTTTAAAATTAAAATTATACCCTTATTTTGGGCTTTTAAATATGTAAAAATCTTTTTATTGGATCTAAAACTAATTACACCTTGAATTTAGTTGAAAAAAATAAAAAGTTTAATATTTTATAATTACACCTTTGAGAATGGATTGAGTGAAAATTTAACCCTAATTAATTAAGAAAGTTGATAGAATTTGACTATAACTGATTTCCAATTTAATGAATAATTAAATAGCTATAAATTTTTATTTTTTTAATAAGATAAAAGCTAAGGTCTTATTTTTTTTTCATAAAGAATCAAAGGTCCTAATTAATCTCCATTTTTCCTAATTTTAATGTTTTATAATCTTTCTATGCCCAATTTGCTCAAAAAAACAAAATTTTGAACCAAATTAAAGTGCAGGTTCTAAATTTATAGTCAATTTAACCCCGTCATCCAAAATAAGACAATTTTTTTTTTCATTATTTTCACACTATTCAATTGCAACGAATGTTCATGGTGCTGCAATAAAAGTTTATGTTAGAAATTTTTTTGAGAAAAATGACAAAAAGAAAAATGATGATGAAAAAGAATAAAATGGCAGTAAATTGAAGATTTGTGTTGTTAGCAAAGATCCGGTTGATTACCCTCATTATATATATATATATATATATATCACACTTTATATTTTTTTGACCGTTCAAACTAAATTTTCTTACTCCTCCCCTAAGCTTGTTAATCCACGACTTACGCCACCTGAATATATGGAACAACATTAATGACCCCCCTGCCATTGACAACTTACATAAGTAATAAGCTGCCGTCAAGAACAGATTTCTTGAATGGGATAATCCATTATATAAAAAAAATAGAAGAATTTCTACAACATTTTAATAAGGTTTCCAGCAGGTACATACATGTCAAGATCATCACTGCAAATTGACAATCCATATTTCTAAACTGGGAGGTCAAAGGAAATGTAATATGCAGAAATCACAGATTAAGACCTGTAAATCACGCGTACAAACTCCATGCTAACTGGTATCAAATTATATTTAATCAACCACTAGTCATGAAAGTGATAGTCAATCATATACTGATAAGTTTAATTATATATATGTATACACACTTTTAATTATACACCAATGGGAATTTGGAAATTTGCAGCATAGTTTTTGTATAATAAGCTGACTCTGAGTCTAGCTGTCCAGTTCTCACTTCCAAGCTCCGACTTGGAACCCCAGTGGAGAAAGGGGCCAACTTTTTTTATCTAACAGGCCAAGGGTCTAAATGCATTGGTCATGTAGCCTTTTCTCACATACTTGTTATGTCTGGACGTGCCTTCCATCTCTACATAGATAGAGACTATATGTTTGTGTATCTTACATATTTTCAGTGGACTTCTTCCTCCTTTCTGCTCAAGACAGATCTGAATGTGCATATTTCAACTGAGATATTATATATAAAATCAAACATGAATTTTCAAACTGCTACTTTATAGCTCATTATAAAATCAAAGAGAAGAAAGAAATATATAAGAAATAATGACAATTGACAAAGAAAAGAATTTTTTTTTAAATAAGTCATCAGTTCTTACCCCAAAAATATTATTTCAAATACACAAGTTCATTCAATAACACTTTGAAAGATAAGAGCCAAACATCAAAGTAGCCTCTCAAGCATTAGAGGCGTCGGATAACAAAATGGCTCGTGGTTCTCTGCTCACTATATTATGAACAGAGGGAAAAATAATTGTTTATGGGCATTTGACTTTCAGAGGACAAACAAAATGCCTCTGCTTGACAGACAAGAGCATTTTAGATTTTGAGTGACCTAAATTATTAGTCTAGCAAGAAAAGCCAGACAGATAGTTTGGGGTTCAGGATCATAATTGTGTCTCTGAACTACATTACAGAAAATTTTATTACTGCATTGTCTATATTCATGAGGAGTATTCTGTATCAATGAATGCATAACTACAGGTAAAAGAAATATACCATTTTATTTTGCCAAAGAGGCAACTTATTTGGTTTCTGATTGTTACAGACTGTCATTGTGGCTAACGTAATTGTAGGAGTAGATAGAGCAGTGATTGTAGGTAGGAGCCGATATACTTGACTTTCTAAATACAAATTTTGTGTATAAATTAATGCCATTACTGAGAAATAAGATGTGAAGAACATTTGTTTTCTTACATGGTATCAGAGCCTTAGGCTCGTATAGAAAATCTGGAAAGTCTGGGTTTTCTGGGTTCTTCATCACAGAGGTGAATCTGCCTTACTCCGGTGACCTAGCTCCGGTGACCTATTCCCTTCACCACCGACCTCAGAAGGAGCGCCGGTGGATTTCCGGCCTTCGCACAAAGTTCGGTGACCAGAAGACCGGCGAGTGAAGCTCACGCGCCTCCACAAGGATCTGCCTCCACCTTCACGCGCCGGCGCGTGAGAGAGATTCCGGCGTCCGTTTGCTCTCCGATCCCATCTCCGGCGTCGCCTGGGTGTATCCGACCAGATCACGGCGTCAGTTTCCCCATCTGGTGTCTCCAAAAGGTCTCTCTCCCTCTTCTGTTTTTCTCTGCTTGCGCCGTTGGAGCTGTGGAGATCAGGTTCTATGATTTTTTAAAGTTCATTTTACTAAAAAAAATTGGGTGTCGGGTGTTTGATATTTGGCTGTTCCGAAGGTATATTTGCTTCGGAAGTTATATTTGCTGGTGGGTGTTTGGATATAGTTGGCTGTTCGGGAAAGTTATACTTGCTGCTTTGCTTCGGATGTTATATTTGCTGTTGGGTGTTTGGATATAGTTGGCTGTTCGGGAAAGTTATACTTGCTGCTGGTTTTGGGTATATTTGCTTGGGTGTTTGGATATTTGTAGTTATTTTGAGAAGCATATTGATTGCTAGTATTGAGAAGTTTTTTTTTGGTATTTATTTTTGATTAACAGTTAAATGGCAGAAACGGGAAAGTTGAGTAGTGAAGATAATAAATCCAGTGTAACTGAAATTTTATCAATGCCTACCAAAATTACTGAGCATAAATTAAATGGGTCTAATTTTTTAGAATGGAGTAGGAGAATAAGAATTTATTTAAGAAGTGTTGAGAAAGATGACCATTTAATTGATGAACCTACCACTGATAAAACTTGGCTTAGAGATGATGCTCGGTTGCTTTTACAGATCACTAATTCTATTGAAAATGATGTGGTAGGATTAGTAGATCATTGTGAGTATGTTAAGGAATTAATGGATTATTTAGCTTTCTTGTATTCGGGTAAAGGAAATGTTACTCGCATTTATGATGTCTGCAAAGCTTTTTATCGTGCTGAAAAAGATGAGGCCAAATCTCTCACTGCTCATTTTATGGAGTTCAATAAAGTATATGCAGAGTTGAATGTCTTATTGCCTCTCAGCACAGACATTAAGAAGTTACAAACTCAGCGGGAACAAATGGCTATTATGAGTTTTCTGGCCAGTCTTCCTTCAGAATTTGAGACCGCCAAATCTCAAATTCTGTCTAGTCCTGAACTCACCACACTTCAAGATGTTTTCAGTAGGCTATTACGAACAGAGAAAAATGTTCAACTATCTCAACAGCCCAGTGTACTAGTTGTTAAAGGAGGAGAAGGAAATGAAGTTGGAAGGAACCACAATAAAAGAGAAAATGTTACCAGAAATAATCACTTCAGCAATGTTAACGCTACCAGAAGTAATGATTTTAGCAATGTCACTTGCTATTATTGCAAAGAAGCTGGACACACAAAGCGATATTGTAGGAAACTACAAAATCGCAATCAGAGAAATCAGACTGCCAACATTGCTGCTTCTAGTTCATCTTCTGAGAAGTCAGTTATTATTCCAGTTGAAGAATATGCTCGTCTTTTGAAGGAATCCACTCCAATTGATGATTCAGGTAAAACATGCCTTATTTCTTCCTCAAATCAATGGGTCATTGACTCAGGTGCTACGGATCATATGACAGGTAACCCTCGAACATTTTCTACCTTTCAGCCTCATAAAGAATCCTCTCCTGTAACAATAGCTGATGGATCAACTTATCATGTTAAGGGTTCTGGAGTTGTTAAACCCACATCCTCCATTACTTTGTCTTCAGTCCTAAATTTGCCTAATCTTGCTTTCAATTTGATCTCTGTAAGCAAACTTACTAAAGATTTACAATGTTGTATCTCATTTTTTCCTGACCATTGTCTATTTCAGGATCTTGTGACGAAGCAGATACTTGGTAGAGGACATGTATCTGATGGTCTTTATGTTCTGGATTCATGGGTACCTCGCTCTGTGGCTTGTTCTAGTATTACTACACCTTTTGAAACTCATTGCAGGCTGGGACATCCTTCGTTGCCTATTCTGAAGAAAATAAATCCACAATTTAATAAAGTCTCATCACTAGATTGTGAGTCCTGTCACTATGCAAAACATCATCGAAGTTCATTAGGTCCTAGAATTAATAAACGAGCTGGGTTTGCTTTTGAATTAGTTCACTCCGATGTTTGGGGACCATGTCCTGTTGTATCCAAAACAGGATTTAGATATTTTGTTACTTTTGTTGATGATTTCTCTAGAATGACTTGGATTTATTTTATGAAAAATCGTTCTGAGGTGTTTACTCATTTTTCTGCCTTTTGTGCTGAGATTAAGAATCAATTCAATGTTTCTGTGCACATATTACGGAGTGATAATGCTAAAAAGTATCTGTCAGAACCATTTCAAAAGTATATGACTCAACATGGCATTCTTCATCAATCATCATGTGTTGATACACCATCTCAAAATGGAGTGGCCGAACGAAAGAACAGACATCTCCTTGAGACTGCTCGTGCCTTGTTGTTTCAGATGAAAGTTCCTAAGCAATTTTGGGCTGATGCAGTATCCACAGCATGTTTTCTGATTAACCGGATGCCATCAACGGCACTTTGTGGTGATAGTCCATGTTATGTCCTTTTTCCTCATAAACCTTTATTTCCAATAGAGCCAAGAATTTTTGGAAGCACATGTTATGTTCGTGATGTACGGCCCAATGTTACAAAACTGGATCCCAAAGCTTTGAAGTGTGTCTTCTTGGGATATTCTCGTCTTCAAAAGGGGTATCGGTGTTATTCTCCTAATCTCAACAGATATGTGGTTTCCACTGATATAGCATTTTCAGAGAAAATACCATTTTTCTCTACCAATTCTACTTCTATCAGTCAGGGGGAGGAAGATGAATGTCTCATCTATAAATCTATATCACATTCTGAACCATCAGTGGATGATAGTGTTTCTCACAATGTCTCTCCTGCTGATCAGACTTCAATTCCAGACAAACCACCTATTGTTCAAGTTTATTCCAGGAGAACAGTGACTACTGATACATGTCCTACACCAGAATCAACTTCGTCATTGGATCCTCCAAATGATCTTGATCTTCCCATCAGCCTTCGCAAAGGTAAACGCTCTTGTAAATCTACTTATTCCATTGCTAATGTCGTTTCATATGATAACTTATCTCCACCATCCAGTGCTTTCATTGCTTCTTTAGATTCCATTTCCATACCTAAAACAGTTAAAGAAGCTTTATCTCATCCTGGCTGGTGCTCTGCAATGCGTGAAGAAATTGAAGCTCTAGATGATAACCAAACTTGGGAGTTAGTAGATCTACCTCACGACAAAAAGGCTGTCGGATGCAAATGGGTTTTTTCAGTTAAAGTTAATCCAGATGGATCTATTGCTAGACTTAAGGCCCGGCTTGTAGCCAAAGGATATGCACAGACATATGGAGTAGATTACTCTGACACTTTCTCTCCTGTAGCCAAGTTGGCTTCTATTCGTTTATTCATCTCTCTTGCTGCTTCTCAGCACTGGCCATTACATCAGCTGGATATCAAAAATGCATTTCTTCATGGAGATCTTCAAGAAGAGGTATATATGGAGCAACCACCTGGTTTTGTTGCTCAGGGGGAGTATGGAAAAGTTTGTCATTTGAAGAAATCTCTGTATGGATTAAAACAGAGTCCTCGTGCTTGGTTTGGAAAATTTAGTAAGGTTGTCCAAAAGTTTGGGTTAAAGAAAAGCCAAAGTGATCATTCAGTGTTCTACAGACAATCAACAGCTGGTATTCTTCTTCTTGTTGTATATGTCGATGATATTGTGATTACAGGAAATGATCATGAAGGAATCTCTTCTCTTAAGTCCTTCTTGCATGACAAATTTCACACTAAAGACTTGGGCCAACTGAAATACTTTCTGGGAATAGAAGTTTCAAGAAGTAAGAAGGGAATTCTTTTGTCTCAAAGAAAGTATGTTCTTGATTTACTTGCAGAAACTGGAAAATTAGGAACTAAGCCATGCAGTACTCCTATGATTCCAAATGTACAACTCACAAAAGAGGATGGCGATCCGTTTGATGACCAAGAAAGATACAGGCGTTTGGTTGGAAAACTGAATTATCTAACAGTTACTCGTCCAGATATTGCATTTGCAGTAAGTGTTGTTAGCCAGTTTATGACAGCCCCAACAGTCAAGCATTGGGAGGCATTAGAGCATATCCTATGTTATTTGAAAGGTGCTCCTGGATTAGGTATACTTTACAGTGATCATGGACATAACCGCATTGAGTGCTTTACTGATGCAGATTGGGCAGGATCCAAGACTGATAGAAGATCAACTACAGGCTATTGTGTCTTTGTTGGAGAAAACTTAGTGTCTTGGAGAAGCAAGAAACAAACTGTAGTATCCAGATCAAGTGCAGAATCTGAATATAGAGCTATGTCACAGGCTGCATGTGAAATCTTATGGATTCGTCATTTGCTTACCGAAATTGGTATGGATTCCTCGTCTCCAGCAAAACTTTGGTGTGATAATCAGGCTGCTCTCCATATTGCTTCCAATCCAGTGTATCATGAGCGGACCAAACATATTGAAGTTGACTGTCATTTTATTCGCGAGAAAATTCAAGATAATGTAATTTCAACTGGGCATGTGAAAACAGCAGAACAATTAGGAGATCTATTTACAAAAGCTTTAAATGGGCCCCGAGTCAAATATTTATGTAACAAGCTGGGCATGATCAATATTTATGCTCCAGCTTGAGGGGGAGTGTTACAGACTGTCATTGTGGCTAACGTAATTGTAGGAGTAGATAGAGCAGTGATTGTAGGTAGGAGCCGATATACTTGACTTTCTAAATACAAATTTTGTGTATAAATTAATGCCATTACTGAGAAATAAGATGTGAAGAACATTTGTTTTCTTACACTGATCAATAATTCTATGCTTCTCCAATATGGCTCTGCAGGAGGGGAACTTTTTGGCTGCTTGACACAATGGTCCCTGCTCCATCATCCATGACCAGCTTCTGTTCTTTGGCTTTTCCCCACAATACCGCATAAAATCCAATGACAATCACCGTTGCTCCAACAAAACTACAAAATAGGAAGAAAATACAAATCCTTTGTCTATGGAAAGAAAATATTAAAATAAATGATAACAAGGTGGGAGATTGCATCTAATTTAACAGCGTGACTACTTACAACCTTTTAGCCAGAAAGAAAATAAAAACTAATTCCAAGAGCCTACCTTCCAAGATACAAGGTATCCCCTAAGAAGATTGCACCTACTGCAACTGCAATGACAATGCCCAAGGGCTTGAACATAGAAACAAAAACAGGCCCTGTCTGCTGCAGGCACCATGTACAAATGCCAACTTGGAAAGCAGAACCAAAAACTCCCTACATTAAGACTTGTTAAAAGTTTAGAGTCAGATCTTGCATATTTGAATAAAATCCATACAGCAATCAGATGTGCCGAGCTGAAATCTATAGCCAACAATATTCTCAATTAACGGATAAATCTGTATGCATGGGGCATTGGAACACCATAATTGATTTCTTTATGCACATGAGCAATATTCAAATTTTTAACATACCGAGTACAGAACAGCAACAGATCTCATATTAGGCTTTAGGCTCCAAGCAGAAAGATCTCTTTCAACAACTAAACAAACTATTGCAGACAAAATGGTCACAAAGAAGCAATAAAAGAAGACAACAATCAGCTCTGCTCGGTATTTCTTGAGGATCAATGCCTGGAAATTGAAGAATATAAAATTATACAAACATATATTCTGAGTGGTTCTCCTTTTGTTTAAGGGTTTTCAAAACTTCACCTGTACGATGACCCAAGAAGAAGTCATAATACAATCAACAGCAAGTAGTGATCCTCCGATAACCCAGTTTGACAGTTGCATGAGAAGTTGATGAGATGAGTTTAAAGAAGCTGTAATCAAGATTGGGGGACCTTTGTAGTAAGTCAAAATGAATGCCCCTCCAACTGATATTATGGTTCCCATGGATTTAGCTAGGGCACTATAGCTTCTCCAGTCAAGTTTTTCCATCCTGAATCATATTAGTTAAACAATTTAGATCAGCTATAGCAGTGATTATTTCATTCTTAGCAATATAACCACTTTCTTGCTGTTTTAAAGAATTTCTGCCTTCAAAGGATTTCACTTTCCAGTCAAGAATTTCAGATTTTACTACCATATGCTGGGCAAAACTGGCTTTTAAAGCAATAATTCAGCCACAGAATTCCCTTAGCAAATAACAATTTTGTTTCTTTATAGTGACAACAGTTTTTGTTTCTTTTCTATTCTTTTAGAGGAAAAAAACTATTGAATGAAGACACCGAATAATTTAATCTATCAAGTTAAGGGGGCAGGACTGATGACATTAATGATAATCAAAGAAGGGCCAACTTGATAGAGCTTAATTCAGACAACATATAAAGCAATTAGTTCATCACATAACTGGTTTCTGATTAATCTGGCGACTGCAGATAAATGATTAACAAAGAGGGCCCAACCCATGGTCTGCTAGTTCCATAATTTATGTCTACATTACTTCCTCTTCGAAAAGTCTTACAAGGCAGAGTAATGTGATTGATTTTGCCATAAGAACTAAATATACCTAGAAACTAAAATAAACAGCACAAGACAACCAAGATGATGTCTCTCTAGGATCACAAATCATGTAAGTAATACAAAGGATAGTACCAGCTAAATTAGAAGCCTTTGCTTCCAGTACTCGATAGATTTTAGATATTGCTGAGAACAAAATGCACATGACAGCAATCTTTTCACTTTATCCGCATTGGAAGTGTACAAGCCCTGCATATAAGATTTATAATAGCAGTAGAGTGTCCTGAAAGCAGGGTAATGAAGAAATCCTCATTGTGCTACTTCTCATATGCAATTTGTAGATATGTGTCGACCAATAATAGGAATTTATCATGACAAACTGGAAACCAATAACTCATTCCAGATATTATTATTATTATTATTATTGTTGTTGTTGTTGTTGTTGTTGTGTAGTTCTTGTTTAAGGAACAAAAGTTTCTGCTTAAAGAATTTAGAAGAAAAAAGGAGGGGGCAGCGATTCAGCTTTAATGAACTAGCTCTCCCAAACTTTTAAGGAGAAAACTAAACATTTTCCAGTGTGACTCATTGATGCATCTGATGGAAAACCTTAATTCATCGCAACTTCAACTCATGGAAAATTTAAAATATTTCTCCTGCTACATACTAGTCCAAACTTATATAGGACAATAACGTTTTAAAAGACCAATGATAAGAATTTATCATGACAAACTGGAAACCAAGAATTCATTCCACATATTATTATGACTGCATAGTTCTTGTTTAAGGAACTAAAATTTCTGCCTTAAGAATCTGGAAGAAAAAAAGGAGGGGGCAGTGATTCAGCTTTAACGAACTAGCTCTCTCAATCCAGCACAAGTCCAAAAACACAAAGATTAATATTAGAGGAATCAAAAACCAACAGCATCATATCCCCATTGTCCCTGCAGACTTCTGATACTTGAACTATATCAGATTCATTATGATCACCTCAGTTTCTTGCATAGGAAATGCAATATTGTTATCTAGAAAGTTGCCCCTTTTATTCTTAGTCTATCTCCAACGACATGTATGGTTAATGGCTTTTGTTTACTATATTACCGAAAAACAAAGCTAGCATTTCTGCTAATATAGAGGAAAATACAACTCTTAAAGATCAAATCTGTCAAAAATTGTAAATAGAAGAGGAAATTCCTGACCTGAAAGCAACAGCAAGTATGAAAGTAAGACCAGGGACAAGATTAAGCATAGATGTGCCAAGTGTAGGAGAGCTGAGGTTAATTCCAGCATACCCAAAAAGCTGTGCCAAGCAGCTGAATTAAACCAATACCAATCAGACCCTAAACAAGAATTTCCCATAGAGCAACATAGAACAATTCAAACAAAGACAAACCCACAAAATAAATTCCATGCAGATATTGAAATAGCATACCCAAGTAGACCAAGCAAGAAGAATCCACAGACAATAGAGAAGGTAAGTGGAGGCCTATCTGACCTGCAATTCAATGTGGAACAGTTGAAGTATGTGCAAAAGATTTAAACTTTATAAGAGTTTGAGAAAGCGAGTACCTATGGACGAGTAAAGAGAGAGGGAGAAGGATGAGGGAGGCAAGGGCATTAGAATAAAAGACAAAGATGAAACTGCTCATGCCTTTAGACATGGCGATTTTGCTTATTATCATAAGCCCAACTTGTGCACACTCTGCCATTACCATGCCCACGAATGGCAATGCTACTTCTGAACACATTTTCACTCTTTTCCTTCTCTTAACCCAGTTGGGAAATGGACAGCACAGATTTGCTTGCAGGGAAAGAACCCGAATTTCGCGAATTCGGATCAAAGGCGCAACTCAGCTGAATCTATTTGACCAGAAGACACCCGGCTGCGGTCAATCTTTCAAGCCCAACCATCATGCAATCTCATTCAATGAAACCGGAATCTTTTGTTGTCTGTCTCGGCTTTTTTTTTGGTAAGTTCTGTTATAGTGTTATGTCTTTATGTATATTAGAGTGTGATTGGAGGGTGATTCTCCGTTTCATTGATGTAGTATACATTTGACAGTGTTTATTTGGATGTTTTAAAAAATTATATTATATTCAATAATTTTATTTTATGATTATAAAATTATAGAAAATGGCTATTTTTTTAAATGGTCAATTTAGTAATTTTCATTATATAAAATTTTTAATTTTTAATTATAATCTTATTATTATTATTTATGATCCCTAACTATAGGTGGCAAATGGGTGGGTTTGGGTTGAGTCATAAATGAGTGGGTCATAAATATATAGGTCAATACCCAAATGGGTTGGATGGGTTTGAGTCGACCCATTTGATATTTTTTTAATGAAAAATAATTATCGATATAATAACGAGTTACTAAAAAAATTATTATAAAAATGTTGGTTCAAATGGGTCGGTGGAGATCCAAACGAATCGGGATATCGGTTGAATTATAGCTGTCCAATTTACTATTTATTTGGTAAAAATTTTGGCAGTATAATGGCTATATATATAACATACCCTTCCTGCAATTCAAACAATTTACAGTCACACACAGGGGCACAACAACACAATAATTCATAAACCAAGTGATTCTTTTTTTATTTTTAAGCCAATTATGTAATCCTAAATTATTTCACTTACTTTCTAAGCTCAATTTCTTCCAAAATTAATTTTATAATTCTTAAAATATATAAATTAGTCTCCCTGCAAAATTTCAGTTTAAACAGAGTCCGTTTTTCGATCTGGTATATTTAAATCAATCCGTTTTGATAATTTTCGGTGTTACCAAAAAATTAATTTTTTACTGTCAAAAATTTCTAAATATTAATCTAAGTCTATATATACCATTAAAACAATTTTTAGAGGTCATTTGCTATTTTTAGAGGTCTAGTCAAATTTTGGTTAAACCGGCTACCCTTTAAAACGAGCCAGACTTTTTTTTTTATTTTTGACTTTTGGAGATCTATTTGATCTCATTTTTTCTCCAAATTTTACCGTCGGGCTCCTTATGACTAGTATTTTCCGATGGTCAAATAAAATATTTTTTGCCTTCGGGTGTAATTTTTGTTCCCAGTGCACTATTTACCATCAAAAAATACTATTCACGACTAACCCGATAACTCGGACATTACAAATCTAACCAACAAAATATGCATACACATTACATAATAATAATAAAGCGGGACAGTATAATCAAAAAATCTTGTTCATTGAGACAAAAATTTTTAATATTCAAGAAATAATGAAAAAAAAACACCCATTGGGTCAAGGAAGAATGACCCAAATGGGTTGTATTTTATGTGGGTAGATTTTGGGTGGGTTTAAATGGTTCAATTTTTTAATTGGGTTGGGTTTGGGTCAATTTTTCTTGGGTGAGTTTGGGTGAATTGTTGGATTTGGATTAATTTTGACATGTATATCCCTAACGTATCTTTTAAAAACTATTATCTTATAATAACGGGAAATATTTATAACATTTTAATATAAAATACAGTCAAACAAATAAAAATTGATTATAAAATTACATAAAACTATCTTTCCAAACATGATTCCTTAAAAGATCATGTAACATTATATTATACAACTGGATGCTATACATTAGTAAATGATGGTGAAATGCCATTTAAATAGACTCCTAGACAACATCCATTTATAGTCCCTCAATTTTTTTAATGGTATTTTGTATTTAGTGTATTAATTTTTTATTGTATTTTATAATATTCTTACATATATATATATATATATAGATAAAGGGGTTGGTGATCTTCCTTTAAACCTAACCCGGCATTATATTGGATCTCATTCACTCCTTAGTTAAAAAGTTCTGGACGGGACCCAGCTGTTATTTTCTTTTTGTATTTTGTACTATCTTCAACTAATTTCCAAGGATCCAAGAGAATTGATTTACAGTTAATTATCGATTTTTTATACGATTGGATCAACCTACTATGAAGATAAAGTTTTTTTAGTATTCATTTTCTATACATATTTAATTAGCTTCATAACATTTATCACACAAGGAAAATCTATATCAAATTACATGCGGATTTTCTTAAGAAATTTTATGATAACTGAACCTAAATATCCTCTATATTGTTTTGCAGCAAAGGGAGCTTCTCACTGATTGATTCAGAACTCCCAATCCCAGAGTTGTCATTTGTCTTCTCCTCTTCGGCCTTTCCCCACATCACAGAATAAAATCCACTAACAATAATAATCCCACCAATTAAGCTGCAGATATTTTAGAATTTTTAGGAAATAACATTAATTATATATGGACTAAAATTACTATTTTTCATCTCAGTTTTATTTTTAAGACTGAATCGATATATAAAATTATACCTTCCAAGAGAAAATGCATCTCCTAAAAAGATAGCATCCATAAAAACAGCAAAGACTATAGCCAGAGGCTTGAACATGGAAACATAGAGAGGTCCAGTCTTGCTCAGGCACCAAGCACACAGGCTGATGCGAAATGCAGACCCAATAATTGCCTGATTATCACAAATTTAGTCATTTTTATAATGAATATGAACTTTAATCATGATCAATAAAAGATTGGGATATGTAGCTATCTACTTACTCCATATAAAACGGCAACTAGTCCAATATCAGGCTTTAATTTCCAGGCGCTCGTGTCTTTAACTACGATCAAAGCGAAAATTGCGCACAGAATGGTATTGAAGAAGCAGAGGTAAAAGATTATGATAAGCACTGCTGGGAATTTCTTGAGGATAAATGCCTGCAAATATTACAATTTTTTTTTTTTTTTAAAAAAAGAGTACTAATTCTAAACTTGGTATATAAAAGGATAATAAACCAAATTCACCTGCAAAATATACCAAGATGAGATCATGAAAGCTTCAGCTGCGAGGAAAAAAGCTCCAATCATCCAGGGCAGTTCCGATGAATGAAATAGTTGATGAGACTGGGAAAAGATTGATGGGCCTTTGTAGAATGTGACAACAAATGCCCCTGCAATTGATACTATTGTTCCTATTGATTTAGCCAGGCTGCTTTTGTTCCTTAAATCTAGTTTTTCCAGCCTATACCAACCATTTAATTAAACCCACTCAGGTAATCAGTGAACCAAAAGGTTTACAAAAATTTCAATAATTTGCAGGAAAATGATATTTTATAATGAACAAATTAAAGCAAACACCTGAAAATGAGGGAAAGTATGAAGGTAAAAGCTGGAATGAGATTAAGCATGGCCGTCCCCAGTGTAGGAGAGCTGTACTGTAAACCAACGTATCCAAAAATCTGGGCAGAACTTCTGCATATAAAAAAATTATTAAAAAAAATATTTGATTAATGGAAAAATAATAAAACCAAATATAATTATAGAAGAGAATGAAATATAAGCAGAAGAAATACAAACCCGATTATAGCAAGCAAGAAGAAATTGCAAAGTATGGAGAAGGAGAGTGGAGGGCGGTTGGATCTGACACCATTAATAAAACCAGAAGAATTTGAAGGCAAAATTAATGTTGGATAATAATAATAATAATAATAATAATAATAAAGAAATGTGAATATATACCTGTGGAATATGAAGGAGCAAGGAAGAAGAAGAAGAGCAGAGAAAGCATCAGAATAAACAGCAATTACATATTTGTTAAAGCCTTGTGAAAGGGCCATTTTGATTACTTCCATATTGCTAACTTGAGCCAGCATAACCATCACCATCCCCACAAATGGCATCGAACCTCCCATATTCCTCCCTTTAATTCTCCTTTTTGTTTAATTTTTGAACTCTGAATCTGTAGTTATGTTTTGAAAAAAACATCTTTGGGCTATAATTTCTTAATTCAGCAAACATAATGTAGGTTTGGCTAATAACAATCGGATTGGATCTCATCATCTCAATTCTGAGGTCCACTCCATTTTATTTTATTTTATCTCTATGACCCACTTTGATGCTTATTTTCTTTTGTTTTTTTTTGTTGGTAAATGATTCCTGCTGTTTCATATGAGAGAAGGAAGGCTTCAAGCCAGTGGCGGAGCCAGGACCCAAGGTCAGCGGGGTTTTGGCGCATTAAAAATTTATTATAAAAAAATTAAAAATATATATAAAAAATGGTGAAATACTGACGGTGGCGACAGAAAAGAGAGAGATGTGCAGAATAGGAAAATATCGGGAGAGAAGAAAAAGAAAAAAGAAGTGAAATGGCCAAAACGACGTCGTTTTGGCCATTAAGCGTATTAAAATTATATTATAGTCACTATTTATTTACTCTTAAAACCTTAATTTTAATTTTTTATATCATATTTTTATTTCATAAAAATTTTAAAGATAATTTATACGTTCAAAAATATTGTAACACTTAAAATTTAAAATAGAGTATTTAAAATAAATTGAAGAATTCTCATTATAATTTATATATATATATATTAAAAAAAATAAAAATTGAGGGTGTGCCTCAGCATAATGTGGCTCTGCCACTGCTTCAAGGTGTGGGGGCATTGCCTTATTGGGAATACTGATGGTTTGCCATGTCATGTCAGGGAAAATCATTTTATACAATATATTATCATTTGATTTCCATTATTTGTTTTCATAAAATTATTATAACAAAGGGCATAGTAGGAAATAAATTGTTATTTATAAACAGGACTTTTTTATAAATTATGTATCTTAAAAAAATAATTAAAATTTTAGGGTGTTTAGATAAATATTTTTAGATTTAAGGTGTTTTACCCACTACTGCAGAAATGGAACCCTTTTTTTATTTTATTTTATTTTTTTATTTTCTAAGCAGATTCTCCATTTCTGCACAAGGCAGCTTTTTCATTTCTTTATTTTATTTTATTTTATTTTATTTTTTATTTTGGATAAGAAAAAATTCTTAGTTTTATTAATATAGAAAAAATATTTTTCTTTTATCCAACTTAATAAATAGGATAACTTTTTATTAATATGAGAAAAATATTTTCATTTTATTCAATTTGATAAATAGGATAAAAAAATTATAGGTTAATAATAATTTATTAAAATTTGAAATTAGTAATATTTTGTGCAATTAAAATAACTAAAAATAAAAATGATACATTTATTATATACATAATCAAAATTAAATAATATTTTGGTTCAGTGAGAGGATTCCGAGACTTTGACAGCATGCCTGCTGAAAAATGACCTGGCGACTCATAAGCAGTGGCCTGGTTAAATGAACCCACTAGAGCCAAAAGCGAGTCTTCATAGGATAATTGTCATTGCTTATAGATCCAAATATGGGTAATCTATCCATGACCATGATAAAGTTTGGGTGAAACTAAGTGAAAGTCCAAACCGACTGATATTAAAGAATCAGCGGATGAGTTGTGATTAGGGTTGAAATGCCACTCAAACCCATAGTTAGGGGACTTTTTTTATATTTAGGGTGTTTTAAAAAGGTAATTAGAATTTTGAGTTGTTTTAAATTTTATTTGAGAAAATGGGTACTTTACCCATTTCCGCAACAAAGGTTTGCGGAAATGGGTAAAGTAAATTTTTTTTTTATTTTGTTGAGCAGCTTTTTCCATGGAGCTTTTCCATGGGAAAAGCTGCCCTTTTATTTTTTTTGAAAAAAGAAATTTAATTTTTTATGTTAATATTTGTTTTATTTTTTTTTAATTTTGGATGAAAAAACCTTAATTTATTTATACAACCAAAATATATTTTTTTACTCAATTTGATAAAATGTTAGCGTATTTATTAATACATAAAAATGTTTTCATTTTACTCAATTTAATCAATAAAATAAAAAATTTGTAGATTAATAACAATTCATTAAAATATAAAATTAATAATATTTCGTGCAATCAAAATAATTTAAAATAAAAAATAATACATTCATTATATATTAATAGAATACGATATGATTTTGTATACTTAGTGTGAATATACATTTTTAAAAAGATAGACAACTATTTAGGAATATAAGTAAGTGAGGAAAATGAGTATTGGGGTCCGGATCTTTCCAAACTTAAAAAATTACACATGTAATATATATGTTACAATTTCAATGAATTAAAAGTATATTTTCAATTTGGCTCTCATATAGATAAATAGAGTATATATTAAAATTTATAACTCTAAAAATTAAAATTATACTCTTATTTTGTCTCATATATGCTTAAATTTTACTAATTTTAATTTTTTTATCTAAATAAAACCAGTTAAAAAAAATTACAAACAACAAAATTTATTTTTAAATCCCGTTACAAATTTTATTAAATTTTAGATTTTACCTCAATTTTATTTCCTCAACTGAAAAAAAAAAACTCTATTTGTCTAATAAGAGCGGGAAGATTTTTTTTTCTTAAATTTAAATTTTATTTTGCTTATTTATAATAACCAAGCTTTGCTTTTGGTTGCAAAATCATCTGCTTGGTCTTCATCCATTTGTTATTCTAAATTCTAAATTCATACCACAGGAATCACTAACCCCAAATTAATACCACGGGAATCACCGAATTGAGGCTCAAGTTAAATCTTTAACTGGTTTTTATAAGATAAAAAAATTAAAATTAGTAAAATTTAAGCATATATGAGCCAAAATAAGAGTTTTAATTTTTAAAGTTATAAATTTTAATATATACTCTATTTATCTATATGGGAGCCAAATTGAAAATATACTTTTAATTCATTGAAATTGTAACATATATATTACATGTGTAATTTTTCAAGTTTGGAAAGATCTGGACCCCAATCCTCATTTCCCTCCCTTACTTATATTCCTAAATAATTGTTTATCTTTTTAAAAATGTATATTCACACTAAGTATAAAAAATCATGTCGTATTCTATTAATATATAATGAATGTATTATTTTTATTTTAAATTATTTTGATTACACGAAATATTATTAATTTTATATTTTAATGAATTGTTATTAATCTACAAATTTTTTATTTTATTGATTAAATTGAGTAAATTGAAAACATTTTTATGTATTAATAAATAGGCTAACATTTTATCAAATTGAGTAAAAAAATATATTTTGGTTGTATAAATAAATTAAGGTTTTTTCATACAAAATTAAAAAAAATAAAACAAATATTAACATAAAAAATTTAAAAAAAACCTCCAAAATTAAAAGAAAAAATTAAACAAAAAATAAAATAATTTTTTTAAAAAAAATAAAAGGGCAGCTTTTCCTATGGAAAAGCTGCTCAACAAAATAAAAAAAAAATTACTTTACCCATTTTCGCAACTCTTTGTTGCGGAAATGGGTAAAGTACCCCATTTTCTCAAATAAAATTTAAAAACCCTAAAATTTCAATTAATTTTTTAAAACACCCTAAATATAAAATGTCCCTAGTTAGCTGGTTCTCCCCGAAATGCTGTGAGACATAGCAGTTGACGGAATATCTAAGGGTAAAATATTGTTTCGATGCAGGCCGCTAGAGTGGTACCAAATCGAGACAATCTCTGAATACTGGATATGACCTCAAAATAATAGGGGTCAAGGTCGAAAACCAAAATATTATTTAATTTTGATTTGTATATAATAAATATATTATTTCTATTTTAAATTATTTTGATTGTAAAAAATATTATTAATTTCAAATTCTAATAAATTATTATTAATCTACAATTTTTTTTATCCCTATTTATGAAATTGGGTAAAAGAATAATATATTTTCTGTATTAATAAAATTAAGAATTTTTTTTATTCAAAACAAAACAATAAAAAAAAATTAAAAAAATAAAAGAAGAATGGAAAAGCTGTCAAAAAAAAAAGGTTGCATTTCCACAACCGTGGATAAAACGGGACAAAGATTTTAATAGGGTGTTTTAAAAAAATATTTACCAAATTAGGGTTAGATAAAAATTATTTCTGGAGATAGGGTTTTTTTTTCAATGCCGCAGCTGTGAGCTGCGGCATTGAAAGGGCAGCAGCACTGCTGCTCTGACGCAGGGCAGCAGGTGTGTGACACCCCAATGCCCCCTGGAAGGACAAGGGAGCGCAACACAGCACTAACATGCAATTATCTTATTAACTTTCCTTACATTTTAACATTACCATTTCTTATAATTCATGCATACCACTACACTATAATTTTATCGGATGTTCTTCACTATACACTATTACAAGTTACTAGCTTCACTACTATACGTTACATATAACACTATACATATACAAAAGGATAGCTTTTACAAAATGGAGCTCCAATTACAAAACTATACACCTGAAGAGACACTTCACGCTCCTATGGTGGCCTGCAGTACTTCTTCAAAAACTCGACTCCAAATTCACAACCTACACGGGAGACAAGCACCCGTGCTAAGCGATAACGCTTAGTGGGGATGTACAAACAGATACTAACACAATAATCACAAATCATTACACAATAGAGAGCATGCTTAACACATATGGCATATGATGTACACTCACTAGATCAATATTACGCTATCATGTCAATATGCTGTAACTCATGTTAATCACAAGCCATAAGCTATCTATAACATGCTTAAAATCGCTATTCACTTACCATGTTCAATATTCACTTTACCAAGTCAATGAGGAACAATAAATCACTATCATTCAATATCCATGTACACTGCTCATTAATCACTACACTAAGCCAATTGTAGGCTCATTACATTATTTCTAATTCAGTAGCATGGCATAAATATCACACTATCATCAAGAACAATAATTCCAATACACATTTACCATGAACACATGCAATATTCTTGTTAATCATTAATAGCCTGTATAGCCTTAGGAATGGATACGGGTACACTGATCAATAACATTAGAGACCGAAGCCTCGAACACTATATCACTAAAGACAGAAGTCTTGATCACTATATCACTAGATACCCGTCGGTATCAATCACTAGCAGCCGCAAATCACTAGCCCTTCATAAGCATGCTTATTTATCCACGACTCGACTACAGGCTTATTACTTTATTCACACATTACGCATTCATTCTCATGGCATTATTCATTCGCATATTACATTTATTCGCATGATTTGATTCTCCTTACCTGTTCATAACTCGCATGATAATGCAATCAAGCTTAGTTAGGCTATCATGCATCTCTAATTCACATAATCACATAGTTGTATGCGCATAAACTTCATTTATCATTGATATAATGCTCATACAATAAGGCTCCCAGTTATAGATAAGATTGCACAATTAATACATTCATATGCAATAGGGTTACATTGCCAAGACAGAGGGAACACGGTCACAATGAATGTGGTTGTCACCGTGACATACTGAATCCCCAAAACAGAATGTAGTTTGTGATAGGTCACGGTCACAATCAATCTGATTGTCACCGTGACTTATGACCAACTCACGGGCAGAATGCATGTCTGGGGTATGTCACGGTCACAATGAGTTTGATTGTCACCGTGACATACTGCACTTCAAAACAGAATGCTCATTTTGATGCCTCACGGTCACAACCAATTTGGTTGTCACCGTGACGCATGCCAAATTCCCACTTCACAGCTGTGTTTTACCAAGACACAGCTGTGCTTTTCTCATACTTGGCATTCCTGCATTCACATGCTTGGGCAACCCTCTTCACCACACAAGCATACTTTACCTCTTCATTTACATGTCATGATACACAATCAATTTGAGCATGCCAATAAATATTACAAATCACTAGATGCCATTAACACTAATATCACTACAATAATCACTTTACACTTGTTCACTATCCAATTCAATATCAATAATAAAATCAGTATCACATCTCATTTACAAGAACTTCAAATACACTAATCACATCAAAACACAACAAATCCCTAACCTCTTGGAGCACTCCTTCTTACTCTTCTATATTACTTTCTCCTTCCCTTTTCCAGCTCTACCTGGCTCTTCAACTCATAACACATAAGCACACAACACATTTAAGTCCATTAGACTTTACCCATAACAATTATGAAACAAATAGAAAGATATGAAGAAGATGAACTCAACTTCAATATACCTTTTTTTAGACAATAATGCACAATCTTCTATCTATCAATATCTACCCTTTGGTCTCCATGGTCAAAGAGAACAAATGAAAGAAGAGCAAAAAGGGAGAATGAACTCATGAGAGAGTGAGGGCCGGATCAAGGGATCAAAATACAGATTCATTTCACTAAACCACCTCATGCTTGCATGCATGAAAGAGGTGTCAACCTCTCAATCCCCTTATGCTAGGTGGCTCCCTTAACACAATCCACTTGGACTCCACTAAGATACAGCTGATCCCACTAACTATTAACTAACTTAATTAATCTCTACTACACTAATTAATCTTCACTTGTTAGCTAATCATGCAAAGTGCAATTCAGCCACTACAATACTTTATTTTTCTTCAATTGGATCCCTCTCTTCACTTTTTCACTTAGGTCCAATGCTGTAAACCCTAATTATCATGCACTCTATTACACTAATGACACTTAATTCTTCTAGGGTGATTTTCGGGGTGTTACAAGGTGCTGCCCTATTTATTTTTTTTTTAAAAAAAAATCAAATGCCGCAGCACTGTGCTGCGGCATTTGATTTTTGTTTACCAAGGCCAAGAGCAGCTCTTTAGCTGCTCTTGGCCTTTTATTATTTTTATTTTTTTTATAAAATTTATTTTAATAAATAATTAAATATAATATATAATTATGTAAAATAATTAAATATATATTTTTTTATATAATTACAATTAAATAAGTATTTATTTTTATATAAATTAATTTAATTTTATTTAGACACTGCATAATTTTAGTTAGGAGTGAGCTATGGTCGGTTCGGTTAAATAACCGAAAACCGAACTATTAGTATTTAGATAAATCGAACCGAAACGAAATTATATAATAACCGAATTTAAATCAAACTGATATTTTCGGTCACTTTGGTTCTATTAACGAAAAAACCGAAATTTTAAAATTATAATTAAAAAAAATTTCAAAAAATTATAAAAGTTTACAAATCATAAAATAAAAATAAAAAAATCAAATTAAAAAAATGTACATATATTTAATTTTTAAGCATTAAAAATTAAAGTAGATAGATGTGTTATTTTATAATGATTAATATATGTTATTTTTTTCAATTTTTATAAAAATTAAGTTTATTTTATATTTTAGTAAAATTAATTTGAATTTTTATAATTTTTTGAATTTTTAAGCATTAGAAAAAAAGAGTGTAGTTCCAATGCTGGTAGAAGTCCATAAAGTATCAAATTCAATAAAAAAACATATAATTGTAATTTACAATCTTTTTTAAAAAAAAACAAGTGTTTATGAGTAAATTTATAAGATTACAAAGAATTATTTTGTATCTATATTTTTTTTAAAAATAAATTATTATTGTAGTATTTTATTTTTAATGCTTATTTATTAATATTTTTTTGAATATATACAACCTATTAACTTGAAAAAAAATGAAGAATACATACATTTTGTTATTAAGAAGTTTTTAATGCATAACGTAATCTAGCTTTTTTCTTTTTTTTTTTAAAAAAAGAGATAAATCATATATTATTTATGAGAAAGAGAAACTTCAAATTGCATCTTTTTGGCAGAAATTCTAATCGCTATTGGCTACTTAATGATTTAAATTAGAAAAAAAATTAATATTTCTTCACTTAATTTTACTAAAATATAAAATAAACTTAATTTTTATAAAAATTGAAAAAAATAACATATATTAATCATTATAAAATAACACATCTATTTACTTTAATTTTTAATGCTTAAAAATTAAATATATGTACATTTTTTTATTTTTATTTTATGATTTGTAAACTTTTATAATTTTTTGAAATTTTTTTTAATTATAATTTTAAAATTTCGGTTTTTTCGTTAATAGAACCAAAGTGACCGAAAATATCAGTTTGATTTAAATTCGGTTATTATATAATTTCGTTTCGGTTCGATTTATCTAAATACTAATAGTTCGGTTTTCGGTTATTTAACCGAACCGACCATAGCTCACTCCTAAATAAAATTATGCAGTGTCTAAATAAAATTAAATTAATTTATATAAAAATAAATACTTATTTAATTATAATTATATAAAAAAATATATATTTAATTATTTTACATAATTATATATTATATTTAATTATTTATTAAAATAAATTTTATAAAAAAAATAAAAATAATAAAAGGCCAAGAGCAGCTAAAGAGCTGCTCTTGGCCTTGGTAAACAAAAATCAAATGCCGCAGCACAATGCTGCGGCATTTGATTTTTTTTAAAAAAAAAAATAAATAGGGCAGCACCTGCTGCCCTGCGTCAGAGCAGCAGTGCTGCCCTTTCAATGCAGCTGCAGCATTGAAAAAAAAACCCTATCCCCAGAAATAATTTTTATCTAACCCTAATTTGATAAATATTTTTTTAAAACACCCTATTAAAATCTTTCTCCCGGATTAAACACCCCAGATCTCAAAATATTTTTTTAAACATCCTAAAATTCTAATGATCCACGAACCCAACCCAAACTCTGCTTCAAATGATCCACGAATTTTTGTTCACAGGCCTACGTCTACATGAACCCACTACTTCAGATCCTAAAACCTCGTCCAAAATCAACTCAACTGTCTCCTACGCATTCTCCTCCTCCTGCTGCCGTTTCAACTTTTCTTGAACAGTTTCTTCAATGGGTAAGCTTTCATCTCCGTTTACGAGAAATATTTCAATTAAGTTATTCTTAGATTTTTCAAAAAAAAAATTATTCCTAGATTTGATTTCATTGAACTTTTTGATTAATTTGCAATACCAAAAGAATTTTTGATGGTTTTGTGGTTTTGGGATGACTTTAAGGAGGGTTATAGGCTGGATATTGTGGCTTCTAATTCTTTGGTATATATGGAGGATAAAATTGCTGGGGTAGTTAGGCTTTTCAAGAAAGTGATGCTTTTGATTTCTGTTCTGTTCTGATTAGTGATTACATATAATACTTCGATTAATGGTGTTGTGTTGAACTCGGGATACAGGTTATACGAATAGATGGTTCATGGGAATGGTGAATTAAGGATAAACTGCAAACTGCACAAAGAGATTGTTATAAATCAAGAGTGTTAGGCTGCACCCCTCTCTTAATCATCAGTTCAACAATCCCTAAGTAAAGTTTGGGTTCAGTTAACTAAGCCTCTTTGAAGATATCAACATTTCAGCTAAATAACGCTGCTTCTGTCAATTGCCCCTTACAATCACCTTGCAACAGGAATATGCTATATTCTTCATTTGATGAAAAAGCTCTTTCACTGTTTGATAAACGCGTTGAAAGGGCTTTTTCATCAGATGAAGGGTAAGGGGTATTCTAAATATGGTGAGTTATGATCCATTGATAGATGGCTATTGTTTGGTGGGTAGGAAATTTTTTGTTTCTATGTCCATTAACTGGTGCCTGTACGGGGTTGGGAGCAGTGAATGCGGATTGAAAGAAGTGAAAGATAGATGAAGCTTTGAGATATTATGGGGAAATGTCAGGCAAAGGGATTCGAGAAGATGCTATTACTTATAATACCTTGATAAGTGATCTTTTCCAACAAGGTAAGGCTCGGATGCATAGAAGCATTACAAAAACTAATTGGGAGGAAAAACATATTTTCATGTTTTCAGGTTGCCTACCCCTGTAAATGTTGCTTTTTGATGATGTGCTTGTTACTGTTCAGAAATTAATTATCTGACAAAGCAATTCTGTGCCACACATCTGCTTGCTGCTTCAGTGTCCTGATCGTCATCTGCTTGCTCACATGGACTGCAGGGGATAATGCACGGTCGCCACTTCATAGGTGATTGGATCCTTAATTTTGCTCCTGTTGCGTTCAGTTGTGTCCAGTATAGTTCATTTTCTCTAGTACTGCCAAATCTGGAGTTCTTCAATTGGTGTGTGTGGTGGGGGTCCAGGGTTTGTGATATATTGACTGAGACATCAATGAAGTAAGCAAAACCTATGTTTTTTGGATGAATATCTGAATCAGCTTTTTCTTCTAGAAAATCCAAGATGTTTTATACAAGTCTTTTGTTGTGTGTATGTTTAATGCCAAAATGAATTATCTCTGAGTTCCTGGTTAGACCTTGTGTACATTTGTTGTTTTTGTCACTTCTCACACCGTGCATACATTGAAATACATAAAACAGTGATTTTTCATGAAATTATAATGATAGTCCTTGAGAATAGTTTCTTGATGACTCCAAATTTCAATGATAGAATTCAAGCTGATAAACAATTATACCTTAACCTTTTTTATTGTTGTCATCAGTTCAGTTGTAACAAAATATGAAGGCTTCGTTCACAATGATTATAAATAGCACATTGTAGTGACTATTGATTTTATTATCATCGGTGTGCATATTCTATGTAGCTGAATCTAATAAATGTGCCAATGGCCTCATATTTCCTTTTCATATTTGTTTCTGAATGATTTCCTATAATTTTGACTGTTCATTAATGCCTGATTGATTCTTCTTCTCTTAGATACTATTTATGTTGTGTCTCTTTAGTGGAAGTACTTTTGGTGACTGTACCGTTAAAAAGCTAGTGCTTTCCAAGATATTTTACCATTCTTCTATGGATGTATCAGGCTTATTTCTTTTTTATTTTATTTTGGGGATTTTGTGATTGAGTTCATCAGGAGTGTTCCACTGCGATATGGAATTAAGAGAAATGAGATGAGTACCGTCATTTATGCGCAATCTCTTAGGTGCGGAATTATCAGTGCCAGAGCATTGGTTTAGGAATGAATTACTGAATGGCATATTGGCATTGCTTAATTGTGAAGCTTGTCTTCTTCCATGCAGGCTTTAATTCTTGATTGTCTTCTCTTCCCTGTTCTCATCAAATTAATTCTCCTTGTATGAAGTGGTCTTGTCATGGTTTTGCGGCTTGCGCACATCGCATTAGAGATGCAGAGTGTTCAGGATTTTCAAGCGCATGCAGAGTGTTAAGGTATTATATGTCCCTCAACAAAGAATCTAATATGAAATTAAAATGTATCCTGGTAGTTTGGAAAACTGTAAGTGCACCTGCCTCATCTAAAGAGACTAATGGATGGACTTTCTAAAGATGAGTAATTGGAAAAGGCAAATGGGCTGTTTTTGGAAATGGAGGAGAAAGTTTGGCTGTGTTAATGCATTCATGTTCCACCATTGTTTCAAAGTAATGATATATACCACAAGTAGTAGAAATCTTTTATAAATGTAAACAAGAAATGTTTATTCAACGGATGAAAATATCTGGAAATTTGTGTGCTTGTTTTATACATGGAAAGATAAGCATGTTTTGATTCAAATTATTGGCTGACCATCAATCATAGCGTATAAGTAACGACAATAGATAAAACTCGTTGAATTTATTAATCATAAAACGGAGGAGGTTGTAGGAGAGCATTTATTACCAAGATCATGCTCTGAACACTGAACACCGAACACAATAGCTTCATAGATGAAATCAACTAATCTTGTTTTATAGAAGAAATAATCTTTTTCTGCATCTCAGCCGCCTTCTCATGGTTGGGTTTAAACAAATGAAAGCAGTGTTCTGAGTTCTCATTCTCAACAAGTTCATAACTTCCATTGAATCCACTCTTCTTCAACTTCGCATAATAATTCTTGCCTGGATTACACAAATGATCTTTCTCAGCCACAAATATCAAAACTTTCTCACACCCAAGCTTACCAATATCCTCAACAGGTGGGTTCATTCTCGGGTCATCCAACCCCCCATTGTTTGGACACATCCGAAGCCATATATGATCATCTTCAGTTCCACCGAAATAAGGATGCACCATTATCACTCCAACCACCTTCACTTCGACGGGTAACCCGATTGTCCCAACCCGAAACGCCAAAGTATGCGATATGTTACCTCCTGCACTGTCCCCACCAATGAACACTTTCCTAAAATCAGCATGATCATTCAACCATTTCTCAGGTCCATTCCCATTAACATGAGACGCCACCCACTGGAGCGCCGCCCAGGAGTCGTCGTAGCAGGCGGGTATGGGCCGGGTAGGGAATAGACCGTATTCAACGGAGACGATAATGACGTCAGCCTGAGCAGCTAGAGATTTGCAGTAATTAGAGTACTGAGGGGAAAAGGGAGATTGGATGCAGAAAGCACCCCCATGTATATAAAAGAAAAGAGGGAGTTTGTGGTTAGGGTTTTGGATTTTGGGTAAGAAAATTCGAGCAGAGACTTTGGGTTGGTCAGAAATGGTGACGTCTTTGCAGCGGATTCCGGTGGCAGGGTCATCGGAAGGTGGGATTGTTTTCCAGGGGGGAAGTTTGATGTGGATTCGGCCATCTTTGTAGACGTTGAAGAATTTGAACTCTTCAGCAATATCATCAGGAGAGGCCATTGAATGAAGGTGAGATTGGTTGGTATTTTGTGGCAGAGGAAAGTGACGGAGAGGTTTTTAATGTGAGAAAATTCCAGCTAATCTTTCTAGCAAACAGTCAAAGCTCTTTTTCCTTTTTTTGGAACTGGAAAGTGTCAGCATGCACTGATACTTTCATTTGATCTGAAATTCAATAGCCATAATACATTTGCTTTTTCACCTTTTTATTCAATTAAGACTAAAGGAGCATTTTAGTTTCAAAAAGACTAAAGGAGCATTTTTGTCACTGTCATTCGTTAAACTTGATAAATTTACTTTTAACATTTTTTTAGGATAAATTTGCTTTTAATATTTATAAAATAAAAAATTTTTGCTCATACAGTTAATTATCGCTAATTTTAACTGTTAATACGTTAATTGAACGCTAGTTGAACACGTATCATATATCAATTGGACACGTGAATAAAACGTTTGGATGTTAAAAGTGTATTTTTACTTTTAACATTTTTTTAAATGTGTAAATTTGCCCTTAAATTTGTAAAATGAGAGATTTTTGTCCCTATCGTCAATTATCGGTAATTTTGACTGTTAATACGTTAGTTGATCGCTAACGATTGAAGCAAAAATCTCTTATTTTATAAACGTTAAGAGTAATTTTGCCCCAAAATAAACGTTAAACGTAAATTTGTCCATTTTAATAAACGATAGGGATAAAAATACACCTTTCGCCTCCGATTAAAATTGAACTCAAATTTAACCTTTTCTTTGGGGAAAAAAAAGAATAATAAAATAATTATAACTCTTTAATGTAAAATAATTCTGAATTTTCAATTGTATGGTGCCAAACGGTCTGTAAAGAAAACAAAAAGAAGAAACGCTTGACCCGTTTTCTGGATTCCGAACCCAAACTCCGCTTCAAATGGTCCACGGATTTTTGTTCACAGGCCTACTTGAACCCACTGCTTTAGATCCCAAAATCAACTCAACTGTATTTTTTTCCCTAAAACCTAAAGTGTCTTCTCTGCATTCTGCTCCTCCTGCTGCCGTTTCAACTTTTCTCGAACAGTTTCTTCAATGGGTAGGCTTTCATCTCTGTCTACAAGAAATATATCAATTAAGTTATTCCTAGATTTGATTTCATTAAACGTTTTGCTTAATTTGCAATACCAGAAGATTTTTTGATGGTTTTGTGGTTTTGGGATGACTTTAAGGACGGTTATAGGCTGGATATTGTGGCTTCTAATTCTTTGGTACATGATAAAGCCATTTCTGACCTTATCGGGAGGTACGTCGGGCACTGTACAATATTGTCCGCTTTGGGCCGGAGCCCTCACGGCTTTGTTTCTGGGGCTTTGCCCCAAAAGGCCTTGTAGGGGTTTGAGGGCTTTGCCCATGGCCTTTATATGGCCTACTTCAACCACTTCAACAGCCGATGTGGGATTCATGATAGCGTTGCTATCACTATTAAAGGCCATGGACACCCTTCACCTGTACAAGGCCTCCCCTTGAGCGGAACAAAACCTTGAGGGTTAGAGGGCAGCGCCCATAGCGGCCAGCCCCGAAAACGACCCAAAGAGGACAATATTGTAGCGGGTGCTCACCCTGAGCTACGAAAGCACTCAGCGGATCGAGTGGGCAAAGCCCTCAAACCCCTACAAGGCCTTTTGGGGCAAAGCCCCAGAAACAAAGCCGTGAGGGCTCCGGCCCAAAGCGGACAATATTGTACAGTGCCCGGCGTACCTCCCGATAAGGTCAGAAATGGCTTTATCATTTGGTGCTTTCGTTGAGAGCCGAGGCCAGCGCCCGAGCGGCAGCGCCCGATCGGCAGCGCCCAAAGCGGCCAGTCCCGACAAGCGGCCAGTCCCGTAAGCGGCCAGCGCCGAGCCCTCTCTCGGGAGGGGGAATAGTGATAGCAACGCTATCATGAATCCCACATCGGCTGTTGAAGTGGTTGAAGTAGGCCATATAAAGGCCATGGACACCCTTCACCTGTACAAGGCCTCCCCTTGAGCGGAACAAAACCTTGAGGGTTAGAGGGCAGCGCCCATAGCGGCCAGCCCCGAAGACGACCCAAAGAGGACAATATTGTAGCGGGTGCTCACCCTGAGCTACGAAAGCACTCAGCGGATCGAGTGGGCAAAGCCCTCAAACCCCTACAAGGCCTTTTGGGGCAAAACCCCAGAAACAAAGCCGTGAGGGCTCCGGCCCAAAGCGGACAATATTGTACAGTGCCCGACGTACCTCCCGATAAGGTCAGAAATGGCTTTATCATTTAGTGATAGCAACGCTATCATGAATCCCACATCGGCTGTTGAAGTGGTTGAAGTAGGCCATATAAAGGCCATGGACACCCTTCACCTGTACAAGGCCTCCCCTTGAGCGGAACAAAACCTTGAGGGTTAGAGGGCAGCGCCCATAGCGGCCAGCCCCGAAGACGACCCAAAGAGGACAATATTGTAGCGGGTGCTCACCCTGAGCTACGAAAGCACTCAGCGGATCGAGTGGGCAAAGCCCTCAAACCCCTACAAGGCCTTTTGGGGCAAAGCCCCAGAAACAAAGCCGTGAGGGCTCCGGCCCAAAGCGGACAATATTGTACAGTGCCCGGCGTACCTCCCGATAAGGTCAGAAATGGTTTTATCAGTACATATGGAGGATAAAATATCTGGGGTAGTTTGTGCTTTTCAAGAAAGTGATGCTTTTGATTTCTATTCTGTTCTGATTACATATAATACTTCGATTAATGGGGTTGTGTTGAACTTAGGATACAGGTTATACGAATAGATGGTCTGGGAATGGTGAATTAAGGATAAACTGCAAACTGCACAAAGAGATTGTTATAAAACAAGAGTGTTAGGCTGCACCCCTCTCTTAATCATCAGTTCAACAATCCCTAAGTAAAGTTTGGGTTCAGTTAACTAAGCCTCTTTGTAGAGATCCAACATTTCAGTTAACTAACGCTGCTTCTGTCAATTGTCCCTTACAATCACCTTGCAACAGGAATATGCTATATCCTTCGTTTGATGAAAAAGGCCTTTCATTTTTTGATAAATGAGTTGAAAAGCCTTTTTCATCAAATGAAGGGTAAGGGGTATTCTAAGTTATGATCCATTGATAGATGGCTATTGTTTGATGGGTATGATCATGGCGGGTAGGCAACTTTTTGTTTCTATGTACATAAATTGGTGCCTGCACGAGGTTGAGAGCAGTGAATGAGGATTGAAAGAAGTGAAAGATAAATGAAGCTTTGGAATATTACAGGGAAATGTCAGGCAAAGGGATTCGAGAAGATGCGATCACTTATAATACTAGTGGTCTTTTCGAAGAAGGTAAGGCTCAAATGCGTAGAAGCATTACAAAAACTAATTGGGAGAAAACGTATATTGTCATGTTTTCATATTGTATGCTTCTGTACATGTTGCCTTATGATGATGTGCTTATTACTGTTCAGCTATCTGACAAAGCAATTCTGTGCCACACATCTGCTTGCTGCTTCAGTGTCCCGATCCTCCTCTGCTTGCTCACATGGACTTCAATGGACAATGCACGGTCCCCACTTCAAGGGGGATAGGGTCCTTAATTTTGCACGTGTTGTGTTCACTTATTTCCAGTACAGTTCATCTTCTCTAGTACTGCTTAATCTGGAGTTCTGCATTGTGTTATGGGGGTTGTGTGTGTGATGAGGGCGGAGTTTGTGTTGTATTGACTGAGGCGTGAAGGACGCAAAATCTTTATTTTTGGATGAGTATCTGAATAAACTTTTTCTTCTAGAAAATCCAAGATGTTTATACCAGTCTTTTGTTGTGTGGACACTTCATGACAACTTTTGAGTTCCGGGTTAGACCTTGTGTGCATTTTTTGTTTTTGTCACTTCTTACACCGTGCATATATTGAAATAGTTGAAACAGTAGATTTTCATTGAATTATATGAATAGTCCTTGAGAATAGTTTCTTGATGACTCCAAATTTCTATGACAGCATTCAAGATGATGAACAATTATACCTTAACCTATTTTTTTGTTTTCAGCAGCTCTGTTGCACAAAATTTGAAGTCATTGCCCACAAAATTATAAATAGCACATTGTAGCGACTTGATTTTGTCATCAGTGTGCATATCCTAAGCAGTTAGAAGCTGAAGCTAATATATGTGCCAATGGCCTCATATATCATTTTCATATTTGTTTTTTTATTATTTTCTATGATTTTGACTGTTCCCTAATGTCTGCTTGATTGTTGTTCTATTATTATTTATGCTTGATTGTTGTTCTATTATTATTTATGCTCTTGTGTTTCTTTAGTGGAAGTACTTTTGGTGAGTGGACCATTAAAAAGCTAGTGCATTCCAAGATATTTTATCATTCTTCCATGGATGTATCTTGAATTAATTATTGAATGGCATATTGGCATTGCTTAATTGTGAAGTTTGTCCTTTTCCATGCAGGCTTTGGATCTTGATCATCTTCTCTTCCCTGTTCTCATCAAATTAATTCTCCATGTATGAAGTAGTCTTATCATGGTTGTGCGGCTTTATGGATACGGACAGAGTGCTCAGGATTTTCAAGCGCATCCAGTTTTAAGGTAATATATGTTCCTCAATATACAACTTTTATCCACTTGATTTTCATTCTGATCTAATATGAAATTAAAATGTTTCCTGTGGTTTGGAAAACTGTAAGTTCACCTGCCTCAACTAGAGAGACTAATGGATGGACTTTTTAAAGAGGAGTAATTGGAAAAGGCAAATGAGCTGTTTTTGGAAATGGAGGAGAAAGTTTGCCCTCTGAATCTGGTCGGATTTAATGCATTTATGTTCCACCGTTCTTTCAAAATAATGAGACTCTTTCAAAATAATGAGATACCACAAGTAGTAGAACTCTTTTACAAATGTAAGCACGAAATGTTTCTTCAAAGGATGAAAAATACCTGGAATTTTGGCCTCGCTTCCAGCATTAGCCGACACAAAGTTGGTTTGGTTGAATGTGAGATATCATGTTTTATGGATGAGAAAAATTCTGGGTGCTTATTTTATCCATGGAAAGATGAGCGTGTTTTGATTCAAATTATTGGCAGAGCATCAATAGTAGTTTAATGTTTAAACTAAAGATAGAGAAGCCATTCCATTTTTAATCATAAATCAGAGGAGGTTTTATTTAGTATAGCATGTATTACCAAAATATCATGCTCTGAACTCTGAAAACAATAGCTTCATAGATAAAATCAAACTAATCTTGTTTTATAAAAGAAATGATCTTTTTCTGCATCTCAGTTGCCGTCTCATGGTTGGGTTTATGCAAATGAAAGCAGTGTTCTAAGTTCTCATTCTCAACAAGTTCAGAACTTCCCTTGAATCCACTCTTCTTCAGCTTCTCATAATAACTTTTGCCTGGATTATTCAAATGATCTTTCTCGGCCACAAATATCAAAACTTTCTGACACCCAAGCTTAGCAGTATCTTCAACAGGCGGGTTCATTTTCGGGTCATCCAACCCCCCATTGTTTGGACACATCCGAAGCCACATATGATCATCTTCAGTTCCACCGAAATAAGGATGCACCATTACCACCCCAATCACCTTCACTCCGGCGGGTAACCCGATTGTCCCAACCCGAAACGCCAAAGTATGCGATATGTTACCGCCTGCACTGTCCCCACCAATAAATACTTTCCCAAAATCAGCATGATCAATCAACCATTTTTCGGGTCCATTGCCATTATCATGAGACACCACCCACTGGAGCGCCGCCCAGGAGTCGTCGTAGCAGGCGGGTATGGGTCGGGTCGGAAAGAGACCGTATTCAACGGAGACGATAATGACGTCAGCCTGGGCAGCTAGACATTTGCAATAATTAGAGTACTGAGGGGAAAAAGGAGACTGGATGCAGAAACCACCCCCATGTATATAAAAGAAAAGAGGAAGTTTGTGGTTGGGGTTTTGAATTTTGGGTAAGAAAATTCGAGCAGAGATTTTCGGTTGGTCGGAGATGGTGACGTCTTTGCAGCGGACACCGGTGGCAGGGTCATCGGAAGGTGGGATTGTTTCCCAGGAGGGTAGGTTTATGTGGATTCGGCCATCTTTGTAGACGTTGAAGAATCTGAACTCCTCCGCAATTTCACTACCAGGAGATGTCATTGAAGGGAAAGTAAATGAAACTGAGATTGATAGTATTTGGTGGGAAAGGGAAGTGGCGGAGAGTTTTTTAATGTGAGAAAATTGTTGCTAATCTTGCAACTAACTTTCTATAACGGGTTTTCTTGCATTTGTAGCAAACAGTCAGAGCTCGTTAACCCTTTGTTTGGATTGGTCAATCGTGGGGGAAAAATAAGTGAAATTCAATTTATTTTATTTGTTTGGTTTGCAAAATTATAGAGTAAGTGATAGTAAATAATTTTCTCTCAATACTCCAAAATAGTTTATTTCGATTTAGAGAGAAAGCAGAGAAAATAGGAGATGAGGAGTGAATGAAAAATAAAAAAAAACGAGATTTATACAGATTGGGTTAAAAGATAAAAGGCAAACGAAAAATAAAGAAGATGAAGCACAAGGAGATTTTTGGATAAAAAAATATGGCACCGGAGAAGATGAAATGAGGATTAATAGGGAGCAATTTTTATAAGGAACAAGACGAGAAATGAGAGAAAGATTAGTGGAGATAAAAAAGAAAACAGCGAACGATTGAGGGGAGCAGGAAGATGATGAACAGTGGGAATGCAAGAAAAAAAGGGAAGAGGATTTATACGTAACCAAACAATAGAAATCAAAATGAGAAAAATACAATTTCTATTACTTTTATTTTTTCTCTTTTCCGCTCATTAAAAGTAAATTGGATTTACTCCCGTCTAAACAAAGGGTAAGTGTATAGCATAAAAGATTATAAAAATATTTTATTTCAGTTTCCATGTCTCTTGTTCATCCAGTTGTAATCAATGTTTTAATCAATATTTTTAGACATCAACTCTGCTGTTAATTGGGTCATAAATCAATTAGTTAAACTGAATTAACTCGAAATTTTTATTTTTTAAATAAAATTATTTATAAAAAAATTAAAAATATAGTATATAAAAAATATATTCAAACAACTTATTAATTACTCCCTCCGTTGTTTATTATATGTCATTTTCATTATTTTTTTATAATTAAAAAATATTAATTTAGCTTAAATTTAAAATAAAATTGAGTTATTCAATATACAAAATTAAATTTAATTGATCAATTTCATCGAAAAAGAAAATTAAATTGAATTGAAAATCTAAAAATGACTGATAAATGAAAATTAAATTTTACTTAAAAGTGATAAATAAAAATGAACAGATAGAGTATCAAAAATCAATATAGAAATAGTAATTTAAATCCAACAAAATTTGCAAATATAAAAATTAAATAAATTGTTCAAACATAAGAAAAAAAAAAACTATTACTCATATAAATTCAAATAAAAAAATAAAAGTTTTGAATTAAAAAAAAAACTGTTTGAATTAATGTACTTTTAATAAGTGCATTTTTTTTTAATTAGTACAATATGCAGCTATATATTTTCACTCATAGGCATGTTTTAATGTAGCGATTTTTTTCATCTTCGTAAAATAATAGACTTGATAAGTTTTATGATTTTTTTTTGAAAATTTTCTCTTTAAATATGATTCATAAATTTTTCATGGATAAAATAAATGATAAATTACTAATCATGCATATGCTAACTATTTTTTTATTTTTTTAGTTAAATTATTTTATGTGTCAGTTTTCTCTTATTATAATTTTGATTCAGGTAAGATTTTTATTTTTATTTTTTATAAATGTTTATTTGAGTAGTAATGGAATGGTGATTCAATAGTAATTGTATTTTATTACCTCCGTTTCACAATACTTGTCATTTTTTAGAAAATTTTATATTTCAATTTATATGTCGTTTTTAAACATTTAATACAACATTAATTTTTTTTTTTCAATTTTCAATACAATATTAATTTCATATTAAATTTTTAATATTATTCAACCAATTATATTTAAATTACAATTTTGAAAATAATAAAAATAAGGATAATTTAATTATTTTTTATTATATTTAATTCTAAATTTAGGCTTAATTAATGTTTCTTAATATTAGCAAAAATAACAAAAGCGACAGATATTATGGTACTAAAATAATATTAATTGCAACTTATTTGAGTTTTTTTTTTTTTAAAATAAAATTGGGTGTTTCGTGTTAAAAGAAAAAATGAAAAAAGAAAGAATAGAAAAAAAAGGAAAATAAAAAAAAGAAATCAATCGTTACAACTTTTTCATCTATTTTCAATGCGTTTGGTAGCTCTTCACAAAATTCCAACCTCTTTATCTATTTTCAAAGTCCCTGTTAAGATGTGGGCCCTTTTTTTTTTTTATCAAAACAACAACGTTTTGATTTTTTGGGATAAAAATTGGGTTTTTTCTGATTCAACGGTTCACCGGTTTTTTTTATTCTATCCGGCTCAATTCGACTTTTATATGTTATTAAAATCAGATCAACTTTTGATTTTATGTTAAACCGATTCGACCGACCAATCCGATTTTAAAAACATTCATTGTAATCCCATCCGCCATAGATCTTGTGCGTGCTCATAGGCATGAAGTGAAAGATTCCTTTGCACCTCGGCTGCCCATTGACTCCCATTATTTTACTGGCAACTAAAGAAGCATGTTGTCCAAAATTCAATATTTAAATACACCATGACATGCGTAATAGTTGCAATCGATATGCTGCAGTAAATGCTGTTAAAACCAGACCAATTCAACTTCAAATCGATAGCTTAAATGGTTTGGGTCAACTTAAAAATCGGAATGAGAAAAAATAGATAAAAACCAGAAATCAGAGAATAGGCCATGAACTGCAGTTTGTGCTTGTTGAAAAAAATAACCCTTCTAATATCCGGAATAAATCAAGAAAAATCAAAATAACAATCACAACACATGAAATTACAGTGAAAAACTCAAAATCGAAGAAAAATCACTTGTTGTCCGAAAGCAACTAAGAAAATTTCACTAAATGTCTGAACAATTTTTATATTCGCCCACTCTAGTATTTTCTCACACCCAATAAATGGATACAAACTTCAAAGCTTACAAATAAGTTTTCATTGGAATTTTTTTATTTTGAATCCTATATATTTTTCGAAGAACAATCTCCTGCCTTATATAGGCAGGAGATACCGCGTTGCCAGTTAAATATTTACTGACACGCCTTCATTGTTGACTTCATTTGCTGAAAATTGTCAACAATTTCCAGCAAATGGCCAACCAAATATTTGCTGGAAATTGTTGGCAATTTCCAGCAAGCCACCATTGTTGACTTTCTCTTTTGACTTCAACTGTCCTTTTTTTTTTTTATCTAATACAACAATCTTTACCTAGATTAAAAAAAAAAAAATTACCATCGCCTATACTGACGAAACAATTATTTACAAACGATAATTAAAAAATATATACTCTACCATACAAAGTATTTCACTTAAAATTAAGAAATTTTAAGGTATTAATCATTTGACAACATGTCGAACAAAATTGTTGAAATTATGATGCAACTCTCATGCTTGTTTTTTCGAGAGTTCTTCAACCATCGACATAGATTTACCTCACACCTTGCATCTTAATCAAGCAAATGCCCGTGTGAAAAACCCGTTAGTGGTAACACATCCTCTATCATGGCAACTTGTGGAGACTAGCGGCATGCCATGAGAATATCCATACTCTTTTAGAAAGCATTCCTAAAACCTGCCTCACCCAAAGTAGACACACTGTTTGCTTCACCAATGGAATTAAATTTTGAGTTGCCAGCTCCACCTTTTCGACAATTTCTTTTAAGATGACCCGATTGTCCACACCCCTAACATACTAGGCTCTTATTCCCGGAGTTTTTCCTTTTCCAACTTCCAGCAGCCACCAATGCCGAGTTTTCAGGTGACACACTATTTCTACCACTCAGCCTTTTTTCTTCCGATAAAAGTTTGTTAGTGACTTCAGAGAACACAACTTTATCCTTCCCATGTATCAAAATGGATTTCATGTGCTCATAGAAAGATGGAAGATACCAGATAAATCTCAATAAGATATCCTCATCATCAAGTTTTACTCCTATAGACTCTAATTCTGAGACGATTCCATTAAGGACACTCAGATGGTCCAAAATGGTAGTTCCTTCTTCCATACGTAAAGTATGGAATTTCTCCTTAAGGCACACCCGATTTGAGACGCCCTTTGCTTGATACATCTCTTTAAGCTTCTCCCACAAATTTTTGGCAGTAGAAATTCCTTGTACATTTGCAAGAACATTTTTTGACAAAGATAAACGGATTGTACTTGCTGCTTTTAAATCAAAATCTTCCCAGATTTTATTGCTCATAATAGATTTTTCACCTTCTTTGCTGGTAACGAGAGGACGTTTATCATCCAATGCCTTGTGTAACCCTGATTGAATCAACAAATCCTTGACTTGAGTTTTCCATAAGCCAAAATTAATTTTTTCATCAAATTTCTCCACCTCAAATTTTAATCCCGACATCTTAGAACACGTGAACAGTACCATATAAACAGTACCCAGCTACAGTACTGTATGAATAGTACCCAGCTACAGTACCGTATGAATAGTATCCAACTATAGTAGTATGAACAGTACCCAGCTATAGTAGCATGAACAATACGTTTGGCCCACCTAAACAGTACTTTTGAACAAAAAAGATACAGTACCATGCAAATTTTGAATGCAAAATTTGTACTTTGAATAGTACTACTATTTACCAAATTTCTCGTTTTACACCCGTTTTCGAAACGGATCATACCGAAAAATTTCTTATATTTTTCTCTTCCTGCCAATATACTTATTTTTCCAAAATTCGGTACTTTTTCGGACATCAGTTTTGATGCAGTATCGAAAAATAGCCGAACCAAGACTCCGATACCACTTGTTGAGAAAAATAACCCTTCTAATATGCGAAATAAATCAGGAGAAATCAAAATAACAATCACAACACAATAAATTATAGTGAAAAACTCCAAATCGGAGAAAAACCACTTGTTATCCGAAAACAACCAAGAAAATTTTACTAAGTGTTTGAACAATTTTTACATTCGCTCACTCTACTATTTTCTCACACACCCAATAAATGAATACAAATCCAAGACAATTTTCCACAATTTTTCTAAGTTTCAAAGCTTACAAATAAATTTTCATTGGAATTCTTTTCTTTTGAATCTCATATATTTTTCGAATAACAATCTCCTACCTTATATAAGCAGAAGATACCGCGTTGCCAGTTAAATATTTGCTGGCATGCCTTCATTGTTGACTTCGTTTGCTGAAAATTGTCAACAATTTTTAGCAAATAGCCAATATTTGCTGGAAATTGTTGGCAATTTCCAGCAAGCCACCATTGTTGACTTCCTCTTTTGACTTCAACTTTCCTTTTTTTTTTTTCTAATACAACAGTGTTAACAACGGTGTCATTTTATTTTTTTAATGTAATAAAACAATGCAATCAGCCAAACTGGAAATACACCCTCTCCTCTCACTTAAAATAAAGTAAAAACACGATTGGGTATAAATTTTGGTTTTATGTTTTTGTTAAAAACAAGGAGTGTGGTATAAAAATCAAAAACCCATAAACCACAAAAAGTGGTTTTTCAATTTCCTTTTTGTTTCAATACAAATTTTTTTTTTTGCTCGTTTGGATCCTATTCTTCTCCGTGCCATCAGCCAAAAGCTCAATCCCTTTCACCTAATCCATTGACTTCCTTTTTTTCACCCATGTCGATACTGACACAAGATTCAAAAGTCGGAGTTCCTTTAATTTTCTCGACATAAATAAAAATTGCGAGATGAGGAGTGAATAGAAAACAAAAAGAATGAGATTTATACAGATTGGGTTAAAAGATAAAAGGCAAACGAAAAATGAAGGAGATGAAGCACAAGGAGATTTCTGGATAAAAAAAGATGGCACTGGAGAAGATGAAGTGAGGATTAATAGTAAATTCTTATAGGGAATAAGACGAGAAAGGAGAGAAAGATCAGTGGAGGTAAAAAAGAAGATGGCGAACGGTTGAGGGGAGCAGGAAGATGATGAACAGTGGGAATGCAAGAAAAAAAAGGGGAAGGGAATTTATACATAACCAAACAATGGAAATCAAAATGAGAAAAATACAATTTCTATTACTTTTATTTTTCCTCTTTTCTGCTCATTAAAAGTAAATTGGATTTACAAACAAAGGGTAAGTGTATAGCATAAAAGATTATAAAAATATTTTATTTCATTTTTCATGTCTCTTGTTCATCCAGTTGTAATCAATGTTTTAATCAATATTTTTAGACATCGACTCTGCTGTTAATTGAGTCATGAGTCAATTAGTTAGAATTAACTCAAAATTTTTATTTTTTAAATAAAATTATTTATAAAAAAATTAAAAAAATAGTAAATAAAAAATACATTCAAACAACCTATTAATTACTCCATCCGTTGTTTATTATATGTCATTTTTATTATTTTTCTATAATTAAAAAATATTAATTTGACTTAAATTTAAAATAAAATTGAGTGATTCAATGTACAAAATTAAATTAAATCGATCAATTTCATCAAAAAAGAAAATTAAATTGAATTGAAAATCTAAAAATGACGGATAAATGAAAATTAAATTTTACTTAAAAATTATAGATAAAAAGGAACGGATGGAGCATAAAAAATCAATATAGAAACAGTAATTTAAATCCTACAAAATTTGCAAATATAAAAAGTAAATAAATTGTTCAAACATAAAAAAAAAATCTATTACTCATATAAATTCAAATAAAAAAATAAAATTTTTGAATTAAAAAAAAACTATTTGGATTAATGTACTTTTAATAAGCTCATTTTTTTTAATTAGTACAATTTGCAGCTATATATTTTCACTCATAGGCATGTTTTAATGTAGCGATTTTTTTCATCTTCGTAAAATAATAGGCTTGATAAGTTTTATAATTTTTTTTTGAAAAATTTCTCTTTAAATATGATTCATAAATTTTTCATGGATAAAATAAATGATAAATTACTAATCATGCATATGCTAACTATTATTTTATTTTTTTAGTTAAATTATTTTATGTGTCAGTTTTCTCTTATTATATTTTTGATTCAGGTAAGATTTTTGTTTTTATTTTTATTTTTTATAAATATTTATTTGAGTAGTAATGGTGATTTAATAGTAATTGTATTTTATTAGCTCCGTTTCACAATACTTGTCATTTTTTAGAAAATTTTATACTTCAATTTATATGTCGTATTTAAACATTTAATACAATATTTTTTTTTCAATTTTCAATACAATATTAATTTCATATTAAATTTTTAATGTTATTCAACCAATTATATTTAAATCACAATTTTGAAAGTAATAAAAATAAGGATAATTTAATTATTTTTTATTATATTTAATTCTAAATTTAGTTCTAATTAATGTTTCTTAATGTTAGCAAAAATAACAAAAGCTACAGATATTATGGTATAAAATAATATTAATTGCAACTTATTTGATTTTTTAAAAAAAAACAAAATCGGGTGTTTCGTGTTAAAAGAAAAAATGAAAAAAGATAGAATAAAAAAAAAGAAAATGAAAAAAAGAAATCAATCGTTATAACTTTTTCATCTATTTTTAATGCGTTTGGTAGTTCTTCACAAAATTATAGCCTCTTTATCTATTTTCAAAGTCCCTGTTAAGATGTGGGCCCGATATATTTTTTTTTTTACCAAAACAACAATGTTTTGATATTTTGGGATAAAAGTTGAGTTTTTTCTGATTCAATGGCTCACCAGTTTTTTTTTATTCTATCCGGCTCAATCCGATTTTTATATGTTATTAAAATCGGATCAACTTTTAATTTCATATTAAACCGATTCGACCGACCAGTCCGATTTTAAAAACATTGATTGTAATCCCATACGCCCTATAGATCTTGTGCGTGCTTATAAGCATGAAGTGAAAGATTCCTTTTGCACCTTGGCTGCCCATTGACTCCCATTATTTTACTGGCAACTGAAGAAGCATGTTGTCCAAAATTCAATATTTAAATACTCCATGACATGCGTAATAGTTGCAATCGATATGCTGTAGTAAATGCTGTTAAAACCAGACCAATTCAACTTCAAATCGATAGCTTAAATGGTTTGGGTCAACTTAAAAATCGGAATGAGAAAAAATAGATAAAAACTAGGAATCAGAGAATAGGCCATGAACCGCAATTTGTGTTAACAACGGTGTCATTTTGTTTTTTTAAAGTAATAAAACAATGCAATCAGCCAAACTGGAAATACACCCTCCCCTCTCACTTAAAATAAAGTAAAAACACGATTGGGTATAAATTTTGGTTTTATGTTTTTGTTAAAAACAAGGAGTGTGGTATCAAAATCAAAAACCCGTAAACCACAAAAAGTGGTTTTTCAATTTCCTTTTGCTCGTTTGGATCCTATTCTCCTCTGTGCCATCAGCCAAAAGCTCAATCCCTTTCACCTAATCCATTCACTTCCTTCTTTTCACCCATGTCAATACTGACACAAGATTCAAAAGTTGGAGTTCCTTTAATTTTCTCGACATAGATAAAAATTGTGATAAAAAGAATAAGAAAATGAGATTGGAGAACAAGTAAGTCGAATGAAGGAGGGCTGTATAGCCATGTCAACAAGTACAAGTGGCAGTCCCTTAGAAAAATCTCCCTATGTGGAAGCTGGTGTGGCAGCTATTCTACATGATGTGGTAATGTGATACTTCTGTGTAATTTCATTTGGCAGCTCCAAATCATGTAACATGCTAATAAGAATTTTTAGCAAGATCAATGTTTTAAAATCAGATCGACCGGTCGAATTGGTTCAACGGTGAACCGATAAAAAATCAGTTAGATCCAATATAAAAATCAGATAATGCAAAAAAAAAATGGCTTGAATAGTGAAAAATCGGATTGAACTGAAAAAATCTTGTTGAACTGGAGAAAATCTAATATATTCTAAATTATATTTTTATAATTCGGGTTAATAACTGTTAGATATTGTTCAATCAAAATTTTATATTTGATGATAAAATCAATTCATATTAATATTAGACTTGATAAAATTGAAAATTATGTGAAATTTTTTCCATTATATTTTTATTTTATATTTTTTAGATATTAAACAACTATATAATTTAAATGTAATGAAATAAAATAATATCTTTAGGTAATGTTATAAAAATAAATTTTACAATTGAAATTAAAATTAAAATTAAAAAAATTATAAATTTAAAAATATATTTTTCTTATAAATTCAAATATTTAATAGAAAAATCCAGCTATAGTGTTTAATATTTTACTATTATTGCTAAAAAAATAGTAAAAAAAATAAATAATGATCAATATATTGATATTTGATAATTAATAGGTTATTTAAATATATTTTTTATATACCATATTTTTAATTTCTTATAAATAATTATATTTAAAAAAAAGATAAAAATTTCGAGTCAATCCGGTCCAACCAGTTGACTCGTAACTCAGTTGGCAAACCGAATCGATATCCGATCGGATTTTTAAAACATTTAGCAAGATTAATCTATGAAGTAAGATTAGTTTATGCATATTGTCATAGTTACTTTTGAAGCTAAAATCCTTAAATCGAGATACTTTTTTATTACAAATTTTATTTTTTTAACTGGCCCTAGGAGCACAAGTTCAGTGACAGCATGAAACTTCCTGCAGCAATTATCATTGCAGATGGAATTAAGTTGTTACAAAAATTGATGGTTTTGACCCGTAAAGTAATCGGGTTTCTTGTACTGCCACTAGAGGTGGCAAATTGGGCGGGTTTGAGTTGGGTCATTAATGGACGGGTCATAAATGGACGGGTCACAAATGGATCAAAAAGCATGGGTCATAAATGGGTCAAATGTCTAAATGGGTTGGACGGGTTGGGTCAACCAATGGGCTAAAATTTTTTTGAATGTACAAAAAATTCAAAAAATTTATAATAATATGCAAATGAGTGGGGTGGTCCAAACGGCCAATTTTAGTCCAAACGGATTAAGTGGTCCAAATGGGCCTCTTGAGGCTCAAACGGGCCGAGATGTGGTTTGACCATTTTAATCAATTTTTAATAAAAAATAATTTTTGATATAATAAAAGGATACTAAAGTGACTAATGTGAAATAATTTAGTCCAAATAAATTGGATGGTCCAAACGGGCTGCTTTGGGCCCAAACGGGTCGAGATGTGATTTGACCCTTTTAATCAATTTTTAATAAAAAAAAAAATAATTTTTCTAATAACAAGTGGCTAATATAAAATAATTTGGCACAAATGGATATACAAATAGCAAGTAATTGTTCATTTCAAAAAATTAATTTTACAAAAATATTGTATATACAAATAGTAAGAAATAAGTGTTTTCCGATTTTAACTGATTATCACTTCACACTTTAATTTTGTTTTGAAAATTTAATATTTTTTTTCATGTGATATTAAAACTCATTTTCAGCTGCAATAATAATAAATATCTAGTCAGAATATTATAATATTACGCCGGATTATTAATAAATTCCTCTAAAATTAAAATTAAAGTTTTAATTGGCTTCTTTATCTTGTTTTTCTTCTTATAAAACTTTTGATTAAATGTTCCTCTAAAATTAAAATTAAATGTTCAATTTAGACAAAGTGAATGCTAATTAACTCCTTTTAAATTAATACACAAATTTCCTTCATCTTCTTCTTTTTTTATTTTTTATTTTATTTTTCATTATCCATTAAATATTTTCCTTACAAAACATTTCAATTCCCATGAAGCTTCTGGTCCTATCTCCTTCTCTATTTAAACCCACTTCTTCTCCTTTCTCTCCCCGTGCACCAATCTCTTCTTCCAATTTTCTCATAACCAGACATAGCATCTTTTACAATTACATGGCTGCTTGTGTTGATACTTCTAGAACAGATACCTCCCAACTTTCTCGCGATCCAAACATGTCTAATTCCGACGATTGTTGTTACAACTACGTGAAACTCATCAAAAATTTCCCTACTTCTTCTCAATAAAGAATGCTCTATCTGCAATACCATTAAAATTAATACTAAAGTACTGTTTAGTTACAAATTTACAAGCCAATTCTTCATCAGATTTTATAGATATTAACGTCTCCAAATCTCCATTAGGCAACTGACACTTCAATTCCACAGAAAATCCACAGAATTCTCCAAGCTTAACCATCAGCTCTGTACAAATCAATCAAACACAGGGTTAATCGATAATTCCTCTAATCAAGACATAAATTGAATTCACTGATTAAACAATTAATGAGAGAAAAGATGAACAAACCTGCAAAGGTTATAGAACGATCGACGGCTAGAACTCTGGTGAGACCACCAACGAAACAGAGCTTTCCGTCCAGGGAACGAGGAAGAATCTTGCCGCTGTAACAACAAAGAAACTTAATAGTAGTGGTGGTTGTTTTGGGTTCAGTGTATTTCTGAGAGCACTAGAACTTGAGCTGCCGGTGGTGATGGAGGAGAAAGTGAAGAACGCTTGCCGATTTCGAGATTGAGAAAGAGAGAAGGGTGAACAGAGAAATAGAAATGAGTAAATAAGGCTGGGCAACCCGTTGGGCATAAGAGGCAGACCCAAGCGGGTTGAATTTTTGATGGGTAAATTTTGGGCGGGTTTAGATGGATCATTTTTTTGTTGGTTTGGGTTTGGATCGGGTTTGGGTCAATTTTTATTGGGCGTGTTTAGACGGGTTAATGGGTTTGGATTTATTTTTACTGGCCCAACTGCCGCATATGCTTTTAATTATTATTTTTTTTAATGACAAAATTATCTAAATTCTGAAAAGGACAGCAACCCACCAAGAACGGCGTCGAGTTGATGTAGCTTTTAAAAGATCTTTTGCAAAAAATATAATTTAAGATTTATAACTTCACATAATGCTTTTTTGGTGCACATGTTTGGAACGTAATATAGATGAAGTAAGTTCATTGATTATTGCTATCTTTTTGATTGTTACTTTTAACTGATCTTAGTATCAGTTCATTTATTTCTTTCAATTGACAAATAACCGAACAATTTGTTTACCAATCTTAACTTCAAATTCGTGCTTGTAGAATTGAAAGAAGAAGAGAATTAAGACTCCATCGAAATTTAAGTGGAAATTAAGTAGAGTTTTTCTATGTCTAAAGTGTTACACATTTGTGCATTTGTTTAGCAGAGGAGAGGCCTTAGAGGAAGTTGATTGGAAGCTGCACTCCTCAATCTTGTCTCCCCCTATCTTCTCTTCTTGTTTTTTTCCCCACATCACACCATAAAACCCAAACGCAATTATAATTGCTCCTATCGCACTGCACAATAGAAAATAGATGATCATTAACATATTAATAATGGCAAGCATAAGGGTTAATTGATTAATGATGATTAGTTGTAGAGGATAATGAGTACAGTATATACCTTCCAAGGTAGAGAGTATCCCCTAGAAAAGATACCCCAAGAAATACAGCTATTACCATCCCTAATGGTTTAAACATGGAAGTATATACAGGTCCTTTCCGGTGGCATGCCCATGTATGAACTACACTTCGAAGCGATACAGCGACAACTGCCTATAAATTGATCACCAAATCAAATTATGCTATTTAACTCTGTCAAATTCCTGTTGGTTATACAGTGTATTACTTACTGTGAACCCAATGGACAACATCTTAATATCCGGCCTTATTCTCCAAGCTTCAGGATCTTTCTCTGCAATCAAAGTGGTAATTATTGACAGGATGCTCACAAAGGCACAGTTTATCAGGTTTGTTATAAGCACTGAAGGGAAGTCCCTGATTATCCAGGTCTGTCAATGAAAAGAAAAATCCAGTTTGAAGTCAATTAAAGATTGGGTTGCTTAATTAAGTAAATTACAGTATGCTTACCTGAACAATATAAATTAGTGCCAGGATTAAGCTATGAAATGCAAGAAAAAAGCCTCCAATAACCCAGTCTGATAGAGGCGAAATAACCAGCTGTTTCGATGATTTATTACTCAGTGGAGTGTCGGTAAGTGGCAGACCTTTGTACAAAGTAAAAACTAATCCTCCTGCAATCAATACCAAGGTGCCAATAGACTTTGCTTGACTGGTTCTGATCCTCCAATCTAACCTTTCCAACCTGAAACCGAAATCCAAACTAGGTCTTTTTAGTCGTCTAGAGCTTGAAACATAAAGGATTAATCAACTGAACCAACCTTGATACCACCCCAAGGATGAATGTGAAGGCTGGAGTTAGGTCAGTCATGGCTGAGGCCAGAGTTGGGGAGCTGTATCCGATCCCAATATATTGAAAAACCTGACCACAGAAGCTAGAACAATGCAAACAAACTCAGGAATTGAATTATAAGTTTTTTCAATATAACAAATGCAGGAAAAGGTCTACCTGAGCAGACTAAGAAGAAATATTCTGCAGATAATGGACTTAGTAAGTGCTGGAGCTTCTCTTTTTCTGTCAAATTAATGAAAGGGGAAATGTGAGAAAAGTTATAAGAACATGGAAAAGAAATGGAAATTGTTGAACATTATAATTAAACTTGCCTGTAGAAGATGCAAGAAGATGAAAGAAGCAAGAAAGTACCAATAATGTTTGAGTAAAGAACAAGTATGTAGTGGCTCAAGCCTTTGCTAATAGCTGCTTTAGCTACTGTATTCATGCCCACATCCAAGAACTCTAATGTAAGCATAACTGCTGTTACTCCTGAACCCCACATCTCTCCTTCCTTTTCTTTTCTCTCTGTATTTCACAATTATCAGAATCTCTATATAGAATTACTTCTATGATCACAATATTGGAGAAAAGTTATAAACACATTGCAGTTTTGAAAAGGACATTCCTTTAAAGTTGGATGATAAAAAATTATACTGTAGACCATTTATCGGACTTGGTGAGATACCTTTTCAATCAAAGGATTAAAATATCTTGTTTCTAATAATAATATTTTATTGTATATGCTTCTGTTTGGTGAAAGAGGTTGAAATTTATTCCAAGAAACATTTACATATAAGGACAAAACATGTAATATGTGATGGATTTCTCAATCTTGACGAAGTTTCCTCACGTTATTTCCTGACAGGAACCTTTCATTACTCTAGCATGTGCTCATCACCAACTAAAGTTGGAGAACAGGGGAGTAAACTCTAATTTTCATTGCCAAAATTAGGTGAAACAGTACGTAGAAAATGGCTATAAATATAGGTTCTAGTGGGCTAAATTAGACAAGTGTTTTGTTTTGTAGAAGAGGGAGTTTAGGAGAGGATGCTTCCAAGTTTGAATTTACTTCTTCACCCATCTTTTCTTCTTGAGCTTTGCCCCATATCACAGTGTAGAATCCAACAGCAATAATGATCCCTCCAATCACACTGCAGAATTATAAGAAAACCAAATAAATGATACTTCATTTTTACTGTAATTTTTTGATATATAGACTAATAAATTAATTAATACCTGCCAACATAGAGAATATCGCCTAGAAATGAAACGCCCAAGAACGCTGCAATAACCATCCCAACTGGCTTAAACATGGCAGTGAAGAGAGGCCCTTTCTTGTGAACTGCCCATGTATGAACTAAGTTACGAAGTGATACTGCAAAAACTGCCTGCATAAATTTATCGGAAAACAAAATTAATTAGAGATTGCAGAATAATAATTAGTAGAAATAGTTATAGGCTTGTTAATTTGTTATATGCTTACCGAGCACACAATAGCAATCAACTCAATGTCATGCTTTAGTACCCAAACATTAGGATCATTCTCTACAATTAACGTGACTATAGCAGATAGAACAGTCACAAAGATGCAAGTGATGGCTGTTATCATCAATTTTGCTGGGTAATCTTTCAGAATCCAGGCCTGCAGGTATACAATCCAATACAACTTGATATCAGCTCAGATACCAAACACTCGTTGGTAATTGGGACTCCTTTGAGCCCATTCAGGCCCAAATACCTACCTCCTAGTTTGAGCAAAAGTTTATTTTTTCAAAATAAAAAGGATACTATACAAACCAAGTCCATACTAAAAAAAAAATTCACATAGAATCAAAATTAAATGGGTCAGAATTTAGCAAATTATAAATGGCTCATGTTGAGTTTCAAATAAGCTATTATTAAATAGATAGAATCTGAATGAATTATCATTATATGGAACATGTCATAAATGATATTTTTTAATTTTAATATATATATATATATATATATATATATATATATATATATATATTATGAAAACAATTTTCATACTCACGTTATATATAAAAAAAAAGTTATAAAGTCGCAAATAATATAAATATATTATCGCATAATAAATTAAATTGAATCAAATTATCTGCAGATTATAAACGAATTTGATCATATTTAAATCATAATTTTGTAAGCAAGTTCTCGAAATATTTAAAGATTATCAAAGTTGCAAAAACAGGAAGTGTGTAGTAAGAAGTATACCTGGACAACATATAATAGTGCTAAGGAGACGGCACCAGCGGCACAGAAAATGGCTCCAATGACCCAGTATGATGAGATTGAGAAGTTGGTAATTGACCCATTTTGTGATGGAACTGCTGTGATGGCCTGCCCTTTGTATAAACTCATAGTCAAAGCTCCCGTCACTGATACTACGGTCCCCATTGCCTTTGCTTGACTACCTTTCATTTTGATGTCCATCTTCTCCGTTCTATCATCAAATAAGTTCATTTCTTCATTAATTATTTTATTGTAAAATTGGAAACGTAACAATTTTTCTTTTGCATTTATTTTTTTTAATATATCTTTCTAGCTACATTTTTTCAAGAAATACAATAGAATATTAGAATAAATAGAGTCAAATTTATACAACTATGTTTAATTATTACCTCAGCTATCTCAAAAGATAATCATTTTTATTTTTATTCGTTGGATTTTTAATTTATTCCTTTTAATATTATGTTAACTTGTTAATTGTTTAAAATATTTTTGTTTAAGGTGTCTTGTTATCAGCTAATATGAACTATATTTTATTTAATTTAGTAATATAATTCTAACAATATTTAGTAATTTTTCTTAATTCTTTATTTTTTTTTTAAATAACAGGAGGAATAAGATTATTCTAATGATCCAATTGATTGGAGAGCTCCATCGGGAAGTCAAGAGATCCGACTTAAAGTCCTAACGGATTATAGTAATTTTATACCCTTAAATTAAAGAGCTCCCTTATGAATTGAAGTCCCAGTAACCTGATCTCCCCTAAAATATATAATGGATAAAAAAAATACATATTTGTTTTGAAAAGAAAAGGACTAATAACGTCATAGCTGTATGTTAAATTGACACCACAAATTCCACGGTGAAGGACAAATTAGGTGATGTCCATTTTTATTATGAATTGATTTTTGGCCTGTTTTTTATTTTATTTATTAACACCTTAATTAACATCTATTTAACATTTAATGCTAATGTGATAATGTTCCTTGTAGTTAGTTACTAAAACACCCTTTGAGTAAATTGGGTTTGCTCACCTGGATATTATGGCTAACAAGAAAGTGAAAGCCGGAACTAGATCAGAAATCGCTGTGCAGAGTGTTGGAGAGCTATACTTAATCCCTGTGTTGAAGAAAGTCTGAATACAAGTACTACAGAAACAGGTTTAATTAATCACAAAAACACAATACCCTGCCATTTATTTAAATTTAAATTCAGGTAAATAAAAATACCCGATAACACCCAGAAGGAATATTTTTGAAATTATGGAGAGTGTAAGTTGGGGGCGAGCTCTTTTCCTGAAACAATTTTTTTTTTTAAAAAAATATACATATATATATATAAAAGGATCTGATTAATGAATGAAATACCTGTAGAAGAAGAAGGAAGAAGGAAGAAGGATGAAGAGGGCAAAGGCATTTGAGTAAAACGCGTAAACAAATTGACTCATGCCTTTGCTCATCGCTGCTTTCATAACTGTACTTAAGCTTACTTCCATCGCCTCCAGTCCCACCATTGCTGCTGTTACCCCTACTCCCCACATTTTCTCTCTCCTTTATTCACTCTTTGTTTCTTCCCACTTCTATGCCTACACAACTTTGATTTTATGAGTAACACAAAACGCCTGATTTTCTGCCTAATCAAACTCTTGGCCTCGGATAGGAGTGAATATACCAGTTAACTGGTCCATGAGAACCGGTTAACTGGTACAACCATTTTTTTTCTCGCCCTACTTGCTGATGAGACTAGGAGTATGCAACGGTCGGTTCGATTCAATAATCGAATCGAAAAAACCGATAACCGAAATATTGGTATTTAAGCAAACCAAACCGATTAATATGTAGTAACCGAACTCAAACCGAATCGATATTTTTGGTCGGTTCGGTTAACCGAAATAACCGAAAATTCAAAATTATAATTAAAAAAAATTATACAAAATTACAAATTATAAAACTAAAATAAAAACATCCAAATTGAAAAATGTGCGTATATAATTTGAGTTCAAATCCCTTAAATTGATAAAAAAAATACAAAATAATTTTTTAATATAAAAATTAGATAAAATAATATATAATATTAAAATTTCGATCGGTTCGATTTTTTCAGTTTTTGCCTTTCAAAAGCGAACCGAACCGAATTAACCGATTTTTATATTTTTCTTAGTGGTTAATTATATACCAAAGTCCTATGATGTCGTTTTCAATATTTCATCACCACTTAAGTCACCAAGCAGTAACTTTTTACTATAGGATTATTTCACTTTTTTTCTTCTTTTATAATATTAGGGTCTGATTAAATACTCAAATTCCTGACCTCACAAACAATATTACTAAATCAAAACTTACTTATTGTCAAATATGCTTATCTATTCAAGTTAAGTATCAATCATTTTTCGAGAGGAGAACCCATTCGGCCACATGGTTGAATTCTAATTAATGTGTTCAAGGGTGGTGATTCTTTCTTTTACCCTTTCCGTTTTTGTTGTGAAAATAGGATTTACAATATACCAGTGGCATAGACTGAAATTGAATTAAGTGGAGTCAAAAATTTATCTCCAATAAAAAAAAAAATTCATTCACATAAAAAAATATATTAATATGATAATAATATATATATATAATAAAAATCATAATATTACAGCTGTACTCTATAAGTTTTCATATTTTAAAAGTATTGAATAATTATTTCATTGCCAATACTTTCAAATATATGCTTTTCAATATAAGTAACTAAATAATCATTCAATAACTGATTTGCCATTCGATTTCATAGACCACTTTTCACTATATTCATAACAGAAAATGCCCTTTCAACAGTTCTAAAAAGATAACTACATAAGCAAAATGTTGCATCTTTTTGTATACTATACTCTAACCAATTAGAATATTCCTTGTACCGTTTAGAATTAAAACGACGAAAAATATTCTCAATATTTCGTTGTTTAAAATTATGATTTTGTGGTTGATAAGGTCCTTTTTGAAGATATGCTTTTCTTATTTTATCCCCATCATTAGGATGATATTCTGATATTTTAATTCTCAATCCGAGATCAGCAGGAAGATTATCTAAATTAATCTCATGACTAGCTTTTTTTAAACTGCTTTCTTGATCTTTATTTTCAATTTCTTGTTCAACTGGTTGTTCAAAGGGTGATTTTTCTCTTAATCACAAATTTATTCATAACTGTTTCAAAAAAATAAAAATATCAATTTTAACTACAAATTTACAATCCTACCTATTTCATATATTGAAAATTTTGAACTCAACTCCAATTAAAATTGAACCTAATCGTATTTACACAATATCACACTACAATAAAATTAAATTGCTCATCTACTTTTATAAAACAAATTATGATTTATATAAACTAACTTACAAGACTCAATTGAATTAAAAAAATTCAAACACTTAGAATTTTCATGCATTGAGTTTCGAGAACAAAATTATAATAAAAGGAACGAAAAATTATATTATTGTATACCTTAAAATTGGAGCAAAATTTGTAAACTTTTAGTTTCGGCGTTTTTCCCTGCTAGCTGTTTGTTGTCCTTCCCTTCTCTTTTGCTTTTGTTGTTGGCCTTAAAACATTATTTTTGTTTTGAAGTTATGCTAGCTACTGTTATGTTGCCGTTTAATATTCTTTTCTATATTGTTTCATTTATGTGCTTTACATTTTTTTATTTCTTTTATATTATTTATTTTACATTTATGTGCTTTTACTGACGTTTTACCTTCTTTACTTCTTTTGTTTTTGCTGTGCAACGGTACAAGGAATGTTGGCATTTTCTTTTTTTTTTTCTTTTCTTTTATTTGTTTTTTCTTTTATATATATATATTTATATATATATATATATATATATATATTATTTAATTACACACTTTACTATCAATTTACCCAAAGTTTATTTCTATTATTGTTGTTGTAAAATATAAATTTTTTATGAGTAATTTTTAATGAAAATATTTAAATATATTAGTGGGAATAATTTTTAATGGAATTAATTGTTAATGGGGTCATTTAATGGGTTAATTTTGAAAAAAAAAAATTTACTAAGGGTATTTTTTTTAAAAAAAAAATTGAGTGGGGTCAATTGACCCCAGTCAATATAATCTCCATACGCCCCTGCAATATACTCATCTTTAGTCACCTTTAGTATGCTAATGTGAACGTCATTTGATTATATCATATTCTAATTCAATTTTAATAAAAAAAATATTCTATTAATAAATCTACCTATATATTTTTAATACATATAATTACATTTTTGGAGAAAAGAGAATGAAAATTGAATTTAGTCATTTGAAAAAATTATTATATTCTCAACGGTTTAAATTGTTAAAAAAGAAATATATATTTTTTTTAATTTGAAGCTGAAAACAAGCTACATATGTTTAATTATATTGAGGCACTCCAATTGCTGCCAGCCATTTTTATTTAATGTCCAATATCAGAGATGGTCCTAGGACAATTTTTAGGATTATTAATTAGTTTAATGTGATTGAACTTGACTAAATGTATAAAAATTCATGTACAAATGAATTAAAATATCTATTTTACCCTTTATTATCTTAATTTTATTTTTTTTTTGATAAATATCCACACTTATCTAATTATAGCATACTTATCTATTTCAATAATTTTTTTATATTAAATTATCACTTCTAAAAATTCAAATTAATGAAATAAAATTATAATAATTAGAGTAATGTAAATCAAAATTACAAGTTAATGAAAAATCTCTTGGATTAATCTTTTACCAAATCACGCCCAAACATTTTCAAAGTGAAAAATCATAAACATGAAATCATCAAAAGGTGAATTTTCCAGATTTTGGGTTTTGTTATATATATATACACACACACACACACGATTGTCTTCTTCCTACAATAATGAAAAGAAAAGAGAAGAGCTTAAAAAGATGAGAAAGGATAAGGGCATGATTGCAGGAGTTGGGTAAATAGATGATGTTAGGTCCTTTAGCAAACAGAAAAATTGAAAATGACATGCAATCACAGAGATATTGAAAATGATATTGTATAAATTCAATATAAATTCAACCGAACCGAATTAACCGATTTTCATATAAATTCAAAATCGAAATCAAACCGAATTAAAAAAACGATTGGTTTGGTTCGATTTTTCCCGAATTTTGCTCACCCTTACTTGCAAGGGACGCGATGATATTTTTCTTAGTGGTTAATTATGTACTAAAGTCCTATAATGTCGTTTTCAATATTTCATCACCACTTAAGTCACCAAGCAGTAACTTTTTACTATAGGATTATTTCACTTTTTTTCTTCTTTTATAATATTAGGGTCTGATTAAATACTCAAATTCCTGACCTCACAAACAATATTACTAAATCAAAACTTACTTATTGTCAAATATGCTTATCTATTCAAGTTAAGTATCAATCATTTTTCGAGAGGAGAACCCATTCGGCCACATGGTTGAATTCTAATTACTGTGTTCAAGGGTGGTGATTCTTTCTTTTACCCTTTCCGTTTTTGTTGTGAAAACCATTGTTTTAAAAATCGGGTTGACTCGGCCGGTCGGACCGGTTCAACCGTGAATCGGTAAGAAATTCGGGTCGATTCAACATAAAAATCGAAATATGCAAAAACTCGGTTTGAACCGGATTGACTCGGGTTGGACCGGGACGGGTTGAACCGGATTGACTCGGGTTCAATTCAATATTTTTGATTTTTTTAGATTTTTTTTTATAAAAAATTTAATAAACTTTAAATTAATGTCCTGTCCAATTGATATGTTATTATTGACTCTCCATTGTGAATATATATATATATATAGCTAAAAAAAAAAAACAGAGTAACAAATTTATTAAAATATTGAGAGTCAAAAATATAATTGATTTGTCCAAAAAATTTTAATGGAAAAAGAATCAAAGGTAAGAAATAGAAGTTTAATAATTAATGAGAAATGAGAAATTATATCCACCATATAAATTATGATATACCTAAACAAAATTGATTATAAAATATTCATTTAAAAAAAAGGTATAAAATTATAAGGGATAAAAAATTCAACTAATACAATTCAATCAATATTATTTGGTTATTTAAATAATCGGTTTGATTCAAATTAGTAAAATATACTAATTTTAGTTATTGGTTCTATTTAATTTCAGTTATTTGATTTTTATATTTGTAAATTTTATTGGATTTAAAATTATTATTTTAATATTAATTTATGAAAATTAATAGATTATTTGAATATATTATTTGTATACCATATTTTTAATTTTTTATAAATAATTATATTTAAAAAAAAAAAGATAAAAACTCCGAGTCAACCCGATTCAACCAATTGACTCCTGACTCAGTTGGCTGTCCGAGTCGATATCCGATCCGCTTCTGAAAACATTGGTGAAAACTGGATTTACAATATACTCATCTTTAGTCACCTTTAGTATGCTAATATGAACGTCATTTAATTATATCATATTCTAATTCAATTTTAATAAATCTACCTATAATTTTTTAATACATATAATTACATTTTTGGAGAATAGAGAATGAAAATTGAATTTAGTCATTTGAAAAAATTATTATATTCTCAACCGTTTAAATTATTAAAAAGGAAATATTTTTTTTTTTTTTTAATTTGAAGCTGAAAACAAGCTACAAGTACATATGTTTAATTATATTGGGGCACTCCAATTGCTGCCAGCCATTTTTATTTAATGTCCAATATCAGAGATGGTCCTAGGACAATTTTTAGGATTATTAATTAGTTTAATGTGATTGAACTTGACTACAATAATGACATTTAATTCATATTAATTATATTTTGAAATAAATTACAAATTAAATTTATTCAGATTATAAAATTTCAGCATCTGCAAATTATAATTTTCAACATCTATAATTATAATAATATAGATATATTAAATATTATTATAATTATTTTTGAATATTGATTCAACTTTGAAGACCGTACATATTAATATTCTTTCTTTTTAACAAATTGAAATTATATATTTTTTGATAGACTTAAATTAATTTTTTTAATATTAGTTAATATTCATGGATTGGAAGTTTATAAAAGGATGAAATTATATATAAGGGTTTTCTAAAAATGAATAAACTATACCACAATTATATAAACAATTATACAATATGACTGGGGCATTACTTCAAACTATACTATAAGTTCAGTTTTTGGGTTAATGAAAAAAAAAATGATATTGTCCTAAAGACAAAGAGTTAGTCCATGTGAGGAGATCTCATTAGGATTTTTTTTTTTTTTTTATATATATAGTTCAGTTTTCTTAATGAGCCATATTATTATATACCATTTAGTTCAAAGTAAAAAAAATAAAAATAAAAATAAACCAGCAAGAAAAAATGATAAGATTGATATAATGATATATAATTATTTTTAAAAAGAATCCAAATATATAAATAATAAGTCTATAAAAATGTAAAATTTTTATTAATAGCATTTTTGACCATATATTTTTCAACAGAATTCTTAATTACATCTAATTTGTACATGTCTTGTACATTATTTTTTTGTACACAAATTATTTTCCAATGTGATTTATCAAAAGATTTACACAGGTCGCTTCAACTGTTATTTTGAAACTGTTTTTACACCAAGCAACATGTGAAATTGGTGCGTTCGTGTATGAGTGCGGACCATTTGATTGAGAAGAGAAAGCTGGCGATCCTTGATTTTGTCATTGTCAACAAGTATACCTTGCCAATGAGTTTCTCATTGCTAGTAGGGCTGTGCAAAACCTAAACGAAAGCCGAATCGAATGAGTTTTGGTCCATTTAATTCGATTTTTTAATTTTCGATTCGTTCGGTTCTAAACCAAAATAAAATTTTGGATATTTCGGTTCGGTTCGGTTATTATGATTGTAAAATCAAATGAACCGAACCAACCGAAGTTTTTTAAGCTCACTATTTTTCTTTTATATATATATATATATATATATATAAAATCTAAACATAAATATACACTATAGTTATATTTATTTACATGTATATTTTTTAATTAAAATATATTGAATGTATTATTAATAAAAATTTATGTTATATTTATTTTTAATATATATTTTTTTAGTATAATTTTAGTTAGTATTTATTAGGAAAATAATATGAAAAATTTATGTATGTTTTTTCTTTTTAGTTAATTTAAATGGTTTTATTTTGTTAAATATAAGTTAATTTAATTTATGAATCCATATAAGTTAAAAATCCAAAAAAAACCTATATTTGTGAAAAACTGATTGGACAGAATCGAACTGACCGAAATTATTTCGATTTATTCGGTTTCGGTCATAAAAATTTCGATCCGCGGTTCGATTTTAAAAATTTCTCAAGTTCGATTTTCGGTTTATTCGGTTCCAAAACCGAACCGACTATTTGCACACCCCTAATTGCTAGTAATGTAAGGGTTGACTACCATCCATCCAGATATATTAAATACAATAGTGTATAATAAATATGAGTCCAATAATAGATGCTATTTCGAATGTATTAAAAGTTGTCAAATTCTAGCTCCACTTAGATATATATATAAAGTTCACGAAAAAACTCCAATTGACTTCCTCTCGGTTCTCGCATCTTATTGATGTTTTGCCTTCAGGCTCGTACCTTGCATTATGAGTGGATAAAATTTGAACTGATTTGAAAAGTTAAATTCTTAGGATCAGATGGAGCTGAATATTTTTATAAATTTCAAAATTTTCAGATATAAATCTGACCAAATGACTCTCTGCACAATGTCCAAATTAATATGGCTTCTTTAATTTTGCTAGTGTAACTTACTTTGGTTATGTTATATCGAAGTTTCCCCTTATGTACAATTTATAAATAATAAATAAGTAAATAAATAAAAAGGGATTTGAGTTTGACAATTTAGAGGCCCACCCCTCGTGCTAGTTTGTTCTACGAGACCTGAGGGCCCGAGCAGTGAAGATTTAGAGCTATTTTGGGCGACGTAATTGGGCCTGGAGGTCCAGCAACATATAGCTTATAGATCTTCACATAATTTCTCTTTCAATGTCTGCTATACTATCCACCACTTCTCCCTCCACATAAAAAGTAAATTTATAACCATTTTAAGGACCTACCCCACCCTTCAATTTTACTTGATTCTAGTAGAACATATAGTGTTTAACTATATAAAATTGACTTATTATGAAACATACCAATTAATTTCTCATCATATATAAAATTTGCAACACTCGATATGACATTTAAAGGGTAATTTAGCATGCCATGACGAAAATAGGGCATTCTTAGGGACTTATGTAATATATTATATGGAAAAAAAAACTCCTGTTTAGACACGGGTTTTTTTTATAGGAGTCAAGTAGAGCTGAATTTTGAAAATTTTATGGTCTTAAAATAAGAGTAATACTGCTAATTGTTAAAGCTTCAAATTTAGGTTAGCACATTGAATGATTGCACATTGGGACCAGCAGAGGAAGTATAGTTTTTTATTTTAATTTTTTTTTTAAGAGAAACAAAGCTGAAGAAGTATAGTTAAAGCAAATATATGTGGAAGATGAATAAATATATAGCATAGGCTTTTAATAAAGTGAAACGTCTGTGGCTGCCAAAGCTACCCTAATTAAAAATCACCAATGGAAATCTACCACTATAACCTAAAGTCTTACAATCTTTTTCGTCTTCTTTCTTTCTCCTTTTCTTCTGTTTTCTTCCTTAAAGGAACCCTTTGATGGCGATGTATGCCCATTTTGATTTTCCACTCTAGATTGTATATTCATTTTTACAACGTCGATGTCCAGGGTTTCCTTTTAAACTTTGATTAATTACACATCAACTCTCACCGTAAATATATATTTTTATATTTTTATTGATATATATTTTGCATGAATGAGTAATGATCTACAAGTACGTACAGAGAGAGGGACGAGAAATGAAAAGATCAATGCAGGTGAAGTATAACTAGAATTGAACGTAAAAACAAAATTTACAATAGACCGTAGTTTTTGAATAACTGCCCATTTAAGCAAAGAGAAGCAAAAGATATATCATATAGCTCGTCCTAGTTGGTTGCAGCTCGTAGCAACCAGGCTATAAGAAAATAACGTACCATAGAAAAGAAAAAAAAGTGCTATTGATTGATATACATAGAACATTAATAGTTGTCGGCCAATAAAATGGAAAAGTAAATATATATGTGAGGGAATTGGTGGCTGAAGCAGGAAAGGACCATATTGGGGAAGCTGGTGTATTTTTTATTTTTTGAGCTAGTACTCGTATGCTCAACATATCCTCCAAATTATTTTGTTTTCCAACTTATCTTTTCTGCCTAATTATCATTTTTTCTTTCTAATAGCATGGTCATACCCGAGCTATATCACATCATTTGATTGGTAATCCGCTATACAGGCTCGGTATGTTGACCATTAGATAATGAATATGAATTAAGGATATGTTACAATTATTATAATAATTAATAATTCAGCTGTTATAAGCGGCATTAAGTATTTATATCGAATTTTAATAAGGTAAAAATTATATAAAAGAGAGTTCCAAGTATTAATCTAAACTCTCATAAGTTTTTACTTGTTTTCTAAACATATTATACATTAATTTGATTGTCCGAACGTACTAAACAGTAATTTCGTCAAATAGTTTTTTTTTTTTTTAAAAAAATTAAGCTTGTTTAGTTACAAGTAATAGCTAGATTATCCGAATTTCTGTCACTTTTATTTCCATTATTTGGATTTTCAGATAAAATTTGATTTAAGAGGAATTACATGTATAAATTATATCTTATTGATTTGCTAGGATCATTGAAGTTAAGTAAAAAGCCATTAAATTTCCTCTTTATTATTGATAACACCGCAAATATCATCCGCTCTCAGGCCCACGAAGTCGGCCCAAACACTGGCAAGACTCAAGGCCCACAAAGCGAAGCAAACAGGCACGAGCCCCAAGGATGACCGATCGGACGACGTGACATTCCGTCCCATCAGCCGCCTGACACAAGGTAATGATCACCTCGGCCTCCTGCTCTCTGTCACTTCGCCGGATACCTACTATGACAGACAGAGATCACTCCCCTAGGCACTCAAGTGCCCCTCAATATCTCTTATAAATAGCCCAGCCGGCAATGGCTTCAGGTATTGAACCCTAAGCATTCTCTCTCTAAACTTTCTCTCTCTAAAGTCACTGACTTAAGTTTCAGAATATTTACGCCCGGTCCGACCGGGCACTCTTCTTTTCAGATCGCTCTCACCCGATCGGTCGTTCCCTCCCTCTCCAAGATAAAGACATTTCAAGGTCTTATCAATTATCAAGCCCATTTATGTTCAAACAGTATGGAAACTTTCTAAGTTGTATTAATTATTTCACAGAAACAAATATACTTATAATTAATCTTTAATTTTATATAGTTAACTAGTTGCAATAAGAATATCTTTATTTCTATTATTTTGGAAAAAATGCCACTCTTTCCGTTTTAAATGCCTCTCAATTCAACGAATTGACTCGAAAAAAAAAATGGAGGACTTGACAGTTGCAAGAGTGTGAGAGGCAGAGAGAGAACTGGTCCTCTTTGCAAGTATCCGATTGAGCATAGGGTGCTGGCACCAAAATACATTTCGTTTTTAAAGTTTCCTTTCCTTCGTGACCGAAGCCAACCAGATGAATGGTAATAATTGGAAAAAAAAAAAAGGAGAAATGTGTAATTTTGTTTTTCTTGTTTTGCCAATAGTTACCAAGGGGAGGCCGTGTTGTGGGTAACTAAATCAGGTGAACTATTAATCCAGTAGGAGACTACAGTACTTCATTTATAGTTTCTGATCACTTTAACCTATTGCCCATCAACCAATACCTTTTTTTCTTTTTTACAGTTGAACATATTACTAAAAAAAATTGATATTAAACATGCAAAATTTTTGCCAAAAATTGAATTTACACAAATTTTATGAACCAGGTGAATGGTAATAATTGGAAAGATATTTTGAAAATTATGATAAATTTTTCAATTCTCCATAATTCAAATCTTATTATGGAAAAAAAATAATTAATTTGATCCTACAATTAATTTTTGCAGATAAAGTTAAGCATTGTGAAAATAAATTAATTAAGGAATTGGACACTTCGTTTTTAGTTGAGCTGAGGCAGCTAAGAAGTAGGGTCGTCTCCTTATTAGGGCTCTCAACCAGTGACGCTTCATTCGCGGTTTTGTCTTTTGCTTGTAAAGATTAATCCGTACGTAATCCTCAAAGTTTCCATCCATAAACAGTGATTTTGTATTTTATTTTTATTTTTGATAGAGTGATTTTGTATTTTTTTATTATTATTATTATTATACTATTTCTCATTATAATCTCTTACATTACACTAATATTTCAATTTTTAATCCAAAATTTTGCTCACCGCCAGGAAATTACAACTTTTAAATTTAATGAAATATAGTTTTTTCTTTGTAGCTCATGATTATTCTAACCAATTCTTCTCTTTTTATACGAAATACTGGTTGTAATGTATTCCTTGAAATGTATAAATTCCCATGGTAGACAGACAAGAGGTGTCAAAAGCAAAAGAATCATGCTCAATAATCAAAGAGGATTTAAGCCTGAGTTGGTTCAAATTGATGGACTTTTTCTTTCCAGTGAATCGATTTTTGTGAATAAATAAAATTAATATTAAAAATATTTTATTTTCATAATAAATCAATAGTTTGGTTCCTAATTTGATGGGCCATGGATAACTTCAAAAGATGGCCCACCAACCAAGCAGCCTAATAGGATGAGCATAAGTAGGTGCCTAAGTTCCACAATATAGTTAAAAGCAAAAGCATTAAGCTGTATTGTACCGTGATGTTCACATAAGCTGCCGTTGGCATCTTCTATTATTTAATTTGTCACATTTTCTGAATTTGTTTAATCAACTTTTTCGCTTTCCAATTCCACCCAAAGTAGAATTTAGTTTCTAATTTCTAAAATTTATTTAATTAATTGGATTCGACATGTGTAGAATTAATTTATCTGCAAATTAACTAATAAAACTGGGGGACAAGAAAAAATGTGAAATTAATTAAGGTAGGGAAGAGAGAACAAAGAGCATCTCACCTACTCTATGGCCATGCCCCCATGTGCAATCCCTTCTGTAAAGAGACGAAATAAAATGGGAAAGTACTAGTGCTCTTGTTTGACATTGAAATGACATTGGTTGGGGACATTATCTAAGCTTAACACTATAAAATATTAATAAAATTAATTTAAAACAATTTGTAGACATACTATGGTTGGTAGTTAGGGAGAAGATGCTTGAAGTTGTGATTGCTCTGTTACCCCTTTTCCAGTCTCCCAAACTCAGTGTACCATTCATTTAAAAAAAAAAAAAAGAGGGCAAGCTAGCTGGGGTGACATCAGAGTCCTCACAGCGAGAACAATACTATGTAAATTTAAAAGTTAATACCATTCAATTTCGATGTAAAGTCTGCTATTCAAAAATTTTATTTTTTATTAATTTGAATTGTTCAATTTAATAAGAGTACTGTTTTTACTTTGAAAATTTTAACCACAACTAAGACCAAGAAGAAAGAAAAAATAAATTGAATTTCAAATCTACCTGAAATTTTCATTAATCAATTTATCATTTTGATTGTAATATATGCAACATACTCTAGAACTTTAGAGTATATTTTTCTTTAAAAATTAAATAATAATAATAATAATAATGAAATTTATGATAAATTATGAGTTGTGAAAGTCCATGTAGTGATTGATAAAATGTCCCTATCGAAAAAGGATACCCCACATATCTCAGTCACATTGTCCTCAACCACATTCACCTTTAATTAGATGCCTATTCCATCTCTCTATGATTGCATGTCATTTTCAATTTTTCTGTTTGCTAAAGGACCTAACATCATCTATTTACTCAACTCCTGCAATCATGCCCTTTTCCTTTCTCACCTTTTTAAGCTCTTCTCTTTTCTTTTCATCTTTTCTTTTCTTTATTTTTCTCACTTCACAACCTTAACTATATGTCTCCAATCATTCTTCTAAATCTAATTAATTCTTTATCGACAAATTAAGATTCTATAAGACAAATCATTACTTTGATAACCCTTCTTTCTGTACTTCCATTATCCTTTTGCCTCACATTAATCCAACTTTTCTTGCTTCCTTAATGCGTATCCCATATTAAACAAATCACTTAACATCCAATTTGCCACTGTCTCCATCATTATATTATCATTATTTGCCATTTAAGTTGGATTTTTGGTCTCCTAATCTCAATCCACTTCTAGACCTTCTGTTGGTGGCTAATAATTTCGTATTATTTTAAGACATAATGCATTAAAAACATTTATATATAGGCACATCATATCATAAATTAACCTTTTTTGTTCAATATGTTTAAACTTGATATATATTGCATGCATGGTATGAAATGAATAATTTTTTCAGACAAGGCAGTACCCCTTTATTTGATGTTGGTGATGGATGATGACTTTAATTATAAAATTCAAACTGTTATGATTAAGAAACATGTTTTCCAGACTAATGAAAATTAAAAATATAATGAATTGATTTTCTTATTAATTTTTATAATTCTTTTTTTTATTGATTTTAACGTTATATGATGTTATATCATTACAGTTGAATGTCATGTAATTTATTTTTAAAAATAAAGTAAATTTATGTTTATTATATATTAGGCCTTTAAATATTTTATATGCCGTAGAGAGGAAAAATAAATAAATTCGTATTTATATCCAAAATAGTGGAAGGTGGATTATTATTATTATTATTATGTCTGGATTTCTCCATTAGATTGACTGTAGATGGAAGGAGCCATCTTTTTCTTTTTTTTTTTTTTGGTAAGGGGAAGGAGCCATCCTTTGATCAATCGTTTTCTATTTGACTAACATTGCCAAAATATACTATCTTTCTCTGACTCTTCCACTCAAAATGTTTATATCAAATGTGCATTTAATTTTCCATTTAGTCTGCCATTTGGATGGCTTAGAATGAAAGCACAGTTTTTTTTTTTTTTTTTTCCTTTTGATTATAGAAGATGAAAAACCTCCCACCATTAGCTTTTTTTCAAAAAAAAAAAAAAAAAAAATCAAGCCTTCTCATGGTTGTTTTACTTTTACAAAAAATCTAACAGATTTGTATATATTCTTATCACATAAACTAATATAAGATAAACTTTTTTTTTCTTGCAAGAAAATATTGTTTTCTCAAGTTTTTGCAGTAATAATAAATTATAGCCAATTCGGGGTGAGAGCATTGCATAAATTCTCAATTAACAAAATGGCGATGCTGGTTCGTATGAAATGAAAATGTCATTTCTTCAAAACTTAATTAAATCAGGTTATAAGTAATTAATCAGAAAATTTAAACCAGATTACAAGAGAAAATTAAATAATTTTAATAATTATTGAATAGGAAAATAACGAAAGTGAAAGTGTTTGAGCCAATAGTATTTTTGCTCAAAAAGAAAGAGGTAAAAAAAAAAAAAAAGCAAAGAAAAAGTGTATATATATATATATTAACGGTCATTTAAAAAAAAATCAATAATGATAAAATTTACAGATTTGAATCCGAGAATTATATTTGTTGAAAATTGTTTTTCAATAAATAATTTATTTATTGAAAATTTAATAATGATAAAATTTATTACAGATTTGAACCCGAAAATTATATTTTTCAATGAATTATTTATTTGCAATTTTATTTGTTGTAAATTATTTTTCAATAAAAATAATTTGAAAAATTTAAATATTATGCTTTTTATCCAACCTTAAAATTAAAAATATTATTTGATAAGTACGTTAATTTCTTTTTTAACAAGAAAATAATGTAGGACCGCAAATAACTAATAAGACTCACCGTTGGAGGAGACCATCCTATTTTTACAAGAATTTCACTTTGTGTGATGTGGCCTTTACATGACACTCAAATAGACCCTTCAAAAATGAGATTTGGAACTCAGCAATGATGCTCTAATAGCCTAAAGAGAAAAAGGAGCAGGGAAACCCTAGTTTCTGAAAGAAACTGCGATGAACAATGACCTGATAGTAGTAGCTAATAATCTTAGAAATAGGTTAACTATAAATGAGATACCTTGTTTAGAGGAGAAAATTTAATGTCATCCTCATTAGACGATATTTAATTCTATTTTTTTAAAAAAAATCATTAGATACACTAACAATGGCTAACCAACACTACAAAAAAAAAAAAAAAAAATAGCAACGGCATAGTTAGTCGCTAAAATGAAGATTTTAGTCGCTAATAATATTTAGCGACAGAACGACGGATAGTCGCAATTCAGGCCATTGCAAGAAATTTAGCGACTAAAACAAGATTTAGTCGCTAAAATTAGCGACTAAATTTTGTTGCAAAATCTATTAATTTTTGTTGCTAATGAAAAAGTTAATCTAGTCGCCAAGAGTAATTAGCGACTGAATTTCTGTCGCAATATTTTGTCTCTAATTTTTATTGCGATAGTTAGTCGCCAGAAGTAATCTGTCGCTAATAATTAGCGACAAATCTAATTTCAGTAGCTAAAAATTTAGCGATGAAATTGTCTGTCGCAATTCCGTCGCTAATTGATTGAATTTTTTTTTTGGCTAAAATTTCATGGTATTATTAAATGAAATAAATATAAATGTAAATTATAATCAAATGTACAAAATTATAATCCAAAATATATATAATTAATATTTGTACGTATAAATGCAAATTATAATCAAATATATAAAATTATAATCCAAAACATATATACATTAATATTCGTATGCACATAGAATATATATCTAATACAGAATACATGAAAACTAAATTAAAATAATAACCTTAATGTGCCACATATTATCATCCTAAGTAATAAATTGCAATAAAAGTATCATACATTAAAAAAAAAAGATATAGAGATTGATGTTCAGGTAAGGCCACCACTATCAAAATGAGAATCATCAGGCGGGCCAGGACCGTGGGAACATGAAGGGCCGACATCATCATGTGGTGCAGGTGATGTAGTGGTGGTACTGGGCTGAGTGGCTGGCGGCTGAGAGGCCAAGTGCGGAAACAATGAACGAATAGTCGTAGCGACAATCTCCGCGACATCTTCTTTTGTCAAGCAAGGACCACCGGAATGAGAGGCTGTGCTTGCACTAGCAGCACACGATGGACCGGATGAATAAAGACCAGGAGGCACATATGAGCCTAGACCGTAAATTGTTTTCCTTTTATTGCATCCTGCGGCCTCGATGAACAACTCAGACTCATCATCAACCGACGACTCATCCTGCGATCTTTCAGATCGGAGTTGCTCATACCTCTCCTAACATGGTAAACAATAACAATTTTTAATAAACGTAAATATAAGAACAAATCATATTTTACAACAATTTAGCATTTGAGAAACTGAAAATATTATGAATAAGTAAAGTACATCTGACTTACATGTACCTCCCTGCTACGATCCGCCACATACGTCTTCCCATCATAATTTATAGTATGTGTGTGCAGATAGGCCTCGGGAATTGTAGGTGGCCGGCCCAACTCTTTCTCCTATATTGTGCAGTAGAAAGTAGTAATTGAAAAAGAAAAAAATGATTAGCGAAGATAACTACTTGCTTTGTTATTAAAACACGACATTTCAATTTTTTTTCGTCTTTATGCTATTTCATTATAATGTATGAAGTGAAAATTCTTTAAAAAATCAATAAAAATTTTGGCAGCATCTCCCCTATATTATTGACAACCTCCTGTAAATAAAAATTCATTTTACACTTCTTAAAAGCACAAATGTACTCTGATCCCCTCAACAAACACCAACACAATTTGCCCATCCTCCAATACGTAAATCAATCAATATATTGTCATACAATTCGCACATAATTGAAATACATTCTTTAATTGGTTCTATATAATCCATATAAAAAAGGCTAAATGTTTCAAAATTACTCAATTGAACAAATCAATTGGCAAACATTATGATAATTGAAATTGACTAATGTAAAAGTATAATTTCTGTTAGAATTCAACTACTTACCAGTCGTGAGACATGCTCACCAATAGAAATAGTCCCACCGGTGTATGATCCAGGAGCCTTCTCTTCAGACCCTTCATAGCGATTGATTTTTTTCTGATTAGAAAGCTGAATGCATGGAGGTAGATTAAAAATTTCATTCCACCTAACCCATGCAGCTTCTAGAAAGTCTTTCGGCTTTTGCTTGGCGATTTTTATGTGGTACATATAATCCTTGTACCTCTGAGCTGCCTTTGTTTCCCAACCTGCCCTAACAACACCATTTGCATCAGCATCCCAATGGCACTTTTTCTGTATATACACGTGACAACAAAATCATTAGTAAATACAATAATGCAATAATCCAATTAATTTGCAAACTTAAATTTGTAATGAAAAAGTTTCAAAAATATTCGAATGTACCCTGAATTCTCCCCAATAAAACTCCTTAACTTCTCTAGAAACCTCCTTCCAACTAACGCCATTAATGTCTGTCTGCTGGTGGAAGCTGCTGGTTATGATTCTGGAGTATTGTGAGGAAGGTTCCAGCCTGCAAAGTATATAATATAAAAATAACGAGGTTAAACATGTTATTATCACTTAATCGCAATTTGTATAGGTTAAAACTTACATGCCCCTTGGGTTCACTGTAATGCGCAATTGACTGTTATTTTCACTTGCTACTTTACATGTAGTCGATGTACTGCTGTTGGCTGTGTGCGGAGTAAGAGTTGATGCAGATGGCGTGAATGTGACAGGAGACGACTGTGCATTCTGGGATGAAGGGTCTCCCGGTACATTTGGTATATCTCCAAAAGGTGGAGTAATTGAATCCCCTCCAAAACGTCCCCCTTGTCGACCTCGACCTATAATACCCCGTCCTCTACCACAACCCATACCTGCAAAAAATGTGAACTATACATGTATGCGTATAACATAAATTACATACAGATTCATAAGTGCACGTATCAATCCCATGAAAACATAACAATCAACTTTTTAATCTGATGGAATTCCCTTTTTTTTTCTTTATATAAATTAATTAAATTATATTTTTTATATAAGAAAAACGTGAATGAAAGGTTAAGTTCGAGTTTTCTCAATACATTTGTAATAATTTTCTATCGAAATATCTCAAAAGGTATAAATTGTGAATGTACAATTTTTGGATTTTTTTAAGGACAAATACTTTCAGTATTTGTAAAGCAGAGTTAGCTTTTCGATTAAGTTAGCTTTTACATTAAGTGCATCAAATCTATGACTAGTGGTGAGTGGTGAGTGATGAGTATGTTAATCAGCAGTAACATAATGTTAATTGGAATGATTGATGTTTGTTGCCCTAACAGTAACATTACAAAGCAAGAGACAATTTCTACTTTTTTTGCATAAATTTCAACCTAACAAGTCACAGTTTCAACATTTAGTTTGTTCTTTTATACATTTTTGTCAAAATTTAGCTACTGTTTGTATATTATTTTCCCATTTATTCAACCTATAGTCAAACAAACAACTAATTTCATGGTAAGGGGAGAGAGAGCTAACATGGGCAAATACTAGCCACAATATGCATTGTTAATTAATTATGAAAAACAAACTGTGAAGACCAAAATATAGCAATCTCTTACATGCCTCTAAATACATATATATATAGCTTGTACACATTACTTCAACTTAACTTAATTCACAGGAGAAATAAATAATACTCAACACAAAATGTATATTCCAAACAATGAAGAAACAGAGATTACATAATTGACAATTGATGACCCTTGGACAATGAAATACAATTCACATGTCTGGAAAAATACACATAAAACTGTTAAAGCTTAGGCCTAAAAACCAAACCAATCTGTGCAATCACCTAAAATTTTATGATAATCAATGATAACTTTGTAAGATAGGCATTTCTTAGTTCTAAAACAAGAAATTACACCGACTTCTTTTATTTTTTCACAGCAAAGAATTCTGAACCAAATGAGTCATCAATCATACAGCTATTTTGTCCACTTAGGTTCCTCATACACAAATCTAAAACTAGCTACGTTCATAACACACCCAGGATCAAACACACAGGATCAAACACAATTAATCAGAGACATCAGCCACAAAGATCACAATATTCTTACAAATTTTTACTCATACATTCATGCGACGACAGAAGAATCAAGGAAAAATGACAATTAAGAGGAAAAAAAATTCAAGGTAAACATACCCGTTTTTTCCCTTAGCGTCGGAGGTTCTGTTTCTAACCCCACAAAACCAGATCGTACCTAGCTCCTGCCTCCTCCTTTTTTTTGTCTTCAATCTCGCCAGAAAACCAAAGGTATGCATCAATTTCACACTAAACTGGAACAAGCTATGTAAGATCTACGGGATTCATACTCACCTCAAAATTTAGAAGACAATGGAGAGCCCAACGCTGATTGCACCGCCGGAGAACTCTTGCGCCGAGAACGGTGGCGGGGGAATCGGCAAAATCAAGGGAGCTGGGTTTCCAATCGCCGGCACTGGGGTGTTTCTTATTTGGGTGATAAGTGAAATTTGGGGATTTAGGTCTTTGGGTCTGTGTAATAATCGTAAATTAGCGACTGTAATAATTAGTCGCTAATAAAATTGCAACAGAATAATTTAGTCGCTATTTTAGTCGCAAAATCATACAGCGACTAACATTTGGTCGCTATTTAGTTGCAATTCTTAACTTCAAATTTAGCGACTAATTTTTGTCGCAATTAATTAGCGACTAACAAATCCGTCACTATTTTAGTCGCAAAAATATGGCGGGACTATTTCGCGCGCTAATTTTGCGACTAAATTTGCGGACAGTCGCAATTTAGTCGCTAATTTCTCTTTTTTATAACAAATACGACTGAATCACAATGCCGTCGCTATTTAGCGACTAAAATTAAACAGTCGTAAAATTTAGTCGCTATTTGCCTATTTTTTTTAAGTGCAAGAAGGCCTATTTTGAGATGGTACGTAGCTAAAGGCATTACCTTCATCCATAAGAAACATAAATCTCTTGAGAGCATCTCGTAATATACGAAACAATTCTGTGGAATTTGCAATCATCCAAAATCCTACTCCTCTCGTCACCTTGATGCATATAAAAATTTGGAAAAATTTAACATTTATTAAAATTAAAGAACGGATAAATGTCAGATATTTTTTAAGGAAATCTTTAATGTATACAATGACTTTTTTTTAAAATTTTTTGGGAAGACATTGTCTCGGGGGCCTTCCTTGATATATTGATGATGAGGAACAAAAGTTTGGTAAAGTTGTTGAAACAAAGTCTAATTTACACTACAGTAATGAAAAGGGTAAGGAAAAAGGTGACCTCAAATTAAAAGACTTCCTTTCTAGTTATAGTCTCTTTAAAATAAATAAATAATTTATTAAAAAAATTCATCTCCCTGTATGTACTGGAGCTTTATTAGACCCATTTAAAGGCCACAATGGTTCCACGTGACGACTTGGAGTTTTTGTCTGTGTAGGAAAGTTAGAATTGCAGTACTCTTTAAACATTTGACCAAACTTTTATTTTATTTTTTTAAAAAAATTTCTTCCACCTCCACAATCAACATTCAATATTCAATACGTAAGATAGATCACAGAGGAGCTGTAGCTGGAAGCCATTTTTGAATTTTATGTTCAATATAACTATCATTTTACTGTGTTATTGGTGAGGACTCGTGAACTACCGTAGATTGTGCTATCCAGCTCCTATGTAATATTTTTGCCCTTCAACTTTGTATATATAATATATAAATAATGCTCTTAATATTTTTATTTTCAGAAAGAAAAAGAAAGGTAGATATAATTCAAGGGCGAGGAGCCAATCTTAATGCACAACCAACATTATTTCAGCAGGCCCCCTTCTAATTTTTGAGAAGGAAAAACAGATCGATCATGTCCCTTTCGCATTATTAGATTTTGAATATTAATCATTCCTGCTTTTTCTTTATTATAATTCATCGATATCATTAATTAATTTAAATTTATAATGAATACACTTATATATACATACCAATATTTTTATTTTTAATATTGATAACATTGGTATTTCGTATTGTCATAACTACTGATTTTTTTTTTCTCAAATTCACAAATTCATGCATCGATTTAAAAACATAGAAATTTATACATGTTTTTCTTTTTTTCTTGGGTAAAGAAGAGGGCAAGCGCAGATGGGTATATATTTACTTTACAAAGTAACTGACTTTTTTTCTTCTGGTTTTAATTAGATTTCAAAAGTGAGATACTTTGAAGCAATAATTAGTAGAAATATAATTGAGACATTTTAAGAAAACTATTAAACAATTTTTAAGTTGTCTAATATTCAAATCTCTTTCGATAATGTTTAAATACATATACTTTTTTTTGCTATGCTAGAGTACTGATAAATACAAATCTTGTTGAATGGGATAAATGTATAATTTACCCACAAAAATCCAAAATACATATAAGGTTAGCTATTTAAGACACAGCAAATTCATATCAATTTTGATCCACATATATAAATGTTTATTCATGAAGCAATTCCCTTTTATTACTCTCTAAGGATTTAACAGTCAAGAAATTTTTCTTGACTACGGCAATAAAAATATTCACTATATGAAGGAAAAACTAGTCTAAAAATAATTCAAATTCACAACATCACAATTCTTAATTAAAAAAGAAAATCGATAACATTTATTATATTCTAACAATTACTAATAAAGAACAATAGCAGCTTCAAGAAAAAAGAAAAAGAAAAAAGAAGAATACCAAACTAAATGAATTGATATATACTACGGTCCGTTATGTTATCTCCTTAATTAATCATATATGCAATTCAATGTCCATATCCAACCTCTTTCTTTTTCCTTTTTTTTTTTTCTCAAAAAGAAAAAGCAAGATTAAGAAATGGATCAGAAGAACATAACACCTTGTTGGGAAGTGTAGATTCCACTGAAATGTATATATATCAAAATTTAAAAGGTAGTAGAAAACAAAGTGCTTTGTTTAGATGATAAGATGTTTGATGACTTCGAGAAACACTGAAGTTTAGATTTTTGGAAATCATCAAATATCCTTCCTAGCTATCAAAAGAGAGTCGTTTAGCCTAATTAGTTTTCTTCTTCAACACAAAAATAAATAATAAATAAAAGGAAGGCCAATTTAAGAATTTCAACACATGCTTTAAGTAGATATAATATGATATCAAACATTCCGAAACAATATAAAATCCTGCCATTCTTCAATCCCTGGCCTCCTAACTTTTCTCATTAAAATAAACACGCTCAATTAAAAATACAACATATAAAGTTAGCAAGAAAGATTATTTGCCTGCTTTTGAGTATGCATTATTAGATACTGTTGCTATATTGTCTGATATTCATCTTCGCATACCTATTAAAAATTGCCACGATCTATTGGTTATTAATTTCTTGAATTTGAAGGTTTATTAATTTAATTTCAAATGGGACGGGAAGAGCAGAGATTCCACATCCTTAAATAAATGAAAGGGATGGGGCATTCACCATCTTTTTTTCTTTTTTTTTTTAATTTACATATATATATATATATATATATGATGTTGACCAAGACTCTTGTGCCATTCTTTTTTCCCATACCAACCAACTTCTCCTATTCCCTGTTGCCATAAGAAAATTCTTGGAATTGTTATTAAAAAACAACAAAGAACAAATATATATATATATATATATATATATATATATATATATATATATATATATATATATATATATATATATAATATGGCCACTACAGCCATCACCACCATACATAAAAATCCAAACTTTATTTACTTGTAACCCCAACAAACTCTTTTTGCTTACATCACCAAAATCAGACTGTCTCCATTTCTTTACCATTTTACTCTCATTTTACATTCATGCACTACACAATATTTATATTTTTTGGAATCTCCAATATCACTTCCATGCCATTTATAGCCCACAAATTTTGTACAGAGCATTGTCTATAATTGTGAAGAAATAAAGTTTGGATAATTAATCGTAGGTTATATGAGGATATAGTTAATTAATTATGGATTAATTATATAGTTATAATGTAACAGCAATTCAAAAAAGTAAGTGCAACGACCTGTCACACTTTCTCAGTGTCGGGTAGAGGAATTGAAAGCACTGAAAACTCTTTTTTACTCATCAATCATATCGATCATGCATGTTCTTGTTGTAACTTGCGCTACTCCCATTTCTACACCCTCTTTTTTTCTTCGTTAGAATCTTTTTCACTATAATTCCAACTTTGAGAACTCATATTTATTTAAAATTTATTGGCATACTATCGACTAAGATTTGAAGTATAGAATTGGTATTTATATACAATAAGAAATGGTTTGTATGAAGATATTTATGGGATGTGAGAGTGAAGTGTTCACAGAATAGCATAAATTGGTATAAAAAAAAATGTATATTTCCATTGAATTTGCATAATCAGGAAGACCCTCTTTCTCTTGGCATATATGTATGACAAGTTGCACCAAAATGTGTATCGCAGAGAAAAATTTTGAACGAGTCAAAAAACAATCATGTGATATTTGCGGTCTAAGTGTGTTGAAAAGGTGGGGTCCTTTGTTTCCAGACTCGTAAAATGTAGACATTTCATGGAAAAGAATAATGTTGGTAATAAATATTTTGTATTTTCTCCTGAGTAGAGATTTCTACCAATGGACCAATTTGCACTGATTCATGATTAAACATGTACATTTTTTGGCAGAATACTTACACTTACACAATAACATTTTTTGTACTGTCATTCACTCAGACTTGCATTACTAATTTAGTTCATTATACATAAATATCGATAGCAACAACTTTGAATTTATTCATTAATATATATATATATATATATATATATAATTTTGAACGAATGCAATTAATCTTCATTGCAAGATATGACCAAAGCCTCATTAATCATATTTAATTATGGTATCTGAGTATATCTACCAATGTAATGTACATATATAAATATGCATGCTTGGATTTCTTTATTTATTTTTTTGGCTGAGGTTGAGTTGGAAATTAGAAATCAATAGGGTTGTTCTTTACATTTGACCTAATAAATGAAGACGGTGATTAAAAAATTATAATAATAAAAATAAATTATCTGGGACTGAAATGAGTGGTAATAACTTAGTGTCAGAATGGCAAGAAAAGAAAGAAAATGGAACAGACATGACGGATTGAAGAGAAAAGGTACGCATCTTATAGACAGAAATTGGAACGACTGGGTATAATTATCTGGTGTAAGGAACAAGAATAATTTTAATAATTAACGTTAGGTCTACTGGTATTTTCTGGATATTTCATAATTCAGAAATCCGACTACATATATATTATACATGGGTGAATATTAACCGTCAGATCAAAAATTATATTTTTATATTTTTCATCTAATAGGTTATGTTTGATGTATTCGGTATATCTAATGAACCCAATCATCCAATATACAAACTAAATATATACAAACTAGTTAATATCTTTTAAATTTTTTACATTTTCTGCCACAAGTGTTTACATAATATAACTTAATACCGTATTAATTGAATCCAATTCTACAAATATAATGATTGTGGCATAGAAAATGGAAGGACCATGAAGGCAAAAGGGTGGCCCTTAAGAAATCATTTTGGTAAAATTTAAAACATGATTCAATTACAGTACCAGAGAGAGAGAGAGCTATAAATGAAAGATTTACATTTTGTTGTAGGCAGGCTTATAAAAAGGAGGATAGGATGTTGAGGTCTGTCTTCTTTTGAAGGTATAGAGTAGGGAACCAAAGAAAAAGAAAGTTAAAATAAATAAGTCTGTAATTTAGAGGTGTTGAAAATGGAAGAACATCTCAGCCCCTTAGCTGTAACTCATCTCCTTCAACACACACTAAGAAGTTTGTGTATTCATGAAAATTCTCAGTGGGTTTATGCTGTTTTTTGGAGGATTTTACCCAGGAATTACCCTCCTCCCAAGTAAGACCATTCTATACTTAATTTGTTTCAAAATGAACAAGCCTACTTTTCTATTTCTCGTTAGAAAATGATTTCTGTTTTGAATTTTGATATACAAAAATTTGCATTTTTAATTTTGGCCATAGATGGGATGGTCAAGGAGCTTATGACAGGTCAAGAGGAAACAGAAGAAACTGGTAAATTGTTTTGGTTTATGATGTAATTTCTTCTTGGATTTGATGTTCAATAATCTAATTTTATGCTTATATATATATATAAATGATAGGATACTTGTTTGGGAAGATGGGTTCTGCAACTTTTCTGCATCAGCAGGAGAAATCAACGGTAGTGATTGTCCAAGTTCATCTGTTTATGGAAACTGTGAATTTCAACCCTATCGAGGCCTTCAACCAGAGCTTTTCTTTAAGATGTCCCATGAAATCTACAATTATGGAGAAGGGTATGCAATTCCTCTTTTTTATATATGTCGTTTCATCTTTTAAATAATTAACTAGAGCTGAATAAACTATTAAGAGTGTGCAAGTTCATTTTCATTATGGTTTGCTATAATTAATTAAATTAATATGAACAGATTGATTGGTAAAGTAGCCGCTGATCATAGTCATAAATGGATATACAAAGAACCAAACGATCAAGAAATCAACTTCCTGTCCTCATGGCATAACTCAGCTGATTCAGTACGCACATCTTCTACAACCAAAAATAAAATATTTCTACAAGAAAAAGAAATCAAAATTAAGTAAACTCATCATTTGTTTGCTTGCTTGCAGCATCCTCGGACATGGGAAGCCCAATTCCAGTCTGGTATAAAGGTATAATATACAATAGTTTCTCTTTGTTTTTTTTTTATAAAAAAAAAAAAAAAGAAGAATGATTATATTTAAATAGATCTACTTAGCTAACCCATTGGCCTTATGATATATTTAAATTAATAACTTTTTATACAGACCATATCTCTGATTGCAGTTAGAGAAGGTGTGGTTCAGCTAGGAGCTGTCCAGAAGGTAACTTTTCTATTAAAAAAAGCTCCTTTATTTTCTTTCAAATTAGTCCTTATATTAATTTGGAAATGGCAATATGTAAAGGTAATTGAAGACCTGAGCTACGTAGTTCTACTAAGAAAGAAGTTCAGCTACATAGAAAGCATTCCAGGTGTACTATTACCACACCCATCATCTTCTCCATTTCCTTTCAAAATGGATAATTATGGAACTCAATTAGAAGCAGCTTCTTGGCATTACCAATCCACCATTGCACCACCAACTGAATTTTATGATCATTTCAATCAAGTCCCATATAAAATTACGCCTTCCATGAGCAGCCTTGAGGCCCTACTCTCCCAGCTCCCCTCTGTGGTTCCGCCACCTCCGGCCAACACCACGGGCGGCGGCTACTGCCACTCCCCACAGCCACAGTCTCAGAATGTACCTGTTGAGTTCGTGGGAACGGATAAAATAGCGAAAGAAGAGATTGATGAAGATTATAGATCAGGCGAACATGAACATGATCATGATTTGGGTGAGAGTAGCAGCTCCATGTCTGCTGCATATCGGAGACAGCAATTTCAACAACGTCACCATGATTTGAATGTGAATAGTAGCAGACCCAATGATGGGTTTTTTGAGTGATGAGAATTAAATCATTTGAGATTGATTTCTATATGGTAAGGTAACTAAGGTCTAATTTTGTAAGCTTTTTAGTTTTCAGTGATCATGATTTTGATGTTTTTAAGGTAAAAGTGAAAGCTAGCTATATTTATTCCTTAGATTTGGTTAGACTCCTAGTATATAATTAAGATAAATTTGCGGATATATATATATATAGATCTCAGTTTTAATTAATTTGTAGAGTAATATGATATAATCATGTGCTTAAGGCTTCTACTATTTTGATCTTCATTTGATGCGACACTCTTGCACGTGTCAGCATGTGCTTTGAAATTGCGATGGTGGACCCGTCGACAAATTCTATAGAAAATCTTATGAAACAACAAAATAGGAGAACACATGTGAATTGATTGACAAATTATAATGAAAATGTATTGAAAAACAGTCAAATTAGATTTTTTTTGTTTTGGTTATAAAGTGAAAATTTAAGAATTTATATGGTTATAACAACATTAGTATCATTAAGATAAGACTTACAGAAAATTAAATTCAATATAAATTCAAGCATGATATCCTAAATACAAATAAATTAATTTGAGAAAATTGGTAAATCTAAACTTTAATAGACAACAATAATAACTGCATATATATAATAAGACGGTGTTTTAAATGTTGAATATAGTTCAATACATGTGTACGCATTTTTTAACTGTTGAATGAACTAAAATTGAATTCACCATATTCTAAAAAAATGTGATATAATAGCTATAAACTGTGGAGCACCCTATAGTGGAAAGGATCACTGATGTTCTCCGAAATAATTCATCACTTTCTAACCGTTAGATAAGCTAAAAGTAGAGGTGGCAAATGGGTGGTTTGGACGGATTTGGGTTGGGATATAAATGGGTTGAGCCCTAAATGGGTCAAAAATATATGAGTCATAAATAGGTCAATACCCAAATGGATTGGGTGGATTTGAGCCGATCCATTTGACCATTTTTTTTAATGAAATTACACTACAAGAAAACAGCAAAATAGAGACGAAAATTTAGAGACGGAAATATTTTTATCTCTAAATAGAGACGGAAATAGAATTCCGTCTCTAACGTTGGTCGCTAATTATGGCGAGATTGTTTCCCTCCAAAATTGGAGACCATATTTAGAAACGGAATTTTTGTTCCGTCTCTATTTAGAGACAGATATATTTTTCTGTCTCTAAATAGAGACGAAAAAAAATGTCCGTCTCTAAAAATAGAGACGGAAGAAAAAAGCCGTCTCTAAATAGAGATGGAAAATCTAACCGTCTCTAAATAGAAATCGAAAAAATATTCCGTCTCAATTTTTAGATACCGAATTGTAATTCGGTGTCAATTTTTAAAGACCGAAATGAAATTCGGTCTCTAAAAATAGAGACCAAATTAGAATTTGGTCTCTAATTAGAGACCGAATTTATATTCGGTCTCTAATTTTCGGGAATTAAATGCTGCTCCCCTCTTCTTTACTTTACCTTTTCTTTCTTTCTCCCCTTCCCCACCCCCTTTTCGGATCTGCCCCCTCCCCACTCCGGTCGATGCCACCGTTGTCCGGTCTTCGTGCCGCCGTCCTTCCCCTGCACCGTCCGCCGCCTCCCCTCCCCTCCAGCCCCCCTACGCTCCCCTCCTTCCTCCCTTCTCTCCTTCTTCCCCCTTCCCTGCCGTGGCTCGTTGTCCTCCCTGTCGGAGCTCCCCTTCCTCCCCACCGGCGGACAGTCCTTCTTTCTCCCCCTTCGACGCCGCTGCTCCCCCCCGACGCCGTCGCCGGCCAGATCTGCCATTTTAGGTAATTTTTTTCTGCCATTTTTTTTATTTTCTTTTGTTATTTTATTTTTGTGTTATATTATGTTTATTTGTTAATTTATTTTTTTGGTTAATATTGTTTTAAATTTTTTATTATTCTATTTAATTTAAATTTGTTAATGTAATTTAATCTAAGTTAATCTACCTAAACATACTCTGCCCTTAGTTTTACCAAAGAGGAAGCGAAATAGATGAACGGGACAGTTTCCTGAGCTTTTTGACTTTTCTAAAATTACTTCTTTACACTATAGCTTATGATTCATATAATTTAGAAATAAATTCGTAGTTCAAACTATCAAAACTTTGTCCTGTAATCAATTATTAAATTAGAATTACAGTATGGTTTTTTTTTATTGTTTATATAACTAGAAATCTTAATTTGAATTATGAGAGGAAACGTTATGCTTCTTTTAATTATAATGCAAATTCGAATTAGTTTACATTAGACATTTTCATATTTGCTTACTTTACCATTATATATATAAATGTCACATATATATATAAACGAATTTGAACTAATTTGAAATCCTATGCTTACTTTACCATTATAATGCAAATTCTAATTTGAAAGCCTATGCTTACTTTACCAGTAGACATTTTCTATTTGGATTCTTAGTATACATGTATTTTTACAAGCTTATATCACAGTAAATTTTAACCAATTTTAAAGAGCTTATATCATATTAAATTTTAACCAATTCTCGAATTTGTTTAACCACACTCGAGGTAATTAAGCTCGTCATATATTAATTTGATTGTAATTAATTTCAATATCACATGTTGTAGTTGTATGACTTGAAAGGTTAAATTCACAGCTGTTGGTGAATTTATCCTTTTTACTTGAAAGTTTGAGGTGGAAGGAGAAATGTGATATTGTATTGGTTTATTTATGGAGTTGAGATGTGTTGATATTTTATAGAAGTGTAAAATTTGCTATTTTTTAACAGGGGGATAAGGACCCGTATAAGGGGAATTCTGCTCTTTTTTCACAGAATTTTACGCATTGTAATATACGCAAGTAATTTAATTTGTCATGTATGAATTCAATTATATATAGTTGTCAGCGTAAATATAATTTTTTTAAATGAAATTATATATCTTGTTTCATGTACCCCGCCGTTATCGGTATCGACCGCTGATGAGTTATTTATGCATACACATACGCGAAATCATGACGGTGTCACATTCGTCAGCGATCGAATTAGACAAGTTCATGTATGATTTTTAAAATTGTTACTGTTATTTTTTTATATGTTCTTAGTTTTAGATTGCTCTTAAATAACATTCGAATAATTTTCATTATAGGAACGGGTACTAGAGAGTCTTCAGAGTCAGCAGGCAGATGGTGATAATGTTGATCATGTAAGAGTATATTACGACGCAGCTAGCGGTAGGGACCGCCGTGGACGGGTTTTCGGCCTGGGCTCTTATGCAAATACTTGTTATTCGCATGCCGCTTCATCCTCTACGGCAACGGTGAGTAGACTTGCTGCGACTACAAATGAGGTCATTGAGTTTCGCAGCACAGTCGACACTTTAATGAACCGCATTACTAGGTTAGAGGAATTCATTACCCAAAATGTTCATGTACCGTCGGCTGATCGTTCACAATCACCTCCATCTTAGTTACTGTTTTAAATTTTTTCAAGTATTTTTACTTGTAGTCTTACTAAATTACATATATATATTAATACATTACTATTTATACTTTTATTTAATTTACTTAATTTTTATTTAATACTTCTTTCATTAATATGATTATATAAATTTTGGCAATTATAGTTTTATTATTAAAAAAAATTATGTATTAAAAATAGATTTCAAGACGGAAAATATAGTTAAATATAATTAAACGATATAGTTAATGATATATTAAAAAAATATGTATTTAATTTAGAGACGGAAAAACTATTTTCGTCTCTAAAAATACAGACGGAAACGAGTTTTCCGTTTCTATTTTTAGAGACGAAAATATATTTCCGTCTCTATTTAGAGACGGAAATGCCTTGAAACCTAATTTCCGTCTCTGTCTCTATTTTAGAGACGGAAAACATTTTCGTCTCTATTTTTAGAGACAGGAATAATTTTTTCGTCTCTAAAATAGAGATGAAAACGTCTTTCCGTCTCTATTTTTGATATTTTCGTCTCTAAAATAGAGACGAAAACGACATTTTCGTCTCTATTTTTAGAGACGGAAATAATTTTTCCGTCTCTAAAAATAGAGACGGAAAATTTCTGTCTCTAAATTTAGATACCGCCAAAATAGAGACGGAATTTTTTCGTCTCTATTTTCAATTAGAGACGGAATTCCATTTCTATTTTCCTGATTTCTTGTAGTGAAAAATAATTATCGATATAATAACGGGATACTAAAAAAAATTACTATAAAAATGTTGGTGCAAACGGGTTAGATGGCGCAAACGGATTCAAACGGATCGAGATATTGGTTGACTTATAACTGTCCAATTTACTATTCATTTGGTAAAAATTTTGGTTGTATAACGGCTATATATATAACCTACTCTTCCTGCAATTCAAACAATGTACAGCCTACACAGGTGCACAACAACATAATAATTTATAAACCGAGTGGCCATTTTCCATTTTTAAGGCTATTATGTAATCTTAAATTATTTCACTCACTTCCTAAACTCAATTTTTTCAAAAATTAATTTTATAATTCTTAAAATATATAAATTAACCTCCCTATAAAATTTCAACTCAAACAAAGTCCGTTTCTCGATCTGATACATTTAAATCAGTCCGTTTCGATAATTTTCAGTGTTACCGAAAAATTAATTTTTCAATGTCAAAAAATTTTAAATATTAATTTAAGTCTATAAATATCATTAAATTAATTTTTAGACGTCATTTGCTATTTTTAGAGGTATGGTCAAATTTTGGTCAAACTGGGTACCATTTAAAATAGGACGGACTTTTTTTTCGGACTTTTGGAGACCTATTTGAGCTCATTTTTTCTCCAAATTTTACCCACGAATTTCTCGTGACTAGTATTTTCCGATGGTCAAATAAATTATTTTTTACTTTCGGATATAATTTTTGTACCGAGTGCACTATTTACCATCGAAAAATACTATATATTCACAACTAACCCAATAACTCGGCCATTGCAAATTTAATTAACAAAATACACATATATATTACACAATAATAATACAGTAAGACAACTCAAGCAAAAGATTTTGTGCATTAAGGTAAAAAATTTTAATGTCCAAGAAATAATGAAAAAAAAAAAGAAAATAACAAAAAAAATACCCATTTGTTTTAAGAAAAATGACCCAAATGGATTGTATTTTATATAGTTAAATTTTGGGTGGGTTTAAATAGGTCAATTTTTTAATTGAATTGAATTTGGATAAATTTTTTTTTGGTAAATTTGGATGAATTATTGAATTTGAGTTAATTTTGGCATGTCTAGCTAAAATAGTTTAACTTCATGAAAAGTGTCATGTAATAGCTATAAAGTGTGGAGCACCATATACAGTGGGGAGGAAAACAGATGTTTTTTTTTTTTTTTTTTGACGAAAGGAAAACAGATGTTCTTGGAAGTATATTCATAAAGGATATTAGTACTTGGTGACCAGAGATGCATATTAAAAATAAATAAATAATAGAAAGGAAGTGAAGTTCGTTAACATGAAAATTTGTGAAATTCCCTAAAAACATGAACAGTACACCTTACCTATCCCCATATTTCCGTCGCCGATTCTTTGCTGAATTGACTGCTGCCCACTACTTTCAGTTCCCAACTACTCTATCCCCTTCTATTTTTTTTTTATTTTTTATTTATTTCAATGTGGGAGTTTCACTTATTTGTTACTCTTAAATTGAAAATAACTAATACAATGCTTTCAAGTTTCCATAACTGTTCTCTAAATTCTTGCCTTCCACTAAATTTGTGACGCATAAACTCTCTCTCTCAGTTACTAATTGGTTAACAAGGTCGTAGCAGTATAATAATAATGATAAGGTCCAACTGAGCAAATTTACAAAGTATGGGGGGTCAATTTGCCAATATATGTAATTATGTATATATAAGCCTAATGCAAAAAATTAGGGGACTTGTTCACTACCAACTCCTAAATCCTAATTAAAGCAAAACAAAGATCTCCTTTGACACGAAAACACCAAACTTGAACAGTATCCCCTTTTTGGAGTCTATTTCTTTGGTGAAGATTAGTCCACTGAGTCTTAAACACGTAATTTGTATTAGCTCTCATGTTCCATTGTGTACAATTTATTTGACAGACTTGAAGACATGGCTCAATTATCTTTGTTTATCTTCATGTTTCTTAATCTCTTCGTTCAAGATTTCACAGCTAATTTGCTTCTCTGGCATCAACAAACGATTCTTTTCCGCGTGCGTATCAGACCAAGTTAATTTTTTCTCTATTACTAACTTAATATCAGTACCCTCCAGCTTTTCAATTTTGTCCTTGAAATCCTCTGGAATTTCTCTTGCTTGCTCCAAAAATGTATTTCTTTTGTTCACTTTCTTATGCTCAGGAAAGCTCCTCCTCATGGCAGAGGCCATTAATTTCTCTCCCTTGAACTTGTTTGACTGTTTTAAAGTGGTTTTTTCCCTTTTGCGCCTATATTTCTTCTCTTTCTTTCTTGCAACTTCTGCAACCATTAGCAAAGCTTCAAATTTTGTCACTTCTTTTTTAATGTCAAACCTACCTTCCACATCTTCAAGTGTTAATACCATTCTTTTTAGAGTTTTGACTCTAAAAAAAATAAAGCTGAACGGCTGGGTTACGAGTTTGGGTTTTGGGCCGAGTAATAAGGGGCAATACCACTAAAACGGAAAAAATTAAAGCCGACTGGCTGGCTTACGAGTTATGAACTTTTAGGCGAGGAAGAAAGGCCGATACTACATTGAACAAGAATTAACTATGATGATTATGTAGAGTATATAGAGAGATGGCTAAAGCCTTCTTCATTTAGGAATAGAGAAACAGTTAATCATTTTCCAAATAGAAAAAGGACTAATAAAAAATAAGACATTAGAGATCAAATCTTAGAAATCACGGGGTTTCCATGGAAATAGCTAGTCCATTGTTTAATTCTACTTTCTAGTGGAGTTCTGTTGCTTTGGGTAAAGGTTTTATTTTACTTGCACTATAATCCCAGCGCCTAACAATTAATTTTCTATAGAACATTACGTCATACCTAATGTAGGTTGTTTATAATTTGAAACCTAACAGTTTAGGTTACTCGTTTTGTTTGGCATAATTAGTCATAAAAGATGCAGCAAATTCTTATTTAACAAAAATAAATACAGTAAAAAGAGTTTAAATTTCGAAAACAAAGCGAAAGGCTATATACATGACCATAAAAGAGCAAAAGAAACCACAAACGTTAAAGTACAACGCCACAGGCAGCTTCCGCTTCTGTGATCAGACTAACAAAAATAGAATTTTCCTTTTAGATGCAAAACATGTTTCGCAAATGCATTGCCACCCACTAAAAGCAAGAACCATAAGCTACCCTTTCTTTGATAATTGCTTCACAAATTATCAATTCAAGCTATTAGCTTTACCAAAATTAATTCTGCTAAAATTAACCCAATGGCTCTTTTTGCAAGCTCGAGACTACTATAGCAATACTCCAAAATGGGCAGGTGTTAACAGGAAAAAAACAAGCAAGGATAAGATATGCTAAAAATTAATAGGGGAATTAAAGGTGATTTCTTCCATCAGCAAACAGTTGTAAAAAATACAATAGCTCTGAGGTTTTTTTTTTTTTTTTTCCTTTTTCCAATTAAATCCATTCCAGAACCGGAATTGGAAGATTATGTGCCCATTGTGTAACATAACTTTAAGCGTTTCCATCGCATGAGATCTTAACCTGAAATCAACCATCGTTCATTAGCATAGCAATCACAATACAAAAATTCCAAATAATATTCATTTTCGAAAAAATTTACGAACAAGATCACTTCAGTTTATCCACCTAATGAAACGCTGCTACTTCATCCTGGAAGTGTTTGAGTAGGCTTTCGATACTCATCACAGAGTGGTCAGCCTTGTCTCTCACACGAACACTCACCTGGAAATTAAATAAAGATATTAGAATTGATTTTCCTCACAACCCTTCTCTCGCAAACCCAACCAAGCACATCAAAAGAAAAAAGGATACAAGTTTTCCTTCATTCTCCCAGAAGCATGTCAAGGTATATGAAGTTCACATTAGAGTAAGAGACTAATCCAAGATCATAAGGTATCTCAACTAAATTAAATTTCTAAAATATACTTTACATATTAATAAATAAGTTGTCAGATGAATATATTTAAGTCGATACACTAAAGGTGCACCAGACTTTATACTAGTTTTAGAAAACCCTTTATTCTCCAATAATGTATTCCAGTGTGAAATGAGATACACATATACTGCTAGAATGTACCTGTCCAGTTTTGGCTTCCTCTTCTCCAACCACCAATATAAAGTTGTACTGTGCCAACTGAGCTTCCCGTACCTGTATGAAGCCACAAGTATCATGACACAAACAACAGCATGTTCTTGTTAATTTAGTGACAATTGTGAACTTCTAGAACTTGATATAGACGAGAAGAAATCCTAAAAACCAGTTAAAGTCAGATAAATTCCAGGTTAATCATATGGTGGATAAAAGAAGAAAGAAGTAAGTTTATAAATGCTTCACAAATTAAGAGATTAGTAGCAGCATAAAAAAAATGATACAGCATCTTGATTCTCTATTCATTTAATTCGGTAAATTCCACAAGCTTTTTCTGCAGTTCTACTAACTTTTTGATGGTTTACCCATATTATTCATATTCCATCCAAAAATGTTCATAAACAAAGCTATAGCAATTTCAACCACAGAATCTGAGCTGCTCTGCAACTGAAAGCAGCATGACCAGCTGCTATATATGATAATCAAAACCTCTGTCAATGAATCCTACAATGGTTTAAGTCAAAAACTATTGATTCTGTAATAAACTATTCACATAAGCATCAAGCTCCTATATTTTTTTTTTCACAAGCACCTTCACTTCTGACGGGAATTAAGTTATGCTGTCACCAGATTGAACTTGTTTTTTTTGTATAGCACTTGCTTCACTGAAGCTGGATAGTAGTAATAAAGAACTCAACAACGAATATATAAGAAAAAGATATATAAGAGGAACATGGCATAAAAACAATCTTCATATGTTAAATTGCTGCTAAGATAAAAGTAATTACCTTTTTCTGAATCTTTCTGTCTGTTAAGTCCACATCAACATAATAACCAGCTTTATGTATCAGACTCTCCACCTGGAAAACATGACACAAAAACATATTGGTATGATTTCTTCCGTTTGAAAATACCATGGACTACTAAGTCAACTTTAAGGATAATAACACTTTATACTTGGCTTCCTATTATATCACACAACAATTACCAGAACAATCAAATTTGCAGTTTCATTTCAAGAGCATCGGTCTGCTATTTGGTAAAATTTAAATATACAATTGGCAACCAATGCAAAACACAAATATGCCTTGCAGACATAGGGCTGTTAGCAGCATGGTGATCTCTCTCGTACAAAATCATGCAAGAGGAGGAGATAGTGAAGTTTCAAGAAACATCTGGAAATAAAGAGAATGGGGAAATTTTTACGCTCCATGATTCTGAAGCAAAAACAATTAATAGGTGGGAAAGGATGGAAAAGTTAACTATTAAATACAAGAAAATTGTTGAATTTATTCTAAATAAATAAAAAATGGGATGAAATGCAAGGAAAAAAAAAAACAAAATCATTCTTTAAAGTGAAACCTTGTACAAGGAAGGGACTGAAAGAACTACAATCACCTCCGCTTCCATTCTAATAATTGAATCAAAACAAGATACGAGAAGAATTCACTCTCTTGCACTCACTTACCCTATATTCATGCATAGAGTATCACTCTGAAAGATGGCACTGACTAGGCTACCAGAAATGCTGTTAAAGAGTTGAATCTCCAAGATGCATGCAAAGGAGATCTGGTTTTGGCAACTTCCAGTTCCATTATGGGCAGGGTTCAATAGGTTTAAGATATGTTAATTTTAGTAAATGAATACTAGCAACCTATCTTTCATGAGATCTTGATCAAGTTAAGAAAATTTGGGTTCTTTCTTTTGACAGTGCAATTCTGGATATTTACTGAGTTGAAAGAGTTCAGCTTAAATTCAGTTTTCAAAAAATAATCCAAAACTGATAAAGATAGTTCAGGAAATAACTCAGGACCAACAGCAATATACAGAAACGCCCCAAAATTTCATGTCAAATTCTTAGAACTATTTGGAAGAATCAGTTTCTTAACAGCCTAATGCAAGTACAAGCTGCAAAATCGTTTTGGGCAGTAAAATCACAGAGCCATTAACGAATCACGACAAAAAGGAAATAAAGATCATGAAGTTTCACAATGCAAGCAAATGTGCACATACCGTAACGTAACGCAGAGTTACAGAATGCATTAATTTGAATTGTGCAAATGAAATGTTATAAATTCATCCCATTAAAGAGCACACAACTAACCTCAACTGCATACTCCTGAGATTTCTCTGAAACAGGGCAGAGAATTGCTTGACGAGGGCTAAGCCAGAAAGGCCATTTCCCCTTGTAATGCTCCAAGAGTATAGCAAACATACGCTCAACAGACCCTAGGATGGCTCTGTGTATCATAACAGGCCTTTCTCTTTTGGCTTCATCCTCTGCTGAGTATTCCAACTCAAACCGTTCCGGAAGCTGGAAGTCAAGCTGCAACCACAGGCTGTATTAAGTGCCAATTTTAAAATAATTACAAAGGATAACAGAAAAGGCATCAAAAAAAAAATTAGGAAACCTGCAATGTGGCACACTGAAATTTCCTGTTCAGTGCATCAGAAACACTGATATCTATCTTAGGTCCATAAAAAGCTCCATCTCCTTCATTAATCTGTACAATGAGACCAAAACATAAGCATTCAGAGGTACAATCCCACACCTTGAAAAGGTTTTATACAATAAAGAAGCCAATCAGACACCCTAATTATCCTGGAAAGCTTAGAAAAACAAATTGAACAACTTGGAGTCAAAGGACAGAATTAGCAAGAGATGGTATTGCGCTGCTAGCCAAAGCAACATGCATTGATATAGGATTAAGTAAAACTCTCCAAAACCATCATCCCGGATTTTTCAAGGGGGTCAAGGTACATTTGTGACTGAAATCATAAAGTTATGATTTGGCAGAATTACTATTCAGCAATGAAAATTCAAATTGATAGTATCAACAAATAGTAAAGGGGAAAAGGGGAAGATAAAAAATACCTGCCAAGGCTTCCCAAAATCATCTAATGCTTCTTTAAGAGCAGCCTCAGCTTTCTCCCATGCCGCCAAGTCCCCTAAATATTTCTCAGGCCTCTGCAATACAGAACAGTATCAAATCCTCAATAATTTCCAAAGTAGCCAGATCATGTGCAGACATGCAACACAGAATGCACAAGAGAACTGACAAGCGACAGTCAACTCCTAACAACGTTGTTTTACAAGATGCCACTAGGACATAGCATTTGCTGGAATTAAGCATCGGTTGTAGATTGCTACGATACAAAAAGAAAAATATCTACAGATGTACAAAATATTGTCACGCATTTCACTAGAGAATACGTTCCCTAAATTATGCTTATGAAAAAATTAATTAATAAGAGTGCCCATGACATTTACTTTGCCCAAGAAATTCTCTTGTTAAAAAGATTCCAGTAAAATTGTATTTGGTGTCAATGCTCAGACACTCAAATATGATTTTCATTAACTAGTTTTTAGCGATATTCTCTTAAGATTCCGGTAACAATATATTTAATGCCTTTTTACATTATGAAATTAATTCACATCAGCACCAAATGCATAGTAAAAGAAGCATCGTATTTGGTAGAATGTCATCGAATAAAAATCCAAAATGGTCAATTAACTAAAATTCCATCTCCTTAAGTGATATTATGCATTATTATGGTCTAAACATGCATTTCACTCATGGAAATTTGAAGATCACCATACCGTAGATAGCTTCAAGTCATAAGTGAATCCAAATATTTTATAAGCATAATCAATGAAGTCTAAGTTGCCCATCACTTCATCTTTTATCTGAAACACAGAATCTATAAGTTAAAACAAGGTTATGGCAACAAAGTGATATTTGGCAATTTTTCCAAGCATCGACATAATGTGAATCACCTGTGACTCCCTACAGAATATATGAGCATCATCCTGTATCCCAAACAAAAATAAATTCATGAGAAAACGGGAAGAACAATGAAAATTATTCTCAAGTAAAATATGAATTTAGGTGGTTGAATTTTCACAAGTTAAATGCACATTCTTAATTCACTGGAAATAAATCAACACGAGACATATGATGTCCAATGACACCAATAAACATGTTAGGGCCTGGCTCAATCAAGCCTAACTATTCAGTTTGGCAGGTGCTAATGAGAAAGAAGGGAAGAAATTAAGAGAGAAAATGAGAGAAGACAGAGAAGAATATGAAAGGATAAAGTTCTAAAGAGACTAAAAATGTTCAATTATTAACCTTGATGGTGTTATCTCAAAACAATAATATCTTTTGTGTAGCTCATTACAGCTTGGTTCCATTTTGGTATTAAGTAACTACATTTCAATTAACAAACCAACTGCCTACAAATCCAATCACTTAGCTGGTTAATAAACATGAATAGAATGTGACTAATTGAAAATTACAATGCAAAACTAAGCTATTCACCTTGTAACTTGGTCCTAACACCACACTCACTTATATCAGTATACGTAAAATGCCAAACCAGACAAAGGCAATAAACCAGGCGAACTTTAGACCCATACACAAATGCACAATGATGAACTCTTAACTCCAAAATGATATGCTTTAACAATCTGAAATGGAGATAACACCACAAGGGTTAAAATGGCTGCCATAAGAGTTTTTCCCCCTCCAAATAATACCTGCTGAAATCTTCGAACACGTGTTAATCCAGTGAGTGCACCACTGGCCTCATTGCGATGCAAAGCCCCAAAATCAGCAAGCCGAAGAGGAAGTTCTGGAAAACACGAAACAATCAGTACTAGGATGTATGCAAGAGCATAGTGTTATGACCAAATAGCAATATAAGTAGCATGTCCAATTCTCCAAGGCAAAATACAAACTACAATTCTTATAACCAACAAGTAAAAATCTAACGCTCCTGCAATTGCTTTCATGTGTGCCGCACGTATATCTACATATGTATTTATATATATTTTTGTGCATGTGTACATATTTATATGTATACATATGCATATGTAATGTATATATGTATATCTATTCTATGGCCACCAATGGACCACCCGAAAGCAATAATCAATTTTGCTGATGTCCTAAGAGTTATTTACATTAACATTCAATCAGAATAAAAAAAAAATATGCTACTTAGATTCAATGTGCATGATACTTCAAACATTACAATGCACAGTAAGCACAGATTAAATAATGACCAGATTTCACTAATAATTTCATCAGTTGTAACCACGAAGACAGATAAAACTACATGTCATTAATTAAGTTCAATATCACCTGAGCAAGAGAGAGAAAGAGGGGAGCAGCTATACCATTCTAGAATTATATGATTCTCTATTTTAATTGTATGACTAGATTCAACACCACATCCAAGCAATTTGCATCTATAGGTTCACAATTCTACCTATACCGTGACTGAATCCAGCAAATCACAAGTGAATTGTGTGTATCAATATGAACCAACAGCTTAGGTTGATTTATATGTACCAAACTGTAAGACTGCAAAACTTCAAAATATAGCATTAAACTCAATATAACCAAAAAAGAGTTCCTAAATCCTCTTTTTAGGTTATTTCTATCCAATCATCACTTTTTTTCACTGTTCTTCTCTCCTTTTTTTTTCCCTTTATTAGGTGTTGGCTATTACTACAAATATATGATATCTTGTACTTCTCTATTATAACCTTGAAATTTACCCCCGTGTCATTTGTTTATTCTTTTATTGTTTGATCAGGTATAAGTGAGTTTCTAGCAGAAGCTTGATAATGTCATTGTCTAAAATTCAAGAATTAATTAATTTATAACACAACACATAATCAAAAACAAAATTTTTAATACATTTCCGACTAGGAAATATTAATCATATGTCATATTTGAAGTTTTCGCCTAGTTTGCATGGGAATATTTTGCTTTTTGATTAACTTTGAGAGTTTGTACCTAATATTAAAATTCAATTTAATTCTTAGTTCAAAAAATGAGGATTTCCATTCAAATCTTCATTTGACAACTATGCTCTAATGTTCAAAACATAGGTTGATGAAAAAAGGCCATCTTTAAAGTAAAATTCTAATAGAAATGGAACTTACCCCTATAGGAACGGACTCGATGTTGAAACATCAAACAGTGACCAGGACAATTCATTGGTTTCAGGCCAAACTCCTGCTTCTCAATCTGCTTCCAGAAGAACCATCATTAGATACTTGCACCTTCCAGGAGAAGTATGTGACAATGTTCTAACAATTGATGAATTTGCAAGCATTTTAATTTGCACCAGAAAGCAAAGCAGGTCTTCCATTAGCACACACTTCTTAAACTTGTTCCAGCCCCCAAGTTTATCTGTAAAACCAACCCTACACTACTGTGCATATCCTAGTAGCACACTATTTCTATTTTCAGTAAGCTGTTAAATTATAAGGATCAATACATCAACTAAAGGCAATTTATATAATTACTCATCAAATAATAAGTTTAAAGAGGGCCTCACCTCAAGCAAAAACATATTCTCCTTATAATTAGCAGCATGGCCTGATGTCTCCCAAAGTTTCATGTTGTAAATATTTGGAGACTTAACCTAACAAAGGCCATCAATTTAAGCATTTAATTTAAGGGTTATATTTATCTGACATTAACAACCAAAACTGCTCCCTAACCTCTTCATAACCTCTTTCTCTGTATTGACCTCGTATAAACGCCATTAGTTTGTTATAAATTCGAGTTCCGTGTGGAAGGAAAAACCAACTTCCTGGACTGGTACAACAAAAGATGCCAACAGATTAATATCAATTAAGCTATGGACTGATTAAACCTATTAACTTAGGATAAAATAACCTTAATGGATGACAAAAGAAAAGCTCCTGCTTTATGCCCAATAATCTATGGTCGTACTTCTTTGCTTCTTCTAGATGTTGAATGTACTCCTGTAGAACGAAATGTTTGAAAAGACAATGGCTTTAGAAACAAATATGTATAATGATGCTTCCACTTTCACATCAACAACATAGTCTTCTCATAGCTATAATACCTTATATATCTGTATGCAAAAAGTAACACTTCTTGAGGAAAATAAAACATATTTTGGAAATTTTCTTTCATTTTCCCAATGCAAAAGTTCAAACCTCTCAGCTAAACCCTACACTTCTTAAGGTAATTGCATCTTATATAGAGAAATGAAAATGCTTGATCACATTTTGAACCACATAAGGAAGGAAACCAAGACAACGAGAATAGCTATAAAATCCATGATTGAAAAAGATTTCAGAAGCAGAAAGAAGAAACTTATATGGCCAGACAAGTAGGTGCACAACAAACACAATTTTCGATAAGCGAGCAGATTAGAAAAATAACCTTCAAGCGCTTTTGATCAGGATAGGATATCCCATAAACTCTTTGTAAACTTTCACGATCTTTGCTACCTCTCCAATAGGCTGACGAAGCCTGGCATTATAAATTTACAAGAAATACAATCCATCGCTGATATGAGTCAAACATATAAAAGTTACAGATATAGCATGTAAGCTAAATGTCACCTTTAAACATGCAAATGCTTTCACAAAGGATGTATTTGGTATATGGGGTCCTCGACATAAATCTACTAATGGTCCACATCTGTATACAGTTATAGTTTTGTCTGCAGGAAGATCATTGATGATTTCAACCTGATCATGACAAATAAATTATGTATATGGTGAGCAAAAAGAAAATACTGAATATATAAAAATAAGAACAATAACAGATTTATTTGGTTTGGACATCTTTAACCCTATACCAAATTTACCTTAAAATTATTTTCTGAAAACATCTCAAGTGCCTGATCTCTTGACACTTCAATGCGTTCAAAAGGTTGCTTTTCCTGAATTTTGAAGACATCAAATTTGGTCAATAACATTTAAAAGTAACATTATCAATAGTCAAAGAACAATAAATTTTTGGCCATCACATCTCTGCTTTAAAAAAGCAGTTTGTGTGGCTTCACATTATGAGAACCTCAACAACTTAGCAATTGTTGCAAAGTCTTAGGTGTGTCGAATGTGAGGCTCTCCCACTCAATAAGCCAGCCAACCATATACATAATGGAGATGCGGAGAGATGTGAGCAAAGGATATAAACACCAAGTAAAGCTTAAAGAGACAAAAAGCCAGGCCAAGAAACAATATCTGACTAATAAAAACCTTTCGCTTTGGCCAAAGAATAACCACAAATCCAGTTCAACATTTTGACAACTCATTTTGAGTATGAAATGCCCTATAATAATAACCAATGAACCTGACTTTAGCAACCTGTAATATGGAGGTTCTAAACAATGCACAAGGAGCATACAGAGAGAGAGAGAGAGAGAGAGAGAGAGAAATAAAAAAGTATCAACTATTAGTTAAGCATCTGTTTGTTTGGCACATCTATTTGTTTGGCAGTAACAAGTTATCATATTGCTGAATAGCATGCATCACTGGCAATCATATTTGTTTTACCCAAAAAAAAAATCATTAACATTAGAATTATTGGCTAAATTTCCACATGTGAATGTGACCCTAACATTCAATCTAGACATTTTTAACATTTTGACCCTTTGAAGCAGTTTTTCACATGCAGAAAGGACATTTCAAGAATGTATATAATAAAACAAAAAGAAAAAACTTAGTCAAAGACAACAAGAACAGAATTTAAAGGTAAATCTGTATAGTAGAAAGTAGACAAAGCAGGAGAGCACAACTGCATGACAATACCAGAAATATATAGCATTCGCTTAGAACAGAACAAAGATTATACCGAAACTGCTTTCAGCGCCCCAGCTTCAATTTTCTTAAAATGATCTTCATTCAAGCCCAAGTCACCGTAGAATGCATCATAGTAAAATCCCTGCAAATTTCATTTCACGTTTCATAAGAGGGGAACTTCACTTGCAGCCGCAAGTATATTAAATGAAGCAGTCATGGAAAAGCAAAGGAATGCAGTGAAGCGCAACAAGAAAATTAAATGAAAACTTGTGCAGCCACAAGGTATAAGATTACCCTTTCCTAACAATACTTTCTAGTCCAGTCCACAATTATGATATCTCCCAACAAGGAAATATAAAGATACTTAAAATGCAAAGTGGGCCACACTTTACCCATCCCAATCATATACTACAATGTCACTACACAAGTCACTGCCTAAGAGCAAAAGCCACTGCTACACTGAAATGCCATCACCAAAAGACTTTGCACCAAACACAGCCAAGACGTCAGTTTCAATAATTGTATTAAAAGGAGGGAGTTGAATGAAGATATCTCTCAACAGTATAATCCAGGAAAGTATCAAATGCTACATAGGCTTCAATGTTAAACCTCTTCTATCTGAAATTTCCTCTCTTAACATCCATGAAATTTGGAATTGAATGACACATATTGTTGTAATGTCAACAGATATTGAACTTCCAGCACAAATTTGCATGAAACTTAACAAAAAGATAAGCATATGGAGTCCTATAGTTCCAATTTCAGAAACCAAAAATGAAGGCACATGGCAAATTTAAAATTCCAAAAAAAAAAAATATGTGTATATACACACACAATAAAAGGTCTCTTCGCATGGGCATTGGATTTGAATAGAATTGATCTGACAGTATGCTCAATAAAATGATTCAAGATACTGTAGTTAAAGAGTATCAAGTTCAAAGAAATTGCTTGTGGGAAACTCAGATGAGATCAACATATTCATGTCAAATATAAAAAAGGACATCTAACACATTACATTTTTGCTGGTAATTCCAAGTTACTAAGCTATTTGACCAAGTGTAGTAGAGAAGTCGTGAGATTATATCATCATCAATTAAAGTGACTACGATTTCCAATAAGCATTTTCATAAAAAGAATTTAGTTCCCGTCTTGCGAACTAAATGTAATCACAAACGTTGGCATATGAACTTAACAAGATCGGATATAACATACCTCCCCACGCGTGGTACAGGGTCCAATGCAAAGCTTGCAACCATACTCCATCTCTAGGGACTGCAAAACACCAGATTAAGAACATTTGCAGAAAAAACAGATAGCTTCACGTGATGCATATGCAACAGATTGTAAATTGAGTGATGTGGCAGTTAAGCAACTACCGCAAATCGGCCTTCCAGTCCAAACATGCATCAACTAGATAATCACAAAAAAAAAAAATCACCTGACCGAGAATGTGAGCACTAGAATGCCAAAAGGTATCGCGCCCTTCATCACTGTCAAATGTAAAAAGCTTAAGCTCGCAGTCGCTCTCTAATGGCCTATTCATGTCCCACAAGGTCCCATCAACTTGAGCAATCAACGCATTGGCGGCCAAACTCTTTGAGATCTCTTTGGTAATATCCATTGGAGACGACAGCCATTTCTTGCCTTCCTTCACTGTCCCATTCAGTAAAGTAATCCTAACAAACCAAAATAATTCAAAATCAGAATCTAAATTAAACGCATTACAAGATGCGTTAGAGCTTCAACGAATTCTTTCTTTTACTTGATAGGGTCATGTTCGAGGGATTGAAGGCGGGAGAGCTGCTGTGACTTAATCGATTCGAACAGCTGGATTCGTTTTTCGATGACTGTATTGAGGTAGGCTTCGTTCTTTGGATAAGAGCCCGCCATGGCGATTGCTCCGGAGGAGAGAAAGCGGCGGCCGGGAGATGGTTTAGAAAGGAAGAGAGGAGAGGAGTAACGGCGGAGAGCAGAGAACAGAGCAGCACATAGCATATGATAGAGCGAGTGGAAATGGTGAAAGAGAGCGCGTAGATTTACCGTTGAAGGGTTTAGGGCTTTTGCACATGCTATGGGTCTTTGACTCTCCGTAGCGTAGGCACCAAGCAGGCGGCCATTGCCTTGGGTATTACGGGTTAAATCTTTTTATGGGCCTGCCTACTAAGTTAGGCCCATCTGTCAATTGCTTTTGACAAACATCTAAAATAAAATTGATGCTAGGATCTTGAATTTCCTTCAATCCATTGACTCGATTTTTATCTTATAATTATAAAAGGGACAAGTTACCGATTTGCTCCGCAATTGTTTGAAATGAGTTAAAATGCCTTTTAAAGTTTTTTAGAACAAAAATACCTTTCAACTTACAAATTTAGTACTAATATATCTCTTCGTTAAGCTGTAGTCAAAAATAGGTGTTAAGAGCACTGACATAACACTGACATATGGCAAAAATATGTCATGTCGGTGACACATCAGCACCATATATATTTTAATTTAAAATAAAAAAATGTACTAAAATGCCCATAAAGTTATTTTCAGGATATTAAAATACTGTTATAGTTAATTTTAGAACAAAAATATCCCAAATATTAATAAAAATGTACTAAAATACCCCTGAATCAAACTTCTATTAGTTTTTATTTTTAGCATTTAAATCACTAAATAGTTTTTAATAGGCATATTTACAAAAAAAAATATATAAAAACAGCGTAATTAATTAGTTTTTTTTCTACAAATTTATTCAGTTGCAAATAAATATATTACGCCCTGTAACCAAACTTTCAAATTTTAATATCATATTTATTAAGAAAAAATAATTAATAAATATTCTTAAACTATATAAGTTATTTTTAATTTATTTTCTTATTAAAAAATTTATTGGGGACATATGTAAAGAGTATGAGATATTAATCAATATTTGTTGGTAACCAAAAAAACTATTAAATAAGCATGTATTAAAAAATTTAATCAATTAATTTTAATTATCAAGTGAGCTATAATGTGAAATAAATATGAATAAAAGAGATATACATATCAAATTGTGAATAAGATGTTGTAATGTTAAATTTATATTTATTAGATATTTAAACTAAATTAAATACTATTACTTAGCTAAAATATTATAATTAATAAATATTTATGTTTGCAAGAAAAAAATAAATAAAATTAAATATAAAAATTATAAATATTTAGAAGTATTTTAATACATTTTTATTAATATTAAGAGCATTTTTATTCTAAAATTAACTATAAGGGCATTTTAGTATCCTAAAAACAACTTCAATGTCATTTTAGTACATTTTTTCATTTTGAATTAAAATACACGTGATACTGACATGTTAATGATTTTATATATTTTGTCACGTGTCAGTACCATGTTAATACCGTTAACATCGACTTTGACAAAAGTTTAATGCATGGGTATATTAGTACTAAATTTGTAAGTTGAAAGATATTTTTACTCTAAAAAAATTAAGAGACATTTTAGCTCATTTCAAACAAGTGCGATGGCAAATCAGTATCTTATCCCATTATAAAATTAATTTTTTTGTTGTGAAATATTACTATTTTGGATGACTACCTATATTCATATATTGGTTATTTCCTATATAACTTGATTTTATTTCTATATTTATCTGTTTCCTATATAGGTTAAATCTTTCTATTTGTACTCAGTGTGTGTATCTATAAATACCCTTATTGTTATTGTTTGAGATACACAATAAAAATTATCAGAGAATATATATTTCTCGTTCCTCTCTATTTTGTTTTGATTTTACTTTTATTTATAATACGTTATCAGTACGATAAAATTTCTACCATAAATTTTGATAATTGGAAGCTGGTGGTTTACTAAAACCCGGCTCGAACGAATCAAGGTTTTAATTTTCAAGAATTAGATGGTATGCAAATTTAATCCGTAAATTTTGAATTGTTCTAATTTTCATGAATCAATTAAATTGATTATAGATTAAGTTATGGTATAATGAATTGTATAATTTTTGTTATCACTAATACTGTCACACCCCAAATAGGGCCTAGTCAGATTTGGCAAGTTAAGTCGGATAAGTAATGGATATTTTGGTAATTTGTGCATGTGGAATTTGGATGATAAGGACCTAATTGAAAAGATAATTAAAGTTTGTAAGGAAAGAATTATGCAAGTGAGTAAAGTGCAAGTTTGTTAAAGGATTAAAGAGTAATAAGACAAGATATTTTGGTTAGAGCCAATAGGAGGCTGCCATGTGCCTTGATAGGTGGGCAATTAGTGGGAAAAGAAGAAAAAGAAAAAGAATGAAGGGGAGGAGCAGATCACGTTTTACGTTCTGCTCTCTCCTCTCCTCTTCCTTGCTCTTCTTTCTTTCCCTTTCCTGTTTCTTGTTCTCCCTTCCTTGGCTGTGTGTGAATTGGTGTCTTGGTAGAGCTTGAAGATTGCTTGAAGCGGTAAGTTTGGGTTAGGGTTTCCTGCATGTTCTTCTTCTTCCTCTTCTCCTGGTTTTGCTATTTTGAGTTAGGGTTTTGGAAGAGTAATTTGTGGATTTTTGTTTGTGCAAGCTTTGGGTTGCAAGAGGAAGCTTAAGGGCAAAGAAAGGAATGAGGATTGAAGCTTGAAGTGTGGTTTTGAATCTAGGATTGCAGGCTTGGGATTTTTGTTTGTGAATTGTGCTTGATTTGAGCTTACTGTAATTTTAGGGTTTATGTTCTTGAGAAACTTGAATGTGTTTATGCTTGATTTTGGTTGTTTTGATTTCTGAATTAAGTTGCATTTATGTTTTTTATGCTGTATGGGACATCTTCTGGAAGGTATGATGAGATTTGTATGGTTTTGATTTAATTTTGGAATTGATTTTTGAGTTCTGGGAATTCTGGAAATGGAAAATCGTAATCCTGTTGAATTTCCCGTTTCCAGTTTGTGTCTGTCGCGTGACTAGCTAAGAAGAGAGGTCAGTCACGAGTAGTGACTGCCAGTCACGACTCGTGACCAGCCAGAGAGGCCAGTCACGAGTGGTGACTGCCAGTCACGGCTCGTGACCAGCCAAGAGGAGGCCAGTCACGAGTGGTGACTGCCAGTCACGACTCGTGATCGGCCAGTGAAGGCAGTCACGGGTGGTGACTGCCAGTCACGACCCATGACCAGCCAAAGGAAGAGGCCAGCGAGTCGTGACTTCCAGTCACGACTCGTGACCAGCCAGGAGGAGGAGGCCAGTCACGACCCGTGACCAGCCAATGGAAGTGGCCAGTCACGACTCGTTGGCAGCATGGAACACCAAATTGTTGAATGCCCCGAGATGAGTGAAAATCTAATTCAGCAAGCTAGAAAGGATGTAGAGGAATTGCTTAGAGCCACCCGTGTGCCATTGGGATTGTTGCACACCGCAGTGAAGTGACAGAGTTTGCAGAGCCTTCCGGTAAGTTTGTTTTGATATGTTCGAGTAAAGTTTGTTTTGGTGTTTTGAGAAGGAGGGGTATTTGGATTCTGTAAGGTTTTGGTAAATACTCTGTATACTTGTCAGCTATCTCCCTAGCAAGTATTTGAATGAAAGCATATTGAATCATGGGGATGGGACAAAGTGCATCATTATAGCATCAATTGCATATCTTCTGCATCACTCTGCATACATGAGCCATCGCATTCTCATTGCATCATCATCCCTTTGACCATACATGAGAAGCATTTGCATATGCGTTTTGATTGAGGGAAAGCTGACAAAGTGTACACGGAGTATCTCAGAATCTTATATAGGTGAATGTAAGATGATTTTAGAGTTTAACAGAAGTATTGTTAAGGGAAACAGCATGTATGACGGACATCTTTGATGCATTAAAGGATTCGTGTAGCTATCAGTGAAAGTTAAATGATTTATATGTGAAGTGGTATTTTGATTTCTGATGTGCAGTTGAGTAATGATTATCCAGGTAACTATGATTGATTCGAATATAAGAAAGTGATTTAAGAGTACTATGATAGCGATAAGTATAAGCGAGTGAGTAGTTTGAAAGCAAAGTGTTTGAGTTTGGTGGAGTCTTAGGGTGTTGTGTTGGGAATTCTTTCCGGTGTAAGCGAATTTCGAGGACGAAATTCTTTTAGGAGGGAAGAGTTGTCACACCCCAAATCGGGCCTAGTCAGATTTGGCAAGTTTAGTCGGATAAGTAATGGATATTTTGGTAATTTGTGCATGTGAAATTTGGATGATAAGGACCTAATTGAAAAGATAATTAAAGTTTGTAAGGAAAGAATTATGCAAGTGAGTAAAGTGCAAGTTTGTCAAAGGATTAAAGAGTAATAAGACAAGATATTTTGGTTAGAGCCAATAGGAGGCTGCCATGTGCCTTGGTAGGTGGGTAATTAGTGGGAAAAGAAGAAAAAGAAAAAGAATGAAGGGGAGGAGCAGATCACGTTTTACGTTCTACTCTCTCCTCTCCTCTTCCTTGCTCTTCTTTCTTTCCCTTTCCCGTTTCTTGTTCTCCCTTCCTTGGCTGTGTGTGAATTGGTGTCTTGGTAGAGCTTAAAGATTGCTTGAAGAGGTAAGTTTGGGTTAGGGTTTCCTGCATGTTCTTCTTCTTCCTCTTCTCCTGGTTTTGCTATTTTGAGTTAGGGTTTTGGAAGAGTAATTTGTGGGTTTTTGTTTGTGCAAGCTCTGGGTTGCAAGAGGAAGCTTAAGGGCAAGGAAAGGAAGGAGGATTGAAGCTTGAAGTGTGGTTTTGAATCTAGGATTGCAGGTTTGGGATTTTTGTTTGTGAATTGTGCTTGATTTGAGCTTACTGTAATTTTAGGGTTTATGTTCTTCAGAAACTTGAATGTGTTTATGCTTGATTTTGGTTGTTTTGATTTCTGAATTAAGTTGCATTTATGTTGTTTATGCTGTATGGGACATCTTCTGGAAGGTATGATGAGATTTGTATGGTTTTAATTCAATTTTGGAATTGATTTTTGAGTTCTGGGAATTCTGGAAATGGAAAATCGTAATCCTGTTGAATTTCCCGTTTCCAGTTTGTGTCTGTCGCGTGACTAGCCAAGAAGAGAGGCCAGTCACGAGTAGTGACTGCCAGTCACGACTCGTAACCAGCCAGAGAGGCCAGTCACGAGTGGTGACTGCCAGTCACGACTGGTGACCAGCCAAGAGAAGGCCAGTCACGACTCGTGACCGGCTAGAGAAGGCAGTCACGGGTGGTGACTGCCAGTCACGATCCGTGACCCGCCAAAGGAAGAGGCCAGTACTTCCAGTCACGACTCGTGACCAGCCAGGAGGAGGAGGCCAGTCACGACCCGTGACCAGCCAAAGGAAGAGGCCAGTCACGACTCGTGACCAGCCAGGAGGAGGAGGCCAGTCACGAGTTGTGATGCCAGTCGCGACTCGTGACCGGCCAACCTTGTTGGTCACCCCGTTCGGCCTATTTTCTGAAATTTCCCAGTTTTAACACAAAAATGAATTTCGTACTTCTTCTGAATGGACTTATACTACTGTGTGATTCATGTCATGCTTTCATTTGCTTTTATATGAGTGATACCATGATTCTTCAGATGAATTGTATGCTGTACTTTGAAACATGAATTGAATGACGCATAACCTGCTAGAGTCAAGTAAGTGGATAGTTAGGCATGCCTAATAGAGTTTTTTAGCTGCAGCCCTCAGTTCAGTTCGGACCCCGATCAGGTCCCCCATTTGGTTCCTCGCGAACCCCTCAGTATTTGGATCTTGTTTAAGATCCCCTCAGTAAAAATATTGTATTTTTAATAAAAATGAAATGACTTTTGATTTGTACCTGTGAGGTACCCTCAGTAATCGATTCGTACTCGTAAGGTACCCTCAGTACACTCGTTATCCACTATTTTGAGTCAGCAGGTATTCTATTTGTTTTGTCTGATATGAACAAGAGAATGTGATATTCGAATGAGCATAATTCTGGACATGTGAATCAGTTATGTACTCAAATGTGATTATGAACCTCTGAATGGGTTGAATGTGACTTAAACAGGTGAATTGGACATATTTATCTGTATACATATATATGTATATCATATTGTGAATGTATTCGTATGCCATCAGTTATGGATATAAGTACTGAAATTAAAACGTTAATGACTGTGACCATAATCTTTCAAATGCCATGAATACATTTTATTATGTTATTCTTATGAGAATGTGAATTCGACTAGTTAGGTTATAAGCATATGAAATAATATGTATACGAATGTGAGCTTGAATTACGGATTGATATGCTTAATTAGTATGTATATGAATGTGATTCTGTACTGTTAATTATTATGGTAGCATGTGAATTAGTATGCATAATAAGGCGATCTGGACTATTGAATGATTATATGTTTAATATTTGGGGTGCAATGCATGTGAAGCAGCTCCAGTAGGTGCAGGTGTGGTAATGTGGGATGGCTATATGACTAGATGGCTAGTGACCTTGCATTGTACATGTATTTACTTTTCATGATGTACTGATAAATGTAGTGGAGGTGGTAATATGCTTATGTTACGTAATAACATGGAAGTGTAGTGCTTGACGTCTTCCCTTTAGTTTGGCTAGTGCGTGTATTATGGCATAACAAAAGTATGTTTAGATAGCTAGTTTTCTTAGCATGATAGTTGGGTAAGTTATTATATGGTAATTGTGTCGCATGTGAATGGGCTTTTAGTTAATGCATGGGTACTTTGGCATGATAGTTGCATGTCTAATATCTCATGTGACTATGCACGGTACGGTACTGATACTTGATACCTATGTATAAGTATATGCATGTGAGATTGTATGTAGTTCTGCATGATAATACTTGTATCGTGTATGATATTATATCTGCTTTGGCTTGCTTTCGACGTAAGTATATGGATATGAATGTGGGTTTTCGAATGAATGCCTTTACTATGCAAGCATGATCATATATGTGTCCACATTTGCCATTGTGAATGTGTTATGCCTTGGCGACCATTGTGAATGGCCGTCCATATTTTATGTGTGTTCTCCCCACTAAGCGTTATCGCTTAGCACGGGTTCTTTTCCCGTGCAGGTGGCAGGTTTGGTTCTGTTGAGTTGCTCATCTGCAAGGTCGGCCACATAGGAGTTAGAAGTTTTATATTTTGTTCAGCTTCTGTATTTTGGCTTTTGTATTGCTGTAGTCTTATGTATATGTAATTATATGTAAGGATCTGGATGTAATGTTTGGACTATGTAAATGTTATTATATTTATGTTTAAATTTGTTCCTCGGTTTTATCGTTCGCCTTATGCTTTCGCTGATTGAAGGAGTGAATGGGGATAGGCATGTGCTTATGCTTCTGCTTAGTGCCTGCGTATGTGTGAGTTAATGCATGACCAGTTTTTGCCCACAAGGTAAGCTTTTAATTATCCCGTATTTATGCATGTATGATTATGTATGAATGTATGCTTCCGTATAGTGTATGTATGCATGTATGTGAGTGAGTGTCGGGTAACGCCCCCGCTGGCGTCCTTCCAATGGGGGCGACGGTGGGGGTGTTACAAATACAATTATTTGAAAGCTCCTGGAGAGCTGTAAAACTATTATTCGCATACAATTTTGTTATGAAATATATTATTTTTCAATATTTCTCAAAGAAATTTATTGATTTCTAAAAAATATTTGCTGAAATGGATATCACTTTGAAATTGAGATTAGAATATTGAAATATGTATATGACAATATTTGTATCGGAAAAATATTCTTGAAAATTATTTGATTTTACTAACAAATAAAAATATTAGTAACACAAAGTTTACTAATTAATTGATACTAATTAGGGGTGAGCATGGACCGGTTAACCGGTCCATGAGCCAAAAAAAAAATCAATCCATTAATATCGGTTTTTTCAAAATACTAACCATTAATCAATCCGTTACTATCGGTTAACCGGTCCATCGGTTTCGGATTTTTGGACCGGTTACCCAACATTTTTCGGTTAACCACTATAATTATAAAATGTATTCATAAATAAAATTAAAATGTTCAAGGTACTTAAAAATTAAAATTTTTTCACTATAATATAATATTATTGTTGTTAAAATAAAAATATTTGGTGGATATAAGCAAATTTGTTTTTTAAAAATTAATATTTAATAAGTAAATAAATTAACCGGTCCATAATCACTTTTAATTAGATGAATTATTTTACTTACTAATAGCCAATTAAAAAAACTTAAAAACTTTAAAATAATTAGTATAATAAAAAAAAAGTACATGATCACTTTTAATTAGGATAAATTGTTATATAACTTTTCGAATATATTCTGATTTTCATTATTGAAAATTTGATAAATCAAGAAATAATAAAAAATAATAAATATGGATATATTAAATAATTAATAAATTAACTATTCGGTTTCGATTCGGTTAACCGGTCACATGAGTCAAAAACCATTAACCAGTCCATTAATATCGTTTTTTGCAAAACACTAACCATTAACCAGTCCATCGGTTCGGTTTCGGATTTTTTTTCCAGTTAACCAAGTCCATCGGTTTTTTTGCTCACCCCTAATACTAATATCAGTAAACGTGAAGTTTATTGATAAATATAAATATTAGTAAACTCAAAGTTTACTGACTGATTGATATTAATATTAAGAAACTTAATGTTTATCAATTGATATAAATATTTGATATAATAAAAATAGTGAACCTAAAGTTTACTAATTGAATGACAATTGATTACTTGGCATGACCGGCTTGACCATCTCGGATCAATTATAATGCATAAATTATTGAGAATTCATATATATTAGAGAATCAGAAGTTTTTTTAATTTAATTTACGAAATTCTCATAAATTACTTGTTTTCAAGAACTATTACTAAAGTATTGTTAGCTAATAAATGGACCGAATTCCCTTCATTATGGAATGAATAAAAATAATATATGTGGTCCCACTATCTACCATGTTAACAGCTCAAATGTCTTATCATTTTTGAGATATGCATCGATAAAATGGTAATATGTGTATTTATTATCAACTCACAATATGTAGTTTGTGAGATTATTCAAATTAAGTGCACAACTTCCAAATTATGCAATCAAGACATTTTTTTTGATAATGCTAGTAATAAAATGTCGCAGGTAAATGATTGTTATAAGTTTGTCTCAAAGATCTAGCAAAATATTTATGCCTCTGATTAATTGCTAGATATTTTTAAGAGAATAACAATACTCTTATTTTTATACAAGGATATTATTGCTTGAAACAATACTTACGTGCATTATGCCAATAAAGATCATTAAACTCCTCTATTGCAATTTTTAGTTAAAAAATTGCATTTTGCACTACAAAAAAAGGCGAATTAGAGACAAAAATTAGCGATGGAATATTTTTCGTCGCTAATTAGCGACTAATTAGTGACCAATATCTGAATCCGTCGTAAAAATGAATATTTTTCATTTGGTGTTGAGTTTAGCGACTAAATAGCGACGAAAAAATAAACCGTCGCTAAATTTTGGCGCTAATTGATGGCGCATTTTTTTGCGACAAAATTAGCGACTGTTTGATTTGTCGCTAAAAACTATTCAATTCATCAATAATTTTGCGACTGTATAGTAGTCGCTAAATTTTTAGCGACTAAAATTTTGATCGCTAAATTCGGAGATAAATTTTACAATCTTGATTTGCGATGGTTTAGCGACTAACTAGGTCGTCGGTAATTTAGTCGCTAAATTATAAAAAATCTGCCATGACCTAACCCAAACTACGTCGTTTTGCCTTTATATTTTCTTTTTTCTCTCTTTTCTTTTCTTTTTCTTCTCTTCCCTTTCGTGGTCTCTGCCCCGTTCTCCATTTTTCCCAGCCGCCCCCATCTGCTTCTCTCTTTCCTTTGCCATCATTCCAACCATCTCCCCTCGCCGTCTCCACCATCTTCGCCCTCCTCTCCTTTCACTGCAGCTTTCGCTGGCCTTTCTCTCATTCTCTTCCTCTTTGTGCGCGACAACAACCCCATTTCTTCCCTCCATTTACTGTATTTTGTTCCGAGTTTGTAGCTCCATTCCGACGTTTTCTTGCCACCGGTCACGCCACCAGCCTCCTCCTCTTCAAACGACAGCTGTAAGGTGAGTTTTAATCTGAAATTTTTGGGAGATTTGAGAGAGTGGCAGATTTATCTAAATTAGGGATTTAGGATTTTAAGTTTAATTTTCTTAGGCTAAGAGATTAGGTGAGTTTTAATCTAGTTTGTGTTTTCAATTTTGTGTTTTAACCTAGTTTGTGTTTTCAATTTTGTGTTAGAATTTGGGATTTAATTCAAAGAATGGCTAACTACAACTTTTAAGCTTGAACTGACAATGGGAAATTACTTGGTAAGTGCGTTAATTTTTATGTATTAGTGCGTTAATTTTGTGTGTATTAGTGCGTTAGTGGTGGTATCTTACACCTACAAGCATGTTTCTATTATTCTTGTATCTGCTGTAGAATGTGGTGAATAGCAATGGAAGATAGAAAGAAGTGAATTGAACCTATCACTAGGTTTAATATTGATATGCTGATTCTTTTTTGACTAGTTTATGCAATAGTTTTAACTGTTCTTGTAATTTATTGACTGGCTTTAATTTGCTGTGGTATTAGAAAATGGATTAAATTCTTTTAATATATGGTCAATTCTTGAGATAATGGGTATACGGCTAGCTTGTTGGGACTGGCTATTATTCCTCCAAAAATTTAGAGTGGAACTGATAAGTGGCTTTTATGTTTGTTAGGTGGGGCTCTAGTTGTTGCTATAGCTGCTTGAGGTAATTCTATGGGTATTTGAAGCATATTATTTTGTTCTATCTCCAGTTGTGAATTTTAATTGAATGGTATAGTTCATATTAAATGCTTGTAGTTAGGTATACAATCATGTTTTAACTTTTGATGTTTGTGAATTGTGTTACAGATACCATGACACTATATGTTACAATTAGTGCAAGATAGTAGCTGAGAAGGTGATGGTTGTCCAGATAGGAAATAATGGAGAATAACAGGTAAGCGTTCCAAGATGTGCATTTTCCTGCTCTCTGTGTTAAGGATTCTGGTATGCACTGATCCATCCATAATGATTTGAAACGATATTAATTAATAATTGAAGTAATAAAATGAATTAATCATATATAATTATAGTTATATATATATATACCTGAAGATTGTTATTGGAGAGATCTAATTTGCAAATAATGGCCAAGTTGAGAGTAGGATTAGGAAGAGAGTTCAACTTTTTGAGAATAGCATTTCTCTGCTGATTTCCAAAATCATTGATTGATTTGCTGAGCAACTTATATGAATACTTATGTTTGTATATGCATCTTTAGTTAAAGATTAAATCATGCATTGGCAGCAGTTGCTTGTATTGGAAATGCTACTCTCATAGCCATGGTTGTGTGTAACGGAAATGAATCTGACAAACCATACATAATAATTGCTTGTGATGGTGAAGATTAATGAATATTGAAAATGCTGCTCTCACAAGATATTAATGAATATTGAAAGTTGCTGATTAAAATGAACTCTTTATCTCCTAAATGGCAAGTGACATATTTTGATTTTATTTGATTTATAAGTTGAATACTTAATTGATTTTATGCTTATGAAAGTTTGTGTTAAAATTTAGATGTATAATGAATATTTTGGAATAAGGGTTGAATTATAGAGGTGTCAAAATTAACCCAAACCCAACAACTCACCCAAACCCACCCAAAAAAAATTGACCCAAACCCAACCCAACTAAAAAATTGACCCATTTATACCCACCCAAAATCTACCCACATAAAATACAACCCATTTGGGTCATTCTTCCTCGACCCAATGGGTGTTTTTTTTTCATTATTTTTTTAATATTAAAAACTTTTGCCTTAATGAACAAGATTTTTTGCTTAAATTGTCCTACTGTATTATTATTGTGTAATGTGTATGCATATTTTGTTGGTTAGATTTATAATGGTTGAGTTATCGGGTTAGTCGTGAATAGTATTTTTCGATGGAAAATAGTGCACTGGGGATAAAAATTACACCTGGAAGTAAAAAATATTTTATTTGACCATCGGAAAATACTAGTCACAAGAAGTCCGAGGGTAGAATGTGGAGAAAAAAATAAACTCAAATAGTTCTCTAAAAGTCAAAAATAAAAAAAAAAAAGCCCGGCTCATTTTAAAGGTTATCCGGTTTGACCAACATTTGACTGGACCTCTAAAAATAGCAAATGACCTCTAAAAATTATTTTAATGATATATAGACTTAGATTAATATTTAGAAATTTTTAACAGTGAAAAATTATTTTTTTGGTAACACTGAAAAATTGTCTAAACTAACTGATTTAAATGTACCAGATCGAGAAACGGACTCTGTTTGAGCTGAAATTTTGCAGGGAGACTAATTTATATATTTTAAGAATTATAAAATTAATTTTGGGAGAAATTGAGCTTAGAAAGTGAGTGAAATAATTTAGGATTACATAATTGACTTAAAAATGGAAAATGTCCACTTGGTTTATGAATTATTATGTTGTTGTACCTCTGTGTGTGACTATAGATTGTTTGAATTGCAGGAAGGGTATGTTATATATATAGCCGTTATACTGCCAAAATTTTTACCAAATGAATAGTAAATTTGACAGTTATAAGTCAACCGATATTCCGATCCGTTTGGATCTCAACCGACCCATTTGGACCAACATTTTTATAATAATTTTCTTAGTATTCCGTTATTATATCGATAATTATTTTTCATTAAAAAAATATCAAATGGGTCGACTCAAATCCACCCAACCCATTTGGGTATTGACCCATTTATGACCCACCCATTTACGACCCAACCCATTTATGACCCAACCCAAACCCGCCCAACCCACCCATTTGCCACCTCTAAATTATGAATTTTATTTTCTAATGAAACTTTACAAGTTCATTATGTTAAATTTCTTACAAGTCATGCTTACAACTTTGTTCTTATTATTAATGTTTGGAAATTTATTCATTTGGATTTGCTTTGTAATCTACATATATCGTTGTTTTGCTTATTTTATTTTTATTTTTTTGATTTTAGGCCTCTATTCAAGATTAGACTCAACATCAGTCCGGGACCAATAAAGTTACGAAATCATAGGCAACATTTAATGTAATTTATGTATATTTATTTTTAATGTAATTTTGATTAATATTTATTAGAAACATAATATGAAAATTGATGTATGTTATTTTTTTATTTATTTTAAATGGTTTTATTTTGTTTAATATAAGTTCGATTTTCGATTTATTCGGTTCTTTTTAAAATCGAACCGAACTGACTATTTGTACGTTTTTAATTATACAATTTAATATATTTTTATAATATTATATTTTTAAATTAATAGTATTGTTAATAATATTGCATAATTATTATTTATATAAATTAAATTTTTGATGTAATAATAATAATAATAATAATAATAATAAAATTATATTGAAATTAACAATAAAAAATTTAATAATTTTTGCGACGGAATAGCGACAGAATTTTTTGTCGCTAATATTTCTTTCATGTTCGGCGACTAATTTAGAGATTATTTAGCGACGGAATTTTTTATTTTTAGCGACGAAATTTTCTATCGCTAAATTTAACGACTGTTTTCCAGTTTAGTCGCTAAAATTCTTGCGACGGCCGTATTTGCGACATTCCGTCGTCCCGTCGCTATATGCAATTAGCGACGGAATTTGCCGTCGCTAATTTCGCTTTTTTTGTAGTGTTGATTAAATAATTTTTTTAATATCAAGGGAAGTAAGCAGCGGAAAAAATAGAATAATGAATACATTGCATGTAATTTAGATCCTCATATCATGAACTCGAAGTTCAAATTATGATGCTAATGTATTTGTTAGTATGTAAAAATTTATTGAATCTCATCGGCTGCAAATGCTCCAATTCAAAGTAATGTCCCGGTAGGACAATTTGCCTTGTAGGATAAATTATTCGGTTCCAAATAAAAAATAAAATTTTTGAATAACAAGGAGCCAATAAATCAATATGGTCATATTATGGAAGCATGTCGTCCTAAAGAGACATATGACATAACTAATTTCAAAACCCCAGAAGTGGTTCAAGTACTTGTAATTAAATAAGAGATCTCAATATGTTATGTCATTGAAAGGAACCGAAAAAGCTAAAATTGTCGACAATATTTCTGATGTTGAAATTTTCAACATAGTGAGAATTTTGAAATTAAATTTATTGAAAAATACAGATACTAATTGTATTTAATTCTATAATATGAATTTTTGGACCTGTAGTTCAAATATTGAAAAATATGATGCTAATGGAATACACATAATATTCATGCAATGTACAAAGAAGTCATAAAGAATGATTCATTTTATGACATTTATTGCAATGAATTGGCATTTATTATGAAAAGATATATTATCTTATAATAGATATGGATGCAATAATTTTAAAGCATTTATCAATCTGACAATATGTTAATATTTAAATAATTGATGCTATTTGCCTATTTGATAATGAAATTATTACATAAAAATTCATGAATGATTTATCATGCCTGAAGCATATATAGATATTTTTGAAAAATTTCATTTAATACAAATATGTATTAAATTTGATGTGTATAATTTTAAAGTATTATAATGTTGCATATTATCATGATTTATTTATGATTTTGATTGTTATTGAAACTCTTGAATAGTTTGAAATATTTTAACAAATATTGAAAATTAAAATTTTATATCAAGATGAAGATCGAATAGTATTTGATTGAAAATATAATTTTTGATAAAGTAATTATATGTTTATAAATTGTCTTCCATTGAGTACCCAATGGTTGTAAAGTCACTAAATACAACATATTTCTTGATTATATATTATTACTATTGATGTATTATGTAATCATGTATTATAAGGTAATTATCAAATTATTACTTAAAATTATATATTATTTTAAAGATTATAGTTTTCTATATAATCATAAATTTTTATTTGAAAAATTGGATTATTTTCATTTATTTTTAAGTTTTACTTTAAAAATATTTGAATTAAATTACTCAATGTATTCTTTTATAATAGCTATTATATGATTATATTGTATATGTGTCACAAAAATTATTTTATTGCATTTGTTTCATTTCCTGGAGTGAATGAAGCAATATAAAATTATAGCCATAGAAATAGTATTTTCAAGAAATGATAATTATTATTACTATTATATTACTAATTTTCACCACCAGAAGTGACTGATAATTAAGAAAAAAATAAGAATGGTTAAGAAAATCATTTGAGAATGGATAACTTATCAATTATATGATATGAAGGTATATTTATCACGTACCTATTTTACGTATTACCATATTATTAAGTTTTATAAATTCTCCATCTTAAAGAAATAAAAGATGTGGAGATAAACTTGTACATGCTTGTAAAAGTACAACATATAATTTTACAAAATAAGTTTTAGTTATTATTTTTCAGTTCATGCATAATATATCCAGAAGATATATGAAGTTGACTTATTTTTAGACAAAGAAGCTTATAATGTGACATATCAGAATTTTTTTATGCACAAATTTAAAGTTGTGTACTGATATTGTTATAAGGGGAAGAAAAATATACATTGTACTATTTTTTCCTTAACTAAAGTTTTTTCCTATTGGGTTTTCCTGTTAAAGTTTTTAATGAGGCAAATCATAATGTATATTAAAGATATTGTGTACTCTTTTTCCCTTCACTAGGTTTTTATCCCACAAAATTTTTCCGAGTAGGGTTCTTAATGAGTCATAATATGTATTAATGGATATTCAAGAGGAAGTATGCACTATAAATCCCATGATTATAAATATCTATAACCCCTTAAGATTGATAGCATTGCTTATCAAAAAGAAAAGGTAAACAGTAATTGTCCATGCAAGACATATTACAATATTGTCAATTAATTTAAAATCCGCCAGAAGCGTAACAGATTTTAGATATGAAAATAATTCTATTTGTCCATGTGTTTTTATCAAGAAGATAAATTCTGAATTTTGCATAGTTGTAGTTTATGTTGATGACTTAAACATAGCAGGGACTCCAGAAGAGATATTTATTACTGTAGAATATTTGACAAATGAGTTTGAAATGAAATATCTCGGAAAAATAAAACTTTGTCTTGGATTTCAAGTTGAATATTTGCCAAAAGGAATTCTTGTGCATCGAGCAACTTATATAGAGAAAATCTTAAAACAATTTTATATGGATTACTCATATCCATTAAGTATTCCAATGGTTGTTGATGTCAAGGAAGATCACTTTCGTCCACAAGAAGATAACGAAGAGATTCTTGGTCCTGAAGTATCATATCTCACTACAATATGTGCACTTTTATATCTTGCAAATAGCATTAAACTAGACATAACCTTTGCAGTTAATTTGCTAGCAAAATTTAGTTATGCACCAATTCGAAGACACTGAAATTGTGTAAAACATGTTTTACGTTATTTTTGTGGCATTTTTGACATTGGTTTGTTTTTTTTAAAAATAGCAAAGTCAGAATTAGCAGGGTATGCTGATGCCGGGTACCTATCAGATCCTTACAAAACTCGGTCACAAACAGGTTATGGGTTCACATATAGTGACATTACTATTTATTAGCGATCTGTAAAGCAAATAATCACTGCTACTTTCTCAAATCATTCAGAAATATTAGCCATTCATGAAGCAAGTCGTGAATGTGTGTGGTTGAGGTCCATGACTCAATACATTAAAGGAGCAAGTGGATTAGTGGTGGAGAACAAACCAACAAAACTATATGAGAATAATGGAGCATATATCTCACAACTCAAAGGCGGCTATATCAAAAGAGATAGAATCAAACATATATTACCAAAATTTTTCTACACTCATGAACTTATGAAGGAAAGACAAATTGATGTTTACAAAGTTCGCTCAAGTGACAATCCAGCAGATTTGTTCACAAAGACCCTACTAAGTTCAAATTTCAAAAAGCATGTGCATAATATTGAAATGCGCCAATTGAAAAATTTACTGTGATTCATTCATTCATTTTTTAGGGAAAATACCTATGAATATTGTACTTTTTTTCCTTCGCTAAGTTTTTATCCTATTGGATTTTTTTCGCAAGATTTTAACAAGTCATATTCATAGTGTATAGTCATTCAAGGGAAAGTGTTGTGAAATATTCCTATTTTGGATGACTACCTATATTCCTATATTGGTTATTTCCTGTATAACTTGATTTTATTTCTATATTTATCTGTTGCTTATATAGGTTAAATCTTACTATTTGGACTCAGTCTCTGTATCTATAAATACCCTTATTGTTATTGTTTGAGATACATAATAAAAATTATGAGAGAATATATATTTCTCATTCCTCTCTATTTCTGTTTTGATTTTACTTTTATTTATAACATTTTTTTAGTTTTATTTCAATTTATTAGTTTCTTTATATGTTTAAGTTTCTTAATAGAAAAAGTCTTTTTTATAATTTTAGAATAATAAGAATCAATTTTCATTTTTTAACTTTATGATTAATAATCAGTTTTATCAATTTGCATATCATTTTTTTTAGACACGGAAGAGGGCCGAAGCCAAAAACAAAACAACTAAAACACCAAACTAAGGCTCCGCTTGGAATAAATGAATTCCATAAAATTTTATGGAATTCATTTATAATTCTCTTTTCTCATGCTTGGAATGCAAAAAAATTAGGAATTGAATTCATAGAATTAAATTTCACGGAATTCATTATACTTTCACCAAATTCCATCAAAATAGGTGGAATTTGCAAATGAATTCCACATTTTTAAGAGCTAAAATTGAAAAGACTATAATACCCTTTTAATTATTTATTATAAATAAATTTCTTTTATATAGTTAACGTAATCTGTTATTATTTCTATTCCATCACTGTTCTTCTCCTTCTCCTATTTTTATTTTTCTGTCATCTAAAACCACCATTACCGGATTTTTACTTATCTCTATTGGATTTTTACTTATTAGTTTCATTCGGTATGTACGGATTTTTTTATTGGAAGTAATTGAAATTGAAAGAAAATGTCAAAATTGAAAATAATTGAAATTGAAATAATACATCAAAATTGAGAGTAATTAAATTAATAATAAATTTTAAAATGATAATTAATGGTTGTTAATTTTTTTTATTGGAAGTAATTGAAAGAAGATATCAAAATTGGCATTAAAGATATTTTAGTAAATAATATAGAAATGAATTCATTTATTCCAAACATAAAAATAAGGAATTCATTTTCAATTATATATTTTAATAATTTTATTCCAAATATAGAAATTCATTTACAAATGAATTTTATATGGAATTCATTTGTAAATGAATTCTACAAATTGAATTCATTTATTCCAATCAGACCCTAAGCAACTCGGATACACCTAGACTTATAAGTACCCATGATATCTCATTGAATAAACTTTTTCATCTTCTCATTCGAAACAATAATTTCATGAATGCCCAATCCATGCTCCAGGGCAGCATTAGCAAAAAAATCAGCCACATAATTACTCTCTCTAAAAACATGGACAATTCTCACCTCCCAATCTCTATTAATAAAATATCTACAGGCTTGAATAAGGTTTCTATACTCTCTATTACACTCAATAATCATTCTTATCTGGTAATTCGCATATCATTAGTTTTTGAGTTTTTCTAAATTTTATTCGATGTTAATTCTTAATAGTTAATACTAACAAGTATGCAATTTCACAAGCTTCTAGTAATCTATATATAATCTATAAAAAAAATGTTTTATTATTTGGTTATTTTAAAGGGGAAAGAAAATTGTGTCCTTGTAAGCTTGATATTTGGACCACTAACAATAATTATGGGCCTATAACTTTTATGGGCTTCTCAATTGTTCCGGGTAAGCAGAAATCGAATACTGTGGACTTGTTGGGGAATTTTAAAAATGGAATAAAAAATAGAAGTAGCAAAGCCCATTTGGATTACACCTAGACCTATTCATGGCCCGAGGTTGAATTAGAAAATAAAAAAAAATAAATAAATAAAATGCCACATAAATCCACCAAAAATCCATCCAAGCCCTGTAAAGGTCCAACCCATAAATAGATCTTACAGAAGTGCGGGTCAATTGCTTTTTTTTTTTTAACTCGATATATGATAAAAATAAGTGCTACACAAAGTACTCCACTTACATAACAATACATATAAGTATTGGCACCAACTCAAATCCTGATGATGTCCATAGAGATTAGATATTTGATGATTGTTTTTATAATTGTTATCATGCAGTAATTATATATATATATATATATATATATATATATATATGATGTGCATAGAGATTAGATATTTAATGACTGTCTTTATAATTGTTATCATGCATTTCTTGTAATTATATATATATATATATATATAAAAGAAATGCATGATAGCAATTATAAATGTCATTAAAATGAACTGAATTCAAAATTTTTATACTTTTTAATATAATATTATCGATCAGATTACTGATCACTTTTAAGATCTCGTTGATCTAATCATCCTAAAATGTATTTTAAACTAAAAAATTAATTATATATAATTAAAACTTTTATTAAAAAAATAATAAATTGAAAATTAATTTATGAGCATGCAATTATGGGCGAATGAACAATTTTTTTTTTTATATAAAAAAAGTGTAAAAATTAATTTCACCTGCACCTCTTCTAATAAGAACTTGAAGTCATCATATTATATATTCCAAAGCATTTTTGTTCTGGCAATATACTTATAATCTATATATTTCCATCAAACTATTTTCTAATTTTTACTTTTGATATATTGAATAATGAATTTCTCATGCCATCTTCATCAGAAAAAAAAAAAAAAAAAAAAATTGAAAATTTTCAGCATTGAACAATAGTTTACGTTAACGGTGTTTGTGTGTATTAAACAATTAACAAAAAGAGCATGCAAAATCAATAGTTGTTGATTCGAATGGAGAAGTTTAGATTTTCTTAAGTAAGATTTTATGTTCAATCATTGCTTTGTAAATGGAGCGTTTGCCATTAAGAGAGCCACCCACAGCTATTGATTCAAAAGTGTCAAATTCTATTAATCAATCAAGTGAATTCAAAAAAATCGAATCGAATATTGGAAAATTATAGATAAAAAAGAGCACACAACAACTATGCATTAATAGATAATGTAATTTATCACTGGTTAGAAGAAAACTATAGAGCCAAGTACTAAATATGTAAACGATACAATAATTGCACTGTCTTTGAATTTGACTTGCCCTTTCAAAATGGCAATGGAATTTTATTATATGGGTAACTAATCATGGCTAACTAAATCATTAAAATGGAATGGTTTGTTTCTTTTTGATATATCCGGCATTAATTTAAATTAATTGAATCAATAGATTTGAATATTGATAATTATAATATATATATATATATATAGCTTACCTACCAACGGATATAGATATACAAAATGTGTAAAGTTATATATAAGGAGAAAAAGGAAGAAGAAGAAGAAGAAGAAGAAAAGAGATAGAAAATATGAACATGTGCAACCATGTGCGTTTCAGTTCCCACCACTTGGGCCACCTAGCTAACATTAACCCAACGGCAACCATCGCCCGCTCACGCATCACCACCGTTTATAACTGCCCTAACTCATCTCCAACCACCCACCAGTGGCTGCCGCCTCCTCCACTACCACCATGCATGTCACCTTTATTATCTTACTAGCTATTTTTTTTAAATTATTTTTGTCTATATTTGGAATTATAAGCTGTCATTGTATGCGTGCAATAATCGCTTTGTAAATATAATATTTATAAATCTAATCTAATATTTGTAAATATAATATTTATAAATCTAATCTAAATAAATGATGTCTAATGAGTAATGACATAGATTATCATTAATTAAAATGTGAGATTACATTAACCACTATAATTTAGACCAATGACCAATATAGGAAATTTTTCTCTACATCATAACATAAAAATGTCTAATGTATTCACAACATCAATCTTCTTCTTCTTCTTCTTCTTCTTCTTCTTTTCGGGTGAGAAGAAGGTTAGTTACTCTACAACATTGAGATCCGACCATATATCCATTAATCAATCGTCAAATTATTGAAATAGAATTATGGCATTTTCAAAATTTTATTTCGTAGTGTGCACTCACTCAGCCACTAACTTTATTTGTAACCATAAAATTGCTCCTATATATAAAATTCAAGGTAAAAGGGCAAAAATAATTAATAGAACGATAGTAAGTATGCCTGAGGTTCTTGCATTATTAAACAGTGCTCTGGAGATTTAACTTCATCATCTAATAGAAAAAATAATTTAGTTAAAGGAGTAAATATATAAAAAGTGAAATCAAACTTTAAAAATGTCGAAAATATAACTCACAAATATATATATATATATATATATATATATATATATATATATATATATATATATATATATATATATATATATTGGTACCATTTCACAAATATACTAGCGGAAGGAGATTGCTGAAATTTGAATGAAGTTATTCTTGTTTTATTAGATTAAAAAAAAAGGGTCAAATTTGGAGGCTTGGAGGCATCAAATTTGGAGGTAGGACCAGCAAATGAAGTCAAAGGCATCAAATCTGGAGGCGAGGCCAGCAAATGTTTGGCTGGAAACGCGGTATCTCCTATCTATATAAGGCAGGAGATTGTTCTTTAATTTAATTGGATTCAATGTGAGGATTTCAATGAAAACTTGTTTGTAATCTTTGAAACTTAGAAAATTTGTGGGAAATTTCTCTTGGGTTTGTAATTTATTGGATTCAAAATGTGAGGATTCAAATGAAAATTTATTTGTAAGTTTTGAAACTTAAAGAATTTGTGAAAATTCTCTTGAGTTTGTATCCATTTATTGGATGTGTGAGAAAATACTAAAGTGGATGAATGTAAAAATTGCTCAAACACTTAGTGAAATTTTCTTGGTTATTTTCGGACAACAAGTGGTTTTTCTCCGATTTGCAGTTTTTCACTATAATTTCTTGTGTTGAAATTGTTATTTCGATTTTTTTTAATTTATTCCGCATTTATTAGAAGGGTTATTTTTCCCAACAAGTGGTATCAGAGTCTTGATTCGGCTATTTTTCGACAATGCATCAAGACTGCTGTCCGAAAAAGTAGCGAATTTTGAAAAAATAATTATATTGCCAGGAAAAAAAAAATATAAGAAATTTTTCGATACGATCCGTTTTGAAAACGGATGTAAAACGGGAAATTTGGTGAATAATGGTACTGTTTAAAGTGCAAATTTTGCATGATACTGTAGTTTTTTTTTGTTCAAAAGTACTGTTTAGAGTACTATAGGTGGGCCAAACGTACTATTCATGCTATTGTAGCTGGGTACTATTCATGCTAATGTAGCTGGATACTGTTTATATGGTATTGTAGCTAGATACTGTTTATATGATACTGTTTACGTATTCTAATATGTCGGGATTAAGGTTTGAGGTGGAGAAATTTGACGAAAAAATTAATTTTGGCTTGTGATAAATTCAAGTCAATGATTTGTTGATTCTATCCGGGTTACACAATTGGATGATAAACGTGGAGCTGGCAATTCAAAGTATAATTCCGTTGGTGAACCTATCAGTGTGTCTACTTCGGGTGAGATAGATTTTGAGGATGCTCTCTAAAAGAGCATGGACATTCTCATGGCATGCCGCTATTCTCCATAAATTGCCATGATAGAAGATGTGTTACCACTAGCGGATTTTTCACACGGGCATTGGCTTGATCAAGATGCAAGGTGTGAGATAAATTTATGTCGATGGTTGAAAAACTCTCGAAAAAATTAAGCATGAGAGTTGCGCCATAATTTCAACAATTTTGTTCGATATGTTGCCAGAAGATTAATGATTTAAAATTTCTTAATTTTAAGTGAAATACTTTATATGGTGGAGTATGTATTTTTAATTATCGATTTTTTATAATTGTTTCGTCAGTATAAGCGATGGTGAGTATTTTTTTTTAAATCTAAGTGGAAATTGTTGTATTAGATTAAAAAAAAGAAAATGGTCAAATTTGGAGGCGGGACTAGCAGACGAAGTCAACAATTGAGGCATTAAATTTGGAGTCGTCAAATTTAAAGGTGAGACCAGCAAATGTTTGGCTAGTAACGCGGTACCTCCTGCCTATATAAGGCAGAAGATTGTTCTTTAATTTAATTGGATTCAATGTGAGGATTTCAATGAAAATTTGTTTGTAAGGTTTGAAACTTAGATAATTTGTGAGAAAGTTCTCTTGGATTTGTAATTTATTGGATTCAAAATATGAAGATTCCAATAAAAGTTTATTTGTAAGTTTTGAAACTTAGAAAATTTGTGGAAAAGTTTTATTGGGTTTGTAATTTATTGAATTCAAAATGTGAGGATTCCAATGAAAGTTTATTTGTAAGTTTTGAAATTTTTTTGGATTTGTGGTAAATTTTTTTGGATTTGTATCCATTATTGGGTGTGTGATAAAATATTAGGGTGAGTGAATGTAAAAATTGTTCAAACATTTAGTAAAATTTTCTTGGTTATTTTCGGACAACAAGTGATTTTTATCTGATTTGCAGTTTTTCACTATAATTTTTTGTATTGAGATTATTATTTTGATTTCTCCTGATTTATTCCGTATTTATTAAAAAGATTATTTTTCCCAATAATTCTGACTCTGTAAAGGTGTTTTCCAACCAATTTGAGCAATAGCAAATGGGGTATGGCACAAAAATTATCAGAACTTATCAGTTATCCCAACATTAATTGCATACTTAAAACTTTGCAAATCACCTCTTATTGGAAAATCATAAATTAAAATTCACCATAAATTAAAGTTTAAATATGTAACATATTTTTTTTAGATAAATTCAAGGGGACTTTTATACTATATTCCTTATCTCTAACGGCCAAAATTTAAGCATATAAATAGCAACTAATACCGATGGATTTAATTATAATTAAATGAATGTTTAGGAAATGAATGGTCATGATCAATGAGTTGGCAAACCACATGCACAGTATGGGTTGTAGGGTGCAACACCGGTGTGGGTTGATGGAGCTAAGGGTCCCTCAAAATGTGTAATCATGCCACCCCCAACAAAACAATTCAATCCATCACTTTAAATGCATAATTCTACACAACTAAATACAGTTATATGTATTTTCCCTCCATGCATATAGATGTATATTTTCTCAATTCATGCCACAAAGGCGACAATAAGTTTTAAGTCATTGGCAATTAGTTAACCCAGCATGACTAGCCAATATCAAATGGGCCATCATTTTTCCTTAATTCTACCATCATCTTTGGTTTTGTGATGAAATATCGTACATTCTTCCTTTTAATTTTAAAAATAATGAAAAAAAAAGAGTGTAACTATATGTCTACAACCTCATTGTGCTGTGGACAGCACTCTTTTTTGTAACTATATCAAATTTAAACTGTGGAAATTAGTAAACAAGACTTACTATTAATTAATTTCTCAATGACATTTTATTTTCATAATTAACAATTGTTAATTTCTCTCATTTCAACACTTAAATTTTGAGTTGGTTTTAAATTACTGATATGATATCATAATATAATTAATCTTCATTATTTTGATTAACGGTTATGAGATGAAGGATTATTAGATTTTGAGATGAGGCAATATTCAACCAACCAAATAACTAATTCTCGCGTGAATTTTTTATATACCATATCATTAATGCATTGGCAAATAAAATTAGTAACCACCAATATGTTACTTTTTCAAATTTTTAAATTTTTTTATTTTACATAATATTTTTTTATTAATTTAATTCATAAATTTATTTACAGATACGCATAAGCATATTAGCTTATTATAAGACAAAACACATGATCCGGTTCACCGCCCCATATTGAATAAATGCACATGTAGATGTACGTACTGAATATGTAGATAATGGGTTATAAACATCTGTCAAAAGTCATGATCAAGCTTCACATGGCTTAGGGTTCAGAAAGAGTTCTCGTGAACCACTGGAATTATCTTATTCCAGGGGACCCTTAGCTCATTATACCCACCTGCTGCTTGCAATTTTTTTTCCCCATCTTTTCATCTTCTACAAACAACTTCGCCCCTCAATATATATCTAATATGTAAGAGTAAATATAAACCAGTTAACCTATTTATAATTTATTTTTTAAGTCAATTTAATATTTATTTTTTAAAATTTTAAATTTAAAACGGTTAACTATATATTAAATGCGATCGGTTAATCATTTACCGTTGTTTAACTATTAAAATAATTAAACATATATGATTAGCTTATATATTACAAAAATAAACATGCAACAATAAAATTAAAATATAAATTCTAAAAATTTTAAATATAAAAGTACAAATAAAAATATAAATCATTAAAATTTAATATCAATACAATAAATTATAAAACAATTAAATAAACACTCTATAAGACCATAAAAAATGAACAAATGTTAATTTATCACTCATTAATATTGACAAGTGAATAATATTAGGTGATTAGGGTATAAAATATATACATATTTATAAAAAGTAAAATGGTAATTTCAATTAAAATGTGAGAATTATCTCTAGGAACAATATATAATGATAAAGCCATTTCTGACCTTATCGGGAGGTACCCGGGCACTGTACAATATTGTCCGCTTTGGGCCGGAGCCCTCACGGCTTTGTTTCTGGGGCTTTGCCCCAAAAGGCCTTGTACAGGTGAAGGGTGTCCATGGCCTTTATATGGCCTACTTCAACCACTTCAACAGCCGATGTGGGATTCATGACAGCATTGCTATCACTATTCCCCCTCCCGAGAGAGGGCTCGGCGCTGGCCGCTTACGGGACTGGCCGCTTGTCGGGACTGGCCGCTTTGGGCGCTGTCGATCGGGCGCTGGCCTCGGCTCTCAATGAAAGCACCAAATGATAAAGCCATTTCTGACCTTATCGGGAGGTACGCCGGGCACTGTACAATATTGTCCGCTTTGGGCCGGAGCTCTCACGGCTTTGTTTCTGAGGCTTTGCCCCAAAAGGCCTTGTACAGGTGAAGGGTGTCCATGGCCTTTATATGGCCTACTTTAACCACTTCAACAGCCGATGTGGGATTCATGACAGCATTGCTATCACTATTCCCCCTCCCGAGAGAGGGCTCGGCGCTGGCCGCTTACGGGACTGGCCGCTTGTCGGGACTGGCCGCTTTGGGCGCTGCCGATCGGGCGCTGGCCTCGGCTCTCAACGAAAGCACCAAATGATAAAGCCATTTCTGACCTTATCGGGAGGTACGCCGGGCACTGTACAATATTGTCCGCTTTGGGCCGGAGCTCTCACGGCTTTGTTTCTGGGGCTTTGCCCCAAAAGGCCTTGTACAGGTGAAGGGTGTCCATGGCCTTTATATGGCCTACTTCAACCACTTCAACAGCCGATGTGGGATTCATGACGGTATTGCTATCATATAATATATATGGAAAATTACTTAACCAGACATTAAATCCAAATTTATTAACCATAACTATTAAAAATCAAAATTTGTATTTGCATCTAATTAGACTGATTGGCATCATAAACCGATTTAAATTTGATTTTAACCATCAATTTACGATTTTTTAGGTTTTTTCCGGACCCTATTAATATCTTTGCCCATTGCTACTTCTATTATATATGTGTAGCTTATATATAACCCAGCCTTGCTTGTGACTTAATTTGGCTTTCATTTATAAATACTTATTTGAGTTTGGCTTTATTTGTAAATATAATTCTTTATTTTTGATATGCATTAAATGAAGCTTGTATTTTATAATTACACCCGGAGTAAGTTTTCGGAAAAGATTTGTCTAATCCATGACTAGTTTTTTATTGAGCAAATTAAAATGGCAGTCGCAAACATAAAAGTCGACTCCCTTTGCCAAATGAGCCTAAGCTCTTTAATTGGGTCAATTTCACTCATGATCACTCAACTTATCACTTATCGCGCAAAAGTAACCGATTTTTTTTTTTTTACTTAAATATCACTGAACTTTTAACATTATTGCACAAAAATCATGTTGACCGAAATCCGGCAACGATCCTTGCCGGATTGATGACTTTTTTGCAAAAATGTTAAAAGTTCAGTAACATTTAAGTTAAAAAAAAAAGTTAATTACTTTTGCGAGATAAATGATAAGTCTAGTGACCGTGAGTGAAATTAATTTAAATGTAGCATTTGTTGAACTTATCAATCCGGCAAGAGTCGTCGCCGGATTCCGGTCAACATGACTTTTGTGCAATAATGTTAAAAGTTCAGTGACATTTAAGTAAGAAAAAAAAAGTCGGTTACTTTTGCGCGATAAGTGATAAGTTGAGTGACCATGGGTGAAATCAACCCCTCTTTAATTTGATTGTATGCTAAATTAATTAAATAATCACTTAGTCAAATAAGTCCATTTGATCATATATATTGTGCTCGTGCAAAACCTTAATTATGTACTATATAAGAATTAGAATTCTCTCAAGTCATGTTAATTAAACCTATCTTTCCACACAATCAACTGATGAGATTTAATATATCTCATAATTTTGAAACTTTTTTGGAAACTTTTTGTGCAATTAAATTTAAATAATATATATTAGATCCATGAGTTACCCATGAGTTACTATACAAGCTGCCTAGCATGTGATAGAATGGTAGTCCAAACAAACTAGATTGCAGACAGCATTAATTATTTTAAGGTGTTTTAAAGTGCATGTGATTGGACTTTATCGTTATCAATTTTCAACACTAATAAAAATAATTAAGTTGGATAATAGAAACAAAAATTTGTTGATAAAAAAAAAAAGAGTATGCGTTGGAATCCAGGGAACATTCATTAAACTTATTTTGGTAGTAATATATATTTTAAGTGCATGTATTAATGCCTGCACTAGTTAACCTGTTGTATTAAAGCATGCCACGTACCAATGATTAGAATCAACAGATGTATTTTACTCGAGATTAGATTAAATTCATCGTCCCTTTAATTTAATTAATTAAACCTTATTAGTGCAGAAAAATTTCTCCAAACTATCTAAGAGTGAATGGAGAAGATGGTTAGAAAACAGTAACAGACATGAATATGTCTCTTGTCGGACCCATTACACTAATCTGATAGAAACATGCACGTTCTATACATACTAAAAGAATATAAAATTGAAATGGAAGCACTATGCACATCCAAAAAAAGATTTCCCAAAATCGATAGTGGATCATATAACAACAATTATTTCTCCTCATGACTTAAAAAGGTATGCCTTGGACTAGTCGGCAAAATATTGAGATTTCCTTCAATCCACTAGACGCATGATGCGTCACAAAGTAGCCAAATGAATGGCTGTAATTTGGTGACGCACGATGCGTTAGATGCATCAAAGATGAGCTCCAAAATATTGCCCACACTCCTGTTAAAGCTGAATGAATTTTTTTTTTCCCTTATTAATCAAGTCGTGGTAAACTTCAATCATTATTGCGCAAAATAAGGAGGAAGATTTTCAAAAAGAAAATTGTTTTCCTTTAAAAAAGAAAATCAATTCAATAATTCATTCTTGACTAGAGTTTTTTTTTTTTTTTTACAACCTATAACGTATCAAAATATATTTAATTTTAATCAAGCAGAAATATTTTAACTGTAAAATTGATTTTAATGTAATTAAAGATTGCAAATTCGAATTTTTACTTTTTTTTTTTTGCTTTATATAAAAAAATAAATTGTAAATTTATAATAAATAACAATAATTTGGAAACTAAAGGTAAAAAAACGTGTTGGGGACCGAATGTGAATTTTTGTACAATTGTACCCCTACATTCATATACAGCAACTTGATATAAACAGCCATTCAAATTGATTACCAGCTTTATAGTGAATCCAATTTTTGCCAGACAAACATGATATAGTACTACTACAAATTTATCTCTTAAAACTTTCAAGAGGGAGTTGATGATAATAGGAGAGCTCCACAGGATTGCATTCCTAATCAAATCCAATGGCCAAGATCTTTTCCAACTTGTTTAGTGGGTCACCACCAACAAGATTTGATCACATCACCCACGATAACTTGCAGCTCGCTCACATCTGGAAACTAGTTGGACCGTGTTCATTACCACGGTCCACACACACCCTCACATGTGAACTCAGTCTCTTATTATTTTCGTTTTTCTATTTGAAAAAGAAAAATAGAATCCAATCTTAATTATACCATTATTATTTACATGACATATTTCGTCCATAATAGTATAATGCAGATGGCTCATAAATATTATAGCCTACTCTTACGTTATATTCAACTTATCGCATAGAGAAATCATCCAAAATAGAACCTGTAAAATAATACCAAATATATGCATGGATGAAATTTAGAAGTAACAAATTTCCAAATTATGAATCTACTGATTACTGCAAGTTAAAATAAATAAATAAAAAAAAAAAATTGCATTTATTTAATTAAGATAAACAGAATGGTTTAAGGATGAGAATGACGTGGCTGATAAACACTGGGCCACGTGTAAGCGAAGTAACTGTCGGGATTCGGGGATTACGAGGACAGATTATATGGTTGAAGTGAGAGTTAGTGGGTGGCGTGAGCGTGCGAGAGAGCTGTAAGACACGTGCGCAGGTCGTTGAAAGCTAAAGCATAAATGGACCCCACAATACAATTACAAACCTCCACATCTCACAAAACGACAAAAGATTCAACGTGTCAGAGATAGAGAAATAAAAAATCCTAGTTTATTCAAATTTCAAAATTTTCATTTTCATTCACATCCAAACAAAACCTCCCTCCTCAAAAACCTCCCCCTCCTTCTCATTCATGGCTCGGCTCACATGGCCCCTCCTATTACTATAACTATCACAACCCCTTTCTATTCATTTTCAGGCCTCTCTTCTCCTTTCCTCTCCATTTCATTTCTCTCTATTATCTACATTCCCTAGCTTTATTTCGTCTTTATATCCCAATTTGTTTCTGATTCACATTAGAATGGCTATTAACGATGGCTATACCAATTTCGCAATGCTCAAGTGGAGGAGAAGGCGGAGGAGAGCCGTCCGGTGCGGCAGAAGTCCGGTGGAAATGAAGGTGAAGAAGTTGCAGAGACTAATTCCAGGAGGAGAAGGTTTGCAGCCGGATCGGCTTTTCTTAAAGACCGCCGATTATATAATGCATTTGAGGTTGCAAATTAATATTTTGCAAGCCATTTCCGAGATTTATACGCCATGAAACCCTCCCTGAATGCTTGTGTATGTTTCTTCCTTTTTTTTTTTCCCTCCCTCTCTCTTTTGAAATATATATATATATATATAGTCAAAAGTAATAGAATGTTCAATTAGTAATTTAGCTTCTGTATTATGATTAAGAATGGAATGTTCCTTTCAAATTATATAACTAATGCCAATGGCTGTTTTTGAACCGGTGGTTCTTAAAATGTTAAGGGCGTTGAGCATTCAGGCCTTATTCTTGAGCAAGGATTCTTTTTTGTTTTGATAGATTTGAGCAAAGGATTCTAGGTGTTCTTCCTATTGTGCATTGCTTCTTCTTCTTCTCTCCTTCCTATTAATTACAGCTTATTAATTAGGGTTTCAGGTTTTGATTCCTAGCTAGCCCTGAAAAATTTCATGGCATTTTATTGCATATATACATATATTGCATTTTATTAATTTTTTTTTTTTAAACCTAAACCTTGTATATGGCATGCAAATATTCTTTCAATATATGTCGTTATAAACCAACTTTAACAAGCACTGTCTGTTCACTCATATCATTATCAACTTTAAAAAGGAAGTTTAATATCCAAATAACTTGAGAATAATTCTCATATATAAACACTTTGATATATTCAAAGTCTATGATGGACATTTTCATTATAAATGCACCAACTGAGCTCTAGAAACCAGTTTTTTTATTTTTTTTTTCCTTCCTTTCTCATTTTGAATAAAATTAATTAAGTTTGTAGCTATAAGGGAGCAGCTAGGTAGCTATATTTTATGAAGTATGTTGTAAGGCCAATGTCAAGCAAAATAAATACATAAATGTAGACAAGGGTGAAAAATAAAATCAAAAGGAAACTGCTATGTGCCATCAATTGGTCTATGTAAAAATATTGCCAGAAAAGAGTCATGAGTTTGAAGCTCAAGCTCAGTCGGACAAATAACGGACCTTGCCATTTTTTTTTATACTGTTGGAGAAACTACTATTCGGTATTCGACATTTACTAGTTTGATAAATTTGAATTCATACCAAATAAACTCATAAAAAAAGGTAAAACACTAATTATTAAGTATTTAAAGATTTTTCATATAAAAAACTCAAATTCAAAATTTCTAATTAGGAAAAAGAAAGAATCTTTATCTCAATTTATCGACAGCGACATAGCAGCTTTTTTTAGTAGAGTATGTAACAAAAAAAAATAATAAGTAACTGCACACTCAAATGGCAAAAACATTTTTGATAACATGGTAAGAATCACTTTTTAAAAATTAAATTATCTCAACTAAATTATCACTTTAAAAAATAATAAATAAGTAATTAACTTTTTCCAATTTTATTCTTGTCATTAATAAAATGAGGTAATAGAAAGTTGATGTCAAATTAATTATGGCATTATAAAAGAATAATATAAAATAGAATATTATAATCTATTAGTAGTAATATAAATAATCCCACCATTATTTTAAGATGTGTACAAAATCAAAAAGAAAATGACTCTTACTATTAAGACAAAATGATTAGTTACCTAATAAACACGGAAATGTGGTAAGTTAAGCGAGTTAAGTAAATTTTATGGGATGGGTTGAAGGACAAAAAGGGAAATATAAGTGGAAAAAACATTCCCAAGTGCTCAAATTGATATCAAGGTCGGCAGGACTGTGACTGTCGGTAGGAACAATTTATTGGGGCTGTTTTTTTTCTATTAATTTCATCTTTCATGAGAACTTTTTGGAATTTGGACCTACTTCATCAAATGGCCTAGGGACCTCAATTAACCATACTTGTTAGGGCACTCTCTTTTCATTACTTAATATAAATGAAATCCTACATTCCAAGTTTGATTTTGTTCTTACATGATTCTTGAATAGCTTAATTTTATACGTTAATTTTATCAGAATTCAGAAACTATTTATTAAGTTTAAGATGACAAAATTTGAAGTTGCTTATTTGAGAAAAGAATGTAAAAGAAAACTAACATAACAAATACAATAATGGAAAAAAGAAATATTATTTCTTTTAGACTCAACCCAAATTTGACCCATCTTGGTCCGGATCTGAATCATATCCATCTCGGTCCGGCCTGAACTCGATCCATTTAAATCTGAGTTCAATCCAGCCCGAAGTAGGTATCAATTTTATTTTATGCAGGATTGTATAGAAAATATCTTTAAATTTCGTTCCGGCTAGAGCTGAATCCAACTCATCTCTGCCCGACCTGAATCCAACCCATCTCTGTCCAGCCTAAACTCAGCATGTACAAAATTCAACCCAGCCCAACCCTGAAATAAGCCTGTATTTTATTTATGTAGTCTTGTCCATAAAAAATCTTCAAATTCCAGTTAGGCTTGGCCCAAACCCGATCCATCTCGGCACGGTTTGAATTCAGTTATACCAAATTCAACCCAGCTCGACCCGAAGTAGTCCTGTATTTCATTTATATAGGTTTGTGCAAAAAAATCTTCAAATTTAGATTATGTCCAGTCTGAACATGATCCATCCCAGCCAAACTCGAACAAAACCCAACTCAGTCTAGTCTGAAGTAGGCATATATTTTATTTATGCAATTTTGTGCAGAAAAAAATTTCAAATTCATATTAGGCTCGGCTTGGTCCATCCCTATCCAAACTCGATCGAGCCTATCCCAGCCTAAAGTACGCCTAAATATTATTTATGTAAGCTTGTGTATAAAATAATTTTCAAATTTCAGTTAGGCTCAACCCGTATTGGTTTGGCCAAAACCAAACCTAACCTAGCTAGTTCATCCCGAATGAGGCTTGTATTTTATTTATATACACTTTTACAGAAAAAAAAAATAAAATAAATTTCGGTTAGATTCGACTCGAATTCGACCCATTTTTGTTAGGTCCGAACTCGGCCCATCCTATTTAGTATGTTTTAATTGTGTAAAGAGTGAATTTTCATTAAAAAAAAAACGAATTAAATGGGTTAAGCCATAGCTTCGCCCATTAGGTCTAACATGTGATCCATTGGGATCACCATACACCCATTTAGGCCACTATGCAACTCATTTGGAGTAACATGCAATCCATTTGATACATGTAGCAAATCCATAGGTTAATCCAAACTCATCCAAACCCTATTTGGGTATTGACCTATTTTTAATCCATAAATAATGGCCTATTTTTGACCTCCGCCCTATTCGACTCATTTGCTACCTATATATATTTGAGTTGATTAAATAAAAAGAGTTTCAAGAGATGAAATGGAATAGTATAGATCTTTTTTCTCTTAGGCTCCGATTGGAACAAATGAATTCAATTTGTAGAATTCATTTACAAATGAATTCCATATGGAATTCATTTATAAATGAATTTCTATGTTTGGAATAAAATTAAAATATATAATTGAAAATGAATTCCTTATTTTTATGTTTGGAATAAATGAATAAATGAATTCATTTTTATATTATTTACTAAAATATCCTTAATGCCAATTTTGATATCTTCTTTCAATTACTTCCAATAAAAAAAATTAACAACCATTAATTATCATTTTAAAATTTATTATTAATTTAATTACTCTCAATTTTGATGTATTATTTCAATTTCAATTATTTTCAATTTTGATATTTTCTTTCAATTTCAATTACTCCCAGTAAAAAAAAACCGTAAAAATCGAATGAAACTAATAAGTAAAAATCCAATGGAAATAAGTAAAAATCCGGTGCTGGTGGTTTTGGATGACAAAAAAATAGTAATAGGAGAAGGAGAATAATAGTGATAGAATAAAAATAATAACATATTACGTTATCTATATAAAAGAAATTTTTTTTATAATAAATAATTAAAAGGGTATTATAGTCTTTTTAATTTTAACTTTTAAAAATGTGGAATTCATTTGCAAATTCCAACTATTTAGATGGAATTTGGTGAAAGTATAATGAATTCCATGGAATTTAATTCTATGAATTTAATTCCTATTTTTTTTGCATTCCAAGCATGAGAAATGAAAATTACAAATAAATTTCATAAAATTTTATGCAATTCATTTATTCCAAGCGGAGCCTTAGTAAAAGTCTCGAATTCAAATTTTAGAAATGGAACTCTTTTAAATAATTGAAAGGTAACGCTTTGCTCATTTGTAAGTCTTCCCAACACAAATCTAAATTAGTTGGTCTAATAGATTTTTGATACTGGAGGGATTATAAAGAATAAATAAATAAATAAAAATGATATTGGAACTCCATACAAGTGGCGAAGCAAATTTAAATTATGATAGGGCAAAGCATGGCATTTATAGTGAGGTAACCTCAAGGGAGGGATGCTTCTTAGGCCACAATTCCATGGCCTGCTGTACCTATTTATTAAGACTTCATTACCATTTCATACCATTATTTGGAAAACATCAATTATTGCCCGCCATATATAATTACAAATATCAAACATATGAAGGTTTTTTTCTTTTCTTATGTATGAAATATAATGTCTCTAATTTATTTTATCCTTCATGTTTGGACTCTGATTTAAATACTTAAAAGCAGTGTCTTTTTAAGATAAGTAATATCAAGAAATGATTAATTATTATATTTTCCAGAATATTGAGAGCTAGTTATTGGCACCCGTAGACAAAGTGGTATGATTTGGTGTTCAGCTTAATGGACCTAACGGATAATCTTGTGGGTCTAAGATCCATATAAAACTGGACTTTCTTATGACCTGTAGGACAGACCCCTAGCCCACATAGCCCACATAAAACAAAATTGTCAATCCTTAATTTGTATTGTTCTGCCAATAGAGAAAATTTTGCAATTTTTTTTTGTTGAAACATATCCCATAAAATTGTCAATTTGTCATTTATTAATCATGAGATCTACCGTTACCCTTTTTTTAAAAAAAAATAAAAAATTGAGTGCACTGTTCAACTTGTACTTCTTATTCAGCAATACCATCATGGATTCGTGGCCCATTCTCTTAATTGGGCCTTTCAATTTTGAGAAAATGCAATTAGTGATTTTAAATCTCAATGGTTTTATGTTCTTGAGGCATAGGCCCATCCGTTTTACTCCTTTCGCCTATTTGATTTTACCAATATGGAAAACTTATTAGGTATTATTAATTTTTAATATATAATTAAAAATTAAGCAAAAACTAGAAGTACTGTTAGTTTTAACATAATAATGTTAGGGATTTAATTGTTATATTTTAATGTAAGAATTTTTTTAGTCATCTCAATAATTTAACACGTGTAAGAGGATAAGTGGATAAGAGTTTAAATTTTGAATATATCATCTTCAAAAAAGAAAAGAAAATGTATATATCAAAAAGGAATATTTTTGTGTGGTTATTTTTTCAAAACTATCTATAAATTTTAATATTTTTAATTTCTCCATACATTTCCCAAACAATAAAATATCACATTTCCCTTTTATTTTATATGTATGTTAATTTTACCAGATTATTTTCCACCGTTAAGAATATTGAATATTTTATTTATTTATTTGCCGAGGAACTGGTTATACATTATAAAATCATTTGAAACAAATTCATAATTTAAGAGTGTTTGTGAATGTTCAGAGTTGGGCTTAAGATTTGAATCTAAACAAGACCCAGCCCAGGATTCGAGCCCGGCCATGCATAAAAGTGGCCTGTGCTAAAATCCAACACAACAGTATTAGCAAATAATTACAAATAATTTAACAGTATTAGAATTTGAATTTCGTAAAAGCATGGTTGGAATAAGTTGATAATTAAAAATTCATTTGTTTATTATTCCTAATAATATAATACCCTTTGGTACCATAATTTGTTTATTACTCAATTTTGAGAATAAATGGATTATTATCTACTAAACAAATGATGAATTAAAAAATAAATAAATGAACCAGCCTGCCATATCACAGCTGTGAAGCAGAATATCCCACCAACCAGAAAAACATACAAGACAAACTGTCAATTGGAACAGAAAAATGTACACCACTTGCAATTACAACTCCGGTGAAGATTCCGGTCAACAAGAAAAGGAACTCCTGTGAGTTGCAATGCTTGCTTCCGGTGGAAAACACAAGAAGAAGGGTTCTTTTTATCTCTATTTTTATGGAAATTCAGCTACATAATTGAATTTCAATATTTAATTTAATTCCAAATGACCTGTTAGTTAATTAACCAAAGACACAGACGCTAAGCCTAAAGCCTTTAATTGAATATAATAAAAATAAATTATTTATTATCGTGATCCACAATGTCCCTCCCGTGATGCCGTGACGCAAGGAAAACCTAAAATACATGACTAAACAGACTATTTTGCCCCTCGTAGCTGACAATGAAATTTTTTGGAAGCTACTAGCTAATCTAAGATCACCTTTCAGTTCAGTGCTGTAACACTCTCTCTCTCTCTCTCTCTCTCTCTCCACAATCTTCTCTTCCTTTCAATATAAAACCAAATTAAACCCCTTCTATGTCTGCTATTTGCTCTTACTAGGGTTTTTTTTTTTCTTTTTTTTAAAAAAATGAATAATGTACTCCAGAAATGGCAGATTTTTATTTACCTGGAACTGAGGTAGGTGAACTACAAACCTTTACATCTTTAAAGTTTGGAGCTTCAAAGTATCTCTTTCAATTTTTACTTTTATGCTAATGACTTGGGTTTCGTGTTAAAGCAAAGCTAAAAGAAATTGCAATTCTAGCCCCAAAATCTCCTACTTGAGCAATCATTTTTATTCCAAAGCTTCTACTTCAAATTCTTGACTAAAAATGAACTGGGTTTCTTTCAACTGCAAGAAATAATGTCTGCCCCAATATACAAATTGGGATTGATCTCAAAGTAAGGAATATTTTGGATTGCATATGGATTACAATAGTGTTTAATCCCAGACACTGAAGAGAAAATTGATGTTGTTTTTGAAGGATTCAATCTCAAATGATTCACAAAGGTGGTCGCTTTGCTCATCCTCCTCACACTTTACTTTCTTCCTCTTCGTCTTCTCCTTCAATGCCATACAATAGCGATTTCCAGAAGCAATCTTCTTCTGGTAACAAAATAAGCCCAGCTATCCTTTTTATCATTGTTGTTCTAGCTGTTATATTTTTCATTTCTGGTCTTCTCCACTTGCTTGTTAGATTTCTCATAAAGCATAGATCTTCTTCTTCAGTTTCTGAATCCACTAGATACCCAGAAATGTCCGAGTCTGATGCTTTCCAAAGACAGTTACAGCAACTCTTTCATTTACATGATTCTGGCCTAGATCAAGCTTTTATCGATGCATTGCCTGTGTTTCCCTACAAAGAGATTATGGGGCTAAAAGAGCCATTTGATTGTGCTGTTTGTCTTTGTGAATTCTCAGTGAAAGACAAGTTGAGATTGCTCCCAGCTTGTAGTCATGCTTTCCACATTGATTGTATCGACACATGGTTACTGTCTAATTCCACTTGCCCTCTTTGTAGAGGTACCCTCTATACGCCTGGGCTTCCTTTTGAAAACCCAATTTTTGATTTCCAAGAATCAAGAGAAGAAGATGACTTAACAAGCAATTCGGGAAGTGGAGTCTCTGGTGGCCAAAAACCAACAGAGAATGAGAGAATCAATTCAAGAAGGGTTTTTTCTGTGAGATTAGGCAAGTTTAAAAGCTCAAATCGTGGAGTAGTAGATAGAGGAGAGGGAGAGACAAGTAGCAGTAATTTAGATGCAAGGAGATGTTACTCAATGGGTTCATACCAATATGTGGTTGCTGATTTAGATTTGCAAGTTTCTCTGTGCCCAAGCAGAGGAGCTGCGGCAACTGGCAGTATCAAGCTTTTGAAAGGAAGAAATGGACAAAATGGGAATTCAACAGCTGATGGGGATATTGAGGGGAAGAAGATTAACATTAGAAGTAAAGGTGAAAGCTTTTCTGTTTCCAAGATATGGCAATGGTCCAGGAAGGGTAAATTCCCAACTTCTTCAGAAACCCAATTGGATTCTTCTTCTATTTCTATAGGTTTGCCATGGAGTGATAGAACTCATTGTACATGAAGGTATTTTCCTTGTGCTTTGTTTGTACTTTGTAATGTTCACACAGTATCACTTAATGCAATTAATTGAGCATTCTTTTTAGCATTTTCTTTCATCTTCCATTTGATTATTTATTTTTCTTTTACCTGCAATGGAGCCTCTGCAATTTTGCAACTTTAATGTAACACTTTTATGATAAATGGTAATATGCTTTAATCTTTTTCTTTTTCAGAGAAATTCCTGGCCTATATCAGTCTGATAAATCGCTTTTTTTTTTTCTTTTTCTCTTTCGTAAATTAACTTTTAGGTCTAACGCATCTGAGTTTTACCTTTATGTTTTTTTTTTTTTGTTTTTTATTTAAAGGAAAGGAAACATTTTGGAAAATCTAGCATGTCATCTTGAAAGGGGAATTCAATTTTCAATCTTTACCAGTTTATTGCAATAAATTAACTATAGTCAAATCAAAGGGTGCTTTTTAGATAAATCCATAATATTTGATCCAAATTGCGAAACAAATGGATACAAAGTGTTGCAATTGGAAAAACATTAGGTTGCACTAATGTCAAATCGAAGGGCAAATTTTGGAGAGACATACGCATTGAGACTCTTTTGGCTAACAAATTCTTGCTTTTTCCTGGGTTGAATGATGTTGGTAATGGTGGGATCAGGGAAAAGTTGTTAGAGAGACTCTTGTGATGAGGAGCCATAATTTTCGATGGTTGACAATTGACATGGTGTATGGAGGGTTGTAGGGTCATGGAGTGCCTTCCCAATATAATGATTCCCAAACAAAACATCAAATAATTAAAGATAAAAAGAACATTTCCCCCCTATCTTTCAACACCAGGAACAGTAACTACCTCTTTCTTTCTTTTTTCTGTAAATTTGTGATCTTACTAATTTTTATGAAGAACTGTAAGGTTAATGTGTAAGAAGATATTTACATGAAGAAAAAAAAAACTAGAAGAGAAATAGAAGGGTAACGGGGGAATAGAGGACAAAATGATGATGATGATGATGATATGGGATTATTAGGTAACCCCACTCCAGGGACAGTAGAGGCATGTGAAACTGCAACAGGAGAGACAGAAGCAGGTAATCCAAAAAGTTCAAAATGATGCCATCCATCAGTAGTTGGTAAGTGGAGATGATTGTAGTACCAACTCCATAAGCCACGTAAGTCAAGCTCATATCCCTTTCTGTCATCCTTAATAATCTAAAGCAATCAACTATGCCACAGAGAGGGAGTGCTTACTTAAGCATAGATTTTTCAGATCCGGAAGTAAGCTTGGATTAATTGGTTGTTGAATGGAGAATCCTAAGCTCACTTGTTCAACCTAAATTATCGAATGTAACAAGAAACTGTGATACTCTACTAATCAGATATCTGTAAGGCCTAATGGGTATAAAATTTCTGTTGCTAGTGCGGCATATATGAAGCCTAAATCATAAATTCTTGTGTTCTCTGCGTATAGGTAAATTTCCTCCTTGGGGCGAAATAAAGCTTTTAATTTGGTGACCAAAAGCTTTTTATTTCAAAGTATATACACCAGAGTACCGCATGTTCCTCTTTCAAGTTCAGGAGTTGGATTTGTACATTTTGATCGCATGGTAAGAAACAATCGTATCCACACGAGTGTTTTATATACGTTTTTCTTGTTGATCATGTCGTTTTCTCTCTTTTCTATGAAATTTATACTTTCAAGTTAGTGCCAGCTAAGAGCAATTGCTGAAATGTGCTATTTTAATATAAAAACGAAAATAAAATATAATTAAATAATAAACGGGACAAGGCGTATAATGCCCGTTTGGCAATGTCATGTGCTCGGATTTTCAATCTCACCGCTGCCATCCCCAAGAAAAATATTAAGCAAATAAACCCAAAACAATGCCGTTATTCTTCTTGATCTGAGCTGTGAAGCTTTAAAGAAAATATAAGTTTTGTATCAGAATAAAGTTTAACGTTTGTTCTTAAAACTGGACGTGAGAAAAGAATCCACTGATTATATGCAGAATGCATATACACTGTTTCAAATTGAAATTAACAAATATTAACTCAGGCAAGACCTTGCTGTTAAAAAACCCACTACACAGTTCCTTTCTCTATGGGCCTTCAAAGGCAAAATTCATTTCTCACAACTCCGTACAGAAATTTTGTAATAATGTACACAAATCACCTAACGGAAAAAAAAAAAAAAAAAGAAGTGAAGTGTGAGCTATTGGGCACGATCCCAAACTCGGGCAAAAAAGATCTCATTAAACTGCTACATTGCTGCCCCCGAATAGAAGAATAGAAACAATATTTTACTATCACTACAAACGGTAAGAAGAAGCTCTGAGGACAAAAAATTTGGAGCTCATGCAAGACACATTAACTTCATAAATCCCGAGGCAAATTGTTGATCTGTCCTTCTTCCAACATATCTTTGTTGTTCATCTTGTACGCTATCCTTATGCGCATCACAAGAGATTTCTGAAAACAATATGAATTATATAACCATCTAACGAGTCATCTGAAACCAGAAAATAAAGGATACTACTAGGTAACAAAAATATATGGCCAACACTGTCAAGTGTCTAAACCAAAACAAAACTTGTGCAACTTATGCTGTGGTTACCAGAATAGATAAGTAACGCAAAGCATTATTTGAGATGCATTTCAGATTGCTAATGCGAGTTTTTATATTTATAGCTCTATCTACAATCTAAGGGGGCAAAGAAAGACCCTAAAACTTTCTTTCTGTTTTGCTGCTATTGCCAAGCAGGAAATTTCTCATAATTCATAAAAAGGAAGGAAAAGATGATTCATAGAAAATAATATGACACCTATTAAGGCAGACACATCATAGATGTTGCCTCAACAATCAAAACATATGGAAACAGATTTTGAACTTGCATACCCACATAACCAACCAAAATGATTTTCTCCAGTACATTTCACCAGCTATTTGCTACATGGCAGTTCAAAGTGACATATAAAATCACAGGGGATTAAAGAACAAAATCAATCCAAACTTGGAAGATTTTTCCAGGAAGAGCTTGTGGTTTTCACAAATAACTACATGAGGTTAGAAATGCTTTATATCTAAGTGAACCAAGAAGCATTATTTAATTTCTAAAAAAGCATAGCATCATATGAGTCAAAACTCCAATTCCAGCATAACCATGTCAACCCAAACATTGTTTTAAAATGCACAAAATATAGACTAGTTATTAATGGCGACTAGAAAATTAGATTCGTTATGATATCAAAATGCCAAAAATTATGCTATGCTATAGAATGGTGAAAGTGGAGTTTACTTGACATTATAAGAATATGCAGGACATATACCTTGCCATGTTGGCTGTTAGTTACTCTTAAATTTTGTGTAACAGACTCGCTACCACCCGCAGGCAGTGTACTGCTGCTAGCTGGATCTAAGTGCAGTTGAAGAAACTGTAAATTGAAAAAAGGAAACTATCAGAGTGAAACATTCAAAGAGAAATTTTTCCACAGGGTGGATTAAATCATCGATATTTTTTTTTATTCTTTCCGTTGTCTAATAAAAGATTGTGACATTCAAGATATATATAATCTCAGCCACAAATGTTTAGAAAAATACATGCATTTTCATGTGTACAACGAGCTCTAAATTTAAATGTCCAGCAGGGAAAGTAGGAAAAGGAACTCGAATTTGCACTCCAGAGGATGAAAAATTTCATTCATAAAGTCAATACAGCATGAGAATGATATGAAAACGAATTGCATGCTTGATAAACTACCATTTGGAGTTACCTTTGGGACTGCTGCCTGGAAAACAAAATCTGTGAAAACATTAGGAGACAAATTGGCAAAACTGGCCTGGATTAATGTTGTCTGAGGGTTCCCAGGTGACTTTGAGAAGTTGAATGTTATCCTCAAGTTGCTACTCTCAAATGCAACTATGGACGGATAAACTGGACCATTATCCTCTGTTCATGGAAATAAATTTGTCAGGACTTCAATACTAAAGGCCAAAGAGAATAAGGTGAACAAACATTTACCACGCTTCGAAGGGCTAGGCGCAAAGCCATCCAATAAATCCATCATGGAAGAAACTTCAACAGAAGAATTGGCTTGTGCAGAAGGTAAAGGTGATGAGAGTGCATCTAATGTGGCAACCGGTTTCTGGTTATCTAGACCAGATGATAATATGTCAGATGGAGACGAATTGCTTTGTACAGGAGGAGTTCCAATTGATAAAAGATCTAATAGGATATCGGTTCCAGCTTTTGGAGCTTGCTTTGTGCCTATAAATTGCAGATAGGTTACAACTAATATTGTTGGCAAAATAGATCACAAATTAAATACATATTGTAATAAAAAGACTGTACAACTTCCAAGCAAGCTGCTCATTCAACAAAAGACATGTCAATCAAGAAATTGGTCCTCAGAGAACTTGATGAAACGTGAAAAAACTTGAGAATCATTTGGCTGGAATAAAAAATAAAAATCCAAGAGTAAGAGCATATTGATAAAATCCAATCCCGCCAAAATCAAGAATGTTCTAATGCTTTCACATCCTTAAAAACAATATAAATAATCAAATTAATTATGGTTTTAAATGGTACTGTAAACATAAGAGTCTACATAACTTAGACTACACCAGAAAACGCATTAAGGTTGTCAAGCCACGTAGCATATGGGTAGATAATTTAATTATGAAATCTGAACCTATCTGTGAGTTGTATTTCGAAATCTATTTACCTTTGAGTTTTAATTATCAAACTCCTTTTGCCCACAAAGAGAGGCACACTTTTCTTTCAATTATAGCTCACTTTCCTTTTCAACAATACAATATTTTTGTTAATTCTATAATATATCTGTATTTAATGTATCCTGTTATTAACAAATATGAACTAATATATCTTACTTTTCAAATATACCTTAAAAAAATAAAGAGTTATATTAGGAATATCTATGTCAAATTTCTTAAAAGATGTGAAAATAGAAATTTGCCTTTGTGGGATGAAATGAGTATTTTTTTTTTAATTTTTTTTTTTTAAGTTTAAATTCAAGTAGGGTTAATTCATTTAGCAATGGCTTCAAAACCAACTCATATCCAGCCAAAATGGAATCCAATTGAATCCCATAAAATGTCCATTGTGGTTATTGGAGATAGCACTACAGAAACAAGCACCAAATAAATACCATTTCTGCTAATGTCATTTGGCCTTAGGTCTGCTAGAATGTCTAGACCATAAAAAACAAGCATATTCTAATAACCAAAAGTTTTGCACATGCAAATGATTGATACTTCTAAAGATCCCAAACTAACCCGACTGTGTTGGAGCTGGTGATATATCAACACCAAGAAGATCATGAAGAAAGTCACCACCGGAGGAGCTAGGTGCAGGAGCATCATCTGAAAGATCAAGTAAATCGACAAGTGGAGCTGCAGAAGGCTTAGCAACTCCATTTGGAAGATTAAGTGATGTCCCACTTGAAGTAGAAACAGTGGGTGGCAAAGAACCCGCCCTCCTTCCACTGAAAGTAGCCTCGTCCAAGACTGGCATTCTTTCCAACAGAGAGGATCTGCATGAATCATCCATCAGCTTCTTTATGCACCCATGAGAACTTTTCAAGATCAATAAAGTTGATATGTTTTTGACGTATACCTGATATTCTGGTGCTTCTCAATGACAGAATTGAACTCGAGAGATCTTTGCTGCAATTCAAGCACAAGGCTTCCTTTGTGCTGAGCAATTATATCTTTGACCCTCCTATAAAATTATTCAAACAAAAACATATACAATTAAATTACAAATCTTCCCTGAGATATCATTCAAAAATTTATTTTTCATGACATAACTACAATGGAGAGGAATTGCAAAATTCTATCATTTATAAATATGAGCCGGAATTAGAGGCTGTAGATGTCAGATCATGATCAAATGGAATCATGTAAAAAAGTAAAAAGTAATCGCAGGACAAACTTCATTTCATTTTACCAAGTATGCCTAGTTTTCTGGCTATCTTGTTTCTGTTTATGCTGTACTTATTACTTTTTTCTGATATTATACATTCAATTCTAAAGAAAAAAGACCAGCCTTAAGCTCCTGGTCCATATTTTAGATACTTCAAATGGAAGCAATTGGACATTATTTTTGACAGAAAAAATTGAAACCAGACACTTACGTAAAAACATGCTAATAAGTATTATGCACTTTGCACGTTCTATGCGGATGCATGCATCAACAGATATTCCAAATGCTTCATGCAGCTTAATACAGTGAAAGGCCAAAACAAGAAAAGAGTGCATATAGAACTGCAATAGAAGCAACACATATTAACATACTGTGAACAAGAAGGGAAGCGAGAAGAGAGCTTCAATAGAGCAATCAAAGCCATTGCTTTAGTAGTGAGATCAGAGGCATGGCGCTTTATTGCAACCTCAACAACATCCACAGCATCAGACTCTGTTACCTGCATAGGAAAAATATATTTAGCAATAAGAAATACATCAATTTATGAAGCCTTTTTTTTCCTGTTTGTTTTGGATGGAGGGTGTTGGGGAAAGAGGCTATAAACAAAATACTGATCATATATACATCATGCAAAAAAACACAGTGGAAATTGAATTCTCTATAGAGTTGCTAAGGAATTAATTTGACGTATATTCTCACACTGAAGTTAAGTAATCTCTGATAGCAGAGGGAAAAGTCTAGGAACAAATAATACAAAGCTGACATGTTTCAAATATCCATATGTTCACACATACACACAACACTTGCACAAGGAATTATAGGAAAAAGGAAGCATATATATGGGATAATACAAGCCCAATACAACATTTCAAATGTGTAATGCCAAAACAAAATAGTAGTTTGTGTATCCTACAATTTTATGCATGAATAAGATTATACTCACTGTTATAGGATCCTCGATGTCAAGTATCCCAACATTGTTGACCAACATGTCCCCATATTCTCCAATGCACCAGACTGCAACTCGAACAAGAGTTTCCTGATGACAATAATTGAGCAAACCTTCTAAAAGAGTGATATAGATATCATGTCTATTTTTCCTTTCTGAACATATACTCAAATGCTCAATATGATATGTTCAGAAGACAAATATCTATCAGAAGAAAAATTCAATTACCTGTTCAGACGATGTTTGAAAAGCCCTGTATAATGCCCTAACTGTATATCCATGGAGGTCAGAAGCATTGCTTATCACAATAACAAGGCCATGCCACACTTCATCTTTTACAAAATTTCCAGCCTACTAAGTACAGCATTTGGATTAGAAATACATATACTAAAATATATCATAAAAAAAGCTTGCATAAAAGGCTAACTGATGTTGTATACTTCAGGGATTGGTATGTAAATTTAATCTGTGTTTCCGGGACTGGCCTTTGCCATGATTTTGTTCTAACATATACAATTAAGAACAAATTCTTTAACTCTCAACTTCTTCTCTTTTCAGTTTCCTTATCTCCATTATTCAGAATTAGAGATTTGTAACATGCAGCATATTCCATAAAGCGCATCTAAAGTGAATGCAAAATTGTAATATAGCAATGGGGTGGATCAAGCACGAGATATTATAACTTAGGGAAGGATATAATGCCAAAAACCGTGAATGTCAACTTTTTTCAACTGATAAAGTTAGAAGAGGCAACACTAAAACAAAAAAAAAGACAATAGTACAGATTATGTCACACCTGGAGTTTATAATTTCAGAATAAATCACTAAGGATATGTTTAATTGGTTGCAGAAAAGAACACAGGAAGAATGCTATAGACTGATCATGCCTTAAGTTAAAAACATTCATAATTAATCCTATTTCAATAGATTAAGAAAAATAATGACATTCATAATTAATCCTATTTCAATAGATTAAGAAAAATAATGGCCCATTCTGGTTTCTCAACTAAATAACTTCGTTTCATTTACTTCAGCGATCCAACAATTGCAAAGCCTTTTATGCCAGGATTAAAATCTAGTTACAAACCAAAACATTAAAATGATGGAAACACACTTCAAACATGTAATCAAAAGTATAACAAAAGACTTGATATTCAGGCTTTTACCTCAGTAAGAACCTTGAGCATCTGATCAATGTACCAAATTTTCTCAGGGGAGAACCTAAAGCACCAAAAAGCAAAAAGTTGACTATACATCTAATGGTAGTACTTTATAACAGAGTTTTTGTGGTAAATAAATGGAAAATAAATTTGACTCTATTATGCTACTCTTCCAAAATGATAGTGGGGCTGGTGAAAGCAAATTGTGATGCACAAATTAATAGATCTAATGATTGAAAAAGAAAAAAACTAATGCAGTCCCATCTGGATAGATGAGATTTGAAATGAAAGGGTATTTCACTACGTGTTAGAGTGAAAAACAGTATCTGAAAAACAACAAAATGTTAATCCGGTGCACACTGGATCATTTTTTTTTTCATTGGACGGTCCTCAAGTGTGCACACTGCATCACAGCCCTGAAGGAAATGGTATTTCACTAAAAACAAAAGAGAGAGAGAGAGAGAGAGAGAGAGAGAGAGAAAGAGAGTATTTGAATGATTTACATCAGTGATTTTTCACTCTAAACACAAAACCAAATGCACCTATTTCCAATATAGGTCTATCCAAATGGACTTCAGGGAAAACGTCCCAGATTACATTTATAGCAAACTATTAACATTTTTTTCATTAAGAGAAAAAGCCAAGAAGGTTAGCTTGCAAATTGAACATTATATTGCCCCCCAAAACATGTGATGCGCATCCACACACACACACACATAAAAGAGGCTGCAGGGAGCACAATTCAAATCTCTTACTCCTAATGGTAAATGAAACATGAAACCTATGCCAAGTCCACACACCAAATAATAGATAAATCATTATGCTGTTCGTTAAATGACATACAGCAAAAGTAAGAATACCTATATATAACATGAAGTATCCAGTTAAAAACAAATAAAAAGAAAAGCACTTGTGAACTGAACTTACTTTTCAACAATGGAGCAAATTTTGGCTGTCAGATCTCCCTTAAATTCTTGATCACTTACTTCCAAATATTCAATTAGCTCTTTTGTTAGAGGTTTTACATTGCTCTCATTCACCAGAACGTAAACAAGTTCAAGGGCTCTTTTACGGATAGAAGCATCTGAATCCTGAATGGGAAAATGCCAAATCACATTCCTCTTAAATTGTTCAAAGATTTCCATTTTACATGCAACAGCAAGACCAAAATAAGGAAAGGAGCAACTCACGCAAAATTTTAACAAATACCGAGCTTTAAGAAGATGGACTGACAAATAAACAGAACACATCACAGAGAAACAGAATGTGAATGGAGAAGAAAATAATCAAAAGGAGAATAAAAGTGTTCAAATATCAGATGGCAAAATTTCAAGAAAACATGAATAACAGAAGAGGGAATCCACAGGGCAAAAGTTCCAGACAAAGTTAAAACTTAATCAAAAGTTATCTGGTGAGGTATCAACTATAAACTGCTCATTTCAGTGGGCATGGGGGCAGTCTAGCACTGCAAAGTCATTAAGAAAAGAAAAGCATTATAATTAAATCAAATGTAAAAAAAAAATTACCAGAAACTTTATTTCAAAACATCTACGCATGTTTGTTTGGGGAGTAATGCATATGAAAAGATAATTACACTTCTAAAGAATATCATGTGTGTCAATCCATACAAAACACATAGTTGAATAAAATGCAATAAGAGTTCAACATCCAGTTCACATTAACCTCCTCATCATTCATTTCCATTTTCAGTTCAAATGTTTGAGCAAATTTTGAGTTTTTTAAGCCTTTATGTGCCAATATGCAGTGCCAATGAGGTGAGAAAGCTTTGTCCAGCATAATATTCTGATAATTCTAAAAAACATGAAGAGCATGTTTCTCCAAACATTTAATTAGTAACACCCTTTCATGATTAGAACTAGCAATGGCAAAATGTTCATGGATATAATGAATCTTTCTTTCTTTTATTTGAGACTCTTTACTTCTTATAATTAGTTAAATAGAAAGATCAAGGTTGTTACAAGAACACATACTTTAACACATTCCAAGATGGTTGCTCGATGCCTTTGCACTGCTTGAGCATCGACAGTAATTGCCTTCATCAGCATGTTTAATGCAACATACCTGGAAAAATTTTGAGAACAATTGGGATCGAGGTTATTGATTTAAAAAATAGACAATTCAATTTTGAGATGGAACTATAGTTATGTGGCTGAATCACAACAAACCAAAGTTTAATTTCATGTTTCCAGAAAGGTCTCTCAAGATCTGAGTGTCAGACGAACTTTAGATAAGTAGACTCTGACCACAAACACCCAAGCTTAAATTAAATTTTGATTCCCAAAGCCAACTCCCAGCTTACATGGAGATGCATGCCAAGATTGCTATCAAACACACAAATACAAAAACACCCTCCCTTCACACAACACACACACACACACTCCTATGTTCAAATAACCAAAAAGTTTTAAGTCATCAGCTATGCACAATTATGAGGTGCTATATAGGCAAAAATGATAATAAGATCTTTGGACATGACCATGTATACAACGGTTAGAAAGGACCAAAAGCAACAGTCATATTTACTGACAAGCAAATCTGGGGAAACTATATGTATGACTCACCCCAAGCAACTCATGGTTGACAGTTAAATCTTATCTGAGTTGAAGTATTCTGAGCAAAACCAGCTAGTATAAACCAAATACTGTTCTGTTAACACACCTGATATTGTTGTCACGGTTTGACAAGAATCTTCCCAATATATTAATAGCAAGCACTCGCAAACCACCATTATCTTCTATGCTCATGATAGTTTCAACACATTCATATAAAATGGCATTCCCTGCATTTTTGTTTGACTCAGTTTTTGTTGCCACCTATGAGAAATTCCAAGCCAGAAAATAAAGGATAAATTGTTAATAAATGAAGTAAACGTCGGAAAGAAACATTTAGCTTCAAGAAATGTGAGCATTAAGGAATAGACACAGGTAGTAATTAAATAACAAACTAGACAAGTTCAGTCCCAGTTAAAAATAAGGACCAAAAGCGATAGGAACTGACAATTATATCAAAAAAGGATGCAGTTCAATAATAGCAAAAAATTATCCCATTAGATTTTGGCCTTCACATGCTGATCAACTTATTCATGGCAGAACAAAGACCCGACTTTTAAACACAATAGTACTTTTGCCAAAGCAAAATTGGTTTCCAATTTCCATCAAACGGCGTTCAAACTACATGACAGTTGCTCACATATCAACATATATCTACATAAAAGATGTATCAATTCTCGATTTCTTATCCAATTAAGCCCCCCATAAATGATAAGTGTGTTACCGAAAAAGCTACCAACAGGCAGAAGCCTCTTCAAAAATGAAGTCAACGAGAAAAAAAAAATATATAAATTACAGAAAGAATAGTATTTGACCAGGATAGTAAGGATTCTACCCCAAAGTCTCATTTCATCATATATAATATCCCACCAACCAAGAAGCTCTCTTTCTTCTAACAACCCACTTAACTTTTCCAATATTTTGGAGAAAAATTTCACTGAAAAGGGCGTTGCAATCCACTAGTAGAGCTTGTATTATATCTTTTCATGTTAATGCACACCAAACCATAAAAAGTCATTTCTTCAGCTTCAGACATTCTTCCAAATAAAACAAACTTTTTTCCATGCTTAAAAGAGAAGATAAAGGATACAGAATATAAATGGTAACTAACCTGAGCAAGTATGTCATTCATAGCATCACTAGAATCAGTATCTCCTTGGCCTAAAATGCGCAAAAGCCTAAGCAATCTGATATGGAGAAAAGGGTCTGTAATGCCAGCAATGTCATACTCAGGTGCATATGGACTGTTCACGACATCTCTTAGAGTTCTGACCAAACCCTCGGTGCATTTCTGCAAAATTATTTCAGAATTTGTCATGATTGGAGAGCAAATGAAAAGGTTAACTAATAGAATTTATTTTCCAAAAAGAAAAAAGTAAACTTCCACGATGCAGCCATATTTTAGAACAGTTCCAGATGAGACCATAAAGTGAACTTCCCAAAAAAACAATTACTAAAGATACCTAGAAAAAATCGCATAGTGCCATTCTATTACCACTTAGACCATAAAGTTATGCTGTAATTATAAAGTAGCATAGTGAGGTTTTTGAGAAAAGCATTAACATTCAGTAATCATAGGGTGGATCATTAAGCAGAATTATATCCACAATTTGCACAGACCTTTTGGTCCTGATATTATTGTAAGCACCTCAAACTAACTCAGCTAGAGGTAGCCGTCAGATGCATTTTCATTGAAGCATATGGCATGCAAATGCCTAATACTAAGTAACATTTAACAAACATGCCAAATAGGCCATGGATTAGTAACATTTAGTAAACATGCAAAATAGGCCACAAACAATTTTACCTTTCTGAAATATTCTAGCGCTTCAGGACTAACTTTACATAGATCTGTACAAAGTTGAATGCCTGTTATTAAGACACCATGATGCTTTTCTTTAAGTAAGGCAGCAGCAGGATTTATGAAATTCTCTGCCAAATCAGGGACTTTCTTTATAATCCGTATGGAGCATAATGCTGCCTGTGTTCATCAAGAAGCAGTGACTAAAATTACAAGAACATGAGGTAAATTTATAAAACCAATGAACTAAATTAGACTATAAGAGCTGGTGAAGAAAATTTTGCACAAGAAAAGGCATAAAATATTATATCTTCATCACAAAATTCAAAACACCAAAATTTAAGTCTTGCTGTCCTCCACTAAAAAAGCAATTAATCAAAAAATGGAAAAACTCAAAACAGCATGTCAAACTAGATGAGTTTGAGAAATCACAGTTTAGGCTATTTCCTTTTCAATTTCTCTTTTGGCATGACCATGTGCTGGGGAACAGGGGAGTTGTTTCAAAGAATTTTAAAAAAAAAATCATTGAACTAAGAACCAAAGAACTCTAAAGTGTATCATGTGAAAAATTGAAATCTTCCAATACTTAATACATGAAACCATATTATTTTGAAGCATATGCTAACATTTAGACAACTTACAGATTTTTCATTGTTTTCTAACAACTGTGGAGATGAAAAGACAATTAAATTGTTCAAGAGATAGGCTAACCTTTTTCCGAATGTTGGGATCCCGAAATTGCAGCAGTCTTTCCACTTCTGGTGCAAGATCACGTGCCATTTCTGCCGAACAGATATTACCCAGAGCACAAAGTGCAAGCCCCACAATATATTGGTTTGAGTGATTGAGGTCTCTGAAAATAAGTTAAGGTACTAACATGGAAAGCAATATTTCCTTGTTTCTCATACACCATATAAATATTGTAAGAAACGTTAGATCATTTGGACCCAAAGTTAACAAAAAAAATTATATATTGGATACTGTTTTAATGAGTTTGTGACCAACATTAGAACTTCTTGTCTTTCATCAAGAAGTAACATGAGGCCAAGGTATCCAATTCTCTTCTCTGGAAATCCAGCTGATGCAATCAACTTCAGGCACTCCATTTGACCAAAATGAGTTGGATAACCAAGCATATGAATAAACATTAGCTTTGCTAGGTTACGGTGCCGATAGTCTTGATCATTTTCATTAATTGCAGCACGAATAGCAGCACACTCTTTTCTTACAACAGCGCGTTCCTCTGCAGCAGTTTTGCAAGCGCGTATTGCCCGAATCATGTCCCTGCACAGTAATACAAACATCACCAACTTCAATATTAGGTCTATCAGCCATCACTATGAAATGTATATTGTTGGTAGGTAGGTTGTTTCCATCATTTGCACATTATGACCAGAAGTCTTATAAGAAATAACATATGCATTCAGCCACCTCATACTATTAAGATAATCCAATTTACCACGTTGTATGTAAGTTGCTCAAATCGACGGTTCAAAGTGTAAATTTCGTTTTGTAGGCAAAGGCGTTCCAGGGATGGAGAAGCAAGAACAAGAATGGGGAAGAAAGAGGACATATAGGCGATAGATGGAAGCAAAGACCAATATTGCTCCCTCCAGTGCTGCTATGATCAGTTACTCCAATATTTCAAAAGTGGAGGCAGTTGAAAAGGAAAAAGACATCAATAAGATTGTGTCTAATAAACATCTAGCCAACTAACCCTATTTCACCCATCCTCCCACGCACCACCCCTTCTCCCCAAACCCAATCTCAGCATAAAGGATCATTTCCTTATTTTCCTTCAAAGCTACATGCGATATTATTATTCTCTCTCCTCTCATAATAACTACAAAGGCACTTCTACCACATCCAGACCAGAAAAGAAGAAGGTAGGCTCCCAATTACCTCTTAGCAAAATGTCCCAGTCAAGTATAAAATGATCAACAGAGTGAATGGAAATGGACAGCATGTTTTAAAGATTCTCGGGCTCAAGTCTCATCTCTACTTTGCTAATGTAATCCTATGACCTGCAATGCAAAATAGTTTTGAACTAGTGTCAACATGCACTATGAACTTCTTTGAACAGACTAACCCTCAAAAACCAACTTGAAAAGAAAAAAGCTTCCCGGATACATTCTACTTCCTTCAGTAAATTCATAAAAATGATTCCTCCATCAATCTACACATTGTATCATTAGAAGACATCAAGGTGTCAGCCAACCTTCAAAATGTTATCTTTATGGCAGCAGCAGCAGCAATTTGACAGAGCATTTATGAGGCATGCTCCAAGTATTCCAAATTATAAGCATATGTCCTCAAATGGATTCTATGAACAAAAAAAGGGGGCTTCAAAAGAAGGTGCAAACTTGCTATGACTTAACCTTGTAAGCATACATATTTGATCACAAGATGCCCCTTTTAACTGTAATTGTTGTATCCCCATTCAACATATCTGGCAGGCACCATAAATTGCATACTAACTCCAAAACCATTACAACGCATAGGTTAAATATCCCCCTCCTTTCTTCACTTACTTTTAATTTAACACTGTATCACCTAATAATATTTACTCATTCTAGCATGCTGTTAACATATTGGCATCTTGACGAGCAGTGAAGTGTTTCTAGCATAAGATACATGGGTACTTTCACCATTCGCTATGAACTTCATATCCTTTGAAGCAGTCATAACTATTTATCGGAAGGGCTTAGTTCAAATGATTAGAGTATCAAATCTAAAAATAATACATGAGAAGATCTCATCTGAACTTTTTGCACTTCAATTCTTCAAACCTTATCATAAGAGTGATTTATGAAGTGGAAACCACATTCTCTCCCAGGTTTCATTTGTAGCTCTACTTCAGTGAGTCTCTTTTCTCCCAAAATACCATCTGCACAACGTTCCAATCATAATGTAGCCAAGAAGAATTGCCATCCAGGTGTGATGAAGCATTCTCTCATTATAGTGTAGGCAGCATGAACCAGCAAAACATTTGAGAGATCCTACAATAATAGCCATATACTACTAGAGGCAGCTCAAAGCAAAGTCATTGTATGTGTTCGAAATCAAATGCGCATTTACAATCCCAAACCAACGACCACCAGCTACTAGAACCAAACTTAACATACAATACAAATAAAAAAGCTGAAGATTCAATAGCAAAAATCAGAACGAATCGAATTATAGTTCAGTTTTAGTTAGGGAAATGAAAATTAAAAGCAGAATTACGTTACTCCAAGCTCCAACTGACAAAATAACACCAAATAAAACCTTCTGAAAATGAAATTGCTTACATGATCTAATAAAGAAAAAGTAACAGTAAGATTTGTTAACCCACCTTAGACGAGTACCGGACGAGAAGGGATTCATGATTGGGTTCGTTTTAAAGCTTGTTGCACCAGCTCGATCAGATCCAAGCGAAAAATTAACAAGACAAGTCGATCAAGAACTCCCAATCCGGATTCAGTCGGAGGAAATGAATTGACCCGAACTCGATAAGCGGAGATCCGAATAGTTTAATCCAGGGATCTGGTAGATAACAGAGAAGGAAGAATAGGGATTTGGATCTGATGACAGAGAAGGAAAGAGAGAGAAATTGTGCTTTTATTTTCACTTTGTGCGTACATGTGTGTTTCGCAGTTTGTCTTAGCTACGGAAATCAAATTAAAACAGCAAAATGCGCAAAAACTATTAAATTAGAATAAAATTATATATGCGGCGAGCACTAAAAAAAAAATTATGGTGCAAGTAGTGATTAATTTACCCGTTGGTGATATTGAAATGGTGAATTCGAGATTTTGGTTGGACAGTGTATGAATTTATTTTATATTGGCTTTTTTTGGGGCTAAAACGTGATCTGATTTGCTGTTAGATATTCTATGCTCACCGGATGTGAAATGAGACAACATTGCATTTATCTATTTTCTTTTCAATCGCAGTCAATTTCTATTTTCATTCAGTCCATGGATTTTTATTTTTATTTTTGCCTTTTTCTCTCTTTCGTTTTTGCTTACCGTTCGGTTTTAAGAAATTTCCATTACCTTTTTTCTACGCTGATGGAAATTTTTATGCTTAAAACTTGTTCCAGTCATAAATTAATTTAACTCCATATTATTATTAGGTTTTCATTATAAATTCAGATAGTGATAGTACCTTCTCAAATAAAAACTAATCAATAAAAATAATAAAATAATTCAATTACGCTAATGCACAAATTTGTTTTGTTACTACATACTTACAATAACTAGTTGGCCGTTATGGTGTTTTCTACATAATAAATTATTTTTTATAAATATAGTAATTATAAATTTTATACATGACTATAAAAAAATCAAACTAAAGTTATTGTACTAATTGGATTAAAAAAATAAAAATATATGAGTGAGTATGGACTGCTAATAACTGCTTCATTAATAATTTTATTAATTAATTTATTATTTTCGATTAATCGCTATATCAATTTAGGTTTTTAATCAATTTTTTTTGAATCGGTTTATTGATTAATCATTAAAAATTTTAATATATAAATTTAATAAACAATATAATTTGTATTTGTAATATTGTTTTTAATAGTTAAAAATAAAATAAAAAATACAAATCAAAATAATATCCATTAAAAAAATTAAAATAAAAACAAAATTTTCATAATTAATTATAAGAATTAAATATATTCAACATGAAATTAACAATTGAGTGCTAATTGTGCACGTGTAATTGATAAATGATTGTAATAAAAAGATAATATCAATATTTATTTACTAAAAATATGTATTATTAATATATTAGAAAGTCATATATTATAATATTTATAAATTACATAAAATATTAAAAAATTTAAGTGTAAAAATTAAAATTAACATATAAAATTTATATAGATCAATTAACCGTCTACTGCCAAATTTTTAAAAGTAAAAAACACAACTTTAGAGCGTGTTCGATAAAGTTGTAGGTTTTTATTTTTTATTTTTTAAATCTAAAAACTATTTTTAGTTTTTGTTATTTATTTTTTAGAAAACTTATATATTTTAAAAACTTTATCGAATTTTTTTAATTATTCATGTATATTTTTTAATTGTTCATGTATATTATAATAATGATTTTGGTGGTAATAGTGACAGCAGCAACGGTGTCATTGTGGTGGTAGAGGCGATAGCGTGGTGACAGCGGTGGAGGCGGTGGCAGCATAGTGGTGGCAGAGGTAATAACGACGTAGTGGTGGGGGCGTCGACAGCACAGTGATAGTGGAGGAGGAGGCAGAGTGGTGGCGGCGGAGGCGGCGGCAACAACGTGGTGGTGGAGGCAACGGCAGCGTGGTGGTGGTGGAGGCAGTAACAGTGTGGTGGCGGTGGAGGCAGTAACAGTGTGGTGGCCACAACCGTGGTGGTGGAGATGACAGCGGTGTGGCGGCAGAGGTCGCAACGATGTGGCGGCGACGGAGTGGTGGCGGCGGAGGCGTGGTGGTGGTGGAAATGGCGGCGGCGGCGTGGTGGTGGTGGAGGCGGCGGAGGCGTGATGGTAGCAAAAGCGGCGGCGGCGGCGGCGATGGTGGCAGTGTGGTGGTAGTGATGGCGGTGTGGTGGTAACAAAAATAAAGTAACAAAATTTTAAAAATCTAATTTCAAAAATTTTTATTTTCTGTTTTAAATGTGAAAATCAGTTTTTTAAATTCTTACAAAAATCGAAACGGAAATGAGTTTGTCAAACGTGTTTTGATTTTATTAAAAAAAAAAAGAAAAATTTTCCCGAACGCATCCTTAAATTTTCGATTTGATTAATTTAAAATCGATTCAATTTCAGATCGATTTTTTAGTTAACTGAAATTTCGATTTTTTTCTCACACCAATATTCTTGTAACCATTGATCACATATAAAATAAATATATAAATAAAAGTATTAATTATAAGAGTGATAAAAAATAATTGAAAATTTAGTTAATTTCAAAATTAATCCGAAATCGAATCTATTTCTTCAGTTGACCGATCCAGTTGACTCGATTTTTATTTTGATTTTTGATATTTTCAAATATCAATTTCGATTTTGATTTTTATTAATGGTTAACCGTTATCCACCACCCGTTAATATTTATATTATATTTTTATTTTTATATTCTAATTTTCTTTTTATTTATCTTTAGAAATTATACAATGATTTAAAGTATATTTAATTTATATCATTTGCTTTAAATGATATAGAATAATATTTATATGAAATAATGGATTAATGTTTATATATGTTGTTTCTTATTATGTATATTGGTGTATATGTCATACACGATAGCATTAAATTACAATTTTTTTATATTTTAGAGTTTATATTTTAATATTTAATTTTGTGCAAAAATTTTTCTTTAACCTAAAATTAAGCATACTAATTACTAACAAATATCGAATTCATTTTACAATATTAACTATCGATTTGTTAAAATAATTAACCATAAAAGTGGAGAACAATGTTCCACATGTTTGTTTTATAATTTTTATTTTGAATTACTTTAAATATTTAAAATGAAATTGAAATTTATCAATTTTTTTATTTTTATAGGTGCATGTTAAAAAATTTTAGTAGTTAATCGAACTATAAAAATTAAAATCGATTAACTGATTAACTAAATTTAATGAATTGAATAATGATTTTAAAAAACTGATATCAATTAACTTGTCAAAAAAAATTATAATTAACCAATTAAACAATTCATGCTTATCTCTAATTAATTATATTTTTAACTTTATTGTATTTCTTTTTTAAAACATGTAAATTTACATGAATTGCAAATATAATAACAGTGGTATTTTGTTTCCAAACAAAAATATAGTGCCAATGTTATTGCTAATATTTTTAAGATATTTTTTTTTTGCAAGTCATTAATGATGATTCAATATTTTAATTATTTATTTAAAGATAATTCTTAAAGTAAATTTGTCAGCAATATAAAAAAGCATATGATATTTTTGTTAAAAAAAAATCATCTATAAAAGAAAAAATGAATAAATCAACAAATAATAAAAAATAAAATTGCATTAATATATATGATTGCAAGTGTGTATATATATATGTGTGTATGTGTGAGCGCACATGCTAACGTGTCGACGCATAATTAATTGTCGTTAATTTTATTTGTTAGTTAAATTTTTCGTTTATCGTGAAAGTATTTTTCAATCATTGATAAAAATAACCGATGACATTTTTTAACACAATTTCCAATAATACGGAACAAAAAACACCCCCTTTAATTTATTTGCTATCAATATATATATATATATATATATATATATATATATATATATATATACACTTGAAATTAATTTTTTATTAAATTCAATAGTTAAATACTTAAATTTTATTTTATAGAATCACTTAAATTTCATGAAAAAAATTCGTAGATTAAATCAACTGCATCTTGCCAACCAAAAAAAAAAAACTATTTCTCCATTAATTTTCTCATGCATTCAGACATACATACAGGTAGGTATTTCTCCTTTACTTATTCGGACTGCAACTCTTTGTTTGGATCGGGAGAAGTAAGAGTAAGTAAGAGGAAAGTAAATTTAAAATACCTTACTTTCTCTTGTTTGGTTTGTAAAATGCAAAAATAGAGAGGGGAATGCAAGGAAAATAAGATTTCCCAATTAACTCTGCATTTAGTTTTTCATTTTCCTCCAATTTGGAGAGAAAGAGAGGTAACTGGGAGGAAGATGAGATATAATTGTATGAAATTACGAACTTATCCCTCCTTCTATAAATACATCCTCACGTTTCTGATCTCTTCTTTCAACATTTTTCACGTAATATTTGTTCCATGGATGAAATAGAGAATCGATAGGTAAGATCATCTCCGGCAGCTCTCCAATCATTTGCTTGCCGCCGGTAAGGAAATTGGAATCAGCTCCGGCAGGTCTCCAACCACTTGCTCCGACATTCCTGGTGCGTTTTCAAGCAAAGCTAGGTACAAGCTCAATATTTCAAGGTATAATCTCAAGCAAAGCTAGTTACTGTTGATTCTCTTTGAAAAATCTATGATTTGTTTAAAATTTAGATTGATGATAACATTCAATTTTGATTATCTCTTATTTTCTTGGCCTTTTATGTTTATATCTTATTTCTGTCAATTAAGCAATTATTCCTCCAATTAATACATATAATTTGCCATAACTCATATATTTATATATAAAAACTACTGCAAGTTGGCCTCACGGCTAGACTTTATTTGAGTTGTAGTTAGACTTTATGCTGCTTTGAAACTAAAATATAAATTTGCACATAAAGGAATTGTATTGGGAAAAAGGAAAAAGAATGAGTACTTACAGAATGTTGGTTCCTGAGGTTTGATGATGCAGAGGACAAATAAGGGGAGCTAAGGGCCTGCAAAATGAAAAGAAGGTAAAAGATCGAGAGAGAATATAAGATGTTTGATGACTTCCATAACTACATAATGATTAGAAAAAAGAAATAATTGAACAACTTTAAGATGCACACCTTATCACTGATTTGTAGAGAAGTATAAAAATTAATGTAGAAGAAACATCACCTCAATTTGAGCCTGAAAGAATCTAATGTATCCAATAGCTTCTAACAAGACAGAAGTTGTGTCAGTCTGCAAAAGAGGAATATTATCACCATATCTAACTCGTATGGTTTTTTATCTTTTTTATCTGTTCTCTATTTATGCTTTGATGCTAAGTTTTTTGGTAGCCTTGACGACAATAATTTAGTTTCTTCATAAGTTTATCTTGCACACTAATATGATTAAAGCTTCGTATTGAATTATTATTTTACTATAAACTTAGCTAAAATTAGGAAAAACATTGCATAATCTTCTGTTTTAATTTTTTTTTGTTTATCTTAATATTATTTTAATTCTTTAGTTTAATGGTTGTGTGTCCATGAAATAGTTTAATGGTATGTGTGTCCATGAAATGGTTGTATTTAATGGTTGTGTGTCCATGAAATATTTTTAACATATATGCTGCTGTGTATACATACATTTTCAATTCCTTTTGGTAATTTGAAAATTAGCTGTGTGTAGTATTGTAGATATAGCTAGCATTTTGTGAAATATCATGAAATTGTTTTGTGATATGTTGTTAATAATACTGTTATATGTGATATAAGGGTGGAATAACATGGATAATTTGCCTTCTCAACCTTTTCAAGAAGACGAGTCTGATGATGAATTGGAAGAATGGGATAGAACGAGAAAAATAACTGTTATTTAACTAGTTTGTCATATTGCACATTATTTTTACCTTCGTCCAAATTACATCTCCCGATCTATTACAGAGAAAAACTCAATAGGTCAAAATAGAGAAAAAGTCCAAAAATAAATATTACATCATTTGATAAATAGTGATGTAGATTGTCATAATTTGCTCCGTATGAAACCAGAAAAGTTTTTATTTTTATGTGATAGACTTCGAAATAGTAGTAGACTCAAAAACAGTGTACATACATCTGTTGAGGAGAAAGTTATCACATTTTTTACTATTATTGCCCATAATTTCAAAGTACGAACTATGTCATATTTTTTCCGTCGATCTATCGAAACTATTTTTAGACATTTTCATTCGGTATTATGTGTTGTGATATCACTTGAAGATGAATATCTAAAACAACCTGATGGTTCTGAGGTCCCTCTTAAGATTCGCCACAATAACAAATTGTTCCCATATTTTAAGGTAACTAAAATGTCTAATAAATATAATAGTATGATTATTATTCTTAAATGTTAATAATGACATTGATACAGGATTGTATCGGTGCACTTGATGGAACTCATATTCGAGTTAAGGTATCAAATGCAGATGCACCAACATTTCGTGGTAAAAAGAATTACCCAACATAAAATGTCCTCGCTGCATGTTCATTTGATTTAAAATTTACATACATTTTGGCTGGATGGGAAGGATCAGCTTCTGATTTTAGAATTATTAAAAGTGCACTAACTAGGCGAGACAATTTAAAAATTCCAGCAGGTAACATTTGGATTTTAGCTTCTTAGTTTTTATATTTGATAGGAATATTATACTAAAAGCATCTTGTTGAATTTCAGGAAAGTATTACCTTGTTGATGCGGGGTCTATGCTTAGAAGCTGTCTCATTGGTCCTTATACAGGCTTGCGATATCACCTAAAAGAATACTCTTCTCAAGGCCCTGAAAATACAAAAGAACTTTTTAATTTGCGACATGCTTCATTGCATAATACAATTGAAAAGGCATTTGGAGTTTTAAAGAAGCGATTTCCAATTATTGGAAGTTGAAATGAAAAAACTTATTCATTTGAAGTCCAATGTGAAATTGTTCTAGCATGTGCAATCTTACACAATTTTTTAATGGGAATGGATCCTGATGATCGATTGATTAATGAAGTAGATGCCGAGCTATTAAGTAGAGAGTAAGTGAATGCACGCATTGGAGATAATGAGGATAATGTATTAGGTGCTGAGTTAAGGGATAATATTGCTGCTGCGATGTGGTTTGATTATGTTTCAAATAAGAGATGATTAATTATACTTTGTATGTTTCAATTGTTTTCCATTTATGGTTTGTAATATTTAGATCCTTATTGAAATTTTCTTCAATATATGTTACATTGTTTGATACTTGATTGAATGGATATTTGATTGACAATGATGTACTTGTTTGGATATTAATAAGAACCTAATGGGCTTGGTATATGTTCATGCTATTTTTTCATAAAAAAAGCTATACAGATGGCAAGTGAGACAACAAAAGAGGGTGGCAAAACTTCTCAAAAAAAGCTATACGCTGATGTGGTGGTGGTGGAGGCAGTGCAGCATGGTGGTGGCAGAGGTGACATCGGCGTAGTGGTGGGGGCATCAACAACATAGTGATGGTGGAGGAGGAGGCGGCGTGGTGGTGGCGAAGGTGGCGGCGGCAACGTGGTGGTGGAGGCAACGGCAGCGTGGTGGTGGTGGAGGCAGTAATAGTGTGGTAGCCGCCACCGTAGTGGTGGAGATGACAGCGGTGTGGCGATAAAGATGGCAATGGTGTGGCGGCAGTGTGGTGGTGGTGGAGGTGGAGGTGGCGGCGGCGGAGTGGTGGTGGTGGTGGAGGAGGCACGATGGTGGCGGAGGCGTGGTGGAGATAGCAGCAGCAGCGTTGTAGTGGTGGAGGTGGCGGAGGCGTGGTGGTGGTGGAGATGGCAGCGGCAGCGTGGTGGTGGTGGAGACGGTGGAGGCGTGGTGGTGGCTGAGGCATGATGGTAGCAACAGCGGCGGCGGCAGCGATAGTGGCAGTGTGGTGGTAATAAAAATAAAGTAGCAAAATTCTAAAAATTTAATTTTGAAAATTTTTATTTTCTGTTTTAGATGTGAAAATCAGTTTTTTAAATTTTTACAAAAACCGAAATGAGAATGAGTTTACCAAACGTGTTTTGGTTTCATTAAAAAAAAACAGAAAACAAAAATCTTCCCGAACGCACCCTTAAATTTTCGATTTGATTAATTTAAAATCGATTCAGTTTCAAATCGATTTTTTAGTTAACCAAAATTTCGATTTTTTTCTCACACCTATATAGGGATGCTCATGGGGCGGGGATTCCCCGTCCCCCACGGGGACCCGACCCGAACGGGGCGGGGAATCCCCGAATTTTTCCCCCGCGGGGGCGGGGATGGGGGGGAAAAAATCCCCGCCCTTGAATTCGGGGCGGGGACGGGGAAAGGGGTCCCCGCCCCGAAAAAAAAAAAAAAAATATATATATATATATAATAATACATTAATAATATATATATATATATATATATATATATATTGATAATACATTAATAATATATTAATATATATATATTTGTAATGTATAAATTGTATGGAATATTTATAAATATTTATATTTTAATTGTATAAAATATTTATATTTAAATTATATAAAATATTTTTAATTTTAAATTATTAAATTTTATAAAATATTTTTAATTTTGATCAAAAATATCCATCAAATTAATTTTTTTTATTAAAATTAAATTTTTTTTACGGGGACGGGGAGGATTTCCCCCCGCGTCCCCAGCGGGGGCGGGGACGGGGAATCCCCGCCCCGCCCCATGAGCATCCCTACACCTATATTCTTGTAACTATTGATCACATACAAAATAAATATATAAATAAAAGTATTAATTATAAGAGTGAGCAAAAAAATTGAAAATTTAGTTAATTGCAAAATTAGTCGAATCTATTTCTTCAGTTGACCGATCCAATTGACTAGATTTTGATTTTTGATATTTTCGAATATCGGTTTCGATTTTGGTTTTTATTAATGGTTAACCGTTATCCACCATTAACCCGTTAATATTTATATTATATTTTTTTTATTTTTATATCCTAATTTTCTTTTTATTTATCTTTAGAAATTATATAATGCTTTAAAGTATATTTAATTTATATCATTTGCTCATACACGATAGCATTAAATTATAATTTTTTTATATTTTAGAGTTTGTAGTTTAATATTTAATTTTGTGCAAAAATTTTTCTTTAACCTAAAATTAAGCATACTAATTACTAACAAATATCGAATTCATTTTACAATATTAACTATCAATTTGTTAAAATAATTAACCATAAAAGTGGAGAACAATGTTCCACATGTTTGTTTTAAAATTTTTATTTTGAATTACTTTAAACATTTAAAATGAAATTGAAATTTATCAATTTTTTATTTTTATAGGTGCATGTTAAATAATTTTAGTAGTTAATCGAAAAATATTAGTTAATCAAACTGTAAAAATTGAAATCGATTGACTGATTAATTAAATTTAATGAACTAATTAATGATTTAAAAAAACTGATATTAATTAACTTGTTAAAAAAAAATTATAATTAACCAATTAAACAATTCATGCTTATCTCTAATTAATTATATTTTTAACTTTATTGTATTTCTTTTTTAAAACATGTAAATTTACATCAATTGCAAATATAATAACAGTGGTATTTTGTTTCCAAACAAAAATATAGTGCCAATGTTATTGCTAAATTTTTTGCGATATTTTTTTTGCAAGTCATTAAGGATGATTCAATATTTTAATTATTTATTTAAAGATAATTCTTAAAGTAAATTTGTCAGCAATAATAAAAAAGCAACGTTAAAAAAAAATCATCCATAAAAGAAAAAATGAATAAATCAACATACAATTTTATTTTATTATTATTTATATAATTGCAAGTGTACAATTTTATTTTATTATTATTTGTTGATTTATTCATTTTTTCTTTTATAGATATTTTTTTTAACGACGTATAATATGTTGTCGTTAATTCTATTTGTCAGTTGAATTTTCCATTTTTCGTTAAAGTATTTTTCAATTATCGATAAAAAAAAAATTCGATCACATTTTAACACAATTCCTAATAATACGGAACAAAAAACCCCCTTTAATTTATTTGCTATCAATATATATATATATATATACACACACTTGAAATTAATTTTTTATTTTAAATTCAATAGTTAAATACTTAAATTTTATTTTATGGAATCACTTAAATTTCATGAAAAAAATTCAAAGATTAAATCAATTTGTAGAATTCATTTACAAACAAATTTCATATGGAATTCATTTGTAAATGAATTTCTATGATTGGAATAAAATTATTAAAAATATATAATTGAAAATGAATTCCTTATTTTTATGTTTGGAATAAATGAATTAATTTCTATATTATTTACTAGAATATCTTTAATGCCAATTTTGATATCTTCTTTCAATTACTTCCAATAAAAAAAAATTAATAACCATTAATTATCATTTTAAAATTTATCATTAATTTAATTACTCTCAATTTTGATGTATTATTTCAATTTCAATTATTTTCAATTTTCAATTTTGACATTTTCTTTCAATTTCAATTACTCCCAATAAAAAAAACCGTACATACCGAATGAAACTAATAAATAAAAATCCAATAGAGATAAGTAAAAATCCGGTGATGGTGGTTTTAGATGACAGAAAAATAGAAATAGGAGAAGGAGAAGAACAGTAATGGAATAGAAATAATAACAGATTACGTTAACTATATAAAAGAAATTTATTTATAATAAATAATTAAAAGAGTATTATAGTCTTTTCAATTTTAGCTCTTAAAAATGTGAAATTCATTTGTAAATTCCACCTATTTTAATGAAATTTAGTGAAAACATAATGAATTCCGTAAAATTTAATTTTATAAATTCAATTTTTATTTTTTTTGCATTCTAAGTACGAGAAATGAGAATTACAAATGAATTTCATAAAATTTTATGAAATTGATTTATTTCGAACGGAGCCTAAATTAGGGGTGAGCAAAAAAACCGATGGACTCGGTTAACCGAAAAAAATATCCGAAATCGAACCGATGGACTGGTTAACCGATTGTAATGGACTGGTTAATGGTTAGTGTTTTGAAAAAACCGATATTAATGGACTGGTTAATGGTTTTTGACTCATGTGACTGGTTAACCGAACCGAAACCGAATTTTTAGTTAATTTATTAATTTATTAATAATTTATAACAATTTATCCTAATTAAAGGTGATTATGTACTTTATTTTCATTATACTAATTATTTTAAGATTTTTAAATTTTTTTAATTGGCTATTAGTAAGTATAACAATTTATCTAATTAAAAGTGATTGTGCACTGGTTAATATATTTACTTATTAAATATTAACTTTTAAAAACAAATTTACTTATATCCACCAAATATTTTTATTTTAACAACAATAATGTTATATTGTAGTGAAAAAAATTTAATTTTTAAGTATCTTGAACATTTTAATTTTATTTATGAATATATTTATAATTATAATGGTTAACCGAAAAATATTGGTTAACCGATCCGAAAATCCGAAACCGATGCACTGGTTAACCGATGGTAATGGACTGGTTAATGGACTGTAATTTCAAAAAACCGATATTAATGGACTGGGGCTCATGGACCGGTTAACCGACCATGCTCACCCCTAGCCTAAATCAACTGCATCTTGCCAACCCAAAAAAAAAAACTATTTGTCCATTAATTTTCTCATGCATTCAGTACATGCTACATACAGGTAGGTATTTCTCCTTTTCTTATTCGGACTGTAACTGCTAATTGCTAAAAAACACACTGAAGCCGCTTGCCCCTGCAAAAGCTGGAAATCGGCCCCCATCGTCATCAAACATGGCCGCTTCTCTCTTTTTCTTCTTCATCTTTTTCATTCTCCTTTCAACCCATGGTAAATTATTTTTCAGCTCCTTTACATCTTTATTTTTATTTTTTCTTTCTTTTTTCAGAGTTTCTTTACTTTTTTCAGTGTCAGCGGAACTTATTCTTGAAAAAGGCTACACAGTAACAACAGTGATCGACGGCCACAAGCTCAAATTAAATCCACACGCCGTCCTTTCTCGACCTGGATCTTCCGATCTTATCGTCCTCGATTCTTCTCATAGTGTTTTCTATACCCTATCACTCCCCATATCTCTGGGTAATTCTTTTCTCTTAGGGTTTTTGTTAGAATTCATAGAAAACTAAATTCTATAAAATTAATTTTAAAAAATTTTTAATTTATAAATACTGATCAAGAAAATAAATTGAATCATAATAAATAATATATATATATATATATATATATATATATATATATATATATATATATATATATATATATTGCATTTTTTCATTTAAAATTTTCTTTTTAGTCAATACACCTTTCATAAAATTTTATTTATTATATAATAATAATAATAATAATAATAATAATAATAATAATAATAATAATATAACTATTATATAATCCATCATGGGTATCTTTCACTCACATGTGATGATATTGTATTTTATTATGCAAATAATTTATATTTTGCAACATTGTGCTAGCATTACATATTTTGGAAAATTTTCAGTTATAATATATTAAGAGTATATAACTTTTCGAATAATGAAATCTTTTAAAGTATTTTTGGTATGCAATATCTTATATCATTTATCACATACTTATTTTTCATTGATCTTATTTGTTTAATCCTCATTTATATATATTTATAATTATATTATATCACTCAGATAAAATGGAATTATATAATTGATCGACCATTAAATATATATATTCATGTGATAATTCAAATACAATAATGATCTTCCTTTGTTCTTGATTTTATCAATTTTTGTTTAATTAGCTTTTCTAGAAATATTTTTCTAAGCCGAATCATTCATGACCTTTCGGTAATATTCTGAGATAGCAATCGTTAAATTTAAGTTTTGAAATTGAATAAAAATTTTTAATGATATCAAATAAGATTACTTATAATCTTTAGCATCTCACATTATATCAAAATGAAGATCACTAACTTTGTAATCCTCATCAGTCGTAATCTACACATGTATGAAATACATATTACGGTATTCTTCTATTTTTTACTTGGAGCGGATGTCTTATTGTTTATAAAAAATACCGTATAACTGATTGTTTAAAATACACTCAGTATTTTAACTTTATTTTTTAACTCTATTTATTGATTAACTTAATAAATAAGACTTCACTTGACATATAAAGACAAAAAACAAAAATGAATGTTGGGTAATATTTATTTTACGATCACTATGCTTATTTTATTTGTGATCTTATCTTGATTGGCTATCAAGGCGATTTTCTTTTTGAACTTTATTTATAAAGTTCAAAAACTATTTTATATCTATGATTATGAAAATTATAAAAGTGATTGCCTATGTGAAAAAGTCAATGTTTTGTCTGATATACCTTTTATAATATATACTACTAAGTATATCAAAATGTAGATGCTTTAAATATGACATTAATTTTTCTTCCTTGTTTAATTGAACCACTATATTCTTAAATATTAGAGCCATTATTTCAATAATAGATTTTACATCGAGATATATAAGCATATTATTAATGTCATGCATCTTACATTATTTTACTATTACAATAAAATTAAATAAATGATAATTATTTATTTGATATAGATTCGAAAGTTCACTAAGTTCTCAATCATCATCTATATATCATATATCTAATTATCATTTAATTTAATTCATTATACAAAAATAAAAAAACAAAAAATATCTTGAAACTCACGGAAAACTTTAAGATTTCCACTTAAATTATCTTTAGCAGGACAAAAAATAGTTTCATGAACCGTTCGATTTCATAAACTGTTCAATGCATATTTTCATCTTGTGGTGCAATCAAGAAGCTTCTACTTCGTCTTAATTGAGGTGATTGTGAAACAAATTTATTATTTATTTGTGGTATTTATGAACTAATTTACCATCTCTTTTATTTTTTCCATTTAGATAAAATATTTTTGATGTATCATTAGGTGTTTGTATAAAATTTTCTTGATTTATTAAAGTATTATGATTTACTAACTCATAAAGAGATTATTTTCTTGATCTTTTAAATTTCTATTTGGAAAGTCATTTTTCATGAAAGTGGCATTTCGAGATTCAAATTTAATTATACTCCTATTATCATTAGGTGTTTGTATCAAATTTTCTTGATTTATTAAAGTGTTATGATTTAATAACTCATAAAGAGATTATTTTCTTGATCTTTTAAATTCCTATTTGGAAATTCATTTTTCATGAAACTGGTAGTCCAAGATTTAAATTTAGTTATACTTTTACTATCTTATTCACCAATAAAAACATATACTATTTTTACTTCATGGGGTTAATTTTTCATGTTTACGTGAAGAATCGTGAATATATGCAGTTCAATCCCAAGGTCTCAAATTACTGAAATTAGGTTTTTTGTTTGTCCATAACTCTTAAGGAGTGGATTGAACTGATTTGGACTGTACTAAATTCAATACATGTGTGGTTGTTAATAAAGCATCACTTCAAAAGGTGATAGGTAAACTTGCTGCAGCCATCATAGGTCTTATTAGGTTGAAAAGGATATCCTTGTCATCCAAGCCCAAAATCTCCTTATATACCCCTCTGCCACGTGTTGCCAGGTAACGTCTACACGGTGTCACATTTAGGTACTTTTTTTCTCTTTTTGGGTTTCGCTTCCCTCGCGGCTCGAACAGTGGCAACTCCGCAGCGTTGTGGATACAAGTTAGGCCCTGATACCATTAGGTTGAAAAGGATATCCTTGTCATCCAAGCCCAGAATCTCCTTATATACTCTTCTGCCACATGTCGCCAGGTAACGTCTCCACGTTGGTGCTGCATGTAGGTACTTTTTTCCTCTTTTAAGTTGAAAAGGATATCCTTGTCATCCAAGTCCAGAATCTCCTTATATACCCCTCTGCCACGTGTCGCCAGGTAACGTCTCCACGTTGGTGCCGCATTTAGGTACTTTTTCCCTCTTTTTGGGTTTCGCTTCCCTCGCGGCTCGAACCCTGGCAACTCCGCAGCGTTGGTGATACAAGGTAGGCTCTGATACCATTAGGTTGAAAAGGATATCCTTGTCATCCAAGCCCAGAATCTCCTTATATACCCCTCTGCCACGTGTCGCCAGGTAACGTCTCCACGTTGGTGCCGCATTTAGGTACTTTCAGCAACACCATTTTGTTATGATATTCCAGGAATAGTTAATTGTCTATCTATACCCTTTTCATCACATAATTTCTTAAATTGTTCTGATAAATATTCATAATCACGGTCAGTACTTAAGGTTTTGACTTTCTTTTCTAATTGATTTTCCACAGAGTCCATGTATTTTCTGAAGCACTCTAAAACTTCAAACTTATGAAAAATCAAATAAATATAATCAAATCGTGTGTAGTCATCAATAAATGTGATGAAATATACACTTCTATGTCGTACCCTAATATTCATTGGACCACATATATCGGAATGAATTAATTGCAATAAAATATTCCATGCAAAGTAACAAGAAATGACATTTAATATTTGATGATATTTGTCATTTAACTAATGTTTCTTTATAGTCCGTAAATCATGAGTTTAATCTGTGATTAATGCAGACTTTTTTATTTTTAAATTAAGGGCCAAAAGATATGTAATTTCTCAAAATGATATGTATATTTACAAAAAGATATGTACTTTCACAAAAAAAACCAAATGACATTAATTTCATAAAATGACATGTACTTTCATAAAAAATAAGGTCAAAAGACATGTCCTGATGGAGAAGCTGCTACTCAAGCAAGGCTCCTGGACCCTGATTCACTTGGGCCTAGGAAATTGCAAGTCTATGTTCGCAAGAAGCAGCAGCAGACGCAGCAGGGGGTTGAGAAATCAACAACAGCGCAAGGATATTGAAGCGATTTGGTTAGAATAATTCGGTTAGGGGCAGGAGAGAGAATAGCAGTGCACCTAGTGCCAAGCTGGACACTAGGGGGCAAAAGCTAGAGAGGGGGGAGAGGGGACTATCTTTGGGAAATCAATTGTTTGGCTGCTGTTGAGCAGGGCTCCCTTTTGGAGAGGGAAGTTATCTTCCTGTTATTGAATTTGCTGTATTTTTTCAATTCTCAATTAATGAAATCAACCCCTTCTCTCATCTGATTTTCCTTTTGAATCACTGTTTTATTGGTTATTTGGTTTGCCCTGAATCTATTCTTTATCAATTGGTGCCGTCTGTGGGAAACGAAAGGGAAAATGAATGACCCGCCCCAAACACATTTACAGGTGAAGATCGATTTGCAACAACGAGTTGAATCTCATGAGGAAACATTGGCTGCAATACAAAGATCCATTGCTGCTTTTCAGAAGTTGGTTGAGGATAAGTTCCAACACTTGGACGCCAAGCTCCAAACACCGAACGAACAACAACCCACGCCAAATGCACCCGATGAACCACGCTCCAGTAATGTATCTGACCCAAATGATGAGTCACCAAAGAGAGTTTTCATCAAAACTAATACAAGGTTCGGCTAACCAAGCTCCCCACGACTGGATTCATGTATTCGAACTAACAATTTTGGGGGAGGACCGATATCCTTACCTAAGGTGAAGGTGCCGAAGTTCACCGAGGCAGAACCATGAAGCTGGGTTGCGAAAGCAGAGTTATATTTCAATGTTCATCAAACACCAGAGCACATGAAATTACCCATCGCACAGATGTGCATGACAGGGGCGGCAATCACATGGTTTTCTCAGGTACTCCGTGACTCCCCTCATCTGAGCAATTCAAACTCAGGCTAAACGGAAGATTTGGTAGAAGTCGCACCAAGAACCCCTACGAGGAATTACGAACCTTGTTCCAGACCGGGACGGTGGATGAGTACATTGAAACCTTTAAATCCATTACAGGGTACATCCCGAAAACATTAGAAGCTCAGTTTCTTGGGTATTTTATGGGAGGCTCAAGGGAAAATGTGGGTAAATGGGTTAGATATCTAAGGCCCCAGACATGTGAGGATGCCATGGTTCTCGCTCGGGATGCTGAGCTCATTTTCACCCCTCCAAGTAGCCGAGCGGTGGCCAGTAGGGGTGTGCATCGGGCGGGTTCGGGCCAACCCGAACCCGAATAACCTGACACCCGAAATATGCATAAAATTCAACCCCAAACAGATCCTAACTTCCAGCAGGGGCCCGAACCGAAAAACCCGAAAAATATCGGGGCCCGAACCGAAACACCCGACTAACCCGAAATTTGGAAACTATTCACCACATCACAGATTCAATACATCAAACACAGATTCAATACCAGGAAAAAATTTAGAATTCATCCCACCCTTTTAACATCCAACACACAACAAAGATTTAATGCCAAAAAAATATCAAAGTACATCCCGAAAGCATCATCAAATGAAATATCATAAACTAATTTAACTAAAATAAAAACAGATCTCAAGAAAAAAAGAAAGAAAACATATCTGCTAGCTAGATCGAGATTGGCTTGCTTCTCTACTTCAGAGTGCTTCTCGCTGCTAGGAAAACGCCGGAACAATAGATCGATCTCGATCGACAGATTTGATTTGTAGAGAGAGAGAGATTTGCCTGAGAGAAAACGATTTGCTTGAGAGAAAATGACTTGCTTGAGAGGGAGAGGGAGAGAGAGAGATTTGCTTGAGATCGATGTGCTTGAAAAGAAGAGGAAGAGATTTGCTTGAGAAGGAAAGACAGAGAAGGAGATCGTGAGATGAGATGGGTGGCTGGTGGGTATGGGTAAGGATGAAAAAAAAAAAGGTATTTATAGTATGTCGGTCGTGTTCGGGTTGGGCAAGGTTTTACCCGACCCGAAATATCATAAATATCCATAACCGACCCGACCCATATAATCCGAATAACCCTACCCGAATGAATATTTCGGGTTGGTTTATTCGGGTCGGGTTTTGCACACCCCTAGTGGCCAGGGACAGGGGCGGAGGCGCTTGGGGACGCACTGAGGGAGCCTACAACCCACCTCCACCAGGTCGGTCTCTTAATCCCAAAAATATGGGTCTAACCGACCCGCGAAGTGGGCTTGGGCCTAAGTACCCAAGTTGAAGGCCCTCCAAAGCACAACAACCTGCATCCACCCACGAGAGCGTCTCTTCCCAACCGATTGCAACAACCACCCAGGAACAGGGGACAACGCCATCTCTCGTTGAAAGAAATTGAGGAGCGCCGCCGGTTAGGTCTTTGCTTCAAATGTGCGCAACCTTGCAGTCCCCAACACCGTTGTAACGTCGGAGAACTCCAGATCTCCATCTTGGAGAACGAATTATATGTTGACACGGAGAAGGGATGACAGTGGCTGAACGGGAGGAAGAAGATGGTGAGGAAGGAGAATGCAACGCTCTTGAGGTTTCATTTGGGTCCATGAGTTTCGTCCAAGTGCCTCCCACTTTGAAGTTGCAGGGGGCCATCCAAGGGATCCCGATCGTCCTCCTTGTGGACTCCGGAGCGACTCATAACTTCATCTCGCGAAAATTGGTAAGATCAGTCAACCTTCCTATTACTTCTATCTCTTTTAAGAACATCAAGTTGGGGGATGGTTATTGTGTAACGGTCCATGGGAAATGTCACCAAGTTGAGTTACGATTGGGGACTATTCTACTCACCCTGGATGCACTCTTATTTGATTTGGGGCCACTGGATGTCGTTTTGGTGATTGAGTGGTTGCAGACTCTAGGCAACGTGACACGCAACTGGGATCAAAGCTTCGAGTACAGTGGCAAGCTAGTGGAGTTGGTAGGCATAGATGACTCTTCAGTTGAAATGGATGCTTTGCAGATGTGGCTAGGAGGGGGCAGTTTGAAATAATTATGTAGGGAACCCAAGCAATTAACCTGCCACCAGCCATTGAACAGGGTCTCACCCCATCTCAGAAATATGATATTGATAGCCTTCAAGTTTGTTTTTCTGAGGTTTTTGGTCCGTTAACAGGGCTGCCTCCCAGACGCCTACATGACCACGCGATTCAGCTAGCCCCAGGACAAGGGGCTGTTAGTGTCCGACCATACCGGTATCCCCACATACAGGAGGAGATACAAAAGCAAGTAAGGGAGATGCTACAACAGGGAATTATACGCCCTATTCAGAGCGCATTTTCCAGTCCGGTTATCTTGGAAAGGAAAAAAGACGAGACATGGCGATTGTGTATCGAATATAGGGCCTTGAATAAAGTGACGGTGGCTGATAAATATCCGATTCCAGTAGTCGAGGAGCTCCTTGATGAGTTGAACGGAGCTGTGTATTTCTCAAAGTTAGACTTGAAGACCGGTTTTTACCATATTCGGATGAGGAAAGGAGATGAATCCAAGACCGCTTTTTGGACACACGACGGCCACTATGAATTCTCAGTAATGCCTTTCGGCTTAACAAACGCACCATCAACTTTCCAGAGTGTTATGAATGATATTTTTCGACTTTGGTTGCACCGCATGGTGTTGGTTTTTTTTTTTACGACATCTTGGTTTATAGCAGGAGTTGGGAGGAGCATAAGGAGCACCTATCCATTGTCCTGCAGGTCTTGATTGTCTTGTAGGTCTTGAAGGACAACCACTTTAAGGTTAACCCGAAGAAATGTTCAATTGGGCAGTCTACCATTGATTACTTGAGACACTGCATATCCAAGGAGGGGGTGACAGTGGATCCAACCAAGATTTCAGCAGTTCGGAATTGGCCGACTCCAAGGAATGTCAAAGGGGTCCATGGGTTTTTGGGCTTGACTGGGTATTACCGGAAGTTCGTCAAAGATTATAGCAAGATAGCGAAGCCATTGACGGAGTTTACTAAAAAGAACTGATTCAGTTGGAATGGGACAGCTCAAGCGGCTTTTGATGAATTAAAGGCAAGGCTCACGGCCACACCATTCCTCGCCTTGCCCAACTTCAGTAAACCTTTCACTATCGAGTGTGATGCTTCGGGAACCGGCATAGGGGCTGTATTGATGCAAGAGGGTAGCGTATTTCAGCAAAGCTCTAGCTGAACGGACCTTGATGACATCAACCTATGAAAAGGAGTTGATGTCATTGGCACTTGCAATCTAGCATTGGCGACCTTACTTGCTGGGGCGAAAATTCACTGCGTACACAGACTAGAGGAGCTTACGACACCTGTTACAGCAGCACCAGCAAAATTGGCTTGCAAAACTGATGGGCTATGTCTATGAGGTCCAATACAAGCTGGGAAAACTTAACTCGGCTGCTGATGCGTTATCAAGACAGCAAGAGGACGTTGAACTTGCCCCTTTTGTCTAGTCTCCTACGTGGGATACGGGCAGCCAGTTGTTAGCAGAAGTAGTTCAGGATCCTCAACTGGAAGCTATAAGACAAGCCCTGCAAGTGGAACCCGCTTCCAAGCCCAAGTATGAACTCAAGCAAGGTGTCTTGTACCGCCACGGAAAACTGGTAATTTCTTCTACTTCCAAATGGATTCCTGCTTTGTTAGAGGAGTTTCACAACTCAGTGGTAGGGGGACACTCTGGATACTACCGGACTTATCGAAGAGTGGCAGTAACGTTCTATTGGAAGGGGATGGTTCAACACACTAAGGATTATGTCAAGAGTTGCTCCACCCGTCAGCGGTATAAGGCCTCCACCCTCTCACCTGCGGGATTGCTGCAACCCCATCCAGTGCCTCAAGCAGTTTGGGAGGATATCTCAATGGATTTCATCACTGGGATGCCGAGGTCAAGGGGATATGATGTTGTGATGGTAATAGTGGACAGATTGTCGAAATACAGCCACTTCATGGCCTTGAAACACCCTTACACAGCCCACGGGGTTGCTGAATTATTTGTTGAGGAGATTGTATGACTCCATGGGTTCCCGACGACCATCATTAGCAACAGAGATCCGGTTTTCGTGTGTCTATTTTGGCAGAAAATATTTAAGCTGCAGGGCAACCGGCTCAAGTTTAGCTCTTCTTATCACCCCGAGACGGATGGGCAGACCGAAGTTGTCAATCGATGTCTCAAATCCTACCTCCGTTGTTTCGCCGCTGACCAGCCCCGCGACTGGAATCAGTGGCTGCCTTGGGCGGAATATTTGTTTAATGCCTCTTTCCATGCGAGCACAGGCACCACACCTTTTGAGGTAGTGTATGGGAGGTAGCCCCCAACTATCTTACAGTACGTTCCTGGTAAAGTACACGTGGAGGTAGTAGCCAAAGGGCTATGGGACCGAGACGAGGCCTTGAGGCAACTTAAGGGTCATTTACTGAGATCACAATAGCAAATGAAGCAAAGTGCAGACCAGCACCGAAGGGAGGTTAGCTTTGAGGTAAGGGATTGGGTATATTTGAAGCTTCGGCCTCACCGGCAACAATCAGTCCTATGACAAATCTACCCGAAGCTGTCAGCCCGTTACTTCGGGCCATACCAGATTTCAGCCAAGGTAGGAGCAGTGGCCTACCGCTTACTCTTGCCTGATTCTTCTAAAATTCATCCTGTCTTCCACGTCTCCCTTCTTAAGAAAGCAATTGGCACTCAATCCAGCTCCACCAACCTGCCGCTTGAGTTGGAATTAGAGCATGTAGACGGTCATGTTCCTCAGAAGGTACTGGCCACACAAGTGATCCAAAGAGAAGGCGAAAGTGTGACTCAATGGTTGGTGCAATGGCGTTCGAAGAGCATCGACGACACAACATGGGAAGACGAGTTTGTCATGAAAAGTGAATACCCTCAGTTAAGTCTTGAGGACAAGACCTTATTTGAAGAGGGTGGCATTGATGGAGAAGCTGCTACTCAAGCAAGGCTCCTGGACCCTAATTCACTTGGGCCTAGGAAACTGCAAGTCTATGTTTGCAAGAAGTAGCAGACGCAGCAGGGGGTTGAGAAATCAACAACACAGCAAAGGTATTGAAGGGATTTGGTTAGAATAATTCGGTTAGGGGCAGGAGAGAGAATAGCAGTGCACCTAGTGCCAAGCTGGATACTAGGAGGCAAAACAGTTTCTTCTTTTGTTTTGTTATATTAGCTAAAGAGGGGGGAGAGGGGACTATCTTTGGGAAATCAATTGTTTGGCTGCTGTTGAGCAGGGCTCCTTTTTGGAAAGGGAAGTTATCTTCCTGTTATTGAATTTCCTATATTTCTTCAATTCTCAATTAATGAAATCAACTTCTTATCTCATCTGATTTTCCTTTTGAATCACTGTTTTATTGGTTATTTGGTTTGTCCTGAATCTATTCTTTATCATGTCCTTTTATAAAAGGACATTTAATTTCAAAAAACATAAGGTCAATCAACATGTAGTTTCTCATACAAAATAGGCCGAACAATATGTAGTTTCACAAAAATTACATTCTGCTCACTAGAAAATCATCAAAATAATTCATCTTTTCTCTATCTTCAACCTCTAGACACCCACGAAATTTCATATTCGTGCATGATAATCTTCAAATTTTGAAATCCTATAACTCATTCATTATAAGTCCAAATCATGTATATAATATACCGTTTTAAAGATTATGATGGTGATTTTCTAATGATGCCAAACACACTAAAGACCAAATATTCAGTGGTAAAAAACAAAGTTGAAATAGATATATCGAACATACTTCCAAAGAACATCAGAAAACGAAAAATGGATCCATAAATTCAAATTAAATTCAATTTTCATGGTATATTAACATAAATTAACCCATATATGTTTAAATCATGCTCTGATACCAACGTTAGAATTTATAGAACACTAAATTCTATAAAATTAATTTTCTAATATTTCTAATTTATTAACACTAATCAAGAAAATAATTGTTTCAACAAATAAAAAACTATTTCCATTGAATCACAACATATATATGTACTTTTTTGCATTGTTCGACTTAAAATTCTTTTTTTGATCAATTCTCCAAGAAACACTATTATGATTCATTCCATAAGTTGCATTTTTACGCAACTTTATTTATAGGTAGGTAATGGAGGTAGTTATTTAACTACCCTCTGTTAATTAGGCCAATCATAAAATTCTATTTATTATTATATAATTGCAATTAAATATAATAATAATAATATAATTAATATATAATCCATGATAGGTGTATATAATCTTATAGTTTATTATTATTTTATTTGCCCAGCTTGTTCTAGATTTTTAAATGTATCTCTTGCAGAGAGTGTGGTTAAGCGGTTATCTGGAAATGGGGTTCCTGGATTATCAGATGGGGAACTGGATTCTGCCCAGTTCAATAAGCCAAAAAGCTTTGCAATTGATATTAAAGGCAATGTATATGTTGCTGATAGGATTAATGGGACCATTAGGAAGATAACTAAGTCAGGTAATTTGCTTCTGTAGAGCAATGGAATTCAAGTTTTTGTTTGATTGGATGCTAATAATTGACTTTAATTTTTTATCCTTTGCTTGCAGGAGTGACCACCATTGCTGGAGGATACTCCAAGACAGTCGGGCATCAGGATGGTCCCGCCCAAAATGCCACATTTTCTAATGATTTTGAATTGGCTTTTGTTCCTCAGGAATGTGCTCTGCTTGTTTCTGATCGCGGCAATTCGCTGGTTCGTCAAATTAGTCTTAAGCCAGATGATTGCGCTGCAGCTTCTCAATCAGGTATCTACCTTCAATGTTTTATTTTGTTTCTTTTATGCAGAATGGTTTCTGGTGGATAATTTAATTAAGCAATTCAATAATCTTGTTGGTTGGCTTTGGCTGGAATGTGTAATTGTTTATACATGTGAAATTCATTTTCTTGCTCTGTTGTATGCCAAATATTATTAATGAGACTATTTTAAGTCCTTCCCTTGACGTGAAGTTTGATCACAAATTTGTGGAGAAATCATCTGATATTTTCTCACGGGCTGATGCAATTTGTTTATAGTTGACCTGGCCTAATCTTTTATTGTTTTAAACTTTGCAGGACTGGGAAGTGTGTCATTTTGGGTTTTAGGAGTAGGACTGGTCTTCTCTTGCTTACTTGGGATCGCGATTGGGTTTGTAGCTCGCCCTTATATTACCCATCGTGTAAGTCAATGTGCATTTACACCGTGTTTATCCTGATTTAGTTGACTACCCAGTACTCTCACTCCTTTTCTGATATAGACAGGAAGGCTACACGCCACTCCAATGGTGCGGGACATGGAAGCTTTTCCAAACCAATGCGGTGAAACCAGTTCTGATGCTCTGCTTCGAAATGAGAAGCGCAGTTGCTAGCTCCAGGCTCTATGCCCTTCTTAAGAGGCTCATGTGGTTGAGCCTGTCTCATCTGTCACTTATGCTTTGTAAGATTAACACTTTAGGTTCTCAAACTTCAAGCAAGGGTTTAGACGCTCAAGTTTCCACTTCCAGCACAGACGTTGTATCTTTACTTGATTCTGATGTAAATAGGTGTGAGATAGACAAGTTACAGCTGTGTGCTGAGTTGAAGGATTTGATATCTTTTAATGGCCCCACACAATTATCAAATCCAGAGAATGAGATCTTGAGGAGTGATTTGTTGGATGGCCACCAAAGAATAGATGCTATGATAGAGGCAAATATCATGGGATTTGGTAAGGTGGCTGAAGAATCAACTCCGTTCACTGGATACTTGGTAAAGACTGGGGATTTAGTTAGGAGGAGATGAAGTAGTTTTGTGCAGTATCTTTGTTTACATTTCTTCTATGAAACTTTTACCTGTATAATCATGTCTGTTTAGGTTGTAAAGGGGGTGTTATCCTCAACTTTGATGTTTATGTTTATGGTTACAAACTGCATCCTGCCTGTTGCTGCCTAATCTTCAGGTCCCCCCTAGCTGCTAACACGAATTATTAGATGATGAACACAAATAGGATTCCAGATATTTTTGGAATTTGGATCTTTCCATTTGCTATTAGACAAAGCATATGAGCTATCTTTATTGTAGTCCAAAGCCAGGTCTCGCAGGAAATAGATAGATAAATTAGAAAAAAAAAAAAATCGAATGCATCAGGCAGTTATGATGATTGAGTTGGTGCAACTAATAGCATAGATATTCTACTTATGATGCTCGTTTGGTGAAATTTTGAATGATACTTCAATTTGAGCCAAACCCAATTGTTATTTCCGTTGTAGCGCATATGGCTAGATGGATATGGAGGTATGAGTTTGGAGTCTTTGATCTTATACTTCAACTAAAAAATTTTGATCCACTCCTGTAGAACGTTTCTTTTTAACTTATATCTTGTTTGACAATTCTACTTCAGGTTTTAATGGCATATATAATGACCTCAATTATCCCTTTTCCAAACATCCTTTTCCCTTTTATTATTCATCCAATATCCATATATTTCTCCAAGGAAAAGAAGAACAATAGTATTGACATAATGAATTCGCCAGAGAGAATTTATTTTGTCCAGGGTATACTCCGAGAAGAAAAATAAAAGGTGCAAAATGTAAATTTAACTCAGGTTTGGACAAAAGAAGAATTAGATGGAACCAGTAAAAGCAATCACAATATAGCAAGCCACTTTCATACACAGCGCCTATTTGACCAGGCCAACGGTTTTCATCTAAATTTCTTCGGTAGCCAGAACATGTAAACTGAAACAAAGCAAGTACAGAATTTCTCCAGATGAAGAGATGAATGGGAATCAAAGACAAATAATCAGAAAAAGAAAACCATTGCTCTACTTCTTCCACTGGTAGTGTAGCAGTGCCAAATTATGCAACACGTCTAGAATATTATGACCATACCTATATAATCCTTATCAAGGCACTACTACTAAAGCAGCTCCCACCAATACTTAATTCTCTGAAATAATTTTGATGCCTATATCCTAAATATATAACTAATATCAAAGCCAAAGTTGGTTATACCTCTAAAATCTCTTTGTATATTATCAATAACCATTATTGTAACCCATGGAATTGGTTCGCGAGCTAATATTGTGGTGATTGTACACAGGATATCCATAATCAACGGTCTTAACAATTGCAGCTTCACGCTTTGCATCCTGCTCTTGAACTGCCCCAAATACAATTTCATTGGTTTTCTCATGGCTTTGCTCATAGTATGTGTGGGGTACGGAGGATTGATACCGGTGACGATGCTGCTGTTTCTGATTATGCTGCTGAAGATCATCATCCCACCCGCTATAGAAAGCTCGACCTTGCCTCCATTGATGCATCTTTTCTGCATCCTTGGACATGAATGGGTAGGTTTTCCTTGGTGTTGGGGTTCTGGTTTCAATTGAAGGAGGCTCATCTTCGTCTGGTATCACAAAACTGTCTTGCACAGGCCAAGGGTTTGAGTGCTTCTGCTGCTGGTTTTGATACTGATAGTTCAGAGGCTTCTTTTTAAAACCAGGAAATATTCCTCCCAGAATTTCAACAACACATGCCCCAGCATTGGCAAAAAGCTTGCCAAGGGATCCAAAGAACCCTTCTTCCTGTTTCTCATGTTCATCTTCAGTTGGAATTAAAGGTGGCCTGACAGATTTAAGAGGCTTCTGATATGGATTTTCCATAGTGCTTGGTTTAATTGCATCCTGATCCTTCAAATGACACAAGTATAAAGTATTTTTGCTCTGTTAGACAGTAGAAAATGCCAAATCATAGAAGAAATGCTTTGACGTAAAAATTGGGCATTCTTTGGCACTTCAGACATATGTTTATTAATATTATATATATCCTGCTAATACAACTTGGCATGCATGGCATGAAAAGAATGAAGACCAACTAACATGTCAAGTTTGTCTGCAAGTTTGTTCTGTTTTGACATTAGCACGAGGTGTGTCCGTGTGTGCATAGATAGATACATTCAAGTTCAAGCAATTCAATGGAGAATCAAAAGTGCAAGTGTGTGAATCCTGCCTGATGATTGTCCTCCATGGAGTTGCTGAGAAGTAATCAGTGATTGAAAAAAGGAAAAAACTTACATTCTGAGAAGAAACAACCGTTCCCACTCTACGTTGGAGCAAAGCAAGCATGTAGCCACATAAGCCCGCTGCTACAAGCACTGCAATCCCTGGAACGATGAAATGATATCTCAAAATATCTATTATGTAGAGCAAATAATATAATACTAAATTGCAATGGAAAAGCTTTCTTACCTAGGGGAAAGCCGCTATCATATTGATAAGCACAGTCATCAAAGTGGAGTTGGATTTCTCTGATAGCTTGGTTTCCTCTGTCTATAACAAGCAGAGAGCAACTGCTTCCAATGTAAACCACATCAAAATCATTAGAAAACTTTGCATCTTCACTTGCTCCATCTACATGACCTCCTCCTCGGCCCCATTTGCCTCCAGCAATTGTTGTAACCCCTAATGGAAGATTTCCAGTAACAGTAGGATGCAGTATCTTCAGTTCAAAGTTCAAACTTTAATTTCCAACATTTATATCAACCTATAATGATAATAGCAATTATATAATGATGCAGACAGAATTCGAATTATGGTTCTACAGCTGGCCTCAAAACTCCATTTAATTCCACACAAAGCATAAAAAGCATTTACCTGTATCACTTATTTTCCTGATTGCCATATTCATTGTATCTGCAATATAAATATTCCCTCTATCATCTACTGTAAGCCCCTTTGGATGGTTCATCCTTGCCTCTCTGGGCTTCCCATCTACATGTCCCGAGTATCCTTCAGGGGATCCAGCAACCAGCTTTGGTCTGCTGTCTGCAGCATGATTTCAAATTAAAAGTCTTATGATGAGAAAACGAATATGGACAACAAAACACTTCAATCATATAATTTCTGAAAAAGTGGAGTTTCATGAAAAGAAGATCTCCAAACATCTATAGAATCTTTCTATATATTGAAATCTTAGGCTCAAATGAATGGATTATTATGTATGACGCACAGGAAGAACTACACACGTACAAATGCACAAGCACTTGTTTTCAGGTGTAAGATATTAGAACATCTCAATTGAAACAGAGTTGCATATTATCACCCTATAACAAGGTTGTGTTTAGTTTATCTGCTTATTAATGGCTAAATAGATGCAATATGGTTCCTTGTGTTTAAATTTTGTAATCCTGAATAATAATGGAGAAATCCACAGAATATTTTTCACAATATAAAACCTCCTAAAAAAGTAAGCTTGTGCTAGCAACTGTCTCTGAGAATATTAAACTAGCACTTGATGTACAATTCTGGCCTTTTTGTTTCCACAAAAACAATTTGAAATTTATCTTTTATTGTATTGATCTTCAGATCTAATCTTCCCAATATCAAATAATTCACAACTTAACATAATTGATTTGGACACAAATGCCTGCACGTGAGACGACTGCCCTCAAAAAGGTATAGAAACAAGCAATATTATATTAACAGATTCATTCTCTGATCCCATCCACTTACAAGCGACTAGAAAACAACTGACAACATTTATTCTAGTGCCTGCCACATGAGATAATTGGCTTCAAATCCCCTAATTGCACAAGCAACTTCTGCAGTCCCTTACAATCAACATTCGAGTACGTAATTAAAATTAAATCTAAGTCAAATTATTGGATCATGAAGCTATAGTAATTACTAACAAATTTCTGGTTTTACAAAAGCTGAAGTTGAAAGTGAGATTTTAATACAACCAACCAATAAAAGGTTGAGTGATTTTATACTCAAAATGATAAGGAAAAACAATCTGAATGGACCAGGTCAATCAATAAATATCAAAGGCCAATGTAAATAAGTAAATACACACTTGAAACTTACATAGAGACAGGGAAGAGGATATCCTGTAGATGTTACTATTAGCAGAGTCCAGAATTAGAAGCTCTCCATTAGGCAACACCTCCACAGAGTAGGGCTCAATCCCAAGCTTGCTCCCATCAAACACCGTTTCCACAGTATACCCACTCTCAAATTTCATCATCGGACGGCCAGAAATGGCTGCATACATAAATGTCATAAACCACATCTAAGATACCAAGTTCACATCCACAAATGTGCAGCTAAAAATCACACAAAAGCAAAAGAAAAGAGAACGTGAGGAGCAGAATCAGAGATCTAAACCTGTTTTAGTAGTAGCTTTGAGAGACCACAACCATTTCATACAAGCAGAGACCGCATTTGAGAAGAACACACTAACAATCTCTGCAAGAGAAACAAGTTTAGCAGCAAGTAAGCAGGAACAGATCAAATCAACGCAGCAATCAACACTCACTTGCAGGAGTAGTAGGAATAGTAGGAGCTGAAGAGACACATCCCAAAAGCAGCAAGCTCACAAGAAACAAATAGAACACATTCTTGCCCAGTACACCCATAGCTTCTACACTGAAGAAGAAGCCAAAAAATGCTCAGAAATGAAGATTCAAAATGTGGGCATTTGAGAGAAACCCTATTTCTTAAGTGGGTTTTAACCAAAAAGTAAGCTTTGATATGGAAATGGGAGTAAAATGAGATACTCAAAAACAGTATTCTTTCTTCACAAAGTTGGTTTTTTTTTTTTTTCTTTTCTTTTTTAATTTTTAAGAGAAGAGAAAGAAGAAGGGAAAATGGCGGATAGGGAAAGGTGAAAAAGACAAAGAAAAGAGAGAAAAATAAAGTGAGGCCCCATGCTCAGTAGACAGTGGGGGCACTGCCCGCAGAAATAGAAATATAGAATCAGATCATTCATAAGCTCTCTTTATTATAAATTTGCTTGACATAAACCACCAGCACCTCTACATTTATTCCCTACCTATATTCTCGCCGTATGCGTTGAATGTTCATACGCCCCGGGCCTTTAACGTGTCCTTGCTTATTTCCTACTCGCTACAATTTTTAACAAAATTACATTCTTGTTCTTGGTGATAGATGCAAAATATGGATTTAACCATTTTTACTTAGTCACACAAAGGGTCAATCCTTGTTTAAGTGTGGCGAAATTGAGATGGAAAAATGATTTAAGAAATAGAGTAGAGTAGGTAGTCACATGTGTGGGGAAAAAAGACTAATCTATACTCCTAAAGATTATTATATCACTTTCATAAGATCTACAAAAATCGGACGTGGTTCTTTGTCCCTTGTATAGCTTAACCCTCATTGGCCATTAGATTTCATAATGGCGACCTAATAGATTTTGGATGGAGATGAATAATAGAAGAATAAAGAAAATAAAACTATAATTGGCTGCTCCTATCTAATCATTGGTCCAGTAGAAAATAAAAGTATTTTCGATATTTATAGTTTGATTATATGTTATATTTACTCTCTTATGGGAAAAAAAATGAAAAGAAATACAGGTGGCCTGGGTAAAAGTAAAAGTGGACCAATTTTGTACAGGCTGGATCCGTGAAATGAATTGGCCCACTACGGATGACCCATGGGCCTCTCTATTCCGCCGGTCTATAGGAAAGTTGTCAAATTTTATCGCGCCAGCTGAAGCAACGCCATCAGAAGAAGGGAGGGACGTTGTGCTATAAAGTTTGACGACATGTCGTTTAACATGTACATGTTAAGTAGTGCTTCAACAACATCTGCAGCCCACCAGGCCATTACATGAAGAACTTGAGTTTAAATTATATCTGACATGTACAGGCAGTACCCAATCCTATCGCTTCGTTCTTTACCCAAATTATAGAACTAGTGACATGATTGCATCCATGGAGATGATAAACATACTGATAATAATTTCATGCATCCAAACAAGACACAAGATCAATTTGGACGATTAGGTGTATGAGAAATTCGATTATTGCAAATAGCAGATTTGAAAAGATATTAACAAGCTCATAATAGTTATGGATGAATGAAAACGAAAGTTTCTCGGGGCGTGCTGGCCCACAAATTATTCTCATTTGCTTGTTTGCTTTGCACCAACAGGCAGCCATAGGCTATCTATTACCATAGCACATGATTAATTTTTTTCTTTTTTTCCTCGAAAAAGCTACTTTTAAACATATATAAGGAGTGAAAAGATCAACAAGAACAGACCCTTCATTGATGTAACAGTTTTCCATTTATGCATTATTGTTTTGTTTTCACATTCAAAAAAGAGCCTTTAATCAAAGCTACCACTTTATTCTCTTTTGTTTCGTTTTCTAGCTTACTTTTTCCTTTTCATTTTGCGCCAGCCAGCCCAAATAATAGTGGATTAAGCTCTCTGATCACAAACTTACTGCCTGCCAGACTAAGTTTACTTTCCATTCCGAAGTTTTCCTCCAAAACCAGGATACTTTCCCAATAAATAACTTAGCACTCCTCCATCGATAAAGCTTTAATTGGTGGTGGTTGGTGGAGGTTATCGACTCCATATCCAGAGTTCATTTCTAATTTTTGGATAAAAAGAACTTGCTAATGGTGATAGATAAAGAATAAACTCCAACTCGCCTAGTTCTTCCAAGATGTACAAAACGCAAGAGAACAACAATTATGATTGGTTTGATCCCATGTCCTGTTAGTTTTAATGAAGAAATAAACGGAAGAAGGATGATGGCTTACGTTGGTTTACATTTAGTATTGAATAAATCATTTTTCTCCGAAGGAGTTCACCTTCTCAAACTCAAGGTCTCATATTGCTAAGCAACATTCTACGAAAAATCGAAATGCTAAACTGCGTTTCTATAACTATTTACAAGAACATACTGACATTGCTGCCACCAAACCCAGTGATTGTAAACTGCATACGTGCGAATTGTTGCCAGTATCAATGTATCTATACAAATTACCTCATAATCTAGAAAATGAAGCCAACTCAAGAAAAAGGGGGTAAAATTCAAGATTCATCCCACCCCTATACAGAAAATAAGAATTGTCAAGTTCTCTGCCTCCTCGTAAAGCCTTCACCAAGCCAGGCAACCTGTTTCAAGAGATGCCCCAAAACCAGAACCAAACTAGCAAGGTTCCACCGCGCATCAAATAAAGTGGGAGAACACCCCAAATCAAAATGATGGTTGCAGTGCGTGAAATATGCCAGCTTCGTGACGCTCAAATAATACTCTCAAATGAAACAGGTTGTCCTCCAGTATACTTGGGCTTTGGACATGAAGAAGTTGCAAGGCCATGGAGCAGGTTAACGACATCAACTGTGTCATCAAGGTAGTATTTAGCCTTGCTTGGTTTCCGCCCAACGGTGCAGGCAAATATCTCTGGAGCTGCTGGCAAAGTAGGTCCAGAAACTGTGCGTAATATACTTTCAAACATGTCTTCGTCTGATTTATCATCACCAATACACAAAACAAAATCAGGTGGCCTACCACCATTGACCATGTGCATTAAAACCTCTTCTGCAACAAGACCTTTACTTATTCCCTGCATATTTAAAAAAAAAAGAAGCATATAATTAAACAGTCAATATTTTGATTTTCTCCAGCAATATGTATATAAGAGAGTTTGTGAGCATACACCCATGTGCGTTGTGTACCAGTGTGAGGGAAGGAGGGAAAGGTCAGCTGTACCTGTGGCTTAACTTCGACAATATGTTGGCCTCTCTTAACAACAGCTGGTTCATTTGCAAGGACACTCTCAAGATGATCCAACAATTCTTTGGCTTGGCATGATCCAAAGTCAGGATCTGCATCTTGGTGGTGCCATACCACAGCACTTTCCTTAGTCTCTATACTGGAGCCATCAGTTGCATCTGTATATAGGGTCATTACAGGTTCTACAATCTTTTTCCAATCAAGATCATCACCAACAGGATTGGTTAACCAGTCAGATGTTTTATTCCACCTAAACCAAATCACAAACAAAATGCATCAACATTTTATAAATATCTTCAAATGACAAAAGCTATGGTCAAACAATATTATTGACATACCTTATGAAATATCCATGTTCAGCTGCTATTCCTAATTTTTCACATGGGTCAAGCCATTCGCTCAATGAATTTCTGCCTCTCCCACTAACAATAAACAGAGTGTTGTTTGGATCGTCAGACAAACTTTTCAGAACAGATATGACGTCAGTACTGGGGCTTTTAACAATAGAAGTTTGTGGAACAACAGTGCCGTCATAATCCAGAAATATTGCTCTTCTGCTTGTCCTTTTATATGCCGATACAATGTGATCAATACACAACCTCCTAAAGCTAGGAGAAAGAGACACAACTCTGAATCCCAGACCAAAACCAATTCCCCAGCATCTTTTATTATAATGATCCTTGCATGCTCGCTCCAAGTCGTGCATAAAGCTGTTTGCCCAATAACCCACATGATGAGTGCTGACATAACGGTAATGTTTCTCATGGCGCAACTGCTTCTCAGATTCACGCATGGTGATTGCTGAACTTAAAGCATCTGCCACAGCATCAATGTCCCATGGATTTACTCTAATTGCTCCACTTAAAGAAGGTGAGCAACCAATGAATTCAGACACAACAAGCATGCTTGTGCGAGGAGAATCTGATTTTACACCGATAGCTTCATCCATGTATGGCGTTCCCTGTCTGCAAACAATGTATTTGTAAGGAACCAAGTTCATCCCATCCCTGACAGCATTCACTATGCAACATTCTGCAATAGCATAATAAGCAGTCTTCTCATAACGTGGAACATGTCGGTCAATAAGAATAACTGGCTCGTATTCTGGGGAACCATAAATTTCATTTATCCTTTTAGCAGTTAAATATGTCTCCCTCTTCGCTTCTTGAACATCTTTTCCCGATCCTCTTGCAGGATTCACTATCTGAACCAGGACCACCTTTCCTTGCAAGTCTGAATGTTGCTGCAACAGCTGTTCCATTGCCAATAATTTCAGACTGATGCCCTTGAAAATGTCCATGTCATCAACACCAAGAATCACTTTTCTCCCATGGAACCGTTTTTGGATTTCTTTAACTTTTGCAGAGGTACTAGAAAGATTCATTACAGATTCAAGCCGGCCCATATGTATACCTACAGGTAATATTTTAATATACACAGTACGTCCAAAGTAATCAAGTCCAATGTGTCCCCTCTTGGATTCATAATCCAAGCCCAGCATTCTGCTGCAGCATGAGAGGAAGTGCCGTGCATAATCAAATGTGTGAAAACCAATTAGATCACAATTCAGAAGTCCCCTTAGAATTTCATCCCGAACAGGCAAAGTCCTGTATATTTCTGAAGATGGAAAAGGGCTATGGAGGAAGAATCCAACTTTGACTCGATTGTAAGCCTTCCTCAGAAAGGTTGGTAGAAGCATTAAGTGATAGTCATGAACCCAAACATAATCCTCTTCAGGACTGATTACTTCCATAACCTTGTCAGCAAACATTTTGTTAGCAGAAACATAGGCCTGCCAAAGAACACGATCAAAACGTTCTCCATGGTCTTGGCATATTGGTAGCATGTAGTGAAAAAGAGGCCACAACTGCTGTTTACAGAACCCAAGATAGAACTTCTTCTGCAGGTCTTGGGGCAGAAATGTAGGAACACAGTTGAAATTTTCGAGCAGTTTTTGAGAAACCTCTTCCTGCTCACTAGTATCTATATCAGCCTTCAGAGACCCTACATAAATCACCTCAGTTTCAGGAGAAAAACCATCCTTTAGTTGTAACAAAAGTGAGTCTTCATCGTGGCTGAATAACCATTTGCCAGTTTCTGCATCCTTTTTAGCATGCAAAGGTAACATATTGGCCACTACAATTTTCCGCTCACGACAAATTGATGAACTAACCTCTGATTCCCCATCATTATTCCCATAACCATCCAAATCAGATATAATTCCAGGTACAGTCATCACTTTGGGAAGAGATCTTGGAGTCTGAGGAATATCCAACAGGTTTCCAGAGGCCAAATCCAAAAAATTCATATAAGTCCTTGAAACCATTACGCAATAAAAGACAAGCTTCCAGTAAATAGTTTGGGCAGAGAAACCCAATGACCTATAAAAGACAATAGATCTTAAATACAAAATAAAACACCGATCCTATTGCACATTTCCTATTGCATTGGAACTTTAAACATAGATCATTTAAAACACTTAAATGCACATCAAGCACAAAGCAGCTTATAACAATATCCAATCCAATTACTTAGACATAATTCACATTAACCAAGTCAAGGTTCACAGAGACAATGTCATACTTAACATAGCTGGTCCACACAAGATAAGGAAAATGAACCATCTACTAGCATGTTTTCAGAAATAATTTGCAAAAAGCAAGAAAATTAATTTATTTGCTTCAAATGGTACAGAACAAAAAACCCAAGCAAAAAACTCTTCATTGATAGTTGGTCAAGCATTGCAGCAACAGGGCAAAGCTGAAGCTTGATGTGGTAGTAGATATATGGCCAAACAGCAATTACTGCCCCCCTTAAAGAAACAGCATCAGCAAATAAAGAGCTACAAATGATTGCAACTTTATAAATCATAGCTTTTGCAGCAGCCTTGGGGTTATTTCTCTGTTTGCTGGTGGTTCTGGTGATGGTGCTTTAACATGATAACATATGCCCATGTACAATCTATTCTCAATAGTAAGGATTCGTGGATGCTGATAAAACTCCTGATCACATAAAAATGTTCGCATAATTTCTTATTTTTGCAGTCTATATTTTGTTTATTTGCCCATAAATGAACATTATTAGATATAGATAATTGCAAATATAGCTAATTGATAACCACATGAGTTGCAGTCTCCTCCCCTATTGACAATGAGAATGTGCCCAAAACAACACCTACATTTGTTAGTATATGTGCTCAAATGCATTCCTCCCATGTCTACCCATTATCTCCATTTCCTTATCATTTTATATATTTCATGCTCACTGGAAGTGCAGACAGCAAAATCATGTAAATTAGGCACTGTAATAGCAGAATCTATTTATGACACTACTTTAAAGGCCCTACCTATGAACCACTACAAAAAGTAGAAAACAGCCGATATGTAGAAAGGCAAAATGAAAATCAAAAAGAAAGAAATTCTTTATTGTTCTTCGTATGTTAATATACATACAAGAACAGGAATTATTCTGAATAAAATCTTAAGATAAAGTTCCCCACTGTTATGGTTCTAGGGTTTGAGTTTATTAAGGCAATATTTTAGTCATAGTAATATTTATTTTTAGTAGTAGTTATAATAGGATTTGGTTTCAATTAGTGATTCATTTCTAGTTAAGGAGGATTTCTATTTCCTAGTTAAAAATGATTCTTATTTTCTAATTAAAATAAATCCACAGTTTCCCAGCTAGAATATAATCCCATTTTATTAGAGATTCATAAGCTTGTACCTTCTATTTAAAGATGCGAATCTAATCAATAAAGGAAGTCAGACTTTTCCAATATGAAAGTACAAGAGATTGAGCTCTCTTTAATGAGATTCAAGGTTTCAATCTCTATTTGATTTATCATTCAAAATAGATCAACCTAAAAACCCTAATTCAAGGAAAGGCAAAGAGAAGTTGAAGGAAATTGAATTAGATATTCCTGTGACACGATACTGTTCTCCTGTTCTAGAAAACACAACATTTGGTATCAGAGCCATTCACCATAGGCGATGACATCAACTCGAGATTGCAAGGAGAGCGTTCAATCATGGAATCCCTACCTAATTCCAAGATTTTGGCCATGGAACAGTGCAACAAGTTGAACCAACCATTACTTGAATTTAATCAATAAAGGAAGTCAGAATTTTCCAATATTAAAGTACAAGAGATTGAAGCCTCTCCAACAAGATCCAAGATTTTAGTCTACCTTTGACTAGCCGAGTTATCATTCAAAATAGGTAGACCTAAGAACCCTAATTCAGAGAAAGGCAAAAGAAACTGAATTTGATTTTCCTATTCTCGCCCTGTGACACTATCCTGTTCTAGAAAACATAACACGTACAAAAATCACGGGCTTAGAAGAGGAGCTTACCCGCACCCAATAATTTCATATATCTGATTTCCTCCTCTTTTAAATTTTTTTTTTCCACGAGATTTTAGTTTTCACCTGAAAATTTCTAGTCAATGTAAACAATCCATTTGCAGGAAACTATAAAAGTACAATCCAATTGTTCCTTGAAAGTAAACATATTCAAACATTCCCTACAGGAAATTGACATTTAGGAGAAAAAAAAAAAAAGAAAAAGAGAGGAAGAAGAGGAAGCTAAAAACAGCAGATTTCTTTTGTTGCGAAAATGGACAAGTACAGTCCAACTTTCCTCAAGTAAAAGTGTTAAAATATTACCTATCCAGAATTGACATTTCTAATAGGTAAATAACAATTATTCTTGCTCTCTCGCAATATCTAAATGAGTTAAAACGATAGTTATACTTTGAATCAGATATATGGCAAATACTCAAATTTGAGAAGCTAAAGCCAAAACAAGAAAGTGTTTCGCTGCAACAAAGCTATGCATAAGAATCAGCCCAATTCATACAACCACTATTACTAGATCTTAATTCAATCAAACATAATTGAAACAACATGATCTTGCAAATATATACAAACACCTATAAAACAAAAATGCAAACACAAACTTTAAGCCTGCATCAGATCAAATGATCAACCATATTTCAGTATTTATCCGCTGGGACCAAATATATTCAAATAAAAAATCTCTCTCACCCTCACAATCAAAGCCCTTCCTCCTCCACATTTCCACGATAAACAAACAGAAAACACGCAGAAAAAAAAAATAAAGAAAAACGAGCAGTACGTCCACAATAATCGAAGATAAACGATAAGCTTCAACGGTCGGAATCGAATACTTACCAAATGCTTCAATAATAATTCGGTGACCGGAAACGCGTTAATTAGGTGAAAATCCGGCAAGTTATGGTGTTAATAGAAGAGGTAATAAAAGCAAGTTGAAGAGAGAGGCAATGGAAGCTGTGTTGGATTGTCAATACAGAGAGAGAGAAGAACTATAAAGGAAATGAATGAGAAAAGAAAAAATTGAGAATGTGAGAGAGGGAGATGTATTTATATGAGACGTATTTGTTTTGGATAGAGATTTTGCCCAACTATCTCCTCCAGTAAGATTTTAACCCTAGTTTGTGTTTCGGATCACGTTCTCGATTTTCAACTCCTATCTTCACTTTTACTAAACTGCCCTTTCCTTTTTTCTTTACTAATCTGTTTTTTAGTGATTTTCCTTTTTGTTGTTTAAAATTTATTGGACCTTAGGATTTTATGAAGTTTGTGATTTTTTTATATAGTCAAATATATTCATGGAATTCGGAATATATCACCAAACCTAACACCAGTTTTAGGTTTTTTAGATAATGGAATGGAAATTTTAGAATATGTAGTTAATTATTTTTATAATTAAAGAAAAAGCTATGCGAGTACATTTAAAATAAATTCTATGGATATTTTGCTCTTTTTTAACATTTTAATATTGATTTTACATATGCAGTGTAACTTGATATTATTCTTGTTGTGTGATAAAAGTTGAATTTTTTTTATGACAAATTTGACTCATTCAACTTGCCACAATTACACGTAAGGAAATTAGAAACTTAGGATTGTTTTTCCATTTTATAAAAGGAAATCTTCCCTTATTGTTTAGATCATCCCTTCAAGTAAAATTAAATCCCACGAAAAGTTTAGGGTGCGTTCGGAAAATTTTTTGTTTATTTTTTAAAAAATAAGACAAAACACGTTCGGCAAACTCATTTCCGTTTCGGGTTTTACAAAAATTTAAAAAATTTATTTTCAAATCTAAAACAAAAAATAAAAATTTTCAAAATGAGGTTTTTAAGATTTTTCTATTTTATTTTTATTACCACCACACCGCCACCACTACCACCACACTGCCATATTGCCACTGCCACACTGCCGCCGCCACCACGCCACTGCCGTCTCCACCACCACCACACCGCTGTCACCTTCACCATCACGCCGACTCCTCCACCACTACCACGTCACCGCCACACCGCTGCCATCTCCACCACCACACTGTTGCCATCTCCACCATGGCGAAGGCCACCACACTGTTGTCGCCTCCACTACCACCACGCTGCCACCATCTTTATCACCACCACCACTACACCGCTGCTGCCTCCACCACCACCACCATCACCACGCTGTCGCTGCTTTCACCACCACCACTACCACGCCGCTGCTGCCTCCGCCACCACCACGCTGCCGCCGCCTCCCCTACCACTACGTTGTCGCCGCTGTTGCCTCAGCCACCACCATGCTGCCGCCGCCTCCACCATCACCAAGCTGTCGTTGCCCCCACCACCACGTTGTCGCCGCTGTTGTGTCAGTCACTACCATCACCACGCTGTTGTGTCAGCCACCACCATGCTGCCACCGCCTCCACCATCACCACGCTGTCGTTGCCCCCACCACCACGCTGTCGCCGCTGTTGTGTCAGCCACCACCATCACCACGCTATCGTTGCCCCCACCACTACGCAGCTATCACCTTCACCACCACTACGCCGCTGTCACCTCCGCCACCATGCCGCTGCCACCTTTGCCACCACCATGCTGCCGTCGCTACCACTACAACGACACTGCCGCTGCTGTCATTACTACCACCAAAGTCATTATTATAAGGTACATGAATAATTAAAAAATATAAATGAATAATTAAAAAAATATGATAAAATTTTTAAATATATAAAACAGTTTTCTAAAAAATAAAGAACAAAAACTAAAAATAGTTTTTAGATTTTAAAAATAAAAAGCTAAAAATCTACAATTTTACCAAACACACTCTTACTTCTCTCATTTTTTGTATAATTTTTTCTATTTTGTTTTTTGAGCTTTAATTTTGCCATTGTCGAACAATATTGTTTTATTTACTTAATTGATAAAAATTAGCTCAAGTTTCCACAATAATTTCAAATTTTGAACTTTGTATATGATTCATGGTTATATTGCTAGTATAAAAAAAATAATCACATACCCATGATAAAATACTTTGATATAGCAATAGCATTGATATTTTAATTATAAAACATAACTAGGATATTGTTTTTTTTTTGTTTGATTTTTTTATCATTAGTTTGATGGATCAATTTCTCCTGAATGATAATCATATTGCATTTTATGGTCGGTCGCTATTAATGCCATTGCAAAAAGGACATTTTTTAAATTGTTATTCTTATTTTATGGGCAAGAATAGATAAGAAAAATAAGGATAAAAATGCTGAATTTTAAATACTTCAACTTCAACCGAAAAACATTATTGAAAAAAAAAAACTATATATTATCCGATTACCAACCTTCTTCCTAGAAAAGAAAATGAGAAGTAGAATGAACATGCCTTACCCACTAAAGGACTACCTTAATAAGTTTGTTAGTCGGTCTTCGTTGACGTGATTGATGAATAAAAAGAGTGAAATGTCATTTGACATGTTAGAGTTGATAGTGTGAAGCAACATTTTGGTCACTTTCTTAGCACCACCAAAAGAAATTAGCAAGCTCCCACCTAATGTCGGCTAGAAATTTATTTTAGACTGTTCTAAGGTCAATGTAGAATACGTTAAATTATAAGCTTAAACCAATTACAATTACTTATCTCCTTTATTTGGAATCATTTTTCCATTTTTCTTTCCTATTAACATTATTCAAATGAGTACATAATAGCTAAACAAATTAATTCAGAAGTTTTTAAATTGAAAAAAATAAATATAAATGCTAATTTAATCATATCAAACTGAAAAATTTGTGGTGGATACAATTACAGGGTCTCAATATACTTTCAAATGAATTAAAATAAAATAAAGGGGTAAAATGGGAAACAAAAAAATGAGTTTGAAATTGTAACATTGAGTTTCAAGTCCTAATAAATAATATTATCCTCCACTAACACACGCATATTATCTTCTCTCAATTGCTTTGTCTTTTCTAATTTTATATGTTAATCGATAGAGTTAGGTCAAATTTAGAGCTTAGGCCTCCAAATCATATAGGAATGCAGTTCCACCCAGCACTAGTTAGTGGCGTCTCATTTATTTTATTTTTTTAACATTACTTACCATATTTATTTTTAAATCGACTCCTAAAGTTTATAATATTAGCTACTGAAAAATGCTAATAATAGGTGTTAGATAATTGATTTATTTATTTTTTATTTAATAAGAAGGGAAGAATTAGCTTTTCATCAAGCAAAATATATCATAGAGGTAGAACTTCATAGCAAGTTTCAATCCTACAAAATAACAATTCAAAGAATGTAAAATAGCAAGTAATTATCCCAAGGATGAAACTGGAATATACCAGGAATGATTGACCAATAAGGTGAAAGTCAGCAATTTTGGTAAATTGTTAATAAATGGACAAGGGCAACCAGATAAGATAACATAAAAAAGGCCCCAGTACACATATTTTAATTTTTGGCAGAAATTGGGATCTTGAGATGAGCTGTGAATTAGTAAATGACAGCTGGGTAAAGTTAAAGGCCAAGTCACAAGGACTAGATAAAGTTATATATTTTTTTTAAAATAAAAAAAAAAAGAGAAGAGTAAAGAAGATAGATAAGATCATCTTCCCGCAAATATACCAATATTATCATTTTGCTCGTGTACGGTATGTGGAGGGACGCTATCATAGTTTCTTATATATACATTTAATAAATGTGTTTTTAAAATACATTTTTTCAAAGAAAATTAAAGGATAAAATAGACTTTGACTAGGCTAGCGTGACCCAGGCATCACGCCCAAACCAATTCCTAGCTGGCATATAGAATGGATAAGCACTACAAATATCGCTCTACTTTTGACATTACTCACGTGGTTCTTACTTATTTACTTTATTGCCCTCGCTTTTGTTAACGCTAACCCACATATTATCGAGTGGTCCCTCTGCTTTTAATACATTAAATAATGCAGTTATCCTATTACCGAAAAAATAACAATATGCACTTATCCAATAACTTTTTTTTTCTTTTTTATTATGTTTTTATAACATACTTATCCTATAAATTTATTTGGTTCTTAAATATAGAAAACAATACTCTATCCATCCGTTTCGTTATATTTATAAAATTAAAATTTCAGTTAGATGTAATTTTTAGATTTTTAATATAATTTAATTTTTTTTTAATAAATATTGATCAATTAAATTTAAATTTATATATTAATTTATTTAATTTTATTTTAAATTTAAGTTTAATTAATATTTTTTAATTTTAATAGGAGGGGGTAATTTACTAACAAAATTAGCGTACTAACTGCATTCAGTGTGTCAGTAACTCCTTGAAGTCGTGAATATTCAAAATATACGTTTAATCCAAGTGATTTAATGACAATTTAAACCTCAATTGTTTTCAATAAGAAATCAAATTAAATAAGAATTTCAGCAGAGATAACAACATTCTGTCCCCGACAGCATTTGAAATAAAGTAATTTTATTCATATACCCTTTTATCTCTTTTTTTTTTCTTAAACTATTTGAAATTGAAATATTCTATTCATATATTTTATGTAATGAATAATTTTCTACCATAAAATTAGTAAAATAGATAAATTTTAATTTTAAATGGACAACATGTGATATTATATTAATAAATATTATATAAGACGAAAGCAAAATTAATTTATTTTAAATAATTTAAAATAAATTAATAAATAAAACTAAAAGTTAAGAAACCAAATGATAAAGTCTAAATCACCTTTATCTTAAGAAGGAGAAACCAACCGAGCGGATGAGAATGACCCTACAAAAAAGAATGCCCGGTCGGATCAGGCGTAAACACTCCGAAACTTAAGTTAGTAGCTTAGAGTGAGAAAGTGTTTAGAGAGAGAATGCTGAGAATTCAATACCTTGTGCCATCGTTTGCTGGGCTATTTATAAGAGAGGGTTGAAGGGCACTTGAGTACCTAGGGAAGTGATTACTGGCAGCCAGAATAGGTTTCCGGCGAAGTGACAGAGAGCAGGTGACTGATGGGGGCGCTGCCTTATATCAGACGACTGATGGGACTGGCTATCGCTTCGTCCGATTGGCTGGATGCGCTGCCTAGGAGCTCGTGCTTGTTCTTAGCCCTTGGGCCTTGCCAGTTCATTGGACCGGCTAGATGGGACTTTGTGCAAATGATATTTGTTGGGTTATCACTTGTCCCCCCTCAACAGGTCCGATCGGGCGTAGATTCGCCTTTGAAGTCCCGTTCGGATGGGAGTTGCTTTGAGTTGTTCCGATCCGCGAGTGTCTGTTGGCGGAATTTTGAATTTTGAAAGGTGGGCAGCTGAAAGGACGCGTCTGCTCGTACAGTTGTTTTTATTAATTGTTGCGCGTACACCGAGGGTGGCGCTTCGTTCTTCGCGTAGCCATAATGCCTTTGACGCGTGGCATTGTCTCAGTGGAGGGACTGTTGGCGTATTCTAGAAGCTTTGGCTTATAAATAGGCGTTTTCTAAGTCTTTTTCCTTTTACTTTTTGCAATCCCTAGCGAAACTCTGCAAAAAAAATTTCTCAACTTTCCTTGAATTCTGACAGATTTTTCCCAGTTCTTTCTCGTCGAAAACACCCCACATTACCAAGTAAGTGGTTTCTTACTCCCTTTTAGCCTTATTTGCTTTCCATTTCTTTCGCATTCATCCTTTTAGCATTTCCGGTTCGCATTCATCTTTCTTTTCTTTAGTCGGTGATGGCGTCTAGTAGCAATGCGACACCGAGTGAGTCCTTCTTGGACGAGTACAAGAGTCAACCCGCAGTTGATCTGTGCTCCCGCTTAACGGCAGAGGAGGTGGCCGAGGTACCTGCCAAATACGGCTTTCCCGACAATGTATCTGTGGTGGTCTGCCCAGATTCCATGGCAGTATCGGAGGGGCCGTTCAGAGAGGGAGACAGTGAGTGGTTCATCTGCCACTTGTCGAGTCTGGATGCCGGAATGCGTTTTCCCTTCGGCGCCTTTGAGATCGCCGTGCTGGAGGGGTATGGCATTGCCCCGTACCAACTACATCCAAACGGGTGGCGCTCAGTGGCCTGCTTCAAAATACTGTGCCGTGTGGAAGGAGTGGCTCCGACCCTTGATCTTTTCACACACTTTTTCTACGTCTCGGCAAGAAGCGACGGGTCGGAGTTCTTCTTCACCAGCTGACCGAAGAAGAAGTTGATAAACATCCCCACCTCCATGAAGGGTTTTCGAGAGAGGTATTTCCTGGTGGGGAAGGAGGGCGGCTTCGGGGTGAGTTTCTCCCGGTCGGCTGGTATGAAGACCCTCAGGGACCAGGCCGCTGGGCAATCTTTGTACGAGGCTGACATCCAAAAGCTGATGGATGCCGTGGCTCGAAAGGGAGGGCCCTATGAATCCAAGGAGTTTTTGGCGTTGCTCCAGGGGGCCTGCGTCGAAACGGCCATAGCTGCCGAACCTGAGCGTTAGGCTTGGGATGACCACAATTTCATGATCACAAGTCATTGCATTTGCATTCGTATGAAAATATTTTGCTAGAAAACTTATCTTGTTTGTTTGTTTGTTGCAGCTGAAATGGCTGAAAGAAGCAGCACTGCCAGCGAGTTGGCCGATCGAGTTGCATCCAAGAGGACGGCCAAGCTGGAGGCTAAGGCGGGTAGCAAGAGGAGAAGGCTCGTGAAGCAGTCTGAGCTTGATGCCATAAGGAGACCGCCGGTCTCTTCCTCTGCTGCCGTGCTTTTATCTGGTGCTTTGGTCGGGTCGGGCTCCACTCATACCGCGACAGCTGTTCCAACGCCAATCCCAAGTCCGATCGTTGAAGACCCCTCGGCTCGAGTTTCTCACAGAGGGCACGTTGTAGGGCGTGAGCCTGAGGAGGAAGAGGAGGCGCTCGAGGTGATATGCCCTCCCGCAATTCAAACTCCGAGGGAGACGGTGGAGGGGAGGGCAAAACGCTTGGATCAGGCTGCTCGGCAGCAGATGGATAAGGGCGCCCGGAGGAAGGTGAGTGAGCTGGTGGCTGAATCGGACGCTCGGGTGGCAGCCAGGGGGAAGGCTGTTTAGCAGGGCGAGACACCCAGGCGGTCCGGTAGGCGTGCGGTTCCCTTTGGGGACTTCTTGAGGGACAGCTTCGGTGAGGATTGGTCACTTCATCAGGTGGCCAGTTTCATCTGCCATGGTCTCCTTCGGGATGAGGACCGTAGGGAGCTCCGGGATGCCAGCCAACTCAATCGGGAGACACAGGCTTTCAGCCAACAGCTAATCGATGTAAGCCCCTTCCCCTCCTATTATTTTTTTTTTGTGAAGTTTGGTTGGCTTCATTTTTTCCTTACTTGTCTCTCTCCCTAGGTTGCCAGGAGGGCGCAACGGCTAAACCTGATGGCTGGCTCTGAGGAAGGAGGTCCACCAGAAGACCCAGGAGTTGAAGGCTCGGCAGGGGGAGGTGGACAAGCCGAGGGGCGACACTGCCCGTCTTTCTGTCGAAAGTGCTCAGTATAGGCATTTCGAGACAGATGCAACCAGGTTGGACGCTGAATGCAGAGATCTGGCTGCCGAGAATGCTAAGCTACAGCTGGAGGCCGATCAGGAGCGCAAGGAGGCGAAATCTCTGAAGCTGTCTTTGGAGGAAAAAGAGGCCTCTTGGGCCGAGAAGCTTGAGGACGAAATTGCCGCTCAGAGGGAGCGTCTTCTCGATGAGTGTAACACCCTTTTTACTGTACATAATAACTTAATTGTCTTAAACTATTCTTAAAATCATTACGAAAATCCGGGAACTTTTTTTTTTTTTTTTTTTTTATGTCACTAATAAACTTTACTATTCACACAATCATTCTCAAATAGGCTACTTAAATTCTACCGAAATTTCGACAGAGTCTCCTCTATAATATTGCCTATCCCCCTGTAAACAGAAAGTCTTTACACTTCTATAATCACATACATATTCATCCGTCCTACTCCATTTCAAACTCCAACACAATTTTGCCCATCCTCCAATTTAATTCCAATTACATACTTATATAATAGCTCACAATGTCATCAGCTCACTATTACATCAATTATACAAAATACAAGAACATAATATCAATACATCAACTATTTACTATGAATAATTATCTAATACAATTTCTTTGATACAATAGTATCCTAATTATCTAGGGAGTGTACATGCCACAAGAACCAATATTGGAATTATCAAATACAAAAATTCCATTTCTTTCGCTTCCTTTCCAGACTTACCATTTCATATTTCTTCTATGAAGCGGTGCTGATATTCACTTGATTTCTGTCTTATACCTGCGCGAGGATAAACCACGCGCTAAGCTTTATGCTTAGTGGTGACTACCAAATTTACTTATCCAAGGCATAATATAGTGAGTATACAAATATACAAATTAACATAATTTGGAATGTTCTTGCATTGAGATTGCGACTTACTTTCTTCTTTCACATATAACAGAACAATTCATTATAATATTGCAGTTAATGTTCATTCTTACTTTGACAATTATTCTAGCTTTCATCAGATACAATAATATCCACTACTGTATATACATGCATTCATGTAGTACCCATTGGTGAATAAAAGATTCATATAACTATATAATGCCACTTCATCATATCACAATTTCATAATATCATTTACCGACGCCCTTTTATTCAATTCATGTTTTTATCACAAAAACTATCTATTAGTTAACTTTAAATTTCACTCATATATATTAGTTGGCATCTCTTTAATAGTTGCACTATTTTATCCTTCAACTTTAATTTTGTTATTAAGTTACTTGTGGCTTCTCAATCCACATTACGTTTATACTTAGCTATTTAACTTCATAATTAACTTTATGCCCCTAGTGTTCACCCGGTAAAAATCTATTGACTGGATATGCGGGACGTGGACCCCACAGATCCACTGCACTATAAAATGATCTCAATAAGACCACTTTTCACTGCATTACACTGAAATCACTGGACACTGCACTGCGATAGACCGTCATTAGCCTATCAATAACGAGTCGCCATGACTCGAACCGCGGATGTGGAATCCCTATGGCTAGCCAATTATATCCTGGGTTAGATTTTTATTCCAGACCACTACTAAGGGCAATATCATTAAATGTTACATAAATAATTCAAAACTTTGATCTTTACATAAAACAAGATCAATATACATTTCAATCACAATTGTGAGAAATAAATCTCAGTATCACCCATTATCAATTTTCTCGCAAAATTTCATTTGCTTATCATTTTCCACTGATTTAGTTTCACAGCACGCCATTAATCATGTTTTTAATTAATTTGCATTAACAATTATAACATATCTCATATATATAAAAGTATAACCCATTGGTCTTTATTTACAATTTGACACTCTGATTTTCTTAACAATTTATTTTGTTTTATTATTACCATTATCTTTAGGTATACTTAACTACACTCAATATTGTCAAATACACTCAATTTATCTAATTTATTCACATATCTTGAGCCTGCTTAAAATACTTTTTATACTAAATTACACTAAATTTCATTTACTTTAAATGACACGTATTATAAGTCCGCAACTCTATCATATTACTAGTAACATTTAACAAAAATTATTACTTAACAAATTTGTGCAAGTCAACACACACATAGGGATTAAGACTAGTTACAGTAACAATTCATTACAATAGGTGTATTATCCATCCTTAGTTTATAAATTCGAAAGCACAACTCAAGAAAAATTCTATGGTATCCCCAAAAATAGAGTTCCACAATTTATCGTTCTCTACTTGCTTGTATTGCTATAATTTAGCTCAATTCCCCAGTTCAATTTAATTTACTCAATTTATTAAAGCCTTAATTGACCACTCAAAATAAATAACTAAACTAAATCAAATTCACTAAGCAGTCTAAAGCATTATTACAACACTTACTATTGTGTTTATATTATTTCACACTTATATATGTGTAAGAACACATGTGCTTCTAATTTAATCCTAACAGTAATTTAATATCATGAATAATGGAAATCATACACAACCAGATTTTAATATAGTCACCTCACACACCTTCAATCCAGTTCATTGAGTTATCTTTAATTCAAACTTCCAATGAGTATATTCGGATTTCCCATTTAACATTTCAAATTTCCCATCAATTCTTCGGCCATTACCAATTACACTACCATCACCTAGTCATGCACATTATAATACCCCCTTATATATATCAACATTTAATTACTAATCTGATTTACGTGTCATAATTTATCCATTACCAGCATTATATATTTTAAGTCCTATCTTACAATTTAACCTATAATTCTTCAATTACAATTACTGGTCTACTTCCCAATTACTGTCAGTTTCTAATTCTTTTCATTCAATTAGAAATCGACAATCTTAATTTAGGTTCTATTCAACTAAGCCAATACTCAAGACAACACTGCCAACGAATCAATGAGCCAACAAACATATTATTCACATACTGTGTTTAGCAAAATCACTCTTAATAAATTTTAACTTGTGCAAAATCACTTAAGAAAGTAATTTTGGTGGCCACATACCGGATTTTCTGCTATTTTTGGTCCCTTCACCGTCGCCGGAGCCTCACCGGAGTCTCGCCGGAGCTCCACCAGAGACACCGAAACCACCGGGAGAGAGCTCGAAGCCTCGGGTTTCCATTTCCGGTGATCACGCGCCGTGACTGCTCTCCGTTTCGCCGGAATCGACGTCGGCAGCTTCGGTTCTTCCCAACACCGATCTCCTCATCGCCGGCGAGTGAGGATAATCCGCAGCCACCGGGATGTTCGCCTGCCCACCAGGAGTCCCGTCGTGCCATTCGTGTCGCCTCTCGCCGTCGGAGCTCGCCGGAAAACGCAAGAGAAGCTTCGGTTCCTCTCTCTCCGATCTGCTCGTCACCGGCGATTGAGGAGGATCCATGGCCACCGGAAGATTCGTCTGCTCACCAGGAGTCCTCCGGTGCCACTCGTGTCGCCGTTCGTCGCCGGAGTTGGCCGGAAAACGCTGAGGAAGCTTGCGGGTTCCTCCCGCTCTCCTTGATCGGCGACGCCTCGGGTCGGAGGAAAACGCCACGGGAACGGCGCTGCGGGTTGCGACGGTCCGATCGCCACCTCCGATCGCCTTCAGTGGTCGCCGGCGCTGCCTTCCGCCGCCCCCTCTCCCTCTCTTCCTCTCTCTTTCTTCCTTCGGTTTCTTCCCTTCCCTTCACCGTGTTTTCCCTTTCTTTTCATTCCCAATAATTCTAGCTTGCACTAGTCCCACTTGTCTAGATAATTCTAGACCCATTACTAAAATTATATGCTATAAATTTATTTAATTGTCCATTTACGGATTATTTCTTTGTTTAATATTTTCTTAATTATTTGTATGTAAACACACACTCATATATATATATATATATATATATATATATATATATGTAGACTTAAAATTATTTAAATAATTAAATTAAACAACTTTAAGGAAAATTCTACTCTTATGCGTTAAAATTAACATTTAACGAATTTTTAGCCTGTCAAGTTATTAAATAAAAACAATGAAATTTTTTTTTGGGACATTACAATTCTCCCCTCCTTAAAAGAAATTTCGTCCTCGAAATTTTTCTGGACTTGCACAATAATCACGATTCATCCTTTCAATCAGTTTGCATTCCCAATGCAAATTTGCAAACAAGTCAATTGTATTCGTCCATCTCACGGAAGTTATTATCTCATTATAATTAATAATACTTTGTGTGCCATTTGTGGAGACAGTAGAGGAAAAATCCGTTAAACAAAGTGACCAAATGCATAATTCACCATTTTTCTTTGCAGCACAGAACACATTTTAAAATCAATAACTTCCAACTCCACTTCAATAAAAACCAAGATATAGTGTTCCAAACTCCATTAGGAGCAGGTACTACATTTTCATACTAGAGATAAGGTGGCCCAATAACAGTTTCTAATATTGTTCTTTTAGTTACAAACTCTGAAACAATGGGGACTCCAAGTCGAATCATTGTATTTGAGAGGCATAGCCTATCATCATCTCTAGACGGCAGATTATTTTCCAATTTCAATTACTTTTTCCTTCACACCTATTATATTCATAAAAGCTCCTCTTTTTGTGTTTAGGGTAATCGACATCAGACTGCTTGATCTTTGACTTCTCCATTTGTGCAGCACATGTGAAATCTATAAGCTCTACAATTGTGGCATGTGGTCCACTTTTCTTTAGAGTTATCAATGCCTCGTCCTTAGAGTATCCCATCTTCACCAGAAACAATAAAACGATCCCCTCACCATCAGACTCAGATTTAACAATTTTTTTTTTTCATTTTTAGAACTCTCCATGCTAGAAAAATTATTGAGAGCGCTCCCATCATAATTTGAAGACCAGTAATCAGAATCACATGTAGCTCTTCTTTATGTGATTTTTCATTTATTGAGTACGCGAGGAGAGTTTCTAAAATTGAATCTATAACTTCTTCCCCGGTTTTCCTGAATTACTTTGGACACCATTTCCACGTCAAATCCCGTTCTAACAAAATGATCAATTAACTTGGAGTCAGAAGAACTAGTAGATGATCTTGTCGAATATTTAAGAAGTATTTTATGTGTCCAAAAGTGCACTTTCTTCTTAACTTACGCGTTAATCAGGCCCAAGTTACATCATACTTAAGCCAATAACATATCCATTGTAAAAATCATTTCATTTCTTTATTTTCCATCTTTGGCATGTACACTCTATTCAAAAATCATTTGCATACACATCTTATTACTTACTTACCTTAATCCTTACTTAATTCCCTTCTCCTAAGATACATTATTTTCTCAATACAGAATCGCTTGCACATTCAATAAACTCTTTCTTTAATCAAAATAACTATAACATTTCCTTCTTAGTTTACCAGTATCACTAGTCACAATTTGTCCATTTCTAAAACATCACATATATATCTTGCAGTACTTATTACTTAACAATCTTATACAAAAGTTCACAAATTCCATTCACTCTTATAAGCCAATTCAAGCTATAATCAATTAGTCAATCTAATCAGATACAATTCCATTCCATAGTATGTTGAAATCTTATCACATTCTATACCTCAATTCACTAACAAGAAGGATCAAACCCACAAATTACACAGATACAAATCTCTTACTCATACTTATTCACATTTAGTGATCCTTCACCCCTTTCTTTTTCAATTCCAAGATTGAATTTCAAATTTCTTATTTTACTTACTCAACTTTGTTACACTCCTTATTACCTCCAATGAAGGTACATCTACCTCACTTTCATACACTTACTATATTCCACGCCAGTTTCCTTTCAATTGGGGCATATGCATAAAACTTATGTTTGTCATGAATGATCATATGATGCTGATGCAATGGATGTACAATGTTTCATGTATGCGGTATTATGCAATTGTGCATATCATGTAAGGACTATGCATAGTAACCCAGCCCATGCATAAAATATTCAATGATTGCCCCTCTATCAAGGATAACTGACAGGTACCTCAAGTATCACAACCTTCTTCCACATTCATATACTTTAAATCTCAGAACTTTTGACTATCTCAATTTCTTACCTCTGATTTTCTATTCAACTCCTTCCGAATTATCTATACTTAGAACTAAATAGAGATGCCCATATTAAACAACACAATTATTTCTCATAAACAATATCACTTTCTCTCCAAATATCTTATTGGCCAGAATCGCCTAAACCTTTGCTCTGATACCACTAATTGTAACACCCTTTTTACTGTACATAATAACTTAATTGTCTTAAACTATTCTTAAAATCATTACGAAAATCCGGGAACTTTTTTTTTTTTTTTTTTTTATGTCACTAATAAACTTTACTATTCACACAATCATTCTCAAATAGGCTACTTAAATTCTACCGAAATTTCGACAGAGTCTCCTCTATAATATTGCCTATCCCCCTGTAAACAGAAAGTCTTTACACTTCTATAATCACATACATATTCATCCGTCCTACTCCATTTCAAACTCCAACACAATTTTGCCCATCCTCCAATTTAATTCCAATTACATACTTATATAATAGCTCACAATGTCATCAGCTCACTATTACATCAATTATACAAAATACAAGAACATAATATCAATACATCAACTATTTACTATGAATAATTATCTAATACAATTTCTTTGATACAATAGTATCCTAATTATCTAGGGAGTGTACATGCCACAAGAACCAATATTGGAATTATCAAATACAAAAATTCCATTTCTTTCGCTTCCTTTCCAGACTTACCATTTCATATTTCTTCTATGAAGCGGTGCTGATATTCACTTGATTTCTGTCTTATACCTGCGCGAGGATAAACCACGCGCTAAGCTTTATGCTTAGTGGTGACTACCAAATTTACTTATCCAAGGCATAATATAGTGAGTATACAAATATACAAATTAACATAATTTGGAATGTTCTTGCATTGAGATTGCGACTTACTTTCTTCTTTCACATATAACAGAACAATTCATTATAATATTGCAGTTAATGTTCATTCTTACTTTGACAATTATTCTAGCTTTCATCAGATACAATAATATCCACTACTGTATATACATGCATTCATGTAGTACCCATTGGTGAATAAAAGATTCATATAACTATATAATGCCACTTCATCATATCACAATTTCATAATATCATTTACCGACGCCCTTTTATTCAATTCATGTTTTTATCACAAAAACTATCTATTAGTTAACTTTAAATTTCACTCATATATATTAGTTGGCATCTCTTTAATAGTTGCACTATTTTATCCTTCAACTTTAATTTTGTTATTAAGTTACTTGTGGCTTCTCAATCCACATTACGTTTATACTTAGCTATTTAACTTCATAATTAACTTTATGCCCCTAGTGTTCACCCGGTAAAAATCTATTGACTGGATATGCGGGACGTGGACCCCACAGATCCACTGCACTATAAAATGATCTCAATAAGACCACTTTTCACTGCATTACACTGAAATCACTGGACACTGCACTGCGATAGACCGTCATTAGCCTATCAATAACGAGTCGCCATGACTCGAACCGCGGATGTGGAATCCCTATGGCTAGCCAATTATATCCTGGGTTAGATTTTTATTCCAGACCACTACTAAGGGCAATATCATTAAATGTTACATAAATAATTCAAAACTTTGATCTTTACATAAAACAAGATCAATATACATTTCAATCACAATTGTGAGAAATAAATCTCAGTATCACCCATTATCAATTTTCTCGCAAAATTTCATTTGCTTATCATTTTCCACTGATTTAGTTTCACAGCACGCCATTAATCATGTTTTTAATTAATTTGCATTAACAATTATAACATATCTCATATATATAAAAGTATAACCCATTGGTCTTTATTTACAATTTGACACTCTGATTTTCTTAACAATTTATTTTGTTTTATTATTACCATTATCTTTAGGTATACTTAACTACACTCAATATTGTCAAATACACTCAATTTATCTAATTTATTCACATATCTTGAGCCTGCTTAAAATACTTTTTATACTAAATTACACTAAATTTCATTTACTTTAAATGACACGTATTATAAGTCCGCAACTCTATCATATTACTAGTAACATTTAACAAAAATTATTACTTAACAAATTTGTGCAAGTCAACACACACATAGGGATTAAGACTAGTTACAGTAACAATTCATTACAATAGGTGTATTATCCATCCTTAGTTTATAAATTCGAAAGCACAACTCAAGAAAAATTCTATGGTATCCCCAAAAATAGAGTTCCACAATTTATCGTTCTCTACTTGCTTGTATTGCTATAATTTAGCTCAATTCCCCAGTTCAATTTAATTTACTCAATTTATTAAAGCCTTAATTGACCACTCAAAATAAATAACTAAACTAAATCAAATTCACTAAGCAGTCTAAAGCATTATTACAACACTTACTATTGTGTTTATATTATTTCACACTTATATATGTGTAAGAACACATGTGCTTCTAATTTAATCCTAACAGTAATTTAATATCATGAATAATGGAAATCATACACAACCAGATTTTAATATAGTCACCTCACACACCTTCAATCCAGTTCATTGAGTTATCTTTAATTCAAACTTCCAATGAGTATATTCGGATTTCCCATTTAACATTTCAAATTTCCCATCAATTCTTCGGCCATTACCAATTACACTACCATCACCTAGTCATGCACATTATAATACCCCCTTATATATATCAACATTTAATTACTAATCTGATTTACGTGTCATAATTTATCCATTACCAGCATTATATATTTTAAGTCCTATCTTACAATTTAACCTATAATTCTTCAATTACAATTACTGGTCTACTTCCCAATTACTGTCAGTTTCTAATTCTTTTCATTCAATTAGAAATCGACAATCTTAATTTAGGTTCTATTCAACTAAGCCAATACTCAAGACAACACTGCCAACGAATCAATGAGCCAACAAACATATTATTCACATACTGTGTTTAGCAAAATCACTCTTAATAAATTTTAACTTGTGCAAAATCACTTAAGAAAGTAATTTTGGTGGCCACATACCGGATTTTCTGCTATTTTTGGTCCCTTCACCGTCGCCGGAGCCTCACCGGAGTCTCGCCGGAGCTCCACCAGAGACACCGAAACCACCGGGAGAGAGCTCGAAGCCTCGGGTTTCCATTTCCGGTGATCACGCGCCGTGACTGCTCTCCGTTTCGCCGGAATCGACGTCGGCAGCTTCGGTTCTTCCCAACACCGATCTCCTCATCGCCGGCGAGTGAGGATAATCCGCAGCCACCGGGATGTTCGCCTGCCCACCAGGAGTCCCGTCGTGCCATTCGTGTCGCCTCTCGCCGTCGGAGCTCGCCGGAAAACGCAAGAGAAGCTTCGGTTCCTCTCTCTCCGATCTGCTCGTCACCGGCGATTGAGGAGGATCCATGGCCACCGGAAGATTCGTCTGCTCACCAGGAGTCCTCCGGTGCCACTCGTGTCGCCGTTCGTCGCCGGAGTTGGCCGGAAAACGCTGAGGAAGCTTGCGGGTTCCTCCCGCTCTCCTTGATCGGCGACGCCTCGGGTCGGAGGAAAACGCCACGGGAACGGCGCTGCGGGTTGCGACGGTCCGATCGCCACCTCCGATCGCCTTCAGTGGTCGCCGGCGCTGCCTTCCGCCGCCCCCTCTCCCTCTCTTCCTCTCTCTTTCTTCCTTCGGTTTCTTCCCTTCCCTTCACCGTGTTTTCCCTTTCTTTTCATTCCCAATAATTCTAGCTTGCACTAGTCCCACTTGTCTAGATAATTCTAGACCCATTACTAAAATTATATGCTATAAATTTATTTAATTGTCCATTTACGGATTATTTCTTTGTTTAATATTTTCTTAATTATTTGTATGTAAACACACACTCATATATATATATATATATATATATATATATATATATGTAGACTTAAAATTATTTAAATAATTAAATTAAACAACTTTAAGGAAAATTCTACTCTTATGCGTTAAAATTAACATTTAACGAATTTTTAGCCTGTCAAGTTATTAAATAAAAACAATGAAATTTTTTTTTGGGACATTACAATGAGCTTGCTGAGGCACAGGCGCAAGTGCTTGGCCGTCTAGTCCATGAAGCCGAGAGGCGCTTTCCGGGTGCTGATCTCAAGTGGATGGATAATCTAGCGGCACTGCCTGATCCATCATCAAGCGACGACGAGGATGACGCTCCCAAAGGGGAGGCAATCCAAGAGAGCCAAGGTGGGGACCCTTCACTTCCGGGGATTGGCCCAGAGGTCTGCTCTAAGGTCGAGCCTATCCCCCCTCCACCTCCTAAAGCTGATCTTTTCATCCCTCCACCACCCGAAGCCGAATCCGAGGCCCTTCCTTCAGGGGGGGCTGTCTCTGAAGGGGGAGCGGGGCTTTCTCTGCCCGTGCCCGACCCTTCTCAGGCCGTCGCCGATCAGGGCGCCAAGCAGACCATCGGTCCTTCTGGTGATGCAGATTTTGTAGATATAGAGACGTAGGGTGCCACACTTAGTTTTTCCTTCCTTTTATAAATTATGTCTTGCGATAACTTTTGTAAGTTGTATATAAACTGTATTACTCGAAATCGTCATAATAAAGTTCTCCCTTTTTCTACGAAATGTATATGTCTGCTTGTTAGTATAATAAAAAATGCATAAACTTGCATCAACTTCATTAATTGCTTTGATTGAATTTAATTTGCAAGATTTCGAGTGATTAGCGTATACTTCCTGAATTGGAAGGGGCTGAGAGGTCGGTTAACAATTGATATGACTGAATGAATCCGACATTATGGTCTTATATTTGCATGTTGGCCTGCAACCGCTGTATAACACTTTTAGGCTCGTAGGCGGATCGAGCTAGTGTTGTGTTGCATTTTGGCTAATGGCCGCTGCATAAGATTGTATATTGGTCCTGGGCCGCTGCATAAGATTGCATATTGGCCCGTGACTGCTGCATAGAACTTAGGCTCGTATAAGAGTCGAGCTTTATCGTGCCTATCGGTAGATCCGAACGGGCACGGGTGGCCTGCCATTGGCCAATTGGCGGCATCGGATTGGGAGTATCGTCGATCCGGGTGCCTACGATCATCCGTTTCCACGTTTTCGATCGGATGGGCCGTCGGGTACATAGCCATTATGTAGCTTGCGTATATTTCCTAGGTTGGAAGGGGTTGAGGCTCGTAGGTGGATCGAGCTTTACCGTGCCTATCAGGCATGGGTGGCCTGCCATTGGCCAATTGGCGGCATCGGATCAGGAGTATCGTCGATCCGGGTGCCTACGACCGGCCGTTTCCGTGTTTTGGATCGGATGGGCCGTCAGGCACATAATCATCATGATGTGTTTGGAACGGGCTTTCGTTATCCTTAGAAAAGAGCTTGGGTTCCTACGCCTATATATATTATATACACAATTTAAACTAAGAGAGAGAATAAAAACCTTTATGCGTTAATACACGCTAACTTTGGTCTTCGGGGAAGTTTGACTTTCGTATTTTAACTTGGAATGTGCGTCAAGACTAGCGAATAAGTCGCGATATATGAAGCCTTTGAAGATAGTAATAAGAATTCATAAATAGATTTCTTTATTGATAAGGAGCGATTGATACAGTTTTGCACAAATTGGGGAGAGCCTGAGTCTAATTGGAGACGTGTGCCTATGCAGAGCTCATCCCTGCTGGGTCGTCTACGGGCACATCGGCCCTCTGACCTTTGGCGCTCGATTAGCAAGCTACCTTTTGTTGCTTGATCATCGCGATATAAGCCTCTTGGGATGCTTTTTGGTCCCCTCTTACGATAGCCACTCCCTTTCCGGTGGGAATTTTCATCACCATATATCGGACGCTGGTGACAGCTCCTATTTGGATGAGCAAGGACTTTGCAGGTGTGAACCGTCGCCTCTTGTCCGAGCTCCAAGAAAAGCTCGACAGATCCGATCACCGGGATGGTGGCATTGCCTAATCTAATCAGAGGCGTTGCGTTCGGTTTTAGCTCCTCGACCGGCAAGCCCATCGCTTTGTACGCCTGCAAGGTGAGCACGTTGACTGCGCTTCCATTATCCACTAGGATCCTCCTGACATCAAAATTGTTGATGCGTGCTCTGATGATGAGCGCATCCTCGTGGGGGAATACAATGTCTCGAGCATCGTTGCTGGACACCGTGACAGGCGTAAACTGCTCGGTCGTTTGAGAGAGATATACTCCCTTCCCCCTCTTCTTCCTATGGAGTTCCTCTGCGTAGGTCAATCCTCCGGAGATCATATTTATCGTTCCTGCGCTTGACCTACTCGGGCCCGCACTCCTGGGGTTTCTCCGCTCCTCGTCCTCGTCTAAGCTATAGTTGGCCTGCTCGGGATCTCACCGTTTGCAGAGACTTGCCCCCCTGTCCGGTCGGACGAATCTCTGGAGGGCTCCTCTTTGCACCAGGCGTTCAATTTCCTTGAGCAGTGAGTGGCACTCGTCGGTAGAATGACCGGCGTCTCTGTGAAACTCATAATACAAGCTCTGGTCCCTTGGGTGCCTGCTTCGACTGGACAGCCTCTTGGGCCAGTTGATTGTGTGGTGGTTCTTTTTAATCCAAGCCAGTACTTTGGAGGGGCTGGTGTTGAGCAGGGTAAGGGCCTGAGGTGCCGAATCACCCGCCTTACCCGAGGGTTCACTCTTTGGATACCTTCCCTTCGCTCCGGTGCTGCGGGGTTTTGAGCTCATCCGAAATGTTTCCAAGGCGCTCGGGGTTTTCAGCTCATCCAAAATGTTTTCAAGCTGCTCGATCACTCTCTTTTTCATGAAGGGCCGTCTGTCAGGGTACTGGAGCCTGCTCAGCACGCTGGCTGGTTCTGCTCTACCAATCCTCCGGGTCTCATTCGTCCGAACGTGTCGCTTGGCCTAGTCCATCAACTCATGAAAATCCTGGGGGGTTGTTGTCACTGTAGATTGAGATGGAGGACGGTTGGCCGGACGTCTCGCTAAGGCGGTCGTCGCTATTTCTTCACTCAGGCTCTTCACCTGCCCCACGGCTTCTTGAAAGCGATCGACGTAGTCTTTAAGGCTTTCGTCAGCTCGCCCGTAGGAGCCACCCAGGTCGCCTGTCGACCTCGATGAGGGTGCTCTGGCCTCAAATCTCGAGACTAAGAGCTCCTTGAGCTGCCAGAAGGAGGCGATCGATTCCCGTGGGAGCTTCTGAAACCATTTCAGGGCCTGTCCACCAAGGGTGGTGGGGAAAATCCGGCAAATGGCCCTCTCGTCACGGGCGTATACCCGCGCTTTCAACAAGAACTTAGCCACATGAGTAGTGGGGTCAGTCTCGCCTGTATACCTATCCATCCTGACGTTTCTCCACCTGGGGGCCATCTCAAACTCCATGATTTCCCTGCAAAATGGGGATGCCTGGCTTTTGCGGGCTCTCGCCTTTGGCATGCTCCTTTTGGAGCTTGTCAAGCCAAACTGCTCCAATTTTCGTTTCAGCCACTTGTCTCCCTTGCTCAAAATCGCAGAGCCGGGGTCCTAACGTGAGCTCCTGAAAATAGAGCGAGTGGGTGCGCACAAATAGGACAAGTCATCCTCGTCGCTTAAAGTGGAGGGTTCATCGTGGTGGTAGGCAGAGCCTTTGCCGGATAACGCTATTCCTTTCCCTTTATCGCGGCGTCCCGGGGTCTCGGCGTCGTGCCTCCATATATCTTGAGCCCCTGGCTAGTTAATGGAGATCCCTTTGCTTCTTCTTCTTCCGAAGTCTTCGTCCATGGGGTAGCTCCCATGGACTCTTTCAAAAATCACGGGCATTTTGCCCTTTCGGAGCGTTTGGACTATGCTTTTGGTGAAGTCACTGAGTATGGCGCGCATGTCACGGATAGTGACGAGAGAATCTTCTGAGTATTCTAGGACGGCGTCGTTTGACTCAGGAAGGGGGGTGGTCTGTAATGGCCGGATTTTCCCCTAGTTGAATTTACATAATTGTAGTGTAAAATGTATTATATGTGTAAAATTGGATTTAATTAAAATTGTGCCAAGGGCTTAATTGAGAGACAAAAATAAGTTTAGTGGTTAAATTGTAAAAAGGGAAAGATTAACTAATGGTTATTTTAATTAAGCTTGTGCAGAATTATTAAGATGGCTAATGAGGTGATTAAGGAATAGAATAATGGCTAATTAGGTGTTAGTGGAGGCAGAAATTCTAAGTGGGAATTTCTGGAAATTGAAGGATTAAAATAAGAGAAGTGGGGGACAAAGGATGAATGGGAAATGCTGAAGTGAGGGTGGCATAAGGAGGAGTTGACACCTAGCAAATTGCATGTCTTTGTCTAAGGGAAAGGGCAGAAATTCGTAGGCCATTTGAGAGTGAAAATCTGCACATAATTTCCAGCTATCTAAGCTCTCTTTTCCCTTAGCATTTCAGCCTTGAGTGAGTGTTAGTAAGGAGGTTTGCATGCATGTGTTAAGGGGGCAAGATTAAAGAGGTATGTGGTCATATAAACATGCATGTAAATTCTGTTCTTCTACCTACTCTTAGAGTGTTTATTGTAAGGATTATAATGCTGGTTAATGCATGTATTATTAGCTGAAGAAAGGAGGAAAGCAAAGGGTAAGGATAAAGTTGGTGAAGCAAGTGATCAACCAACTTAATAGGAGCTAAGGAGTCAAGGTTTGGGAACTAACCAAATGTGTGTTGCATGTGCATTTTGGTTGCCGAAATTGATGAATATGTGGATGCATGTTAATTTGTAATAAGGAAAGATAAATTTAAGGTAAGAATAAGGTGAAATGTGGTATATTTACATGCTGAAATGATGACAAAATGTTTGTACATGTTGTTCAATAAATTGCATGTGAATTGATGATGATGGAGTGAATGTATGATGCATGATTTTGTATGTGTAAATGAGACAACAAATTCAGGTAAGGAGATGGTAAGTTTGGGGTTCAAATCATCATTAAAAATGTGTATTTTGAAGTGTTTATATTCTGGGTTTGTTTGGGGAAAGATTCAACATAATTTCTGAAAATTCCAGGAGTCACACGGCGGTCAGGAAGTGTCTAACCGCCGTGTGAATCGTGAAATTCCCATCAGTGTTGCAATCTGGACACTTTACACGGCGGTGAGGATGAGTCTAACCGCCGTGTGAAGTGTAAATAAAGTGACACTAACCAGTTCTGTCACTTTACACGGCGGTGAGGGTATTTCATACCGCCGTGTAAAGCGGCCAGATTCGTGATACACCCATATAAATGCCCAGTTTTCAATAATAAGTTGTGATCAGTTTGATATTGATGATTTGTCCCCCCCTAAATGTTTCTCTTATTTCAAATACTTGCGTAACATGTTAAATGCACAATTATGAAATTATAAGCATGATTGGAATTAAGAGTGAATATGCATGTAAGAAAGGATATAGTTGTAACACTATAATTGTGGAATTGTAATGTGGTCCAATATGTGAGTTGAAATCAAATGCATGCCTTGAGGTATTAAATGTTGTAAATTGAAGAATGGACAGAAAGATACATGGCTATAATTAGGCATGTGAATAATGATCATATATGCAAGTGAGCATGGAATGTGTATGAATATGATGACGTATTTTTGCACTAATATATATAGGTGCCAAATAAATGTGATATCTGAAAATAATCGAAATTCTGAAATAATGTGTAATTGATATGAGATAAATAACAAAGCCTGCGGGTCAAGTAATGGATAGATAGGCATGCCTATAGGGTCAAGTGCTGCAGCCATAGTGATTAAAGTGATTGATTCCACAGGAATCAGAAAGTGAATAAAAGTGATAAGTACCTTCGTGGTACAAGTGATAAAGTGATATGTACCCTTGTGGTACTAGTGATAAAGTGTTACCAGTGATAAAGTGATTTTGTACCTGCGTGGTACCAGTGATAAAGTGATACAGTACCCTAGAGGTACTAAAGTGATACCCGTTATCCATGACATTGAAATGCAGGTTAAATAAATAAATCAGAATTAAAAGAGGATGTGTGTAACATGTGTAGATGTGAATATTGATGTGTAATTGGAAAGTTTTATACGAAATTGATGATAATTATATTCTGATTTGAGTTTGTTAAAAACCAGAATTTGTTTGATGGTAATATGGAAGCATATTGAATTAGGTGAAAACTTTATTGCTATGAATAAGATGCAAAGATGTGTTGTGTATTATATGTGATAAATTTATGCTGTGTGAAATATTTGCACGAGTTCCCCACTAAGCGTAAAACGCTTAGCACGGGTTTTCTTTAATCCGTGCAGGTTCAGGTTAGAAGGGTCGAAGGATATCCCCGCATCATCATCGAGGTCAACACTAGGAAAGCTTTGATGTAGGTTATGGGGTTTTGTTGTGAGATTTTAATTGTGTTAAACAGATGTTTTGAGAAGCTGTTCAGGCTTCATTTTTGTAAACGGATATTAACGAACATATGGCATGTAATAATTTAGGAACTATGCATTTTCTCAAAGTATGAATGACAACTAGTAATACGCTTGATGGGTTAAAAGGTTGAGATAATAAATAATTTAATTAGCTTCCGCATGAATGTGTACATATTTATTGAAGTGTAAAGTATGTGCTAGTGGCGTCCCAGTATTCTTCTAAGGGGTATTTGGGCGCCACAGGTTGTGGTATCAGAGCGTTAGGTTTAGCCTTTTCTGGGAATATTGGGTAGATAGGACATATATTTATAGTGTGTTGACCTGATGCGGATGTCCTTGCTTGATTGTGTAGCAAAGATGGATCCTGGAAGGCATATTGATGATGAATCTGCTGATAGTGTGAACCCCCGTGAAGCTGAAATGACAGGGTCTGGGTCTAGACAGTCCAGGCCAGGAAATTATGGGTTTGAAGCACAGACGGGACCTATGGAAGCCATGATGAAGATGACTCATGACATGGCAAGAGTGATGGAGCGTATGGTGGTACCTAGAGCTCCTTTTGAATCTTTGAAGAAGCATGGAATTGAGGAATTCTATGGAACTAGACTGGATGAATCAGAGAAAGCGGAGTACTGGATAGAGAAAGTGGAAAGAATTCTTACCAAGATAAAATGTCCTAAAGATCAGTGGGTTGATTGTGTGGAGTCAATGCTTCAAGGCGCTGCCTATGACTGGTGGAAATTAGTTCTAAGGAATCCGACTCTGCCGGATCCAATAGACTGGGAATACTTTGAAAAAGAGTTCAGGAACAAGTTTGTCACTAAGGCATACAAGGAAGCGAATTGGAAGAAGTTTTTGAGCTTTAGGTAGAGGAACATGTCAGTGGCAGAGTATGAGGCAGAATTTTGTCGGTTGAGTAAGTATGCACCCGAGGACGTGTTAACAGAAGAATTTCGATGTCAGCAATTCGAAGAAGGGTTGAATGAGGAGATTAAAGCCTTACTGATTTTCCTCACTACTGATCAGAATGTGAGTTACTACAGAATTGTGCAAGCGGCTATGAGAGCTGAAATTAATTTGGCAACTCAGAAGGAGTGGAGACAGAAGAGAGGGGCTAATAGAGGCGGTTTTAGTGGGAGCAAGAGGACAAGAGATTCTTCAATGGCACCACCTGCTGAATCTGGTTATGGTACAAGGGGAAAGAAGAGAGGATACCCTCCGACAGCTAGAGGAAAGAGTGAAGTGCCTGAGTGTCCCCACTGTGGAAAGAGGCATGGAGGTGAATGCTGGAAAGTTATTGGTGCTTGTTTAAAGTGTGGAAGCACGGATCATTTCCTTGCCAATTGCCCAAAAGCATATGAGACAGCGGGTTTTCAGCAAGCTCGCAGTAGAGGTGGCTCCAATATGACTTCAGTTAACCGTGGAAGAGGAAGAGGCCGTGGTAGAGGAGGACAATTTAGAGGTCAAGAGGATTCAGCAACAGTGAACCGACCTTTGGAGACAAATAGGGCATATGCAATGAAAGGACGGGAGGATCAGAATGCACTCGAAGTGATAGCAGGTACTTTTCTGCTTTATGATGTTGAAATGTTTGTTCTTATTGATCCTGGATCAACTCATTCATATGTGTGCCCTAAAAAGATATCTGATAAGATGCCTAGAGCTGAATGTTTGTCATATGATATTTGTGTATCTAGTCCGTTGGGTAATAGTGTGCATGTGAACAGAGTGTATAGAAATTGTGAGTTGAGATTTCAGGATAGTATATTCCCAGTGGATTTGATAGAATTGCCCTTTGATGAGTTTGATTTGATTTTGGGAATGGACTGGTTGAGTAAATATGCTGCAGTGGTTGATTGTAAGAGGAAGGTTATGAAACTTCGCATTGGTGATGGGAGTAAAGTGATCTTTAGAGGTGAGGGTGCAAATTCTTTAGTGGATGTGGTATCGGCGATGCAAGCTTACCGATGTTTGAGAAAAGGATGTGAAGCTTATTTGGCTTTAGTTTTGGATTCAAAAAGAGATCATGTGGAGATTCGTGATATACCAGTTGTTAGGGAATTTCCTGATGTATTCCCTGAAGAGTTGAGTGGAGTACCGCCACGGAGGGAAGTTGAGTTAGCTATTGAAGTGCTACCTGGATCAGCACCGGTATCAAAAGCACCTTATAGAATGGCACCAACTGAGTTGAAAGAGTTGAAAGTGCAGTTGCAAGAGTTACTTGATAGAGGTTTTATAAGACCTAGTGTTTCGCCATGGGGAGCACCGGTCTTATTCGTGAAGAAGAAGGACGATACTATGAGGATGTGTATAGATTATCGACAGTTGAACAAAGTAACAGTAAAGAATCGATATCCTTTACCTCGGATAGAGGATTTATTCGATCAGTTAAGAGGAGCAGGAGTGTTCTCAAAAATAGATTTGCGATCTGGATATTATCAGTTGCAAGTGAAGAAGGATGATATCCCCAAGACTGCATTTAGAACTCGATATGGACATTATGAATTCTTAGTAATGCCATTCGGGTTGACCAATGCGCCTGCTGCATTTATGGACTTGATGAATCGGGTATTCAGACAGTATTTGGATCAGTTTGTAGTGGTATTCATTGATGACATTCTGGTTTATTCAAGGGATGAGAAGGAGCATGAACAGCACCTGAGGATTGTGCTTCAGATTTTGAGGGAGCACCAATTGTATGCTAAGTTGAGCAAATGTGAATTTTGGTTGAAGGAAGTGTCTTTCTTGGGGCATGTGATATCAGTTGAGGGTATTAAAGTGGACCCTGCTAAGATAGAAGCCATTGTGAATTGGAAACCGCCAAGGAATGTGCTAGAAATCCGTAGTTTTCTGGGGCTAGCTGGATATTATAGAAGATTTGTAAAGGAATTTTCAGCAATAGCATCCCCGTTGACAAGGTTGTTACGGAAGGGAGTGAGGTATGAGTGGTCAGAGAAATGTCAAGCAAGCTTTGATCAGTTAAAGAGAATGTTAATAGGGGCTCCAGTTCTTACACAGCCTATCTCTGGTAAAGAGTATGTGTTGTATAGTGATGCCTCAAGGGTTGGTTTGGGTTGTGTGCTTATGCAAGATGGGAAGGTAGTGGCATATGCATCTAGACAGTTGAAACCTCACGAGCAAAATTATCCAACCCATGATTTGGAATTGGCAGCAGTAGTGTTTGCTTTAAAAATTTGGCGACATTACTTGTATGGTGAGAAGTGCAGAATTTTCACTGACCATAAGAGCTTGAAGTATTTACTCACTCAGAAGGAATTGAATTTGAGACAGCGAAGATGGCTTGAATTGTTCAAAGACTATGATTGTATAGTGGATTATCATCCAGGAAAAGCTAATGTAGTAGCGGATGCGTTGAGTAGGAAGTCAGTTTCAGCTTTGCAGTTGAAAAGTGTTAGTTGGAGATTAGCTGCTGATGGAGCTTTGTTAGCTCAACTGAAAGCAAGACCAATCCTTATTGATGATTTGTTGGCTGCTCAAAGGGAGGACCAGAAACTCCAACAGATTTTGCAATCAATTGGTAGCAGTGAATGGGCTGATTATTCGGTTAATGATCAAGGGATGCTGTGTTACAAGAACCGAATATGTGTAGCGGATGATAAAGAACTGAAAAAAGAAGTTATTGCAAGAGGCTCATAATACAGTTTTTACAATGCATCCTGGTGGAAATAAGATGTACCAAGATTTGAAACAGTTGTATTGGTGGCATGGCATGAAGAGGGATGTGACAGAGTATGTATCTAAATGTTTAGTATGTCAACAAGTGAAGGCGGAGCACCAAGTCCCACATGGATTGTTAAATCCACTTCCTATTCCACAATGGAAATGGGATGATATCACAATGGATTTTGTTACTGGGTTACCCTTAACTCAGAAACAACAAGATTCAGTTTGGGTGATTGTGGATAGATTCTCAAAGACAGCTCATTTTATACCGGTTCGAATGGATTATCCTATGGATCGGTTGGCAGAGTTGTATATAAGAGAAATTGTTCGGTTACATGGAGTGCCTTTATCAATTGTATCAGACAGGGATCCAAGGTTCACTTCCAAGTTTTGGAAAGCTGTGCAAGCTGCATTGGGAACGAAGTTGAGATTCAGTACTGCTTTTCACCCTCAAACAGATGGACAATCTGAGAGAGTTATTCAAGTGTTAGAAGATTTGATGCGAGCTTGTGTATTAGATTTTCCAAAGAGTTGGGACAGGTATATCCCACTTATGGAATTTGCCTACAATAACAGCTACCAAGCAAGTATTGGTATGGCACCTTATGAAGCTTTGTATGGTAGAAAATATCGCACACCGATTTGTTGGTCGGTATTGGGCGAGCATAAAATAGTTGGGCCTGATGTGGTGCGTGATACAGAGGAGAAAGCTAAGATTATTCAGCAAAGGTTGAAGGCAGCAAGTGATAGACAGAAATCTTATGCGGATTTGAAGAGAAGGAGCATCGAGTTTGATGTAGGCGACAAGGTGTTCTTGAAAGTATCACCTTGGAGAAAAGTACTCAGATTTGGGAAGAAAGGAAAGTTGAGTCCAAGATTTATTGGACCATATGAAGTGCTAGAGAGGATTGGTTCCGTGGCTTATCGGTTGGCTTTACCTCCGGCTTTGTCAAAATTACATGATGTATTTCATGTATCTATGTTAAGAAGGTATCGCTCGGATGAGTCTCATGTGCTACCAGTTGAAGAGATAGAGGTGCAAGCGGATTTTTCATATGACGAGAAACCAATGAAGATTTTGGCAAGAGAAGTAAGACAACTTCGGAGTAAACAAATACCATTGGTGAAAGTACTTTGGCAACACCATGGTGTGGAAGAAGCGACTTGGGAGCCAGAGGCGGCTATGCGAGAGCAACATCCGCAATTGTTTGACACAGGTATGAATTTCGAGGACGAAATTCGTTAAGGAGGGGAGAGTTGTAATGGCCGGATTTTCCCCTAGTTGAATTTACATAATTGTAGTGTAAAATGTATTATATGTGTAAAATTGGATTTAATTAAAATTGTGCCAAGGGCTTAATTGAGAGACAAAAATAAGTTTAGTGGTTAAATTGTAAAAAGGGAAAGATTAACTAATGGTTATTTTAATTAAGCTTGTGCAGAATTATTAAGATGGCTAATGAGGTGATTAAGGAATAGAATAATGGCTAATTAGGTGTTAGTGGAGGCAGAAATTCTAAGTGGGAATTTCTGGAAATTGAAGGATTAAAATAAGAGAAGTGGGGGACAAAGGATGAATGGGAAATGCTGAAGTGAGGGTGGCATAAGGAGGAGTTGACACCTAGCAAATTGCATGTCTTTGTCTAAGGGAAAGGGCAGAAATTCGTAGGCCATTTGAGAGTGAAAATCTGCACATAATTTCCAGCTATCTAAGCTCTCTTTTCCCTTAGCATTTCAGCCTTGAGTGAGTGTTAGTAAGGAGGTTTGCATGCATGTGTTAAGGGGGCAAGATTAAAGAGGTATGTGGTCATATAAACATGCATGTAAATTCTGTTCTTCTACCTACTCTTAGAGTGTTTATTGTAAGGATTATAATGCTGGTTAATGCATGTATTATTAGCTGAAGAAAGGAGGAAAGCAAAGGGTAAGGATAAAGTTGGTGAAGCAAGTGATCAACCAACTTAATAGGAGCTAAGGAGTCAAGGTTTGGGAACTAACCAAATGTGTGTTGCATGTGCATTTTGGTTGCCGAAATTGATGAATATGTGGATGCATGTTAATTTGTAATAAGGAAAGATAAATTTAAGGTAAGAATAAGGTGAAATGTGGTATATTTACATGCTGAAATGATGACAAAATGTTTGTACATGTTGTTCAATAAATTGCATGTGAATTGATGATGATGGAGTGAATGTATGATGCATGATTTTGTATGTGTAAATGAGACAACAAATTCAGGTAAGGAGATGGTAAGTTTGGGGTTCAAATCATCATTAAAAATGTGTATTTTGAAGTGTTTATATTCTGGGTTTGTTTGGGGAAAGATTCAACATAATTTCTGAAAATTCCAGGAGTCACACGGCGGTCAGGAAGTGTCTAACCGCCGTGTGAATCGTGAAATTCCCATCAGTGTTGCAATCTGGACACTTTACACGGCGGTGAGGATGAGTCTAACCGCCGTGTGAAGTGTAAATAAAGTGACACTAACCAGTTCTGTCACTTTACACGGCGGTGAGGGTATTTCATACCGCCGTGTAAAGCGGCCAGATTCGTGATACACCCATATAAATGCCCAGTTTTCAATAATAAGTTGTGATCAGTTTGATATTGATGATTTGTCCCCCCCTAAATGTTTCTCTTATTTCAAATACTTGCGTAACATGTTAAATGCACAATTATGAAATTATAAGCATGATTGGAATTAAGAGTGAATATGCATGTAAGAAAGGATATAGTTGTAACACTATAATTGTGGAATTGTAATGTGGTCCAATATGTGAGTTGAAATCAAATGCATGCCTTGAGGTATTAAATGTTGTAAATTGAAGAATGGACAGAAAGATACATGGCTATAATTAGGCATGTGAATAATGATCATATATGCAAGTGAGCATGGAATGTGTATGAATATGATGACGTATTTTTGCACTAATATATATAGGTGCCAAATAAATGTGATATCTGAAAATAATCGAAATTCTGAAATAATGTGTAATTGATATGAGATAAATAACAAAGCCTGCGGGTCAAGTAATGGATAGATAGGCATGCCTATAGGGTCAAGTGCTGCAGCCATAGTGATTAAAGTGATTGATTCCACAGGAATCAGAAAGTGAATAAAAGTGATAAGTACCTTCGTGGTACAAGTGATAAAGTGATATGTACCCTTGTGGTACTAGTGATAAAGTGTTACCAGTGATAAAGTGATTTTGTACCTGCGTGGTACCAGTGATAAAGTGATACAGTACCCTAGAGGTACTAAAGTGATACCCGTTATCCATGACATTGAAATGCAGGTTAAATAAATAAATCAGAATTAAAAGAGGATGTGTGTAACATGTGTAGATGTGAATATTGATGTGTAATTGGAAAGTTTTATACGAAATTGATGATAATTATATTCTGATTTGAGTTTGTTAAAAACCAGAATTTGTTTGATGGTAATATGGAAGCATATTGAATTAGGTGAAAACTTTATTGCTATGAATAAGATGCAAAGATGTGTTGTGTATTATATGTGATAAATTTATGCTGTGTGAAATATTTGCACGAGTTCCCCACTAAGCGTAAAACGCTTAGCACGGGTTTTCTTTAATCCGTGCAGGTTCAGGTTAGAAGGGTCGAAGGATATCCCCGCATCATCATCGAGGTCAACACTAGGAAAGCTTTGATGTAGGTTATGGGGTTTTGTTGTGAGATTTTAATTGTGTTAAACAGATGTTTTGAGAAGCTGTTCAGGCTTCATTTTTGTAAACGGATATTAACGAACATATGGCATGTAATAATTTAGGAACTATGCATTTTCTCAAAGTATGAATGACAACTAGTAATACGCTTGATGGGTTAAAAGGTTGAGATAATAAATAATTTAATTAGCTTCCGCATGAATGTGTACATATTTATTGAAGTGTAAAGTATGTGCTAGTGGCGTCCCAGTATTCTTCTAAGGGGTATTTGGGCGCCACATGGTCTCCATTGGGGACCTGACAGGCTCTTCCCCCCCTGTGAGGGGTCTAAACTGGCACACCTATCTCCTTCTTGGTCGAGGTCCATGGGGGTCGTATTCTCGTTTGATCGTGAGTTCGACATGCCTCTCAACGAAAGCACCAAATGATAAAGCCTAGATCGCCTTTATCTGGTGAGGGAGGAACCAACCGATCAGATGAGAATGACCCTACAAGAAAGAATGCCCAGTCAGACCAGGCGTAAGCACTCCGAAGCTTAAGTTAGTAGCTTAGAGTAAGAAAGTGCTTAGAGAGAGAATGCTGAGAATTCAATAATTGGTGCCATCGTTTGCTGGGCTATTTATAAGAGAGGGTTGAAGGGCACTTGAGTGCCTAGGGAAGTGATTACTGGCAGTCAGAGTATGTTTCCGGCGAAGTGACAGAGAGCAGGTGACTGATGGGGGCGCTGCCTTATATCAGACGACTGATGGGACTGGCTGTCGCGTCGTCCGATCGGCTGGTTGCGCTGCCTAGGAGCTCGTGCCTGTTCTTAGCCCTTGGGCCTTGCCAGTTCATTGGGCCGGCTAGATGGGGTTTGGTGCAAATAATATTTGATGGGTTATTACCAAATAAGTGGAGTTACTTTAAATAATTCGTGATTAAAAATCACATTTATTTCATTTCCTTTATTGTTTGTAATCTCAGTAATTTATGAGAATTCAAAATTATAACTTATTTTGGAATAGGGTCATTAATTGGTAATCTTACTAATTTAATGAGAGTTCACAATCACAACTATAATTTATTTTGGAATCGGGTCATTTTTTTCTCTATTTTTATTTTTTTTGGGTCATTTTGCAATATTAAAGTGCCTAAAAAAGTGAGCAAATGCCTTTTTGATGCTTTATTTTGATAAGTTTAGGCAAATTTTTTATATTTTAGAAAGTATAAATTAAGGTAAAAATGATTAAAAAAAAAAAAGACTAAAATGCATTGATTTTAAAACGTTAACATTTATCCATTTTATAAAAGGTTTAGAATAAAAATACATAGCTATCACATTTATTTTTCATAAAAAATCAAAAAAAAAAATTTATTTCATTTTTAACGAGACAATTCAGTATCACACTAATTTTATTAATTAAAAAAAAATTATTCCGATACTACTGTTATACTACTGTTATGTGTTATTAGATATGATAGTATTCACTGATTTATTTAGCTTTTTGGATAAAGAAAAAACCATGATAAGATATACACTAATGAAGCGAAACTCGACTTTGTAGAAAGGAAATCATTCCGCCGCGTGGCCCCCCGTTTGGATTAGAGCAAAAATTAAAACCGTGTTCTGTGATTCTGCACACGTGCGCGGGGCCATGCACATACATGCGCCAGTCGCAGTCGGTGCCCAAATATTAATATTTTTAGGCAAAATGAATTTGGAGATCTCTAAAATATTTCAATTTTTGCTATTAAATTTTTATTTATTCACACTGAATTTTTAAATATATATTATTTTTTTTTTATTCTAATAACATAATCTGCTAAATACCTTTAATGATCCGATATCTTGAATTTTTTAAATATTTTTTGGTAAGTGAGTATAACGCAATTGATAATAAGTTATTTAAAACTTTTAATGGTTAAATTTTAGACATAATGTACAAATTGATAATTACCATGTTAAAAGATATTAAATAATTCAAGCAAATATGTATTATTAGAATTAAAAAATGACTTAGTATATATTTATATAATTGTTTAAGAACTGGATATGACAGAATAAAAAATTAAATATATAATAATAAAAAAAATGGAATAGTTAATTTTTTCTTTTTACTTCTTAATCTGCTTCAACCATCAAAAGTTAAACTGCCCATTGAATGCTTGCCTTCCAAGAAGGGTAAAGTACATATTCTTTGAAAAAGACAAGGTAATATAAATCATTGTTTGTAATGTCCACCTATTTCGAATTATGGTCATCAGTTTCTTTAAAGGGGGATCGTATCATATATACATTAATTGTATATAATTTTTTATTTTTTATTTTTTTAAAAAAACATACTTTACAAATTGTATAGAAAATGACTTGCGTTAGCGTATTAACTTTAGATAGTGCCCAATCGATCCATCCCTTCATTTAGCCTTTTTTTAGTTGGTTATATAAATGGCATTCTTTATACTGTAATTAAGTTTTCTTTTGCATTGGTTGATGAAAAAGAAACACATCTGCTTTTTGGATTTTCTTTAATCATTTAGCTATATTTCCTCAACAAAAATCTTTATCTTGATCGACTTCATATAAAAAGTTAGTAATAGATTAAAGCAATAATAAATAAATTAATAAAACAAACGTTATCTTTTGCATGTGGCATTAGATTGATTTATAAAAACTTACCCGCCAAATCAAGGTAGAGATTTTCAGTTTTTCAAACCAAATCAACTCTATTTTGTTATCAGTATTAACAGAGAAATTCAACTTATTTTTTTATTCAGCCAAAAGCATTTACAATATGTTGAATGAACTTTAATTTTATGTTACTCGTCTTATTGAGTACTGATAATTACATAAATAACATTTGCAAAAAGGACCATTCAGTCGGCCCAATCTATCTGGCAGGACCCAAAGTTTATCAGCAAATAGCATAAAGGCAGTGACACGTCCAATCGGACTGATGTGACAAAACGTCCAATCAGCCCATGTCGCTTCGCTGCTCACCTATTTTGACTGTCAGTTATCACTTTCCAGCCATTTAAGTGCATCTCTCCTATTTCCAGTGGCGTAACTATAAATTCAGTGCAGTGGGGTCAAAAATTACAAAAACTTATAAAAAATTTATTTACATAAAAATATGAATAAATGTATTTTTTTTTCAAAATATTAAATCGGTACAAATTTATTATTCAAATTTATTTTTTTAAAATGTGTTAAAATATTAAAAATTGTACATATTTGCTTTTACAAAGGTAAATATGAATATTTTTATTAATAGCGTATATGAAAATATGATTCGTATTTATCTCAAATTATTGAAATGATTTATATTTGCCCGTCAAATTATTGAACAAGAGGAAATTTGTACCATTTAAATAACTTGGAAGTTTTTTTTAAAAAAATAAATTTTAGAGACAAATATGTACTATTTTTAATAATTTAAATGCAAATTTAAACTTTATCATTAAAAAAAATAAAGAACTCATTTAAATATTTTAGTAGGGTCAATTTAAGAAAAGTTAAACTTATAGAGTTATTTTTAATTTTTTAATAATTAAATTGGGTCATTTTTTAAAAAAATAATAAAATTATATTGTTAATTTTGAAATTTTTATAATTGAGTGGGGTCAATTGACCCAACTCATTGTAAGGTGGCTACGCCACTGCCCATCTGCCCAACAAACAGTGTCACCGGGTATCTAATTTTTGAAACTCTCTCTCTAGAAAGCTACTAACTTAAGATTCGGAGTGCTTACGTCTGGTCCGACCGGACACTCTTTCTTGTAGGTCTCAATCATCCGACTGGCTCTCCTTCTATCTCACTATAAACTTCCAATCGGCTCTTCTTTTTTCTAGATAACGACATTTTCCGTCTTACCATGAGTTGTTAGATTTGATATTCCATTGTCATTTTCTTAATTTAAAAAAAAAAACATTAAAACCTAAATCTTATATTTGAAAGGCAAAAAAAGTGACGTAAGTAAATATAAAATGGAATGGAATCTTCATCTTATACATATTTTGTTATCATTATTAGTACTGTAAAATTGAAAAATTTTAATAACTGAACTTGGCAAATAATAATGGTCAAATATATTACATGTAAATAGATTAGTATGACGCAGGGTGATATAATTGTGAAATTGGTATGATACAAGATGGATTGGTGATGGTATAGTTTGCGATTTTATTTTTGGGAAAAACAAATATGGGCAAGGAGGTAATTATGAAGAAGAATTGGCGTGAGAAAAAAGATCAAATGAGGACGCACAAGGATTCCAAAAAGATAAATAGATAATTTGATATGAATCATACCCTTGTTACTAGCTGGTCCATTTTCCTCATGCAACCCCCACCACTGTACGGAGCAAAAAGACACGTGTCACGCCCCAACCAACACCATTCAATTGGATTCAAATATCTATCGATGCGGAGCCCACCAACCCTATCCGGGCCCATTTTCCACGTGGTAACCAGGTGACCCAGGTCAATGAAAGCAAAGGTCAGGAGGCCGCCGCCGGTGATGGCCCTTCTTGTGGGACCACAAGTTTATCTGGTAGCCGCATTTCTCGGGGTGGATGGTTCCTATCCATATCCACTTTGTGGGTCCCACCATCCTTTTTCCCATTTCGAATGTTCTAAACGTATCTTTCACGCACTCCATACTTTTTTAGCTCCCTTTCTCTTTTCTTTTCATTTTCCCCAAAAGTATAAATCAAAATTTTAATATAAAGTTTATATGGGAAATTAAATTACATACCAAGACATCTAAAATTTTCCTCTCTCAGATTTCTCGGTGACTAAGTTTCTAGATTTGGAAATATTTTGTTTTTTTATGTTTTTTTAAATTGGGATTTTTTTTTTGTTTTATTCTATTTTTTCGAAAGTATTTTCTAATTCAATTTTAAATTTATATTTAGAGATTATCACGTGGGCCTGCTAATTAAATCGGATCAATATTATGTCAGGATAATTTTGGATCAGTCATTTTGAATTTTGGGTTAAATTCAATTCTTAAATATTAAATTGATTGTTAAATTTTCAACTTATCAAATCAACTTTCAATTTATTTTTTGAAATTTTAATATATTTCAACTATTTTTAAATTTTAACCACAATATTTGAAAATTTTTAAAAAATACTGAAAATAATATTATGGGCATATATTATAAAGAAAACTCAATTAAAATATTATTTTATGTTAACTAATTTGTTTATATATATATATATATAAGTGAATTTTATTTATACAATTATAACCTTTTATTTTTACATTATTAACAAAAATAATTAAGTTAAGAGTTTAAGTATAAAAAAACTATTAAAAAATATATAATTAAATTAAGAATTTGAGTAGAAAACAACTATTAATAAATACAATAAACTAAAATATTTTGATATAATCCAAATATATTTGAATTAAGTTTCTATTAGAATTAATCTATTTTTAATTCTTTTTTAGTATTGGGAGATTTTTGTCACTTTCTCAAAGTAAATTTTGATATTAATCCCCTCACTTTTACATATTAATATCTCAATTTATTATTGTCGTAATTTATTTATTTAAATTTATCAATTCTTAAATTTTAGTCTATAAATATAAAATATTCGAACTCTAGATTATAATTATAGTTAAATATAATTTTTGTCATATATATATATATATAACTTCTAACATAAGATTGAATAATAATAATATATATTATTATGCTGATCCGATACATATTCATATGCATTATATACATATTTTCAGTGAATATGAAAATTTTAGAAAGTCAAAATAAATGTGAACATAAAGCATTTTTTATTAATAATTACTTATAATTAATTATTAAATATATAAATAAATAACTATATATTATGCTGAAATAGAATAAAAATTTGATGATTTTTATATTATAAATTATTTTATTATAATTATTTGGTTATAAATTTAAAAATTTGATAACTACAATCGTAATTAATCCACCATATTTTAACACCATTTATATTTGCTTTTTAAAACTAATCCACTTCCAGTTGGCAGCGTTGTCTTTTTTTATTTGGGCCTGGCTAGTTGGGCCTCCCTGCCTCTTTCTTTTGTTTTTGAGTAAAGATATCCATTTATGTAATTTTATTTTTCTTAGGATTTAATTTTATTATTTTTAAGATATTTTTTTAATCGTAATTTATTTTTGTTTTTTGAATTTTTATTTATTTGTTTATTTCTTGGCTGTAGAATTTGGTGGTGCCAAAAAATATTTGAGCAGGAGGCCAACAGACTCTCTTCCAAAAGCCTCAAAGTTTTGAAACGGAAAGGTCCAACTGCGTCCTTTTAAAAGAAATGGACCTGAGCTTCAATGGCATACTACTATATTTTTTTTTTTACTAAAGGGGAAAAGAAGGGGGAATGGAATCGAAATTGAGATGGTTATGTACATTGAGACTAATATTTATTGGTAGAAATGTCCCATCTAATGGTTTATTTATTTATTAAATAGGAGTATAGTAGATAATTTATAATATAAAATAATAATACTTTAGGATAAATTTAAAAAAGATAAGAGTAATTTGTTCTTTTCCATTCAATAAGACAAGGGACGGGACCCACAATAAACTGGGGGAGATTGCACGTGCGTGCAAATTGAATGTAGTCAAAGTTTTGAATTATTTGGACCGAAAGTAGTCTTAAAAAATAGAAATAATGAACACCCTATCATTACTGATATTATTATAAGCTTAGTTTTCTTTCCATTAGTATTTAATTAACAGCAACACGCACATACATCATAACCTAATTAACAATGTTGGTCCATCATGTGAAATCAAAATTGCTTTACAGCAAACCAATTGTACCGCAAACTTTAATAATTAAATAAATTAATAAGCCATTAGATGGGACATTTCTTTAATTAATTCACTTAATTTAAATATAAAAACAGAAAAAGAGTTTGTGGTGCACATGATTTCCATTTAATGACTCATCTTCTGTCTTATTTTTCCAATTATTATATATATAAGAAATATTTGTCACGGCTCCTATGAATATGAGAAGAGAGGATGAAAAAAATATATATTAGATTATTATTATTATTTTTTTCTGCTAATATTTTTCTTGAGACAACTCTTATGTTCAACTAATGATTAACTTAATAAGCCATTTAATTAATGGGTAATTTTATTTGGAATATATAACTAAGTACAACTAATTAAGTGGGTTCTTCTAAACATATTAAATTATTGAGTAATTATATCGCCCTAAGTATGAAAGTGGTTATATGCTGCTATTGACTATAAGAAAGGCTATAAATATTAGTAATATAAAATAAATTCTTTCTTCTTATTATTATTATTATTAATTATTTTAAAAATGGGCATGGGCTAGATTTTATTAAATAATACAATATGCATGCGGCTTCACTTGAGATTGCTAATTCCTTTGATCATTTTCCATTTATTAATTTTCTTTTGTCAAATTCTCGAAGCCGAAGACAAAGAGCTTCTATGAGGTTTTTGCTGGTTTTGTCTTTATTTTTTTATAAATATATTGTCTAATTATAATTATAAATATATAAAAAAAAAATAGAAACATTTGGTATTTTTAATGGTTCTTTTACAGCATACTGTTTAGCAACAGTTTCTTGTGTGATTTGAAGGAAATATTTGTTTAGCAGCAAGTTGGGTAAACTAGATATAATATGACTTACATTTGAACTTCACTGTTGGACGTCTTGTAAACATATTTGATTATGATAGTCTCAACATGCCATGTGTTGTGCTGATGTTTCAACCATTGCACGCCACATCAACACGATTCTTTTTAAAATTGTGCCACATACGTATGCGATGGCTCGCTCTCATATGACATGTCAACACGGCACAAGTCTAGCTCTGCGAGCATTTGATGGTTTTTCCGGCGAAATGATTTTATGGTTAAAATTATCCCAGTTTAAATATTTTATATTTAATTTATTTTGTCATTTTATGATTATTATCTCCATAAATCCAATCAACCCGAGTGAAATTAATCCTTAATCTCCGAACCAAACTCTGATAAATCTTATTTAATTTAAATAAGAATTTTGAAGAAGAAAAAAGAGGAGGGGGGGTGAAATTCATAGGTTCCAAATCCAATAATTGAAGTTGTGGATAACGTTGGAGGAATTGTCTTTTCTTGAACTATTTATGTCAAATAGGGCTATGCTATTTTGGCATCCAATGGCAATTTATAAGGATAGGCAATTAGGCACTCATTGTACTAACTGAAAACTCTTTATATTTCACTACTCAAATACTAATACAGCTTTCCATCACTATATATGCACTATGCAGAGGATAGATATTCATACTTTCAATACTTTTTTTTCTAACTAGTTCTGTCCATTCACCACATGACGTTAAACAGTCATCATCATTTTATTCCAAATAATACCAAATCATATATTATCTCTAATAGATATACACAAATTTCAATTTTACGAAATTTTAACATTTCAAATTTTAACCATTATCTATCAATTTTATAAATGAATATAAATTAATACTATCTTTAAAAATTTAAAGCATGTGATATTCAATCGTACAGATATTATTCAACATTAAAATCAATAAGTAAATCAATGCATTATGTTTTTTTGTTCTCATAAATTTTATCGTAAAAATCAATAAAAATAAAACATTAAAATGAAAATCAATGCATTATGTTTTTAATCCTCGTTAGTTTTATTGTGCATGTTTGTATTTATTATTTATAAAAAAAAAAAAAAAAGTGTATCCTTTGGCAAGCATATATCAGTATCCTAATTCCATTACTTAATATAATGTATTAAGGCAAACAAACTTATACATGGTCAAATTTGTGTGTTATAAAACAGACAAAGTGTCGTTTTCTGAAAATGGGTTTGGAAGATTTCATGATTTTGGAGTGATTATTTTCATAAAGATAGTATATGATTTCGTACAAAAAATGGCATATAGGATTTGGAGAATTAGGCTAATTGGTTTGATAAAAGTTTGTCAAAGCTAAAAATTCATAATATAAACTCGTGCATTCAATCAAGGGGACACTTTGTCCATTTTTATGCATACAAAAGTCATAAATTGTAAGTATTAAAGTCAGAAAAAAAATATATATATTAAGTTAGGCAAACCTACTTATTAAGAGTCTAACCTCTGTCTGCCAAGTGGGTCCAATGGTGAGTGTGTTAGCCCTCAACTATAATCATACCATCCACTCTTTTTTTCTAATCCCCATCACTCTTTGTGGATTTAATTAAGCATGTTAATTAATTAGAATAGGGGCAACTTGTAACTTTAATTACTCTTTTTCCTTTATAAAGAAACTTATGTGTTAATTAAGTTTCTCTAATTAGTCGGAAATGAAAATTATGTAATTAATTTCTTAGTAGTAACGAGATTTTTAGCTCTAATTCAACTCCAAAAGTTAGCTCGTATGGTGAAATACTTAATACAGCCCACACATTTAGAGCCGAATGCATACAAAAATTCTAAAATGTGAAGTTTTATATACCATGTGAAGAAAATAGATTTAAATTTAATTAAATTCCAAAAATTAATTTATGAAGCGAGAATTGTACATGCTATTAAATGATATTACAATTTTTATAATAAGTTTATATTGAATACTTCACAAGCTAGCTTGTGGTATTCTACGTACCGATGCATAGTTCTCAATGATTTGAGTGTTAATATTGAGACACTCAACCGAGAGTTTCCTCCAACATAACTGATGAAATCTTGTATGTGAAAAAAAACCTATTACTTATAACCAGTAGTGTTTTTTTTTGGAAGAATAAGCAGTACTAGTTATAGTTTATTTTATTATTTATTTATTTTTTGTTGCATATAGCAATTAATTGTAACTAGAATATATAATTTCATAATTTTAAGAATCATATTTGTATGACCGAACCGCTGAATTTTATTAATGGTGTTTAGTTTGCTTAATATGTTAGGAGTATTTCTTTCTTTTTTTTTTATTTTATTTTGGTAAGATGTTTCTTTGCTTATTTTCTTAATTTGGCACGATTATAAAGTGATGATAATAGGAAAGTCAGGACGAGTCACCTTGACTAGGAAGAAATACATAAAAATGGAGTATTAATCTTGTGGAGACTCCTGCATAGCATACACATGAAATTCGTTCAAAATTGCCATTCACACCCTATAATTGGAGTGATGATTAACATGTTTAGTGTACCGAAGCTTAAGATACGCACTATTTAATGAATGTTAATTCGATAAAACTTATTACTTTTCACCACACAACCTTTAAATCTACGATTTGACATAATATTTTATTCTCTCTCACCACAAAACTATTACTAATATCTTATAATATCCAGTGCTTTCAGATTGCTTGTAAAATTCATGAATATATTTAACGGCGAGATCTCGTTGAGGTAAAATTCCAAGTTATGTACCGTATAATTTAACAAATGTATCAAACTACCAAATCGGCACTCCTATAATTGGTTCTATTTTAATTATTTTGGCAAAGGACAGTAGAGTGTTCAAGTTTGTCTCTATATATATCGTCACTTAACTTGATAGACCAATAACATTAAAAAAATCCCCAATAATATATATAAAACAATCGCTCTATTTAAAAAATTGCAAGCCGAACTGTCCCCATTATTGTCGGTCAGTAAAAAATAAATTATCTTCGTGAAAGTTAACCACCCTAACTGGTATAATTAATTATGTAATAATACTTTATCAGCAATAATAATTAATATTAGCTAGCACAGTGCATTATTATCTAGCCACATCATATCGTAATCGTATCACATAGCAAAAAGAGAGAATTTTCCAAGCTGTAACATTAGATTATATTATTTTGATATAGAGAAAGAGAAATGGTGCTACAAAAGGCTAATCAAAACTATTATAAGTTTCTTAGATGGTCTCAAGTTATGTACAAAAGATCTTTGTTTGAGAACAGAAAGAAACAAAGTAAATTAATTAATTTTATCGTTATGAAATTAACAATAAATAATTAGTTCCTCATCATTCTAAGTGCAAGTGCTTGAAGCTCACCCAAATCAGTAGAAGTGTTATGAAATGGTCTTTTCTTGGAGTAAGATTGGAAAGAAAATTCATCTCTGCTGCTTTGAATATCCTGGATGCTAATTATCCCATCATTGCTGTGATCCAATGACTCCATTGAGCTCTGAGGAGAGATTGGATGCATATAGTTACTAGATGGATAATTAGATGGCAACCCATGTACGTTTCCTCCCCATTCATTCTCCATATTTCGTGATGAATCCACCATTTTTTGTGCTAATTGTGCCTTCACTTGCATCAATTGCGCTTGCAAGCATGCCACCTACAACAAAAACCAACAACTTAGCCAAAATATTATAATTTCTATATGCTCGTCCAATTATAAATTTTGTTACCTTTCCTATAAATTTTATGACTCGCTGACTTATCATCAATTTTGTTACTTTTACTGACAATAGAAATGTCTAAGATATTTCACAAATTTATCAATTTTATTACTTTTACTGATATTAATTAAAGACGTTTGAATATGTAAATATATATTTTTTATTACAAGAAAAAGGTATAATATTAAATTACAATTATAATCGCAAGTGCCAGTGCTAGTTTCAGGCTATTCGAAAAATTAAAGTGTTATTAAGTAGTGAATAGTAGAAGAACCTGTTGTTGCAAGGCAAAAATATGAGCAACACAGCCATAAACAGGGTCACGAATCCTAGCTTGAGCTTCATAGGCAATAGTGACAACAGCCTCACAGCGATCGGCGACAGGGACATGTAACAACAACTTTGATACATTGCTTGCACCAAACACCTTATGAATGGCGGCGAATCTCGCCGGACCTTGCTCCGAGCAAAAATATGGAGCGAATATACAATCGGACGCACATTTTCGCCGGAGAAACTTGCAGGCTCCGCAAGGAGAGCCGCTGCCATTCCCCGACGATGCCATTGTAAATAAAAACAAGAATAGAGAGAAAGGGAGAGAGAATATTGAAATTTAATTAAAGAGCACACGAGCACACTAGGAAATGGTGCAAGAAAACGAAGGGACAATATATAAAAGGAGAGGCCCCTTGTAATTTAAGGGAACTCAGCGGGGGACATTTATGCCCTTCTTGTAGGCTTTTAAGGGAACATTTACTAATGCTTTTTAAACTATACACTAATCTTACTATAATTTCAATATATATATATTTATGTTTTTTATTAATGGAAATTAAGTTTGATTTTTCTTTTCTTCTTGGAATATAATAATAATACTTGAGTTTATATTTTTTATTAATTTTTTCCGCCGAACGCCGCACCTGGGAACTGATGCACTTTGTCGCTTTGTGGGTTTGAGGTTACAGCCACCTGCCGGTAATACGCCTACCGACAACCACTCAACTAATTCAACGTAATTAAGAAAAATTCGATTTTTCCAGTTCAACTGTGAGCTATTGCTTTATTCAATCTGTGTTGATCATTAAATAAATCACATCTTTTTTTTCTCCTAATTAGTTAAATTTTTGAAAACTCGAAAGAAATTATTTTGTTTTCAAGTGTAATGAACAAAATGTTAAAGTTTTATGATGATACTTTCGCCTACCTGTCCACAGAAGCAAAGGAAATGACTTTAGCAAACACTTTTTGTTCATGCAATGAATGGAGAAAACTAGTAGATGATTATAATAATACAAAGCAATTACATGTCATAAATGAGTGTTTTACATGCTACCCAATTCCTTTAATTTAACCAATAAATTTTAATTTAGTAATAATGATTTATTAGTTACGATTAAAAAGTCTCGAATTTGAGTTACAGACATATTCTATTCTTTGTGTAAATAAAAATATTGATGTATTACTTAATCCTAGTTTATAATGTTTCAATTTTGTCATAAAAGACAAAAAAAATAAAAAAAAAATTGAAAAGAATAACTTAATTGGGTAGATGAACCCACCATTGATGTGAACGTGAATGGTGTTTTTAGACGTTCAAGTTTATGAATGGAATGATTGATGCCATTTTTAAGGGTTTAAATGCAATAAGTTTTGTTGGAAGAAAACATAGAAAAGGAAGTGAATCCATCATGGAAAGTAATGTATAGAAACAGAAACATCATGGAATGATTCGTCACCCTTAACAAAGAAAATTGGATGTTTTCTATGTAATTTCAAAAAAAAAAAAGAGTATTTCATATGATATATGCTTTGCCATCTCGTCTTTATTGTCACAGCATCACATCTTCCATGCCAATCCAGAGAAGCACACACACAGTACTCATCATATATTAAAATTAAACATGACACCATCATCATTTATTTTTCTAAATTACAAGTCAATTTTATAGCATCATCCTTGCACATGGCACACGTGCATCCATCTTTTCTGAATTTTGCTCTCTTGCCTTGTGGACAAATGTTTTGATCCCAACCACTCCATAACAATGATAATAATAGCACTAATCAGCAGCCCAAACCCATATTGTTTAGCGATTTATATCTTTTCTTGATGAGTCGTTGGAAGGCGGGAAGTAAGCAACTGGTTAATTTTTTTTTTTATTAAGCAATCACAATTAAAATAAAAATTCAAACAAACTAACATAACGTCACTATATTTTGAATAATTCAAAGATATATCTCTTCTTATTCTCCCAATGTTCTCCTAGTTAATTACATCAAGACTGAAAAAGAAATAGTATTTAACAAGAACATGATCAGTTAGTTTACTCAGATTTTCTGGGCATTTGGTATTCAGTTATATCATGAATATCTGTAACTTTTGTCTTTTAAATAATAGTTGGATTACGGGAAGAAATATTTATAAATGCGAATAAAATATGAGATGAAAAGAAATCTAGTTGGATGGGATATGTATTTAGAAAATAAAGATGACAATAGTAGATGAGCAGAAATCACGAACCATAGATTCTACCCCTCGTGTCAATCATATGATGCAGATAACTAAGATATTAAAGCCCCCCTCCCCCTTTTCTCTTAGGTTTGGACAGAAAAAGTAGTAAAATTAAATTAAATAAGCAAGTGCCACTTCATCTTTACACATATACAAATGGGTCATATTGATATATACCATTAAAATTAAAATAAAAAGGAAAAATACATTCCAAATCTCTAAATTTTAAAGTTTTTATTTTCAAAAATTGACATTGAATTTGTCTATTTTTCAAATCACTCATATTAAATTCAATTTAAAAAAAAAATAATAGAATTGAAAAGAACACTTTATTAATATTGCATAAAATCAACTTAAAATAACAATAATACCACCAAGACATAAAAAATTGAAAATAAAACTAACTCATCACCTTTTGTATGTTTGACATAATTGTATATTTTTTTCAATTTTCTTATGTTTTAATGATCTTATAGTCATTTTAAGTTATATCATACAAAATTAATAAAACGTGCTTTTCAATTCCACAAATTCCATCTAAATTTGACTTAATGTGAGTAATAATAAAAAAGAATATAAAAATTCAATGTCAAACTTTTCAAAGTAAAAGGATCCAATATAAAAAAAAAATTAAAATTCAAAGATCACAGAGTATGTTTTCAAAAAAAAAATATATATGTAGGGAAATAAAACCAAAGAAATTATAGAAAGGAACAAAGTGATATATTATTATTTACCGGTGAACAAATAAGGCAAATTTGCCTCTAAACTTTTTTTTTTTTTTTTTTTTGCCTTTACAATTTTCCTCTAAACTTTTTTAAAATAAGATAATTTTACCTTTGTTTCACATTTATAATATCACATATCGTTCTTAAAATGCTTAATATCCACTTTAGAAACTAAATGAATTACCTGTATTGAAACGTATAATGGACAAAATCTTTCCATTTTAAATTATTCAAGCAAACAAATTGATCTATTTCAAATACTTCAAAGAAAAAAAAAATTGTAATCCCTAGAAAGAATGATCCACATTCCGCAGGCACCTTGTAATTTCATTGTAACTCATGCTCTTAGAAGCAACGAGGGTCTTTTAAAATCAAGAAGACCGATAATTTACTTTTACTATTATTTGGACATTAGAAGGCATTTCTTGTAATCCACGAGACATGGACGTGATTGACAAAAGCAAAATGAATGAATAGGCCCATTCCCTTGTGCGTTGCTGAAGACACGTACCTGGTCGAAATGGTTCTTTCCTTTGACAAATATTATAGCAGTCCAAGAGCAACAGCAGTCATGGTTCCCGCATTCAAGGATGCCATATAGAATCATTAGGGCTGAGGTGGCACATTCACAGTAGGGGTAGGGATAAATCACCATTAACTAAGCAACAACTCAAATACTACAAAAGCTGATATTTGAGCATTTTGACTGTATCCACAATATTTACATACACAAAAAGCCACAAGTGGTAGATCTACAGCAAACCCCAAAATTAGACCTTAAAAACTTACCAAGATTTGTGTTGTTTTCGCATAACACATGCTGGATTTCAAAATGTGTCATTTCATATACTTAGCACCAGGGAAGCATCCCTCTTCATGTTCCTCAACTCACCTCTTGTGATGAAACCTTACTTTCAACAAGAACTGCATCTTAACCTGTCCAATAACTCTCCTCTTGTTATCTATTCTACACACACTTCAAATCCTTTTAAATCCTCCATATAATGTAATTATTAATGAGATATTATAATCTACTTGAGTGAAAACAGTGGCAAATTTTTAATTGATTAGTATCAATTGATAGTTTGCTGAGCAAAAGCAAATTAGTAATAGCATGGAGAATATAGTACTTACTTGAGCTGTATTATAGACAATGTACTCATTGTACATCAGTTCAGAAACCTTCACTTTAGATGGCACTGGTTTACCGCAAGGAACGGTGACATCATTTCTCCACTTCACAAAATCCGACTCCTGAGGTACTTTCTTCCCAAGTCCCTTTGTCGAGTGCTTTCCTCCAGGAGGTTTATCCATAGACTGTAAAAATGATTAAGACCCACGAGGGAGTTCTCATTAAGAAATTAAAAAATAATAATAAAAAGTTAAAATGGACTGCTTTTTTCCCACATCCTGTAATTGAGAACTGAGGATGCAAGCTGAAACAGTACTACACAAAGTACTGAGAGAAGAAACGAAATTTAAGCAAAAGCTAAATTCGAATTGTTTAATATGATATGCTAACAGCGGGTTGAATGAAAGCATATATCATATATTTGCCTGTTTAGTGTCCGATACATTGGCTAGTGCACACATGCATGAGCATGCAAACATTTGTTTCTCATGCAATATTAACTGACCTGAGCTTTCTTCAGTTCATAGACCTCCCCTAAGGCAACTTCACTAAGAATCATTAATCCCACAGGATTTTTTTTATCAGTGAAGCAGTACTGAGCACTCTTGCTGACCAAGTCAGCAAAGTAAATTCCTTTGCCAAACTGCAATATAAAAGCATAGGGACATCAGTGTTATAGAAAGACCAGCAGACCACAAATGGCACAAATTAACGTCTCCATGGAAATGTATATCTGCAGCTACAAAATGCTGTTGCACAGAGAAAGACAGAGACACACACACAGAAAGAGAGAGAGAGAGAGAGAGAGAGAGAGAGAGAGGGAGAACACCATATATCCAGTTGCTGGAGCTTCAGGAGGAGCTATTCTCAGTCCTTGGCTAAGTATTCCTACAAAGTTAGTTAACCGAGAACCTGCATAGCAATAAATTGATTATTATTATTATTTTGATTCACTAGCACATGAGACACCAAGGCCGTGCAACTGAATTACAAGCTAGTGTTGATTAACTATGGTGTAGTCTAGATTCCAAAAAGATATAATTGCTGAATTGCAGCTTACCATGCCAGAGTAGCATTTTATTCTCAAGTTTTTCTCTGTAGGGAGCAAATTTATCAATTTCTCCTTGTCTTTCTAGTGAAAATACTTCTTCTAATTCAAGACTCCAATCCTGCAAATATCATTAAGAACCATTGGCTTGAAATAGATGGTGGAGTAAGGAGGTGCATAAATAGACATGGAGTGAAACCCACCGTATGTGTAGGAGCATGAGTATTATGGAGATATTTCTCAATCAACTTGAAATCCTCACTATCATGAGGAAGTGGTTTCATCTCACAACGAAGCTTCTTATACTTATCATCAAGGGAGTCATCATTGTCAGCATCAAAACCTACTAATCTAGAAGCTATCTCAATGTCCTGGAGAGCTTCCAACATTTTCACCTATAGTGTCAGCAAGACAAGAACTCTGTTATTATTCATGTTAAGCAAAAAAATAAAAGATCACATTCAGGTAGTCTTGTGTACCTTCGACTTAAATTCATCTTCATCTCTAATAACATGGGGATGAATAGAAGGAATCAAAGTGAAGAATCTGTTGCTGGCATCAACAATCAAGCTTTCTTTGAGGGAAGGATCATGAGCATTGCTATTTAATAAATTCTGGATCTCCGTCAATGCTTCAAAACCTGGAATTGAATAACGGCCATTGATCAATTGCAACAATTATGCAGTTTAGTTTATGCTCTGCGCTATTTTGCACTTTCCTAGGTGATTACCTTTTTGGATATTATTTTTGCTTAATTTCCCAAGTGGCATTGCAGACAAATTAATCTCAAACTCCATCATTGCTTCTCTGCAGAAGACAAGATCTGAACTTTCAGATTCAAGTTACCCAAACAAAGAAGGAAAAGTTGGCAGCATTTTGTGTGATCCATTCTTCCTTACATGTACATAGTAGGTCCTATAAAATGCTACCAACTCAACATTCTGTTCATTTTTGACGGGCAAATTAATGGATTAAATGGAAACTGTCATGAAAGATTGGTGGCAATTTATTTGGTTTATACGTTGAGGGCCCAATTGAAATTTAGGTGATGGTAGGAAAAAAAAAAGGTCTATTGTTATACCTGTATGCTTCAACATTAAAGAGCATCTTCATCAATTCTAGCAGTGGAGGTGCAAGTTGGCTATTTGAGTCACCCCTATTTTTCTTCGTCACCTGTTTGTTAACTCCATAATCCTGCAAATTCAAGAAGTGAAGGATATTAAAATAAATTATTTTCCAAATCCAAGCAAGAAGACTCCAAAGGAAAAGAACAACTAACTAGAGTTTAAAAGATAAAAAGCAGTACAATATCCAATGGGAAGAATTTGCCAGGTTTCTTCTGAAAATTCTGCTTTTGTTCCCATGATTCCCAAGAATTTCCGGTCTTCTCAAGGAACAAACATTTAAATTCACAGATTGCATCTGACTTTGACATCTCTTCAAGTTTTTTGTCTCCAATTTTATCATTCCCCACGCGACCCCATTTACGGAATACATAACAGGCCGACCCCTTATCTTCTTGGATTACCTGAAGGATATAGTAGCTTTAAATAGGAAGAAGAAAAAGTTAGAAAATATGAAAAGAGGTAATAAATAATGGAAGTCTCATAGAAAAAAAAAAATTAAAAAATAAAACAATTCTGAAGTCCACTGTCTAATGCTCAATGTTGAACTCTCAGTCAAAACTAGGTATGCCCCAATCCCATACAAGAATCTTATTGCATTAATTCATTCTATTCAACTTAACATCTCAAATGATATCGTTTGTCAGTTATCACCATCCTTTAAACTGTTTTTTGTCCTTGTCAGCTTGTAATTCCATGTCTTCCTATCTATGCTTGTGCTCATTCATTTACCAGCCAAAAATTTCCTATGAAAACATCAACAGGTGACATCTACTGAAACCTGAAAAAGAGACAAGACATGAATAACTGCCAACATCATACAGAATTCAAATTCACGGATGCCGCTTCTTTACATAGCAGAGTCCATGCTAAAACATGACATCAAGGTCGAGTCAGCATGAAAATATCCAGATCAGAAACAAATAGCCCTTTCAGAAACTCAAATCGGAATAAATTAAATAGTTACCGCCATTTTTATGGAAATGATATTCAAATTAAAAGCTCCCAAACTCCAAAAAAAAACAAAGATCTCATGAACAAAGAAAATACTGCTTCCAGGCTATTAAAATCAGAAGTTCAAAATTAAAGAAAAATATTAGAAGGCCACCATCAAATCATTCAACAAAGAAATAGAACAGCACAGAAAGTATAATGCTATAATGGCCAAATCAAGACACCAATGTGATCTTTATACATGGAAGAAATTTGATAAACCTCATGTGATTTTCCATAATAAAAAACAAATGCAATTTCCAAGGCATGCAAGCGTGCATGATCCTTTGCATGTCAACAGATGAAACCTTCTCATACCAATGCAAAAATTTTAGGAAAAACCAGTTCTTGATGAGATGGTAGGAGAGCATAATTTCTGGATGACTGTAATTGCATTGGAAGCCATGCTGACACAATTTGGAAAAATGCCGAGTTCAAAAGAAGAGAGTACCCCATAAAAGTCTGTTGTTATCCATATTGTCATCACATATACCCAGAAATTATCCTTTAAACTTACCATCTTACCATCAAAAGTTATGCCAAAGCACACTGAACCTCTAATTCCAGACATTTGCAGGTTTCATGCAATGCATATTGTTGGAAAAACAAACAAATTTCTTAAGCAATATGGTTCAACATTAAGCCATAATTATTGTCTGAAAAGGAATTTGCAGCTCCACAAGATAGATAGAACATCATGGACCCACCTGTTAATACCAGTTGATAAGTCGGACATGTTTAAGGTTGTGTTATAGATGCTCTTCCCATCTTCAAGGATGTGGCCTGTATCTTGCAACCCAGATGATTCATGCACAGCACTTCGCCCTTTCACTTTGACAGTGACCATGCTAGAGGCTCCACCTATAGCTTCAATTTTGTACAAATCAAATGGAAGCTTTTTATGTTTTTTAAAACAGTCAACCAGGTAATCCTCCCTGAGAATTGGTATTTTCATTCTCCTATCAACCAAACAAACTCAAAGTCAAATTAACATTAACGAAGGAGCAATATGGAAAAGTTCAGCAAATGACAAGCAGATTTACCTTGCCTTCCTCAACTCAGCATGTTCATTGTCCAGCACTCCGCTCACAATAAAGCAGTTTGTATCTGCAATTTGGTTTATTTAAGCAAAACAACTAACAGAATGCAACTAAGATCAACTATAATAATCTCTCTCTCTTCTTCTTTATTTATTTATTTTTTGAGGTAGATTTTGCTTTCCGATACATTGAACCAACAAAGTACCTTTCTTTATCTTGGCATGAACCTGTCCACCTGCTCCCTCAATTTTACTCTTCCATTCTTTCTGCAGAATCAGCTCAGATAAAATGAGCAATATTATCAAGTTAATTATGACAATATAAAGGAATAACTTCATCTCTCTGAAATTTGTGGTCATACCAAGGATTCTGCAGCTAATCCAGCAATAGCAACTTTCAGATCTCCCAAGCTTTCACTCTTTGAAGATGCAGACTGGCTGTTGGCAGCTTGACTTCCGGAAAGGTTGTCAGAAGATGGGGAAGGCAATACCCTAGAAGGTTTGATACTCTTTTGAGATTTAAACCACTGCCAAAAATACAATAACCTCAAATTAAAATTAGCAACATCTTATCAAATGAGATAAGTCAAAGTTCCATACTTTGCTGAGATACTGATTATTCAATTCTTCTGGTAATTTCCACTTCCCTTTGAGACGCTCTGGTTCATGGGTGGAGTATGAACACTTGCTCCATTCTGATAGGTAGCCACTGCACCGATACATTCCTCCAGAGTAACGAAGAAAACCGGAACATATTGGGCAATGACCAAGTGCTCCAAACATCATGCCATCAGCACTGAAAAGAAATAATGCATTGAAAGTTGCATCAATGTTCAATTGAAAGGGCAATAAATGGATGGTCTATATCAATGTCATTTTGATAACAGCAAGCATACCAGTGATATAGATAATATTGAAAAATGGTTGATCTTAACCACCTCACTTTATCATAATCATGTATTACCAGCAGTTTGGATTATATAAACCCAAGCTTATTCATTATTATACCAATTATACAAAAGTACTTCAATCAGTGTCATGACTCCTGACAGATTATGTATATCTGGAATCCATACTAGGCAAGGAAACATTGATTTTGTAATTCAAATTGAAGGGTTTCGAAAATTCGCCACCTTCCCAACTGAACTTTGACTTTGTAAATTTTTATTTATTTATTTTATCTTTGATCGATTATTCAACCAACAAGGTGATAGGCAATTACTAGCCACACTCAATTTAAGCTCAATTAAAAACATATTACCTATCAATTCTCTGAGAAAAATTCAATATATGTGTGGTCATCTGAAAAAAAAAATATGAAAATTTTGTCCCTTTCTAGTTTTGACAACAGTAATATTCCCTGCTGAAAATGTTCATTAGAAACTTACGGATAATTTTCAAACCTAAATTTTCAAACCTAACCACAGGAAATAATGATTCCACAAATAATATATATAAAATTAGTTCTAAAGGAAACCACCATCTGTCACGCAGGTCAAGTTCTGATCCAGAAGCATCTTGTTCGTTGGCTTCAAGCATCTGACGTAACTCTGCTGTTGTGACATTCTTTTTAAGATTATCCTTTAGAGCCCATAATTCTTTGGATTGAGCCTCCAGCTTGCTTTCCAAATCATCTACATTCTTTGTGGATTTAGCCCTGCTAGTTGACGCATTTCCATCAGCCTTAGTTATTTTTGACTTTTGATTGCTGTCAACATCTTTTCTACGTTTTGTGCCAACTTTGGAAGTTGATTGCTGCACTTCTTCACTCCTTCCCTTAGCATCAACTGAAGGAATAATTGTAATGAGAAAAATGGAGTTGCCGGTAGTTTACATATGTATGCAAAATGGTTATTATAACATTGACAACAATTTTCCATATCATACCATTCTTTGCAGTAGAAGGAACCACCTTAACAAGCGCAAGAACTGCTGCCTGATCAGTATGTGGGAGGCCATCCCAGCCAGAAAACTTTTCCACTTGTACAGATGGGTGCAAATCCATGAAACAATTGGCATGATGCCAGGCCAAACCCTTAGCTCGTGGTTCATCAGGCTTTGAGGATATGCGAACCTAAATTGTATGTTTGTTATTGAAAAGTGATATATACATACACACACATATATAGGTAAATGCCATTATTTAAGATTCAGGAACTATGTGTCTTTGATCTCATCAGAGAGGGAAATATCACCTTCCGAAGATTATAAGATTTGCATGAGGAAATGCAGGTCACAGAAAATGACACAAGGATGGTACTAAAACAATTAAATCAAGCAAACAGTACGCTCAGGAAATTAAGCATAGCAAAGTTAACCACATATGGGAAGAAAAAGTGGCTAAACTATCACCAAAGCAATATTTGAATGCAATAACTAACATGTATTTAATTGTCTGAGTGAACAATACTAGGCAGACTATTGTTGGCTATATGTCCCATGAACTTCAAAACTAATGAAAAAAATAGTGAAAATTTTCATCATCCGACATGCTGTGTTTGTTTTGCTCAAGCATGTAGAGGTGGTATCTGTAGATGTTTCAGCAATGACAATTAACAACAGTACTACTGTGGTAGAAAACATTAAAAGTTTTTCATCTCTTCCCACCAATTGTTTTCAGCCTAACCATTTCATATAAATATTAAAGTTGAAACCCTCTAAATGGGATGGAATGTTAAAACAACTTCCTTGGCTAAGCCCCTTTAACTCTGCCAAAAGACACCATCACTCCAGCATTGCCTATTTCTAGCCTCGATGGTGTTATTTGAGTACTTCCATCAATTAAAATTGCATCTCATCTTTATGAAAATTGTATTGGAAGCTTGCAGAACACTCTTGAAGTTTCTTCATGTAGAGTTTCTTCATGTTGTCTTCTCCCCTCTCAAATTTGATGAGACTTATAACATGTGTCAGCGTTAGTCACCTTAACCAAGAAAGGAAGTTGCACCTAGTACAGAACCAAGACCCAGCTACAAGTTTCAGAAAATTTAGTTTGCAACCAGAATACTAGAAGCATAAGAAAAATGAAACCACCAAACCAGGAAATTCAAAAAGGTAGTGCAGCTCCATGTACTTCAAAGCAATGGCGTCAAAACACACGCACACAAGATACCAATACATGTGTCATGCTGCGGTCCTTATGTTAATATTGAGACCAGAAAATCATCCAAAAACCATAAATCACATTATTTTTCGCACAATTTGCAGCATTCTGACGATAACTTTTATCTTCGAAATATGCAGGGCATATGTAGTGTAGTGCTTTATTTAAAAATGAGTGTGACAAAGTATGTGTATATGCGTACGCAGCAAAAGAGGGGAAAAAAGCGTTAATAGTAACCTGTCCTTTCATAATTTTTTGGTTGCAGCACCTGCAAGTAGCACGGGAAGTTTGTGAAACTTCAATACCGTACTCCATGGTATTTGCAGCACTTTTATTTGAGGAAACACCACTCTCAAGGTACTTTCTAATCTTTTGCTGATCTTCCCATCGGAGTGATTCTATGCCTTCAACATCATCAATGCTAATAATAATATGATAAAGACGCGTACGTCAGTCATCTGAAACATATATGTTGTGATTAACAATAATGGGAAAGGATTAGAAAGAAACACTTACGACTTTATCTGGTTTGCTTTCTTCAGTATACAACCAGCATGATTCCACATCTATTTAAAAGATAAGTATACATTAAACTTTATTCCTTCACCAATCATGAGGCAATACAGAAACGAAAGAGAAATATGTCTGAGATCCTTATTTTCCTACTGATGTGAATAATAAGGTTAACAGACAAAATTGTCACATGGATCCCAATGGATATTAAACTATTAAATAGCAATGAAATATTTGAAACAAACATAGCACCTTTTAGTCTTTAACCAGTCCAAACAAGCAGATGCATAAGCAAACAACTGTATTTAGCAAATATATGGAATAAAAAATGCAAAAGACATAATTATATCATGACTCAAAACCACTTTAGCTGAATCTGGTTTTGAGCTAAATCAGTCGATTGATTTTTATGGAAAAAATTAAGGAAGTCAGGGACTCTGTTTATCTTGCATTCCTTCAATTAGTGAAAATGAAGCCAACTTAAAAAAAAAAAGAAAAACAGAAGTTTTATGGAAAAAATCAAAGAAGACAGGGGCTCTGTTTATCTTCATTCCTTCAATTAGTGAAAATGAAGCCAATTTAAAAAACGAAAAACAGCAGCAAAGTCACAGGAAAAGCAAATAGGTTCTGAATAGTAAACAAATACGGGAAATGAAGGGAAAAGGCGGGTATTTTAGGGCTTAAACCGAATGAGAGTGAAACGAAGGAAAAGCGAAAACAGATAGAAAAGAGAAAAGAGAGTTGGGTATCATACAGGCATAAAACCATCGAATTGAGTAGCTTGGACCATTTTCCCAAGCCTAAACGTCTCTTTATCGATAGGGTTCTTGCAGGTCTTGCATGAGGATCGCCCTGACTTGGCATACTCCGCCTTCCATGGCTTCGGAGGGGTCGCCATTGCTGAGAGTGTAGAGAGATATTCACAGTGTCTCTGGCTTTTATAGGTTCTTAGTAAGCTGAAAGAAGAGTTGTTATTCTTGCTGAGAGAATCTTTGGTGGAATGTCTTGGTCTTTCTGATGGCGTCCCTCGGACGCTTTCTCGATTAAACCTTTTTGGGTTTTCACTTCTCACAGTAAAATGACATGTCGTTTGCCGCACTAGTGCAGTTACATTACATGAGGCCATGTTTATTTCCCTATATTAGATATATAATATTAGACATGAGACATTATGATGCATGCTATGCTAGCAAATATGGCATTTGGAAAGCGGGACAATTATTTAATTAATGCATTTTTAAAAAATATTTACAAAAATAAAGTGTTTTAAAAATTAATTAGCGATTTTAGGGGTCTGAAACTGCAGCCGGCAGCCCTTTTTTTCATTTTTTTTTTTCAAGCTGCATATGCAGCTTTTCTTTTTTCTTTTTTCTTTTTTCAAAAGCTGCGTAGAGATTAAATGAATGGAAATTAAAATGAGGAGGACAAAAGGCACGTGAGTGAGGCCCAAAGAACGACATCACATTCTCACCCTTATAGCTATGCCATCACAATCTTAAGGTACCATTTATCCATTATTTTTTAAGTATTCAAGTCATATATAGAATTATTAGACTATCCACATTTTATAATGTATATATTATTTTCTTCACTTTTATGATATTTAAATAAAATCAATTCCTACTTTCAACTTATAAGATGTAATGACAAGTAGGGGTTAGCAAAAAAAATCGATGGATTTGGTTAATCGAAAAAAAAAATCTGAAATCGAACAATTTATCTAATTAAAAGTGATTATGAACCGATTAATTTGTTTACTTATTAAATATTAATTTTTAAAAACAAATTTGCTTATAACCACCAAATATTTTATTTTAACAGTAATAATGTTATATTATAGTGAAAAAATTTTAATTTTTAAGTATCTTGAACATTTTAATTTTATTTATGAATACGTTTTATAATTAGAGTGGTTAACCGAAAAACATTGGGTAACCGATCCGAAAATCCGAAACCGATTGACTGGTTAACTGATAGTAACGGACTGGTTAATGATTAGTATTTTCAAAAAACTGATATTAGTGGACTGATTTTGTTTTTGGACTCATGGACCGGTTAACCGGTCCATGCTCACCCCTAATTGACAAGCTCTATTTTTCCTTAATTAGAAATTAAATTCAAAATCTATCATTTTACTTTTAATTCTTTAAATCCTTAAAAAAATTATTTTGCTATCTTTCCAACGTGTTCAATAGTAAATTTTAAATATCTAATAATTATAAAAAATGAATAAAAACATTTTCTATTTAACGAGTTAAAATTTTATAATTCTTTTTGAATAAAAGTTTATAATTTTTTGGTCCCTTCATAAATTTTTTTAGCTATAAATTACAATAGTAGTAGTTATAGAACAAAAAAAACAGAATAAGAAGTCTTACGCTCCGCTTGAAACAAATTAATTTCATAAAATTTTATAAAATTTATTTGTAATTCCTATTTTTTATGCTTGGAATACAAAAAAAAAAAAAAATAGTAATAGAATTCAATTCCATGCAATTCATCATGACTTCACCAAATTCCATCAAAATAGGTGGAATTTGCAAATAAATTCCACATTTTTAAGAGTTAAATTTAAAAAGACTATAATACCATCTCGATCATTTATTAAAAATAAATTATTTTTATGCAGCTAACGTAATCTGATTTTTTTTCGCTCACCACTGTTTTTCTCCATCTCCTACCACTATTCTATACTGAATGTTAATATATATATATATATATTTTTTTTAAAAAAATTATGTTATCATTTATTCAGTATTTGTCGAAAATTTTAAAATGATTATTAATGGTTGTTAAATTTTTTTTATTGTAAATAATTAGAAGAATGAATCAAAATTGGTATTAAGGATATTTCAGTAAATAAAATAGAAACGAATTTATTTATTCATTTATTCCAAGTATAAAAATAAGAAATTCATTTTTAAATTCTATATTTTAGTAATTTTATTTCAAACATAGAAATTCATTTAGAAACGAATTTCATATGCAATTAATTTGTAAATGAATTCTAAAATTTAGATTTATTTATTCCAATCGGAGCCTTAAAGTTAAAAAATATTGAAAAAAACTGTCAGTATGCCAAACCAACAGCTTTTCCAACAAAATAAAAAGACAAAAGGAAAAGCGGCATAAGATGTAGACGCAGCTTTTGAAAAAAAAAATACATAAAAAAGAAAATCAAGCACAAAATTACAGCTGTCAGCTGTGGTTTCATATTAAATTCTTATAATTAATTTTCATAACACCTCATTTTTGTAAATATTTTTTAAAAACACAGTAATTAAATAATTATCCCTTAGAAAGTTGTAGACCTGTCAAATTTGGCCCAGACCCAAAAGACCCGCCCAACCCGCCCAATAAAAATTAACCCAAACCCAACCTAATTAAAAATCTACCCATTTAAACCCGCCCAAATAAGGCCCGTATAAAACATGGCCCGTTTGGGTCTGCCCCTACTGCCCAACGGGCCTCACTCTGCCTCTTACATTCTCTATTTAATTGTTAAGCGAGAAAGGTTGAATAATTAGTAATTACCTCTGGTTCAGGAGTGATGGACGAAGGGCATTTCGAGGGAAAACTTGTAATTTGTGCTTGAATAAAGTAAGAGCCAGCGAGCAAGAAGGAGGGATCTGTAGCTATTTATTCTTTGTTCTTCGTTCTTTATTCAAGCACACAGTATGATAGTTGTGGCTTTGCAACGCCAACTGTGAAAAGAAACACCCAGCTATGAATCTAGGGTTTATGTAAGCTTTGTTTCTGTATCTATTTTTTCATCTCCATCTGTATCTATTTGCTTGAAAAGATCAGCTGCTGATTCCTCCTGTTTTTCTGATGAATTTACGTAGTAAGCTTCTCTATAGATATTATCTTGCCAATTCTCTGTGCTCTTTTGATTAATTGTAGGCTTGTTCACTTCTCTGTTTCTCTAAGTGGTTCTAATTCCTATGCCAAATGATGAGAATAGTTTAATTTTTGATCATCAAATAGCAGATGATTTCTTGTTTCTTTAAAAATGCACTTGATTTCTTGTTTAATTCAGATTCTCACATCTCACACCCTTCAGCCAGTAAGTTTTACTTAACTCCTTCGTGGCCAAACTCAGATTCTCATTTCACGGGATGTTCATTGACTGATTAGGAGCTTGATTACATGCACAAACTAAATATGCTGTTCCAAATGCGGACCAGTTTAAGTACGTTGAAACATTTTGTTCAAGGAGGAAAGCTAAGAAAACATGTTGTGAGATTATATTGGCATACTTTGAGTTGCCCTTCATTCGGAATCAGTGACAACCTGCTGAGTTTGTTAGTTTAGATTATCAATCACATTGAGGTGCAATTATATGTTCTCAAATCTGGGTTTCCTTTTGCAGGTTCCAATTGCAATTGGAGGTCCTGGATTGGCAGCTACAAATAAATCTGGATTTGAGGCTCCTAGTGATTATGAGCCTACCCTTATTGAAGTTGTGGATAACTAGATTAATACATGATCCCAGAAGTTCACTTTCAATTTTTTGCATAAGTTTTGATTAGCAACTGAAAATGCGGAAAAGCCTGTAATGAGAGGCATATTATCTGCTCAATAAGTTTATTATGAGTCAAGTAGGTGGGGTAATAGGGCTCCCCATTTTGGATTTCTGGAGATAAATGTCCTTGAGCTAGTTTATCTTCAATGTATTTGTTATTTTATTTGGCCTATTTTCTAATTTCTTCATGTTTTGTTCCTTGGAATTGAATTTTCAATCAATTTTCTGATTGAAGGAAAAATATTATTTTATATTAGTCACTTGTTATTAAAAAAATATATTTTTTATTAAAAATGAATTAAAAATGTCAAATTAAATTTCGGCCCATTTGGGCCTTAAGCGACTCATTTGGGCCATCTAATTCATTTTGGCCAAAGTATTTTACATTAGCCACATTATTTTCCCTTTATTATATCGAAAATATTTTTTATTAAAAATGGATTAAAATGGTCAAACCACATCTCGGTCCGTTTGGACCTCAAGCGGCCCGTTTGGGCTACCCAACCCGGCCAACTTATTTGGGCATTTGACCCATTTATGACCCATACTTCATTTAGGTCAACATTTTTATGTTAGTTATTTTAGTATCCGTTATTGTATCGAGTATTATTTTTCGTTAAAAAAAGTGTCAAATGGGCTAACCCACATATCGGCCCAGTTGGGCTTCCATTAGACCCATTTGGGCCACCCGATTTATTTTGCCCCGTTTGGGCCATCACCTAACCCATTTAAGCCAATATTAGTAGTGTTTTTTATATTCCGTTATTATATCCAAAATTATTTTTATTAAAAAAATTGATCAAATTTTTAGCTCATGGGTCGACTCAACCCGTCCAACCCATTTGGGTGTTTGACCCATTTATGACCCATACTTTTTGACCCATTTGTAACCCGCCCATTAATGACCCCAACCCGCCCAATTTGCCACTTCTAGAAAGTTGTTTAAAAAATTAATATAGGAATAATAGAATATATCTTAAGCCATCATATTAGACCGTGTAAAATAATATCTAATTTATCCTTGAATTTATACAATATATAGTAAACATTGTATTACACCTTTGTTATCTTCCAATCTCCGATATCGCATTTATCTATGATATTTTTTCAAATCAATTTTTGCCTTTATTTTTTTTATTTTGGGTTTAGAAAATAGAAAAATAAGAAAAAAAAATGCAAATCCACTGGTATACTTTACTGGACAATTTTCATGTTATAATTATTATTTTAGTTAATCAAGTTTTAAAATTATTAATTTAAATCTATATTTCATTGTGATGCCATATTTTCTTCTATTTCTTTTATTTTAAAATTTATTTGGATTTTTTAATAGAATATTAATATATGTATCAAAAATTGTATTTTGTAATCATAATTTTTTTATCTAAATTAATAACAACACAAATAACTTAATTTTATTTATTTTTACAAAATTAATACAGTATGATAATATTATATCAAACAATGTATAAAATATTACAAACTAATATAGTTATGTATTAAATATTATATATAATAATACATGTTAAATAGTACAGACTAATATTATATAAAATGATACTATACATATTAATATAATACAATAATTCAAACATACTTGTTTTTCTCTATTATGGAGAGTTTAAAGACTAGCCAAATGACAAATGAGTCAAAATCTGAAAACAACATATTCGATAAATAATAATTTTATTTAAAAAATAAGCGAACATAGAAATTTTTTTAATGTTCGATAAAAAGTGTAATGTTATTTTTAATATTTTAATTTGCATAATATTATTTTTTATATTTTAAAATTGAAATGATTTTATCGGTCTTTTAACCAAAGAGAGTAATGTTAATAAACCAGGACACATAAGCCCCAAAACGTCTGCCGTCTACCGTCTGCTTCCGCTTACTTTTGGAGGTTCTTCCTTTCGGAATTTGCTCAAGTAGGTTGATGTATTTGGTGAAAAATTCTTATTCAGCAACATTTAATTGTAGAATGTTGGAAAATTAATATCCAGAATATAATACATTATCCCCAAATAAAACAGCTAACCCTTCGAATATTTTTAATTTATAACTAATTAGGATAACTCAATCTTAATCTGAACTATAAAAAGAAAACCCCATACATAGGGATTCATGACTCTCCTGGAAAATACATCTTCATGCAAATCAAAACAATGTCGTTTTGATAACATCCATCGAAGTTGGTTATATCGATATCACTAAACTTGCAGGACAAACATATATACTATGACATTGCACTATTTCATCATCTAGAATTCCAAAAGAGAAGTTCAACAAAATTTTGGACAAAACACCAGTCATGGTAAATGACTTGGCAATTGTAAATTATTCTAACTCATTAATAGGTTTAACACAGTTATATCACATTTTAAAATTGAATACAAGTTGGTAAAAGTAGTCCTGAAACAGCTAAAAGAACACCAATCCTCATCAAGTGTAATTATCTGCCAGTTATCTTCTTATCCTCCTCAGCACACAACTTCTTATTCTCCAAAGACGGCTTCCAGTGAATGTGCTGATGAGATGAACTGATATTTGTACATCGATCAGTAATGGAGCTTTAGGGAGCCATGGATAATTTAAGCTTGCACTAAAGGGTCTTGCATAAATAAGTACTGCAAAGAAAGAGTCACCAAGTGATTTCTTCTAAAAAAACTATAAATATATAATGAAATTAATCAATGTTATAATCTTCAAATCTATACCTCAAATGATTTTCCTGATCTTTCATATTCTAGCATGCTTAGAGCAACTTCACAGCTTTGTGAGACAATAGGCTCAGGATCCTTCGAGAATTCCTCGAGAAGAGCAACGCTTTGTTCATCTTGAATGTTACCAAATGTAAGAAGGCAGTTAGATTCAACTTAACACAACTTCAAAATTACAACACAAGGAAACCATTTCAGGCATATATGCCCATGGTGTAACAAGAGCTGTAAAATTTTTCAATGATGATTGAGCAATATATCATGTTTTAGAAAGAGAAGAGGTGGATTTCTCAGCAATCAGTTTCCCACCCCTGCTTGGAAAGCAAAGCTTTAAAGATCACATGGCATCCTTTTTACTCTCTTTTAAGAAAATATGAAAAAGGTCTCAAGCAACAGGAAGGTCCTACATTTCCCAAAATGAACTGCAATTTCCTGCACATACACACAAGAGTTGCTTGCTTGAGAGGAGAGAACATTATGAACCTCTTAGTAGTCCCTTAATTTTCATAATTTTGGATTCTGGAATATGCCACACATAAGAAATTCAATAACCTACAAGATTTTCTATTCACTGCTCAGTCAACATAATTCATGAGAAGATGAATCACAATTCACTTATCAAACTGACTGACATACCAGCAATGGAACCAAGAGCCTCTGCAGCTTCATGTCTAACCATTGGATGCTCATTTACATCCCTAAGGATTCTGCTGAGGGTAGCTGAAGCAGCTTTGTTCTGCAATTGGCCCAAAACATAAGCTACCTGAGATTGTGAAAAAGAATGAGAGATAAGCATTCAAAAGTGGAAATTACATTGGAGAATAAAAAAATTGTCAGACTAGTACCCCACAAAAAGTAATAATTTGTAAGTGATTCAAGCATTCTAATACCAAGTGAACTCCAGTAGCTTACTGGGTATGGTCGGTAATCACTAGAACAGAACCCTCAACAATATCTAACAATTTAGGGAACTTCAGTACAGCCATATTTGCATACTACTAACTCTGATGCATCATGACTAATACAAAGCCCCAAATTGAATAAAACAAATCGACACTAGGAAATCTAACATACCTCATGCTTAAGCAGAGCACTCTTTGAACCCAAAGATTCAATTATGGCAGAAACAGCCTCATCTCCACCATGATTTCTTAGTGCAAAAAGAGCAGCATAGCGCTCATACATGCCCTTTTCTTCATCCAAAAGAGCTTCCCTTGAAGTTAATTAATATCAGCAAATAATCTAACCCGATTATTAAAAAGGGTAAAAAGTTTATATCTTCCAACATTAGACATACCTCAACTTATCAACAGAAGAACAAGAAGAAGCTGGAGCAGCAGGATCTACTGTCATAAATGGCGATCTTTCAGCAGTAGATGATCCATCGCAATTGTCTGAAGTATTCATCTCCTCAATTCGCTTAAGAGCTAGTTCACAAGTTTCTCGAACCTCCTGAGCAGGATCAATAGCCAAGCTATTCTTCAAAATAAGAACATTACTCTCTAAACCAATTGCACCAAGAGCTTCTGCAGCCTGCATGTCAACAGTACAAGTTCCATTCAAGTATAGGTATCTCCAATAATAAAACAAATAAGACTTTAAAAAGAACTCACTTCATGGCGAACAATGGGATGCAATGAAAGATCATTTAGAACAGCAGCTAAAGCAGGTATAGCTTCATAATCTTGCATTTGCCCCAATGCAAATGCTGCCTCATGCGCCAGCAAATTTGACGAGTCCCTTGTAGCTAAAAGGAAGGTGAGAAATAAAAATATCAATTCAACTGAAGAAGAATAACTAAAATCGGAACAATTAGATAAGATACACAAATGATGGAATAACACAGCCATAAGGAAGAAGTATCTTAGATTTAGATGGTGGAAACGGTTGGTTTACTGACGAGTGAGACAAAATTTTAGATTTTGGATGCACTAAAAATCAAGTAAGTATAGAAACTCTGTAACAAAAGAGATCAAATTGCAAAGCAAAATACCAACTCTGTTACATAAATATGCCCCACAAAAATGGAGAAGGAAAATAAAAACAAAAACAAAAATTTCATACTAGACGCACTTTCAGCTAGAATTAGCAATATAATTACTTCAAAAAGCATCACAATTACTTCAAAAAGCACCGAGGCAATTGTGCTTCCAAAATTAACAAGAAGATTAAACAAACTACAAGATACTAAATTAGACCAAGAATTGTACTAAAAGGAATCAGAGCAAGAGCGGACCTTGAATAAGGGCGTTGCGGGGAGCGGGGCCCTTAAGATTGCGAAGAGAGAAGAGGGCTCTGAACCGCTCGGAGATGGAATGGCTAGGGTCGAGCAATCGATCGCAAAGGAATTGCTCCATGTTGGATTGAGATTCAGTTGTGGTTTTCAGGGAACCCATGAATCGTCGATGTGGTTTGTGGCGTTGCCCGGGATTATGCGTCTCTTGAAATAATATGGAGTATTGACCAGTGGAGCGCCACGCCGCCGCCAAATAACAAGCGTCTCAATGTTGGATTAGACTCCTGTACGCTGATTTTTTACGCTCCCGCTCCGAGAATCAATCTATTACTACAAATTAAAGCAAAAGTAGGATTATATGGTTTTAAAACCGGACTTGATCAACTGAATTATGGTTGGCCGATTCGACCGGATTTAACCCTCTTTATACTTTGTGCGGCTTGGAGTCGTGAGATCTTAATTTTTTTAATACAAATTAAATTTTCATTAATATAATAAAAAATATATCTGAAAAATACAAATAAATTTATCAAAATTAAAAATATATAAAATGTATAAAATAAATGAAATTGTTAGATTATAGTTCTGAATTTTTTCAAAATGGTAACATGAAATGCGCAATTTTACTTACAGCGAAAAACTATATTTATCTATTGTTTAAAAAAAAAATTCGATAAATGACGACAACCAAACTTATATAACGGAAAACAACCAAATTTTCATGAAAGAAAATAATAACCTCCAAATTTGGAAAATAAATTTTCATTATAAAAATTTAAATTGCATTCAAATTTAATTAAAAAAGTTAGATCTAAATAAAAATTTCAGATTTGATAAAAAATTCAAACTCGAAAACAAAAATATATAAAATTTTAGATCTGAGATTATGAAAACAAAAAATACTAAAAATTCAAAAACAAATAAAAATTAACTCAGATTTATGCAGATCTATATTTATTGAAACTAAAAATATAAAAATAAAACACAAAAAATTCTAGATCTGACACAATAATCCAAAAACGAAAGAAAATATAAAAAAAAAATTCAATTCTGAGTTTATTAAACTAAATAATACAACCAAAGACACAAAAAAATTCCAAAATAAATAAAAAACAACGAATAAAATTAAAAATTCAGATCTGTACTGATCTAAAATTAATTATAGAAAAAAAGATAAAACAAGAGAGGTGGCCTGCCGCCAGAAAATGAAGTGACGGCAGCTCTAAAATTAGGTTAAAAACTTGATGGCTATGTAACTCTGAGAGAGAAAAAAAGACGAAAACAACTAATTTGTCGTTGTAAATTAGGACAAAGTTACGTCGAGGTAGACGTGAAATCTGATTTAGTGCACGAATATATTTATTGTGGGTATATTTAAAACTTCTAATTATTAGGATGCGTAGGATTTGATATTTAAAATGTCTAATTATTAGAATGCGTATGATTTGATAATTATGAATGTGCAATTATTAGGATATGTATGATTTGATAATTAAGATGTGCTAAAATATTTATGCTATGTATCATTTTGATTTGACGGCGGTAATAAATGCAATTATTCGTAATGCAACTTTATTTTTTTAAGATAAAATAGATTTTATTGTCAAAATATTTATATACACATATATGCAAGTATTAATTTTTAACATTAACGAGTAAAAAAATTAATGGTATATATAAAATATTATAAATTTATATTATGTTATTTTTTAATATTTTTTGAATAAATTGCAATGATAGAGTTTTACGGATCTATGTGTTTTTTGAAATATTTCTGAATGCGCAATTATTAGGATGTGTACGATTCGATAATTAAGATGTGTTAAAATATTTACGCTATGTATCATTTTGATTTGACGGCTGTAATAAATACAATTATTCGTAATGCACCTTTTTTTTAAGATAAAATAGATTTTATTGTCAAAATATTTATATACACATATATGCAAGTATTAATTTTTAACATTAACAAATAAAAAAATTAATGGTATATATAAAATATTATAAATTTATATTATGTTATTTTTCAATCTTTTTTGAAAAAATTGCAATGATAGAGTTTTACGGGACAAAGATATGTTTGATGTTTTTAGAAAATTTATTTCTGATTTTAGTGTGTTTTTAAAATATTTATGAAACTAAGATTTGATCAGAAATCGCAGCTGACAGCTGCGGCTTTTGACAATAATTTTTTTATTAAAGATGCCAGACAGGTCAGTAAATGCCGCCCTGTTCGGCTGCTTCTCAAAAGCAAAAGGTTGCTTTTGCTTTTGTCGTTTTTTCTTTTTTAAATAATATGTTGAAACTGTAAACCTGCAGCTAAAAACTGTGGGTCTACAGCTTTTAAATTTTTTAATAAATTATTATTTTATTTTTTAATAAATAATAGTTAATAGTTTTTTTATAAATATTAAATTTGAGGATTAATACAATCGTAAAAATTTTATTTTAAATATATATTAACTTGATTTTTTTGTAAAAATATTGACAAATTAAGTTAATAAAAAATTATTATATACACAAATTATTTTGCAGATATTATATTTTTCAGTGTATTACTATAATTAATTTGTAAATATATTTATTTATTATACAATAAATATATTTATTAATTGGGCTCATCAATGTAATGGCCCAAAAATAACTACTTCAATGAATAGTAAAAGTGGATCCATGAATAGTAAAAGTGGGGCCCATAAATAGTGACATCATCGATGACATAATGATGACGTCATCAATGAATAGTAGCAGTGGGTCCTGTGAATAGTAACATTAGGTCCCATGAATAGTGACTTCAGGAGTAAATAGTATCCAAAATATTTTATGTCACCATTAGGAAGTGGAAGTTAAATGGAAGCTAATGGTATAATTTGGTGTAAAAATGAGGTTATATAAGTCTTTAAAAGTCAAAGTAAAGTTAAGTTTTTTTGTTCGATTCAAATAGTAACTAACTTTGACTGAGTTTTGACTGAATTTTTAAAAATAGTAAATAAAGTTTAAATGAAATCTTGTTGGAAATGAAATGGTTTAAAATAATTTTTAGTAATTTTTGACAATATTAGATTGATATTTTACGGTAGAACAGTAATTTTTAAATCGGACCAGATTTAAGTGAACAAAATCCCAAATGAACTCCGACTGAGTTGAAATTTTGCAGGGATGCTATTATATATATTTTAAATATGATGGAATTGATTGAAAGTGAAAATGAGTTGAGAAACATATAGATTCTTTGAAACTGTAAAAATTGACCGAAAAAGCGAAATTTTAGTTTAAACCAGTTGAACCACTTCAGTTGGACTGGTTCGGTTCATTTTTGGCCTATAAAAGGAGGCAAGAAGTCATATATTTTATATTTTTTCTAGCCTCCATCGTTCTCCCTCTCATTTCTCTTAGCTTAATGGTATTTTTTCCATTTTCTACCATTTTTCTTCATTTTTCTTCCAATCTTTTCCCAAATTTCAACTTCCTAAATAAAATTCAGCCTCTTTACCATGGTTATTAAAATCGGACCGGACCGGCCGGTTCAACCGGTTGAACCGTGAACCGATTACCTAACCGGTTGGTTCAACTGTAAAAAATCAGAACCGGGTTGAACCGGCCAAAACCGACCTAATTTAAAATAATTAATAAAATAAGTATTTTTTCATAAAAATAAAAAATAAATAATCTAATAAATTTTATTTAACAAATAATTGATATTTTTACTATTTAATCACATTTTAACTTAATGAAAATAATATAATGGTTTAATAATTTAATAAAATACAATAGAATAAAAATTGAATAAATTATTAAAATTGGTGAACCTAAAGATAATTTTGTATCTTTTTTTAATTTTACCTACAATTATTGAATTATTTAATTTTTAAATTAAAACTCATAAAATAAAATATTTCAATTGAAAAATATCTAATCAAGTAATAATTTTAAAAATGATAAAAAGTGAAAAAATATTATTAGTAGTATATTTGAGATATATATTAAATGTTTTGATTTATTTATTTTTTGTTTGAGTATTAGTATTTATAAAAATTATACTAATTAATAATATTTTAAAAAATAAAAAAAAATCCGGTCGAACCAAGAACCCTCAGCCTTGCCGGTTCTTTATCCGGTCCGGTTTTAATAACATTGCTCTTTACAACATAAAAACAATTATTGGCGTTCATTTGGAGCATTAGAAGTGGGTAAATCTAAGTGATCAAAGTTTAGGTGTGATTTAGGTATTTTTAATTTGGTTTAAAGGTTCCTATGGGTATTTTCAAGGGTGTAGAACATGATTATGAAGTTATTTTGTATAAATAAAGTATAGATTTGATGATATTCCCTTATTTATATTCGGCCACCATAGGTTCTCCAAGTGATCAAGGTGGTTCTAAGGCCAAAGAAAAGGAAAACGAAGCCTAGTGAGTGTATAACAAGAATTTGAGGTTTGTGGTTACAAAATCCCTTCATTTCCATTGATTATGTTGAAGTTTTAGGTTATTTTATGTGTGAAATTGAAATTAAGGCATGTTTAATTTAATCTAACTTGAAAAATATGATTAATGGACTAAAATAAGTATATGTATACGTTTAAAATAAATTAAAGAATTATAGTATGAAATCCATAATCTTGGCCGAATGGAATATTAAATAAATCAATGAGAAATTTTAATAATTATAGTGTATAAATGATATTTATGATTAATATAATATGTAAATTGAGTAATTGGATGATTAAATAAATTTAAAGTGGATAAAATGAAAATTTATACCTTGGCCTAATTAAATACATGAAGTTATTAAGGTATATTTTGATGATTTATGGTATATTATGATATATAATAATAATAAATGAGGGTGTATATAAATTTATATGTCAAAGGGATGACTTGGCTGAATATATCATATTGTTATATTAAGTAAAATAGTAAAATTTTGATAATAATTGCCCTTAGTAGTGGTTTGGTATAAAAATCTAACTTAGGATATAATTGGCTAGCCATAGGAATTCCACATCCGCGGTTCGATTCATGGCGACTCGTTATTGATAGGTTAATGACGGTCTATCTCAGTACAGTATTCAGTGATTTCAGTATATTCAGTGATCAGTGTAGTGCAGTGCAGTAAAAAGTGGTCTCATTGAAATCATTTTATAGTGTAGTGGATCTGTGGGGTCCACGTCCCGTATATCCGGCCAACAGATTTTTATCAGGTGTACACTAGGGGCATAAAGGTAATTATGGAATAAAATTGATTAAAACAGTGATAAATAAGGAAATAAATGAAAAAGGGACTAAATTAAAAAAAATTAAAAGTTTAGTGGCAAAATGGTAATTTCGTAATTATGTGCTCAGAACAGTGATAAGTGAGAAAATAAGTGAAAAAGGAGCTAAAATGAAGAAAATAGAAAGTTTAGGGGTAAAATAGTAATTTTACCCTTAATAGTGAAAAGTAAGGGTAAAACGATAATTTTACCCTTCATAGTGAAAAACGGTAATAATCTGATAAAAAGAATGACAATAAGGATAATTGTGTAAATAAGTAAAAATACAGGGACTAAACGGTAATTTGGTGTAAAAGTGGTAAAATAAGGATTAAATTGTAACTTGGCAAATGATAAAGGGTTAAAAGAGAAAAAGAAAAAGAAATATGGGCAAAATGATAATTAAAGTGTAACTAAGGGTATTTTGGTAATTAAGTGTACTTAAGGACATAAATGGAATTAGTGAAAAAGATAAGAATATAGAAGTAATTATCGAAAGATTGAGGACTTAAAAGTAATTAGTAAAATTATAAGGTTAATTAAAGAACTAAAGTGAAATTAGTGAGTGAAGTGAAATAATGAATAAATAAGTAAAATTAAATAGAAGAGTTAAGAGTATAAATATAAAATATGAAAATAAAATAAAAATATTGAATTAAAGAAATAATAAATTATTTTAGTGAAAATTTATGGATTAGTTACCACCACTGAGCATATTTAATGCTCAGCACGTAGTTTATTTTAATTGCGTGTAGGTACGCCTTAGGAGTGGAGCAAGTATATCTCAGAGGATTTGGGAGCGGAACAGTGGAGTAACTACAAGTTATATTATGCATGGTTTGTGGCATGTATATAAATAAGAAGCTAGTTTGCATATTTGTATATGTATAAATACTTGGGTACTGGTACATTCCGGTGATTAGTGAGTAGTTCATACTATCGATAAATGGGAAATATGTGATATTATTATTGTGCCCTTGCCGGGGCTGTGGTTGTTTGAATTTGCAGGACTGGGTAAGTTAAAATATTAGCCGTTATACTGGCGAAATTTTATCTAAATGAATAGTAATTGATAAAGCATGAAACGTCTTTATCGAGTACACTGGGCACTGCATATATTGTCCGCTTTGGGCCGGGACCCTCACGGTTTTGTTCCCGCTGGGGGAAGCCTATGCAGGGAGAAGGTGTCCATGGCCTTATAAGGTCCACTTCCAACTCATCTCTAGCTGATGTGGGATAGGAGGATAGCATTGCTATCATTATGAGACGAGGGCTAGCGCCCGAGCGGCCAGCGCCCGAGAGGCCAGTACCCAAGAGGTCAGCGCCCGGAGACATCTCTCGGGAGGGTGAATAATGATAGCAATGCTATCCTCCTATCCCACATCGGCTGTAGATGAGTTGGAAGTGGATCTTATAAGGCTATGGATACCTTATCCCTGCATAAGCCTTTTGGGGCAAGGCCCCAGAAACAAAACCGTGAGAGCTCCGGTTCAAAGCGGACAATATATGTAGTGCCCGGTGTACTCGATAAAGGCGTTTCACGCTTTATCAGTAATGTTAGACAGTTATAAGTATATTGGCAAGTTATTAAGTTTATATTTGATTAAAGTGATTATAGAATATAAAAAAAAAATCTACGAATTTACGTAGTGTATAAGAGTGTATATCAGTGTAGTGTTGTGATATCCGATATTCGTATCATATACGGGTATAGGATGTTACAATCAATCAATAATTTTGTTAAAATAATTGAAAAAATTAGATAGCGAGTTCGATTGAATTTCAGATAATTTTGAACAGATTTTTTAATTTCCTTTGAGTTTGAATCGAACTTTGATCATCATTTTGTGCAAGTTCATATCGTATTAAAAATTGCTAAATCTAATTTAAATATTTTTCACAAATTTAGTTATCTTCCATTATATTAATTTGGATCTTATATTAGATTCCACTGCAATTTTGTGTTAAAAAGTATTAGGCTATTTAAAATTTTTTCCGTGATGAACAAGGAAACTTTGGCAGAAGTGGATTCAACCAGGACTCTCGAGAAGGCGCCGCCGCCGATTCCATCGGACGGTAGGTCGCCGAAGAAGGTTAAGCAGGGAGTGGCAAGTGCTGAGGGATTACAGAAGGAGACTAAGTCAGCTGACAGTGTTTCGTTTAAGAATGCCCTTTTGAGTAAGACGAAACAACTGGGAAATTCTCTGGTAGATTTATGGGATTCGGATAATGATGACCATGAGAGCATGGATATGGACGGAAAAGAGATAGATGAGACAGAAAATTTGTTTGGGGATGATGAGATTTCGATCAAGTGGGAAGAGGGCTTTCCCCCAATTACCATTTCGAAAAGTCTGGAAGGGAGACTGGCGAGGCCTTGGAGGCAGTCTGTAGTTTTCAAAATGCTTGGGAAATATATTAATTATAATTTCCTTTGTTCCAAGATTGACAAACTTTGGAACTTAATGGGAGATTATAAGGTAGTGGATTTAGAGAATAATTTTTGTCTCGTTCAATTTGACGACAAGGAAGATTACCTTAAGGTTCTACTAGGAGGTCCCTGGACGGTTCTAGGACATTACTTGACAGTTCAACCATGGCATCCTAGTTTCTCGACTGCGAATGAAAATTTGACTGCAGTAGTGGCTTGGATAAGCATTCCAGGGTTGGCTCTTCATCGGTACCATAAAAGAGTCTTACGTAGAATCAGTCAGGTGTTGGGTAGGTTTGTCAGAATAGATTATAATACGTCTCAATCTGATAGGGGACGTTTTGCCAGAATTGCGGTGGAGCTCGATCTTACCAAGCCCTTGGTGTCTAAGTTCAAGCTCAATGGCGTTGTTCATCATGTAGAGTATGAGGGCCTTCCTAGAATCTATTTTAGGTGTGGCAAATATGGACATAATTCGGAGGTCTGTACTTTTAATAATACGGAGCAAGAGGTTACCATTCAGCCCAATTTTCTAGAGGATAGCTCTGGTACTAGTAGACAAATACAACAGAAAGAATTTCAGGAAAATGATCTATATGGTCCCTGGATGATGGTGTCAAGGAAAGGGAGGCAAAGTAGAGGTCAGCAAGACAGTTGGAAAGGTAAGGAGAAAGCTAAGAATGGCAGTGGATCACGCTTCAATGTTTTGGCTGATAATGCTCTCTTTGAGGAGGTTACGAAAAGGAATAAGTCGAACATAGAGAAGGTCGATGTGGGTCAGGAGATTCCTGAAAAGATGGTCAGAGCAGAAGAAATTGCAGGATTACATAACAGCCAAATGCATATACGACATAAGCAGAGGAAGGTTGTTAACGAGGTCAGGACTGAGAAGGAGAACTCTTTGGTTAAGACACCCCACGGTGTGAGGATGGAGGTGAAGTCACCGCAAAAGAAAATAGGAAAGGAACAACGAGAACCACCTGGATGTCAGGAAAGTAGTGGAGAAAGAAATGTGTTGTCCCAGGAACCACATGACGCTCAGGATTTACAGTACCAGATGGTTGTGAATGGACAAAATTTGGTCTCTCCTACTTTGGACTCAAATAATCATGTTGTTGTAGTAGCTGAGAGGCCCAAGATTTTGACTTCTTCTTCGAGATTCAATTCTCACAGAAATACCCGCGTGAACAAGTCGTTTGGCAGTAGGCCTCCGGATTGGATAATGAAGAGGAAATCCAAATGTGTGCGTAAACAATCCATCTGGTCTTTAACTTCTAACTTGTCCATTGAGAAGGATGTCTTGCAGATGGGGTCTACCCCTTCTAAGTCAGAGATGGGTGAAGGAATAGATGAGGCGACTTGTATGAGTCGGCGAGTTGATGGAGACATCTAAACTATTTGTCTCTTAGTGAACGTTTCTTTCTTTATATTTTAGTTTTTTGATGGATTTGAAGCTGTTAATTTGGAATTGCCAAGGGGCTGGATCGAACAGGTTTATTAATGTCGTTAGAGATTTATGTCGCCAGTTTAGAGTGTCAATGCTTGTCCTTATGGAGCCTAGAGTTAGTGGTACTGTTGCTGATAATATCATTAAAAAAATTAGTTTTTCCCATTCTTTTAGAGTAGAGGCTTCTGGTTTTTCTGGGGGAATCTGGATTCTGCGGAATAATTGTATTACTATCAAAATTATTTCCTTCACTTATCAATGGGTCAATATGAGAATTTCGAGAGTGGGGCTTCCGGATTGTCTTTTTACTGCGGTTTATGTTGACCCGGTTGCTGTCAATAGGATTAAGCTATGGGCAGATATTTTCACGTTGAGCACGCTTCACTCAGAACCTTGGTGTTTGGGAGGGGACTTCAACGCTTTCTTGTATGCACATGAAAAATCTGGGGGTTCTACAAGAGGAAGTAGACCATGCTCTTTGTTCCGGGATTGTGTAGATAAATGTAAGTTATTGGATCTTAGTTTTTAGGGGCCCAAGTTTACTTGGAAAAGGGGCGTGATTCATGAGAGATTAGACAGAATTATCAGTAATGTTCATTGGAATCACAAGTTTGAAAATTCTACAGTGCAACATCTTCCAAGGGTGGGTTCAAATCATAGACCTCTCCTATTGTCTTTGAATTTTAATGAAGAAGTGAGAAGGGTAGCTCCATTCTGCTTTCTTGTGCCTTGGTTACTTCACCGAGATTTTTCTTCTTTCGTTAGAGAGGCATGGGATTTGGAAGTTGATGCTAGTACAACTATGTCTCAATTTGCTAGAAAAGTCTCCACTTGGAATAAAGAGGTGTTCGGGCATATTTTATGGAGAAAGAAGAATTTGCTAACTAGAATGAATGGGATTAGTCGTTACCTTGAGCTTCGTCCTTCTCAATTTCTTTCTAAACTAGAAGCCGAGTTAAGAGAAGAATATGAAAATGTGCTTAACCAGGAGGAACTTTTATGGAAGCAGAAATCGAATTTGGATTGGATGATGGAGGGAGATAGGAACACTTCCTATTTTCATAATAAATATAGAATAAAGAAGAACAGATTTCGAATTGATAGACTCCAATTATCGGAAAGAAGATGGAGTTCAGATGTAGCAGAGCTCAAAGAAAATGCCATAACCTTTTATGCTCATCTTTATTCTGAAGAGAAGGCATTTGCACCGGCATTTCCTATTAGAGGTCAATTTGTAAAGCTTTCGCAACATCTTGTGGAAATGGTTGATGTGCAGGTAGCGGAAAAGGAGGTTAGAGATGCTCTCTTTAGTATGAAGCCTTTTAAAGCACCTGGGAATGATGGGTTGTGTGCTGGCTTCTTTCAAAGCAATTGGGAGACGGTAAAAGGTTCCATTTGTCAATTTGTTATGGATAGTTTTAACTGTAAAAGGTTTGATCCTCTTATTTGTCAAGCTATAATTACTCTCATTCCTAAAAAGAATAGTCCCACCACCATGTTTAACTTCAGACCCATAAGTCTTCTTCTAGTCATCTTGAAGGTTTTAATGAAGGTGATAGTCAATAGAATTAAACTGTGCTTGGGTGAGCTGGTTAGCAAAAATCAGTCCAGCTTTGTGCCTGGTAGACAAATTTGTGACAATATTATCATAACTCAAGAGGTGGTTCGCTCAATGAATATGAAACGGGGAAGAAAAGGATGGATGATTATTAAGGTGGACCTAGAGAAAGCTTACGATAGGTTGAGATGGGATTTCATTTATGATACTTTAGTTGAAGCAGGATTTTCAAAAAATCTTATTCAGATTCTTGCTAATATTTGGGAGATTAGTAGTGCTCGGGTGTTGTGGAATGGTGAGATGTCGGATTCCTTCAAGCCAACTAGAGGAGTTCATCAAGGTGACCCATTATCACTGTATATTTTTGTTCTGTGCATGGAGTGTTTAACACAGGCTATTAATAAGGCTGTTACAGAAGGATTGTGGAAGTCGATTAAGATGGGGAGAAATGGAATCGTGTTATCGCATTTGTTCTTCGCTGATGATCTCTTGCTCTTTGATGAGGCGACGGAGGAGAGTATATATGTTGTTGGTGATTTTTTGGATGATTTTTGTCAGTGTTCTGGTCAAAAAATTAATAAAGACAAAACCTTCTTATTCCTGTCGAAGAATGTCAGTGCAGATCTGAAAGAGAGGTTGGCGTTGCAATCTGGATATTTGGTAACTTCAAGCTTGGGAAAGCATCTTGGGGTGCCAATTATTAATGGTCGAAACGGACAACAATACTTTCATTCCATCATAGATAGAGTTAAACATCGGCTGAGTGGTTGGAAGGCTGCAACTCTCTCGTTTGCGGGTCGGCTCACCTTAGTTCAATCAGTTTTGATGGCTATTCCAATCTATTCTCTTCAAACTTTGGTGTTTCCTCAAGCAGTGTGCGATAAGATTGAAGGCTTATGCAGAGATTTCTTATGGGGTTTGAATCATATTCAGAAAAAGATTCATTTACTCGGTTGGAATAAGATTTGCAGATCTAAAAGCAAGGGGGGTTTGGGCCTTCGTAATCTCGAGGCTATGAACCAGGCTTTCATGGCAAAGCTAATTTGGAGATCCATTAAAGATCCTGATGCTCTCTGGGTTCAGGTTATGTTGGGTAAATATGGTTTGATGAATAATGATGGTGCCTACAGATTACGGTCTAGCAGATGTACTCCTATTTGGCGGACGTTGTTGAAGATTTGGCCTATGATTAAAGAGAATATAAGTATCTGTGTGAGAGATGGAAGTGAAGTGCGGTTCTGGTATGATGAATGGTGCGACAATTATAGATTGATGGACAAAGTGATAACAGATATTCCGGCTGCTGCTTTACATTGGCAGGTAAGAGATGTTATTACGGATAGAGGTGATTGGGAACTGGAAAAACTTAATCATATGCTGCCAGCAAATATTCTCCAGAGAATTAAGCAGTTGTCGCCCCCTTGTAATAGGATGGGTGCTGATACTATTTTCTGGAAAGCTGCTGCTTCTGGAAATTTTTCTACCAAAACGGCTTATGAAGTTTTAATGTGCGAGATCAGTAATAGAGAAGATGGCAAGTGGAAGATGGTTTGGAAGTGGGAGGGACCTCAAAGAATTAGATGTTTCCTCTGGTTCTGTTTTCATAACAAACTTCTCACTAATGTGGAATGCACAAGGAGACATTTAGCTGTTTCTAATACTTGCTCTCTTTGTAATAATAGTGATGAAGATCTTCTCCATGTTCTGCGAGATTGTAGAAAAGCAAAAGATGTTTGGGCTGGTCTTCTAAATTATCGAGAAGGAGCAAGATTTTTTACTGGTGATGTTATGGGGTGGTTAGATATAAACTTGACGGGTAGATTCACAGGATGGTTTGATCTAGATTGGAAGATAGTTTTTGGATTTACAATGTGGTTTATATGGAAATGGCGTAATGAGCAAGTTTTTAATAATAAGGTGATGTTGGCTCAGTCGAAACTTATGATCATTATTAATGCAGTCAAAGCCGATTTGGCTTATTTGTCTTCAATGAAGAAAATTGTCCATTCGAGAAATGGATCTTCGAATTTGGAGGTCAATTGGCGCGCTCCAGCAGTGGGATGGATAGCTTTGAACACTGATGGAACTGGCCACACTGGTTTCCCGAGTAACGCAGTTGGAGGAGTTTTTCGAGATGAAATTGCTTCTTGGGTAGGAGGATTTTCTCTAAGAGTCAATAATGCAGGAGTGTTTTATTCTGAATTATGTGCAGTTAAAAGGGGTTTGGAGATAGCCTGGGATAAAGGATGGAGGAAAATCGAAGTTCAAGTAGATAATCTTGAGGTTGTGCAGCGAGTCTGTAGCAGGGTAAACGAAGATTATCACTTTTTTGATCTCGTAAAAGACATTAACAAGTTGGTTGAGAGAAGCTGGCAAGTGAATTTCACGCATATTAAAAGGGAAGCAAACACAGTTGCTGATGCTCTTATTAAGCATGGAGAAGTGTATGATGCTGATTCTAAATGGTTCTGCTCCCCTCCTCTTTGGATTAGACATTTGTTACTATAGGATAGCAGGTAGGGCTGTGCATAACCCGACCCGGACCGAATAAATCGAATAATCCGACCCGAAATAAATATTCGGGTAGGATTATTCGGATTATATGGGTCGAGTGTTATTATTCATGATATTTCGGGTTCGGGTCGGGTTAAAACCTTGACCAACCCGAACCCGACACAACATACAATAAATACTACTTTTTTTTTTCCTTTACCCAGACCCATACCCATACCCATTCACACTCTTCTCTCTCAGATTCTTACGCTCCCCCTTCTCTTTCTCATTGTCTCTCTGCTTCTCTCTCACACTCATCTTCTTCTCACGCTCACCATCTCTCTCACGCTCACCATCTCTCTCTTTTCTTCTCAAACATATCTCACACTCATCTCTCTCCTCACGCTCACCATCTCTCTCTCTCTCTCTCACCGATCGATCTACTAGATCTATTTTCTTCGACAGAAAATCCATGGCCGGAGAAAGACCATGAAAGAACTTAAATCCACCGATCTCCGATGACCCACTAGAGTCTTTGGAACGCTCTCCCGATCAAGATCAGGACCGATCTACTTGATCTCATACTAGCAGATTTGTTCTCTTTCTTTTTAGATCTGTTTTTGCTTTAGTTTAGTTTATGATATATAAATTTCATCTTTTGCTTGTGATTTTTTTGAGCCTTGTTGATGGATTTTGTGATACCAAATGATTTTCTTTGTTAGATATTGAATCTGTGTGGTGTTAACGGGGGATGGATTGTAGATTTTTTTTTTCTCTGTGGATGTGAATGGTCTATGGATTTCGGATTAATCGGATTTTTCGGTTTGGGCCCCGATATTTTTCGGGTTTGTCGGTTCGGGCCCCTACTAGTAGTTAGGGTCGGTTCGGGGTGGGATTTTATGCATATTTCGGGTGTCGGGTTGTTCGGGTTCGGTTCGAGTTAGCCCGAACCCGCCCGATGCACACCCCTAATAGCAGGGGTATCTCCACCCCTGTTCCTTTGTATTAGTTTTTTCTATTTTTGTTTTCTTCTTTTATAAAAAAAGAAAAGTATTAGGCTATTTTGTTTTGTTTGGATAAAATAAGATTTGATTTAAAAAATATAAAAAAAAATTAATTTTATCAAATAATCATGTAAAATAAAATTTTTATTTTTATTTTTTAATTCAATTTTGTGTTGACTTTTAAAGATAATAGTTGTGTTTATTTTTTTTCAATTTACCCTGCCTTAAAAATTATTACCTACATGATTAATAATGGATCTTATTTCTATTGTATATTTCGATAAAAGTGATAAAATAAAAAAATGTGATACTATATATTGAGTTATTAATAATAAGAAAAAATTATTATTAATTTGTATTTACATAAAATATTAAATAAAATTAATATTTTAAATAATGATATTTTCATTAATTTTAATGGAATAATGGATGGAATGTTCCAATTGAAATACTCTAAGAAACTTATTAAGGGTCTAATAATTATTTACAAATTAATAAATATATTTATTGTATAATAAATAAATATATTTACAAATTAATTATAGTAACACATTGAAAAATGTAATACCTGCAAAATAATTTATGTATATAATAATTTTTTTATTAACTTGATTTGTCAATATTTTTACAAAAAAAAATCAAATCAATATATATTTAAAATAAAATTTTTATGAGGCAATTGATAAAAGCCTAACACACCTTCAGCACAAAACAAATACAAAAAAAAAAAATTTGCCCAAAAGAAAGCAAAAAAGGAAAAAAAAAAGGTTGGATCGAGCCTGCATTAGACAAATCTCGAAACGTTTCCGCAATGAATGGTTTTTAAGTAAATAATTTTCTGTCATGCACTACCATTTTCGTTTTCCATTTTTATGCTGACAAGTATAATGAATATCAGAGTAATACATAGATGAGAGAAATATGGCCTTCAAATATGCTACTTATGCGCACTTTCTTATAAAATTATATTAGCTTTTTATTCATGTTATTTCTTAAGACTATTCTTGGCAAAGTTGGACTTCATTGTTTCTGATAGACATGCCTTTTCTTTTGTCTTTCAAGGTTTTGGATTGCATTAAGGTTTCAGCAATTACATTTTCGCCGAAGCTCTGGTAAATCATTGTCCATGGAAGAACTGGATGTTGACACTCGGTTAATGAGCTGGGCCTTCCTCTCTGATAGTCAGGAAACTTTATTGAATTCTTTTCGTCCAAATGAACTGTCATGGAAAGAAATGCAGACCCTTGGTGTTGGATTCTGGTTTACCAATGTTGCACAATTACGTGCAAGGGTAAAACTTTGAGATATTGTGCTCTTCATTTTCTATTTTAGGATCACAACTTTTCTTGTTCTTCATTTGTTGGAGAGTTTATTCTGTCTTGTTCAGAGTACTATTTGGTCTGCAATTTTGGTTATGCCAATTAGAACTAGCCATGATAATGCATGTTCTCCAGCAAAAGTTCCTCCAAGGATTACTTGGAAGCATGGGTCCTAATGCATGAATAATATTGGATAATTTCTTCTCCCTATTCTAGGAAAATAGTCTCTCACTTTTTTGCTAATTGGAATCAGATATTAAAAAGAAATTGATGCAACTTAGAGTTCCAAGACCATAGTGGTATGCCAATAAGACTAAAATTTAAAAGTAGTCATAGAAGGCCAATCACATTGGGCAGTGATTGATATGCTTCTGCGCACACATGGCATTTTTCTTTTATCCCTGTCAGTCAATTGGTTTAGCTACTGAAGATTTATAATAGCTTTATCTGTTAAAGGCATACTATATCTGAGTACATTACACCATAGGATGGACAGCAACTGTTGTATATTGTGCATCTTACCATAGTACTTGGGATTTTTCACAATTGTATGACAGTAAGATACTGTCTTTTGGCTCTAATTATGTCTTACAGTTCAATAATGTACTGGACACAAGGTCCTTACTTGGTCTTTTTTCTTTTTCGAAGGTCTTTTTCGTTTATATTCTTATGATGGGTCGTTCTTTATAGGTGGAGAAATTAGCGAGAATGCAGTACCTGAAAAACCGAGATCCTAAAGATTGTGCCCTTTTATACATCGCATTAAATAGACTTCAAGTCTTGGTTGGTCTTTTCAAAATCAGCAAAGATGAAAAGGACAAACCCTTAAGTTCCCAAGAGGTGATAGGGTACGCTCGTTTTTCTCTTCCTATATTCGGAAGTGCAATTGGATTGAAGCAAGTAATTATTAAGTAATTAATAGTTCATGTCCATCAAATATTGCATATTGAAGAATTTTGTATATTGTTTGAAACCTATAAAAAAATTTGATGTACGTAAATTATGTTTCATAACTTTAGTTCATGTTATAATTTACACCAAAATAAGCGTGTCTATCATGGCCAAAATTTACTCCCGTCCTACCTAAAAATATCAATCCAATATAGAAATCCTTGCACGAAACATTGAAAACTTCTTAGACGTCAAATTGATGATATAGCAACTGATAAAATAAATCTTACATATCTTGCTGTTAGGATAAGAAATACGTCATAAGGCTATAATTTTAGTGCTGGTCACCAAGAGATGCTTATACACAGAGACAATACCTAATTGTACAGAATATCCTCAGTTTCCCCACTAAGGAGATGATGAAAATGACTACACAATTCGTTATCCATTTGAGCTCAATAAATCAAATTAATTCTCTGAACAAGTCTTACATTAGTTAAAAGAGATCTCAGCCAAACAGAGAGATGAGCTCCGAAAAACAAAAACTGCAAGCATAAGCTTCAGACACATTGGATTCCTATTCTAATATAAATGCTAATGCAGCCTTAATTGAATAGTTTGCAAAGAAAAGAAACTCCAGCAGAGTACAGAATGGCAGCCAAGAATGAAACCCTTGAAACATCCAAGTTTTTATTTGTCAAATTCGCATATGACGCCTCCATCCTCTGAAATATCAGAACAAATATATTAAACACAAGACATACAATTCATTGTTAATTGCGTATACAGGTGATGATAGAGACAAGATGGACAAGAATTTAAAATATTTGGCTTGATTTCTACTATTCAATTCAAAATAACTAGACCATACTTAATAAAAAGAAAATTTTGAATTTCAAAAAGTGGGTAGCTACTATCTTGTGACGTTAAATTCAATGGTTGAGACCATGCAAGCATGAAAGAGATATTTACATTAACTTGAGAGGGTCTCAATTGTCATAATTCTTTTTCAAAATTGCAAATGTTCAAAACAAACTTCATTGAAACTTTGGTAATTAGAAAAATCAAGTCAATGTTAAAGCGTGAGAAGTAAATTGCAAAGACATTTTCAAGCTAAGATGTCAAGATACAAATGCTCGTTTGAGCTACATCCATTCTAACAGTTCACATGACGAACACCATAAGACTAATCACAAAACACCTAAGCATGTTTATTATAGTGTCTTATTTTCCTAAATCATTCTTATCTAAAAAGCAAAATGTACTAATATGATACCTTTGACTTTCTTGTTTATCCAGATCTCAAGCAACATGCCAGCACCAATTCCACCAGCAATACATGATCCATAGAATGCAATAACTTTGAGCCAAGACAATCGAGCAAGGAAATAGTAGTCTGGAATTTGCCTAATCTTTTTGGGAAGTCTCTTCTTTATAACTGTTTTAGCACCAGCAGTTGGGTCCTTCTGCAATTCACCACCTATAGCTTTCCAATCAACCCCCCTGAATGGATCTTTTGGCTCTGCACTTCCCATTTAGAGCTCAGTTCTATTTCAGAGAAAAAAAACACATTAATTTAACAAGAAAATATTTAATAAAAACCCAACTAGCTAGTTTCTCAAATTTTCTGCATGTTTGAATAACAGTAGACAAATTTGACATTTTATCGAATATATTGAAGTCACGACTCTCACACAGCCCAAGGCTACAAATGGGGAGTTCTAAAATTAAGCTAACTGATTCATCAAACAAATTAAAGAAGAAAACAATAATAATAAAATGACAGAGTCATATAAATATATAACCAAGTCATTATCTTCACACAGCCGATATCTTTAAACCAAACCAAGAAAGATAGTTATAGGAAATTTGAAAAGGGGGCTGACTTCACAAATTAGATATAAATTACCAGGTTCAAATGGTTAAAAATCGCATAAAAACTGAACTTCTAAATGCCTCCTAGATTTTGGTATTTCTTAACCATTAAAAGTATGAACAAAATACAAATGAGAAATTTATGATAAAAGCGCGGAGAAAACACGATTGGTGAGAAGTTATTGAGACTTTTACTTGCAACAACCAAAGATAAATCAATAAAGATCTAAAAAAAGAAACAAAAGATTACATCTGGAATCAGGAGTCGCTAGAAGCAAATCAGTAAAACCACAAAGAGCTGGAAGAAGAGCTTAACCGCGCTTAGGTCATTATAATAGGAGTGGGTTAAAGTTGATGGAGGCTTTTTAGTTAATTGCCCCCTCTAGGTATACATGTTTGCCAAGTCGCTTATTTAACTTAAAATTTTTTCAATTAAATACTTTAACTCAATAAAATCATATATTATAAATTCTTAGATGATAACATGGCATAAAACTGGCTGAACTGGCACTGACATGGCACCAAATATTTTATTTCAAGCACTGAAGGTGCATTATATATTAAAAAAAAAAAAGCAAAAACGTGCTTTTTCGTCCAACATTCTCCTCTGGCAATTGCACTTCCTCTATCCACAATTGATTCTCTGCTATCTTCTTCTTCATCTTTATCATCTCCAACTTTGAAAGGGTTAAAAAGGTAGATACCAAAACTTCAAAAGTGTTCCAGTGTAATACAAAATCAAAACTTTACATCTAAAAAGAAAATATCAAACTTCAACCAAATTTGAACACGAAAATGTCATCCAAAAAATTCATTTTTTCAGAACATAAACGTGCCAATAATCAACTAATTTAAGAGTGTTCCAATGTAATACACCTAGATTTCCGGTGCTCCAATGCTAAAAAACCCAAAAAACTCAATTCCAGTGCTGTGTTCCAACATTCTCAACAAAAAATATGAAAATTCAAGTACAATACAACTAGCACCAATTCAGAAGAATTAAAATTAAAAATCATACATTTGTCAAATCTTGCACAAACAAATCAAGAAGAAACTAGAGAAAAATCAAGAAGAAAAAACGAGGAAAAACGAAACAAAAAAAAGGAAAGGGGAAGGGGAAATTGGAGATCGGGTAGCACCGACGGCATGGTGGAACGTTGACTATTGGCGCAACGGCTATTGTTGGAGGCATTGTATTGTTACTTGATCTGCGCATATGAGGAAGATGGCTGGATGGGTAAGACAGCTTCAGGCACGGTGGCTGGTAGGTGCCAGAGCAGTGTGGCAACAGCATGGTGGATTGTTGACTGTTGGTTCGACGGCTATTGTTGGAGGCATTATGCTATCACAGGATCTACGTAGATAGGGAAGACGGTTTCAGGAACGGTGGCCGATGGGTGCCGAAGCGGTGCTGCGTCGGTGTGGCGTGGTTGTTGCGATAGCGTGGCGGCACGGTAAGCATCCACACCACGCTTGCCGGAGCTACCACCGGGGAGGGAAGGAAGAAAGAAACCAAAAGCGAAAGGAGAGAGAGAGAGAGAGAGAGAGAGAGGGGAAAAAGAGAGAGAAAAGGATTTGTAAATTTCAGTTTATTATTTTTTAATTCACGTATCATTTTTGTTACTAGTTAAAAATAAAGTATCAGACATGTCAAGCGATTAAATCACACGTGCTAATATCAATTACAAAATGTGTTTAAAAGTCACTTTATAATAAATTAAGGTATTTAAATGGTAAACTTATAACTTAAAGCGACGGTAGTTAAAGGAACAAATTGCTTATTAAGCCCTTTTTAGCTTTTACTGTCAAATATTAGTATATTCGATTTTTAACTCTCAAATCTTTTGCAGATGTGGGCCGGTAAAAACGCCGTAGTGGACATGAGGCCAGGTAAATTTCTCTCAGCGTCTTTGAATTTTCTGTCTCTAAATTCTCTAAACTTGTGACATTTATAACTCTAAAATTTAATTCATAAGCTACCAATCAAAAAGTGATTGAAATGCTCATTTCTTCTATCGTGGGTTTCATTCTCTAAGGCCAAATGTTATTCCTCCACTTTTTCTAAAAATACAATAATACCCATTTATTTTTAATTAGACTAATTAGAACAATATTGCCCGTTGAATTATAAAAATGGAGTAATAAGTCCCTCCTGAAACAGCATATTAATTTTGACTCTATCTCATCTATTGGTCGAGATAAGTGGCAATGCTATGCACACATAACAGAAGCATATCGCCATGCTTGAACTGATAAATATACAAATCAACTCTTATTGAAGTGGAAAGTTTTATCAATTTTTCATTGGTTAAGTCAGTTATGTAGTTAACATTGGGTTGGCATGTCACATACCCTATTTTACAAAACTTTGCATGTTTTGTTTTAATAAATAAACTATGCATATTTTATTTACTCGAATTTCGAAATTTTTATCATTTAATTGAATTTTTAAAATTTTATTTTACCTATAGTGAAAAGTGCGCTGATAGCTTAATATAAAAAATAAATTTACATTTCAAAAGAGAAAACTTTGAATGAAAAACCTATTTTTTATCGCACATTAGCTTTGTGTTAATTGTATTTCACACAAAGCTAATAAAACTGCCATGTTCTTACATCAATCAATCATTAAAAAATGAGATATATATAAATGTAACAGCTCAATTAGATATAATTATTACATACCTTTCCAATAGTGAAGTTTTTGATATATCCGTAATAAACAAAGTCAAAAGAAAATAATTTAATTTTTAAAGTCAAAAGGAAAAATGTGCTAATATACCTCAAACTAAAGTATTAATTTCATTCATGAAAGCATTCAAAAATTTCGAATATTATATATGAACCCCAAAAATAGATGAAGGCTCTGAAACCTATTCATTTTGATTTTTGAAAGATAAAAATGTTTTGAAGTCCTATAATTCGATTCTTCTTTCAGATATTATAATGAAATGAAAAAAAAATTGAGCGGTAAGAAATTTTAGAATTCAATATAACAAAAATTTTAAAATATTTGAATAACTCTATAATTTCAGATAAAAAAAATTCTTAGTTTGTAAAAGGTAAAATGTTCACATTGATTGATGTGATTTTATACATTTATAAAAAAATTTACAAATTGATTTGAGGTAAAACTTTTACTCCTAAGAATGGGGCGAGGAGGACAAGAAATACTTTTACTCCCATAATCTTTATTTTCAACATCCATTGACGAGGTTGGGTTACTTTTATCCATAATAAATCTGTAACAAACATGATTTTTTTATATAGCTAATTCAATTATTTACTTACTAGCGCAAACGTGTTAAAAAACTTGAACAATTATTAAACAACATACCCTTTCAGACACAGACCTGCAACATCCACAAATTCTTCGCGTTTGTAGCCTCTGTGTATATTAAAATTCTTCCAAAAATTCCAAAAATTTCAGCAATCAATGCTTCACAGCTACAGAACAAAATAGCAAAATAAAAAAAGAGATTAATAATTCATAGATATACTATTGAAACTTATAGAATATAGCATATCATCCAATAAAAATGCTCAAGTACATTGGAAATGAATCATTGTGATATAACAAATTCTAACAGCTGCTATGTGGACTTTCTTGAAATTGACTAGCATTAATTAGAAAATGAAACACAAAGGAAAATGGTGAAACTGATTCCATTCAAGGCTTAATTGCTAACAAATTTGACTTTGTTCAGATCTACAAACCAGTGTTCCTTACCAGTGCAAGCAGGAAGATCAGCTCCAACAGGAATTTGCGTAGGGAGAGATGGAACATGGCTATGATACTTTGTTTGACTTCTAGTCACTGGTTGATTGCAGATCTCATGCCGATCGTCTGATGAAGTTTCTGTATAGAATATTAAACCACAACCAGATCTTACAAGAAGAATATAAACTGCAAATGGAGCTTCATCAAAATCAAGAAAGGCCTTTCTATGAATAATCTACATGGAAGACATTGATATCAAAAATTAGCAGACTGTAAATTACTCACAATCTACTGAAAAGGTATATGGACAAATGTTAACAAAAGAGGTCTTTAAACACAAAATAATCTGCAACCGCAGTTAGTTTATTCAAATAAGCAACATATGGTCCCAACCAGAACGTAATAAGGATAACCATCTATACGTACATCCTTGGTCCTGTTAAGGCAGAACCATTTGAGAAGCTTGTGCTATAAAAAATAAATAAATAAAAAATAAATCATAAAAATTTGTAGGAAGGATGTTGAAGCATCTTCAACAAGTCACTGTTTAGGTATATTTGTCTGAACATAGATAGGGAATATATGAAGAGATATTGAAATATAAGATACATTCCTAATCTAACAATGGCCAGAAAAATGCTTCAGGATGATATCTCCTTAAATCATTTAAGAAGAATAAGAACAAAACATTTTCTTCTCTTCAAAAATATGCACCAACAGACCAAGAAAGAAAAGAATTATTACGTAATTATTATCTTTCATTTTGTTCACAATTATTCTATCCAAGAATAAATCCAATAAACCCAACTTAATGAATGATTGATGATGCTGCATTGACTCAATTTTACATCACATATGCATAGTCTTTTATTTTTTCCATTCTAATACTCTTGCTAGCTTTAAATAATCAATGAGAGTGTATTTTTCAAGATGCAAGAGCACCTAAAATTCCAATTTAATTGGTAACTGAGAAGTTTTTTCATTAGAGTATACAATGCTAAGCTTTTTTTTTTAACTAGAAAAAACTTAAATTCATAAATCAGCAGCCAAAATTACAGATAAATCATATATATCACAAGAAGCATCTAGCTCAATACCAAATTGAACCCAAAACAAATGCAAGCCATAACACAAATGCAAGTTAAACCCAAAAATAATTAAGGTCATAAGCATAAAGACAGGATATTATGGACATACCAAGGAGATTTGATAGCATAATATATAAATCTAGATCTCGATTAGCAAAATCAAAATCAGGGAGAAATTAATGGCAAATCTAGATCTAGTTTCAAATAAATCAAAATCAAAATCAATCTTCAAATCTAGATCTCAAGAAAGAAACATCAACTGAAAATGGCAAAAAACAACATACCTGGTTGATGGCACAAAACCGAGTGAGGGAAAGTGAGACCGATATAGAGAGCGAGAGCGAGATTGAGGAGAGAGCAAGATTGGGACAGAGAGATAGATCGAGATAGAGATAGAGATAGATAGAGATCGAGACAAAGAGAGAGTGAGAGTCAGATAGAGGCAGAACAGAGAGGCAGAGAGACGATATCGAGATGAAGAAGAAAATGGTCGGTTTAGCCAAAAACCGACTATTTAGCCCATGACCCGACATAACCCAACTTTAAATCAAAAATAACCGACGAACCCGACTGAAAAACCACCAAACCCGTATTTTTCTGGTTTGGTCGGTCGGTTTGACCCAACAGCTGATCAACCCTAGCAGCAAATGGTCAATCTTCTTCCAACCTCCATGCACATGGTACCCACCTTACGAATTTCTGCGGGACCCACTTCACAATTTTCACCCAATTTCATTCTTCGCTCGCTCTCTCTCTCCCCCTTCTATATGTATATATCACAAGCACACATCTACCCTCTCTTTTTTCTCCCGCATTTACTGTCTACTCTGTTGGGGATAATTTCCAGCTTCCCTCCTAAGGTACCCTTGCGCCTTTTCACACTAACTTGTGTGCTAATTAAGTATCGATTCAGATCTAGACCTCTTTCCTTTTTAATCGCTCTCCACTACCATATTATTTGTTAATTTTAGCCGTGTTGCACAATCTCGTGATTCTCATTTTCTGATCTTGATTTTTATTTTGAAGTTTTAGTGTTTCAGTTGCGCCTCATTTCGCAAGAAGCAGATACGCGAGCAGATATATTTTGATCTGCAGACCATGAATCCCCGAAGGTTAGTCGTATCTTAGTTTTTCTTTTGGTAATTCGAGATTGATTCTCTCATATGCCTTTGTTAATTTTGTATTTATATATTATTTTGTTTTTATTAGACACGCTTATTTGATCTAGCTCTATAAATGCGCAATTAGATCTTTCTATAGTTTGTTTTGTGCATGTTTTTGCTTTTATTTGCTGAGAAAATCATACTCTAATTCTAAAATCATCAATTCCTTTCTCGTCTTCCTCCTTTTTTTTCTCCTCCTGCTGGATGATATCCTCAATTTGTCTCTCAGCCCCCTGGTCTCTTCCATGTTGGACTCAACTTTTGTTATTTACTAGTTTATCAGGAACTTTTCGATTCCTAATTATGCTTTAACCATCTCTTGAATACCATTCTTATATTATTCTATTAATCAGTTTTGTGGTCATTCCTCTTCATTTCAAACAGTATATTTTGCATCTTACTTTAGATTCACTATATCAAAGTTCGGCTGTGTTTCTTATGACCTAGACAACAATAAATAATAAAATGTTAGGCGTATAAATGATTGAATTAAGAATTCAATTATGTAAGCTCCTAACATAAATTAATTTACAGCACCTATGTTCTCAGAACAATTCCAGATTTAAAATAAGCTGTTGGGTTTCTTACATTTATGTATAAGCTTGTGAAACTTCAGGATTAAAGTTAACCTGGTGATGTTTTGTGCTACGAGGATGGTTTATGAAATTATGACACTATATAGTGCAAAAGAAGGTGATGACAGTGGTGGTTATGTTGTGTCCTCTGTCTTGGTGTCTCGTTAGGAGTTGGCGAATAAATTGAGTTTCACTGATATAGAATATGTTTGCTATACTTGTTAAATGTTGTTTGGACCATTTATCAGCTCCTTACTTGCTAAGTATGGAGTAAAATAGCTTTGTTAGGCAGGGCTAGTTTAATATGTCTCTCAATTAAATAGTGTTAACAGAGAAGGTTTTCTAGCATGTCTGTTATGTTAATTAATATTTAGAATTATGCATCTATTTGTTTTAATTGTTCTCGGGAAATATACACACTGCGACTGGAAATTGTGCAATATTGTACATTATGTTAAGGTTTTTGCCATAATTGACATTATCTACTCTTATTTCATCTGATATCTTAGCCGCAGATGTTTTTCTCATGCTATGAAATGGGCTGCCAAAAATGAAATTTATTCTTTTGGCAATCAGAATTTCATCCTTTTGTAATTTTCCAAGATCGCGTTTTTTTGGAACCAAATGAAATGTATATTGTTTCATGAAGCTTAAGTTCAGCAAGAAATGTTGAGTTAATGTTATCATAATCAGTAAGCATCAAAAGATGAGTGAAAGAGAGGGATTTGGTTGACTTGGTGGGGATGGATGGGAGCTTGATGTCATTACTTTGTGTTGTTAATCAATTTCTTTTTCATTTCATTGCGTTAGGTTGTCACAGTTGCACTTATTTTCCAGAGGTAGTTGTGGATCATATGAATTGTGAATCACCATACTGATCTTTCCACTTTTGGAGGGAGTGGGACCGACTTTTTTTTCCTTTTTTTTTTGGATTACTAGTGGTCATTTCTTCTTCTGTACTCCATTGGCAGTCAAAGTGATAGAGAACGCGAAGGGGGAGATGTTGAGCTGGATCAGACTTTTCATGGGCCGAAGAAATTGCAGGTTTACACCCGCAAGAAGAAGCTCCAGGGCAGGGACAAGGATGGAAATCACTAATTTCTGTTGTTAGCTGGTTTTCCTTGTGAATAGAATCTGTTAGGCTTAGTCCTAGCTGGACAGGAGGGCGGGGAAACGGTTTTTGCTTTTTGGATTAGCTTTATTAGTTGTTTGTTTGGAAAAGGAGGGGGTATGCAAGAATTGAGATTGTGAATCTGCTACTAAGCAGGGCTCCATTGTTGGAGAGGGAAGTTCTTCTTTCTAAGGGGATTGTATCAGTCCTTGTTTATTAATAAAATCAAATCATTCTTCCTCTCAATATTTCTTTGATTCTTCTTTTTCCCTTTAAACTGTTTCATTGAATTTCTGTTCTATTATTTGGCGCCGTCTGTGGGAAACCAAAGCGAAAATGGTAGACCCACCACACACTCGTTTACAGTCTAAACTGGATTTACAAAACCAAGTAGATGACCATGAAGAAACCTTGGATATCCAGCGAATCGTCTCTGCTATTCAATCCAATGTATCTGCCTTCCAGAAATTCGTAGAACATGTAGAACACAAGTTGGATCTCCTGGAGACCACCATCCAAACCAAACTCGAAAAACAACCCCTCACCCCAGACTCCGATAATCCCCACACCACAAACGAACCAACTGCCAGTGCTGCTACCCCAGGGGGCGTTTTTGTTCATTCTCAAACCCGTTTTGGGCAACCCAGTTCCCCCCACCCGGATTCCTACCATCACTTTGGAGCAGGAGCCATGTCCTTACCCAAGGTCAAGGTACCGAAATTCTCTGGAACAGACCCCCGGACTTGGATCGCCAAAATTGAACTGTACTTTAATATCCACTAGACTCCTGAAGGGATGAAACTCCCGATCGCCCAGATGTACCTGACCGGCGCGGCTATAACTTGGTTTTCTCGGGCTATACGCGACAACACTCAGATGACTTAGGACCAATTTAAATTCCATTTGAATGGTAGGTTTGGTAATCGCGGAACCCAAAACCACTACGAGGAGTTGAGTGCCCTTTTTCAAACCGGGACAGTAGATGAATACATTGAAGAATTTGAGGCCATCATAGGGTATATCCCCAAGACATCTGAGGCGCAATACCTGGGGTATTTCATGGGAGGGTTGAAGGAGGATGTGGTGCGTTGGGTCCGGTTCATGAAACCCCAGACTTGTGAAGCAACTATGGAACTCGCCAGGGATGCCGAGCTGGCTTTCAGTCCGCCGCGTGTTCGCGCGCCACTGTCGCCAGAACGGGGAGGGGGAGATGGGTGTCGATCAGAGCCGTCTCTCATTTCGTCGCCATTCATTCGCCCTCTTAACTCTAAAGAGTTGGGCCAACCTGACCCACGGCTCAAGCCTAGAGGCCCAGGCCCAATACCCACAGCAGAGACTCCATCACCACGCACCCTCCCTCCACCTAATCGGATGCAGCCTGCTCCACGACATAGGGGGCCACGACACTTAACGTTGAAGGAAATCGATGAACGTCGTCGACTGGGTTTGTGCTTTAAGTGCGCCCAACCTTATTCTCCGTAGCATCGTTGCAGTATGGGCGAGTTGCGCATTACCATTTCCGAGAATGAAACGGCTCTGGAATTGGATGAATCAGAGCACGAGAAACCAGGGGAGCTTGACGTTGGAGAAGATGAAGTGGTGGAAGCCGAATGTTCAGCCATGGAAGTATTCTTCAAAGCTGGCGAAAATTTTCAGGCTCCGCGAACTCTCAAGCTGAAGGGAACACTACGTGGGATACCAATTATCTTGCTCGTGGATTTCGGGGCTACCCATAATTTTGTATCTCGAAAGCTGGTTAGTTCCCTGAACCTTCCCACGGTTCCAATTTTATCGGTGCACATTAATTTGGGGGATGGGTATTGGGTCAAGACACATGAGAAATGTGAGGCAGTTCCGCTGGATTTGGGACCCTATACATTGAAAGTGGATGCGTTGGTTTTTGAATTGGGACCAATTGACTTTATTCTGGGGATTGACTGGCTGAAGACATTGGGCAACGTTATTCACAACTGGGATAAGAGATGGATGAAGTTTGAACTCAATGGTAAGCAGATTGAGTTGACAGGAATAGAGGGCACTCTCTTTGATATGGGGGCTCTTAGAGTTTTGTTAAGGGGTGGGAGTTTGAAGCATCTGCACAACAGTCTTCCTCAACTGACAGCACCAACCAATTCTGGTATATCTTCAAAACAAATGGCAGATGTAAAGGCCCTCATGCACCGATTCTCTGCTGTTTTCCAACCATTAGCGGGGCTCCCTCCCCGGCGTTTATGCATCGACTACAGGGCCCTCAATAAGGTCACAGTGGTCGATAAATACCCCATACCAGTGGTGGATGAGTTGCTGGATGAGCTCAATGGGGCGACCTACTTTACTAAGCTGGACTTGAAGTTTGGGTTCTATCAGATTCGAATGCGGGAGGGGGACGAGCCTAAGACACTGTTTCGCACACATGACGGCCATTACGAGTTCTTAGTAATGCCGTTTGGGCTCACTAACGCTCCCTCAACTTTCCAAAGTGTGATGAACGACATCTTTCGTCCATGGTTGCGGCGCATGGTCCTTGTTTTTTTGACGATATTCTGGTCTATAGCCGGAGTTGGGAGGAGCATGTGTAATACTTATCTACTATTTTACAGGTGCTCCAGGATAACCAATTTAAAGTCAACCCCAAGAAGTGTTCGATTGGCCACACTGCCATAGACTATCTGGGCCACTGCATCTCAAGAGAGGGGGTTACTGTTGATCCTTCCAAAGTTGCTGCAGTACAAGATTGGCCAATACCGAGGAATGTTAAGGGAGTTAGGGGATTCCTAGGGTTGACTGGTTACTACCGGAAGTTTGTAAAGGATTATGGAAAGATGGCCAAGCCGTTAACTGACTTGACCAAGAAAAACGGATTTCATTGGAATGAACAAGCTCAAACAGCATTTGAGACGTTGACAGGGAAACTAATTGCTGCCCCATTGTTAGCTTTGCTTGACTTTAGTAAAACTTTCTATGTGGAATGTGATGCCTCGGGCCTTGGGTTGGGGGCCGTCTTGATGCAAGAGGGCAGACTAGTAGCATACTACAGCAAGGCATTGGCCGAACGGAACTTAGCCAAGTCAGCATATGAAAAAGAGCTGATGGTCTTAGCATTGGCCATACAACATTGGCGACCATACTTGCTCGGCAAACGGTTTACTGTCTGTACTGACCAAAAGAGCTTGCGCCATTTACTACAACAGTGCATCACTACTCCAGACCAACAGCATTGGCTCTCAAAACTGATGGGCTACGTCTTTGAGGTTTAATATAAGCCAGGCAGGTTGAACACAGCAGCTGATGCTCTTTCTAGGCAGCAGGATTGTGTGGAATTTGCCTCTTTTGAATTCTTCCCCACAGGGCGGATGGGGGGCAGCTGCTGGAGGAGGTGGATCGGGACCCTCATTTGTTGTCTATTAAATAGCAATTACAAGCCAACCCAGCTGCCAGACCAAAGTATCAACTGAAACAGAGAACTTTATATAGGAACGGGAAACTGGTGATCTCATCAACCTCTAAGTGGATCCCTGCCATATTGGAGGAATTCCATGATTCCGTCACCGGGGGACATTCCGGCTACTACAGGACTTACAAAAGGATATCTGAAATTTTCTACTGGAAAGGGATGTTAAAACGCATCCAGGACTTTGTTAAGAGTTGCTCGGTTTGCCAAAGGTTCAAAGCGTCTACCCTTTAACCGGCAGGGCTGCTACAGCCTCTTCCCCTTCCTCAAGCGATTTGGGAAGACATCTCAATGGATTTCATAACGGGGTTACCTAAATCTAAGGGATTTGACGCAGTGATGGTGGTGGTGGATAGGCTGTCCAAGTGCAACCATTTTATAGCCCTTAAGCATCCGTATACAGCACGAACAGTGGCAGACATGTTTGTTAAGCATGTTGTGCGCCTCCATGGGTTTCCGAAGTCGATTGTTAGTGACCGCGATCTAGTGTTTATGAGCCGCTTCTGGCAAGAGCTATTTCGGTTGCATGGTACTCAACTTGAATTTAACTCCTCTTACCACCCGGAGACGGACGGCCAAACTGAGGTTATCAACCGCTGCCTCGAGTCTTACCTCGGTTGTTTCGCTGCGGACCAGCCCCGCTCATGGAGCCATTGGCTTCCTTGGGCAGAATTCTGGTACAACACTACGTACCATGTGAGTACAGGGACCACCCCCTTTGAAGTAGTGTATGGAAGGAGCCCACACACGGTTGTCCAGTACCTTACCGGAGAGGTTCGGGTGGAGGCAGTGGGACGTGATTTAAGGGACAGAGATGAGGCCTTGAGACAGCTCAAACAGCAGCTGTTACGATCCCAGCAATAGATGAAAACTCAGGCCGACCGACACCGAAGAGAGCTTTCCTTTGAGGTGGGTGATTGGGTGTATTTGAAGCTGAAACCTCATAGGCAACAATCCATCAGCAGGAGGATCTATCCCAAGCTCTCAGCTCGCTATTTTGGACCCTACCAGGTGGCTGCTAAGGTGGGTCCAGTAGCTTATCGCCTGCATCTCCCCTCCACTTCCAAGATACATCATGTGTTTCATGTCTCCTTGCTTAAAAAGGCTGTAGGGATGCAACCAAGCTCTGTTGATCTGCCACCTGAGCTTGAGCAGGATCAGACTGATGACCCTATGCCTGAAAAGGTGGTGGCCACTCGAATTATACAGCAGCACGGGGAGAATGTGTCTCAATGGCTCATCCAGTGGCACTCCAAGAGTCTTGATGAGGCTACCTGGGAAGATGAATATGTGATCAAAAGAGATTACCCTCAATTCAGTCTTGAGGACAAGACTGATTCTCAAGGGGGCGGCAATGATAGAGAACGCGAAGGGGAAGATGTTGAGCTGGATCAGACTTTTCATGGGCCGAAGAAATTGCAGGTTTACACCCGCAGGAAGAAGCTCCAGGGCCGGGACAAGGACGGAAATCACTAATTTCTGTTGTTAGCTGGTTTTCCTTGTGAATAGAATCTGTTAGGCTTAGTCCTAGCTGGACAGGAGGGCGGGAAAACGGTTTTTGCTTTTTTGATTAGCTTTATTAGTTGTTTGTTTGGAAAAGGAGGGGGTATGCAAGAATTGAGATTGTGAATCTGCTACTAAGCAGGGCTCCATTGTTGGAGAGGGAAGTTCTTCTTCCTAAGGGGATTGTATCAGTCCTTGTTTATTAATAAAATCAAATCATTCTTCCTCTCAATATTTCTTTGATTCTTCTTTTTCCCTTTAAACTGTTTCATTGAATTTCTGTTCTATTACAAAGCTTCTGTGATAAGTCCTTGATCATTTCTTCTCTTGTCGTTTCAAACTCAGTTAGTTGGCATGTCTGTGTATGTTCACTCTGATACAATTTATGTTTGATCTTGTAAGTACGTTAAATATCTTTTCTTTGTTTCCATTTTAATTTCCTATAATGCCATGCGTGAGGTTAAGTTTTCATCATCTGCATTTCATCAAGTTTATAAGTCTAACCATTGGTTTAGAGATTGTTCATTGTCTCTCTTTCCTGGTTTAGAGTTACAACTACCACAACCTAATGCCACAAGGTGTTGTCTGATTGTCCTAGATATTCATTTAGTGAAATCTTGTGTCATGATATAAGCACTTATAAGCACATTGACCTGGCAGTGCATTGTAACAAGATGGTCTCCATACCTTGAACCTGTAACACAATGCTTTTCTGTATCATGGTGGCACATGTCCATTTTGCCAGGTCATGATATTGTGATTTTTCTCTCACTCTTGCGCTGAGAATCTACCCTCAAAGAGAACAAGATATACACATTAATCTTCCGGTAGTAAATTATTTATTCTACCTTTTTTGCATTTATTTCTTATGTTATTAAAAGGGAAAAAGACCATATTTTGACTTGGAAATTAGATACAGGTCAACCTATCCTTAGACATGGTTAAAAAATTCAAAGTATAATATGTCATATGGTTGTATGATTTCTATATTGAATGTGGTAGGAATTTGAATTTTGCTTTTAACTGCCGTTCTCTCGGTTTTTCTTTATTTATCTGTGGTGTGTTATCTTCCCATCTATATGATTGATCTTTTCTTTTTATTTGTACAGAGATGTCCGTACCAATAAAACTGCCCTCTTTGATGGCATTGAGGAAGGTGGCATCAGGGCCTCATCTTCTTACTCCCATGGAATTGATGAGCAGGATAATGAAAGAGCTGTGGAAGGATTGCAAGAACGGGTCAATCTTCTGAAAAGAGTGAGTTTTATCTCAGGCATTATCGTATGCTTGGATCAGTGAAAAATAAGAATGAAAGTATGAGTTTTTCTTCTTCTTCTTCTTCTCTCTTTTTTTAGTTTTTATTTTTTTCATGCTTCCTTTTGGGAGTTGAAAACATGAGGGGGGAATAAACGGACATGTGCTTCACCACTTGCTGAGTTTGGAAAGAGTCTTGTAGCATTGTAAACTCCTGTTCGTCTTACTCTCAATTTTTTTTTTTTTGCAATTAAATTAAGCAAATCTGAAGAAACTTTTCCTGGAGATGTGGCCCTAAGGTTTAATATGAAACCTGATAAGAAGATGAGCAATTTTTCATCATCAAACTTCTGTATAAAGTTGCCTCTTTATATTATTCGTCTTTGTTTTTCAGTTCAGATGTTTAAAATAGAGATGAACGTTTGCAATTATTTAGAATGTCTTCAGGAAGCATTTTGCATGTTGACTGAACATATTCATTTCTGCATGTTTGACAATTTTTATCTATTATGATTGCTCCCAACAAATTTCAGTGAGCTATATTTCTGTAGTTGTCAGGTGATATACATGAGGAGGTGGAGGGTCATAATCACATGCTAGACAGAATGGTAGACATTCAGCACTGATATTTGCTCTTTCATGTTGGTTCTGTACTTGATCGTCTTATTACTTCTGCTGCAATGATATGGTATTCTTTGCCTCCAGGGCAATGACATGGATGCATCCAGAGGAGTCCTATCAGGAACTATGGATCGATTGAAGATGGTACGTTAGATATAACCTTGCCCCTCATTTTTTCTGGTACAGTTTTTTTAAGAGACGTTTGCAATATATTCCAAATCCTGTGTAATGGCTGTGACAACTGATCGTGAGTGTTTTCCTGAAGGTGTTTGAGACGAAATCAAGTCGGAGAATGTTTACACTCGTGGCTTCTTTTCTCGTCTTATTTCTTATTGTATACTATCTCACTAGGTAATCAAAATCTATGCTGGTGATACAGCTCGTAACCATATGTCAGAACTGAAGTCCATTTCTGTGTGGTTGCTGTAAACAGTGGTACTTTCTGCTTGTGAGAGGTTCAGGCATGTGTATGTAAAGATGATGCAATGTATAAAACGTTATTAAATGCATGGAATGCGTGTGAAACCTTTGCTCTTAACGTTTTTATTTTATTTGGATGCCAAGCAGAGCCCAATAAAGCCTTTTTGAGACATTACTGTGACGAACCCAACTTAATCAAATAATTATACAGTTTAATTTAATTTTCTTACACTGCATGAACAATTAAACCAATTTGTAGAAAGGATATTATTTTTCGGCATTATGTAGGTGTGTTCCATGCAGGTAACAGTGCCAAAATAAACAGGCAAAACTAAGAAGCTCATCACAACGATTTCTAGTAACTAGCCTGCAGAATGCAAAATATTTCCCTGGGACTCTTGAGATCTTGAAAGATATTGTTGTTGAAATTTCAAAGAAAATAAATGTAAAATTACACTAGAAATTCCAAAGAAAAAAAATGGATATTAGAGAAAAGACAATGCGGTCATTTTCGCAGCGGCCAAGTGGCAAAATTCAAGCAATGGTCCAAAAGATGCGCAACAAATATCGCCTATCCATTACTACAATCCAGTCTTCATAAATCAATCTATGCTATAAGATGGTTTAAAAATTATAAGGGGTCGGCTATTTAGTTAATGTTGGTCCATCATCCGTGGAATTTTGTATTAATTTTTTTATATAATTAATGTTACTATTCAATTTAAGAATTATCAGATTTCAAATAGTGATTTTCAAGATTCACAAAATTTTAAATTTATTTTAAAAAAATAAATATTGAAACAATCAATGTTAGTAAAAATAATTTTTTTTAATCTATAATTTATTTATCCAATCACATATATTTTTTTTATACATGTGGTGTCCGACGTGCAGTAAAAATCACTATTACGTAGTTCATTTGTTCACATGATTTGTATACTTTTCCTGCCTATCATTTTTTAAACAAAACATTCTAAACTAAATAAGTTAAGAGATGCAAATTAACATTTTTCCCTAGAAATCTTCATTTTACACCTTTTTTTGAAATTTATGTAAACATTTATTCATTCAGTGGCCTTTGCAGTTCAACAAATCTACATACATAAAATCATTCAAATTCTATATCAATAACAAAATTTTCATACATTTGCTTATTCTATGCTCATGATCAATATATATAAACATATATATACGTAAATCTAGCTAGCACGTGTTGCTTATGTTTGTATGTAATTTGTTCTATATTTATAGATATGCGCACTCATTAAGTCATGAAAAATTAAATGTCAACTATCAAAACAGTGACCAACACTTAATTGAAAGTGAAAATCCCGATTTCGATCAGTTCTACTAATGACGTTTACAATTGTAATTATGCATTTTGTCTCTCATTTGAAACCAAAAAGAATTGAATCTCATAACTTATTCCATAAACTTAAAGAGAATGGATAGCGTGCATGGTACTATGTAATATTTCTCATTAATTACAGGGTATAATCACTTCATCACATTCCCACATTAGGCACGGAATTCTTGGATTAATTTCTTTTATGGTTACTAGATTTATATTATTGTACCGATTCAATCTCATAAAAATATTTTAATTTTTAAATTATTACAATTAAAGTCAGGTTGTTAGAAAATGATAAATCTAAAGTTAAATTGTTAACTGACGAGTTTAGTATATTCCAAAAATGCACTATGTAACCTTTTAGAATTGAACATTTCAATATAATGTGATTCCCTATGTCAATATTTTAGCATTGAATTCATGATTTTCATATCAAAATGATTTTAATTTTTAATATTTTATAAAAGTTAGAGATATTTTTGTGAAATATATATATATTTTTTACTAAATTATTATTAAAGTATAAATAAATAGGCCATAAATGAAATTAATATCCGGCCTTTTTTTTTTCCTTATTCCTCTCTTCTCTTCCTTTTCTTTTATCCCTCCCTCTTTTTTTAATTTACGGGTTAGTATCATCATTGCTGGATGCCAATTAAAAAGAACTGCGGTTTCTGAAAGTGTAAGGAGATCACAGACAACAAAAACAATGATTACACCTGTTTCAATCCATTGTAAATGCCAAATAAACTTTACAAAGCAACAGGAGCTGTTTGATCATATCATTTAAACTTAAATATAAATATATGAGGGACAATTAAATGAGTTCCAAAAAAAAAAGAATATAGCTATTTTTCTTCTATTAACTTCCATCCCATCAAATGGCTAGATTAACTAAAAACAAGAATTTGGTAAAGATTATTGAGATTATAACAATATTTTAACAGTGTAAAACAAGAAATCCAAAAAAGAAAAAGCCAAGAATTATTATTCAATAACTATATGACTAAGGTGCTTTGATTCCATGGCTCCATGCATAGCGATGCTTCTGGCCATGGTCCTGTTTTAGCAAATGAAACATTTTACGAAGAGACAAAGCTAAAAGCATGCTCATATGTTAGAAGATTTAAAATCTCATTCTCATATGATTATTAATTAATTGCATGAGGAATTCAAGAACACTGCTTTAAATGAAGAGCCTGATTAGGTAGCTAGGAGAATACATTACAACTAAAGTTTGCATCACCTACCAATAAGTTATAGTTTAGTAGTACAGTCTAGAAATCAAAGAGCTGTGAAGTCTTGAATTTAAATTCTTGCCATACCTCTTATGTGTGTGTGTGTTAGCGTCATACTTTCTTCTGGACTTTATTTGATACTTAACATAATTAATAATATTGTTTGAATTTAATTAAACGTTTACATTCATGTAAATTTGCTTTAAGTGCAATAATTCATAGTTTGAATTTGCTAACTTAATTTAGCATTCTTGTATAAACTATTAATTGAATACCTATCCTTAACCTGGTATTGTTTATTCATATAAATACCTAAAATCACTTAACATGCATGGAATCATACTTTATTTCTTTTCTTAATTATCAAAAGCTTCATGCATGGCTTTACTAATAATGGCTCATTTGTTGCTCCACCAAATTAAAACTCTTCTAAGTTTCAACAAATTCCCAATTCCCTATTTCTGGTTTTAGAAAGATCAAATGTTGTGCTCTTTGCTTTTAACCTCTCCTATAAAATAAATCTCTCCCTAATTGCTATACATGATAATGTTTAAAACAAACTACTAATCAATGTTGGTTTAAGAAATTCATATTTTGGAACATAAACATGGTAGAATTTGCATATAATCAGATTTAAGAGAGAATTTTAAGTCAAACATGTTTTCATAGGCAAATTGCTAGGGTTTGTAATTAGCTTTATAAGAAGGATGGATAAATACAGCAGCTAGCTATTTATACTAATTCTGTTAATATCAGAAGAATAAACACATTCAATTTCTTATAGGATCATTATAAAAAAAAAAAAAAATTGAAAAACAAAATTTTACTTAGAATAATTATATAAGTGCAAGCACAGCAACAACTTAAACCCAAGAAAAGAGAGAGGACAGAATTCTTACAAGGACATCTAAGAGAACCTTAGGGTGAGATATTGGCCATCTTCAGAATCTGCAACTGAATTTTTTATTTTTACATCATTAAAGATTTTATTCTCTTTCTTCCTTAAAACTTACAACCGGAAAACATAGCTTCTTCAACCATATATCTTCTTATTAGAATTGGCCAAAAAAATATGCCAAAAAAGATATTAATTATACTTATTAACGATAAAGGAACATCATATCAATTTTCTACATTTTCCTCCATAGATGTACAATAATATAACAAATACAGCTTATATGCATATAAAAATATAAATACCTAATAGAAAATTAAGGATCATGACCAAGTCTGAGCTCCAAATCTAACTCATCTTTTTCACTGCCGTCTTCTCCTTTTTGTTTATGATCTTCCATATGAGAAGGACCAATTTGCAAGCTGAGGTTCCTTCGCCAATCGTCCTCGAAAGGATTCAAGATTTGCGGGTTTTGAGGCCTAAATCCCCAAGCAGATGCAGGAAAAAAAGTTTGATAATTAAGATGAAGTGTAGAATAGTGAGGAGGATAGGTTTGAATTTCAGGATAAGCTGTTAAATTAGCATAATAATCTTCATCAAATTTGGTGGAAATGGAAGGACCTGAGCTTGAAGGTCTTGGTTTTGCTCTATCTTTCCTATGAATATTCATATGCCCACCTAAAGCTTGTGCTGTAGTGAAGCCCCTTTTGCAAAAAACACACTCATAGGATCTTCCTGTTCCCACATCATCATTGGCTTTCTCGGATCGATCTGTTTCTTCTTCGCTTGATGATAAGCTCTTTGAATCTTCAGTATGAAGATTTGATTCCATGAAAGAACATAGGCAATGCCTTGGGAGGTTATAGTGAAGATATATGTGTTTTTGAATTGTGTTGTGATAGCTTTTCTGAAGAGCCGGCTGTTAATGGATTCCAAGTCTCATAATTATAATTAAATAGTTTTTTTTAATAATATATTTTGAACGGAGAAGGATGGAATTCGAATTTGAGGAAAAAATTTAACTGCAAGTGATTTTTTATAATTAAATAATTAGTAATTAAGAATTGAAAGAAAAAAATAAATACTTTATAGTTAATTTTCCTTATAATAGCTCTTGTTGCTTTCATATAGTACGTATGTGTTATTCTTAGCACTGTCTTCGTATTTCTCTTTCTAGTTATACGTATATATAATTGGGTAAACTTATTCACATTAAAGCGGCATATTATTATCAATGGCTGCCGTCCGTAGAGTCACGGAAATATGCTGCTACATACATGCAGTCAACAGCAATATTTTTCTTATATAAATGTGATCCGACTAGGATTCAACCTCCACTATTTACGGTCTGGCCACAGTACCATTGCTGGAGACACAATATATATATATATATATTTGTATTCGTTTTTTAGTATATAAAAAAACATTGTTCAATATTTATTAGCTACTTTCAGTATTTTTTTTTTACAATTACTGATGTTATTTATTTCGAGCCGGATTGACTCATTAAAAAAAATAAATCTTTTTTACACCACTTGATAAATCAATTAACGTGGGTCAGATATCACTTTTACGTCACATATTATTCTTCGTACGTATAAATATTCAATTACTACCAATTAGGGCAATCATTTTTTTTTCTTAAGCATGCATAGGAAAATAAGTTATATATATATTTATTTATTTAAAGAAAACCCATTTGAATCAATTAATTTTTTTTCCTTAAGCATGCATTGGAGTATAATTTTGGCTTAAACTTCTGAAATTAAGTCAATCATTAAATAATTAGTTAAAACAAAATCATTTCTTCTACGGTTTGGGCAGGAAAATGTGATTTGTTTGAAGTTTGAAAACATTGTTAATATTCTTGATGGCAAAGAATTGTTTAAAACAATCATTTGAAAGGAATGGGAATAATTAGATAGATTTTCTTGCTTTGGAGTATATGATTCTTTATTTTGGGGTGTGAACCCATCTTATTTAGTTGATTTCTTCTAAATTTGCTTTGAGAAAAAAATAAAAAATAAAAACATTGAAAAGTTTTTTATTCAATATATATAATATTAATATTTTGATAATAATTTCTACAATTATCTCATTTTTACCGATAACGTTAAGATATTGGTTAAAGCTAGCTAAATTTCTACCAGTAATTAAAAGTTCCAAATGATCATAACAACTTGGGTTGGGATAGTACCTAGAAACCCTAAAAGATAATAACAAACAACTATTCCCAAGAACTTTTCCTACGTTGCCATGCTTAATTATTTCTTTATTTTTTGGACATTAAAATTACTTTTTAATAGGTTAATTGGAATTTTATTAGGAAACGTAATGGAAATTTATTACGACCAAATTTCTAGACCCGCTGAACCATTGTTTTTGTTTGTATATAGAAAAATTTAAACAAGCAAAAAGTACTGAATTATTTGAATAAAATGATTAATTGAGTAGAAATTATTCATGGTATTGGAAAGGAAAGATGAAGGAAGCTTCCTGCATCATTATATATATGTGAATTTGATGAATAAATAACAGTGAGGTTTTGTAGTTTGTGCTTGTCTTTTGGTACTTTTTTAATTTTTAAACTCCATCATAATCAACGTCATTTGTTACAAAATTCGTTTTTTTTTTCTTTTGAAATATTATTATTATGATTATTAATTCTAAGTGATAACATAGCAAATACCATTTGCTGTAAAACCCATTCAGCCGGCCCACTCAACTGGTAAGACCCAACGCCTATCAACCAAAGGTAGCAGACACGAGCTCTTAGGCAGCGCGAAAACCCGATCGGCTGATGTGACCGCCAGTCCCATCAGCCGCCTGACACAAGGCAGCACCTATGCCTACCATCTGCTCTTTGTTATGTCGCCGAATACCTACTCTGACAGCCAGTAATCACACCCCAGGCACTCAAGTGTCCCTCAACCATCTCATATAAATAGGCCAGCCAACGATGGCTCCAGGTATTGAATCCAAGACACTCTCTCTCTAAAAGCACATTCTCTCTCTAAGCTACTAACTTAAGTTTCGGAGTACTCACGCCTGGTCCGACCGGGCTCTTCTTATTGCAGGTATTCTCACCAGTCGGTATAGGGTCTGATACCCAAAAATCCGATTTTTCAGCCCTTTTTCCGATTTTTTCACCCAAAAATCCGGTTTTCATCCCATTTTTTTGGGATTTTTGACTTCAAATTAAATTCTAAAATATTTTTTTAGATAATTAATTAATAAAACTTGATTTTATCATTAAAAATAAAAGAATTTTGTGTTAAAATAGGTTTGTTTTCCTTAATTAAATTAGGGCAACCTATTTTATTTTATAAAGACTTTATGATGAAAAATAAAGTGGAGCCTCCACACATTTTTTAGACCAAAAATTTCCAGAATTTTTTTTCTTCTATTTTCTCTTAAAAATTTCAGATTTCTCTTTTAATTAAAAAGGTTTAATTGAAATTGAAAGATCAATTTTCAATTCTTAATTATTCCAATTAATTTCTTTGTTTTTCCTCCATAAACACAAGAAATTAATCATCACTTTGACATCAATTTCTTTTCAATCTTAAGCATACAAATCAATTCTTTTGTTTTCTCCATAAACAAAGAGAATTAATTTTATTGCTAAATTATTCTTTCAAGCAATTTTTCGGAAAATCATCACTTTTCTTTCATCAAATCCAATATTCCGAGGGTAAATATTCTTGGCTCCATTTCTATTTTATTTTATTTTATTTTTATTTAATTTATTCATGTATATTTTATTGTTTTATTGATTGATTTATTGTTTTCATCTATTCATTTGTTGTATTGATCTTATATTTGTTCCATTTAATTGTTTATATATGATTTGATTTTTATTCATGTGAATATTGTTTTCTTTTAATTCCTAACATGTAAATAATTTATTTTATTGTGATTCCTAATTATTTTTAACATGCAAATAATTAATTAATTTTCATTAATCTTTTTGCCATGTAAATAGTTTATATTAATTATGAACACATCAATTAACCTTGTTATATATCATTATTATTTTCATCATTCTTTTGTTTACTAATTTTTATTATTCTTTTTATCATTGTTACATGATTGATTTATTATTATTTGTTTATTTATTCATTTATTATTTTTCACTTATCATCATTATTTTCATCATGTGTATATTTTCATGTACTAATTAATTAACATATTATATTTTATTTTCATCACATCGTTTAATCATTTGTCATATATAATGCATGTTTCTCATTTATTTTGGTTTGTTAACATTTTGATTCCATTATCATTCTTTTCATATCATCTTATTTTATTTTAATTTGTTATTCATTATTTTGTATGTTTAATTGATTTAATTGATTTAATCACCAACATTATTTTATTTGTATTTTATTTTTATGTCTAAACTCATTTTTCGCTTGGGCGTTTTTGCGAGCACATCGGGAGGTCCAAAAAGGCTCGTTTGGTTCATATATTTATTTTCTTTATTTGTAATATTTTATTTAATTTTGCCATATAATTTTCTTGTAAAATTGTTTATTTAGGCTCGCTAGAAAGAAAGTCACTAAACCATTTTTATTAATTAACTTGATATTTTTTCTAAATAAAAATGGGACCAATGTCTCAATTTTCTCCATCCAAAATCATTACATAAAAATTTTGATAATGATGCATGCGAGGACCAAAGTCCTCAAAATAAGCAATACCCTGATTCGTGTATGTATCGCACATTTATAAAGGGAGTTGTATTCTGCTCCTTGTATTATTGTAATTTACCGCCTTTTGATATTTACTTGCTCATTTACGGCTTTCCAAATATGAATAAATGCGCCTTTAATCAATTGCATCGTGTGGAGAGAGAGCGAATCAATGATATTTAAAATTTGATTATAAAACAATCGAGGTAGAAATAGATGAGAAATCCCGGACCCAGCTCTGGTCTTTGGGCTCAAAGAGGTTAGAGGTCTACCCTCCAAGACGCCTTTTTGTGCCACGAGACTTTAGCGCTAATCCTAGGCTCCTTAGGGCGAGAGATTTACCTTCCAAGACCCCTCTGGCTGGCCCAAAATGGATACCAAGCGCAGTCTTAGGCTCTCCGAGGCGAAAGTAACTTTCCCAATGTTCTATTGGGTGGCGACTCCATGAAACCTCCTTGTTGCCCAACATAGACGCACTTGCGATTTATCGCAAGCTGTCAACGGACCCACAAATGCCCCGATCGCCCATGTGCGGGCGGTCGAACGGGCGGTCGCGGGGATCCGGCGTGCGTCACAACAGGCACTCACCAAACGCCATTCTCCCTTGTCTACGGCTCCGAAGCAGTAATACATGTAGAGGTCGGTCTTCCCTCTTACCGATCGACGCTCTATTCCGAACAGAAGAATGCTGAAGAAAGACGCCAAGACCTAGATCTAGCAGAAGGAAAGAGGGAGGACGCCTACACCAAGATAGCCGTATATAAACAAAGAGTGGCCAGGTACCACAATGCTAAAGTAAAGTCAAGAACTTTCAATGTTGGCGATCTGGTACTCAGAAAGGCAGACTTGGGATCAGGAAACGCCGGAGTGGGCAAGCTAATGCCAAATTGGGAAGAACCCTATGAAGTCTCTAAAGTCTTGAGCCCGAACACCTATAGGCTCCGAACTGTAGAAGGCCAGGACATTCCCAGAAGCTGGAATGTGGATGTACTCAAAAAGTACCATCTTTAACAATGTATTAGAACTTGGCAATTGCCCGATTAATAAAGAGGTTCTTTCTTTCATCATTATTCAAGCGATGCATCATATGCAACTTATGCACTAGTCTAAAGTGTTTGCTTTATGGAGGATCTCACCTCCCTAGCTCGAATATGCAATCCTTATGCAGCTTTACGAGTATCGGTTAGCTCGAATATGCAATCTTTATGCAGCTTTACGAGTATCAGTTAGCTCGACCATGCAATCCTATGCAACTTTTATGCAGTTATTATGCAGCTTCTACGAGCACCCCATACTATGGTAATACAATTTTTATGCAAGTAAAAATATTGCGCAGCCGATCAGTTATTTGATTTGAAGGCTATTTAAATTCAGGAAGTACTTGCGATCAGTATGCAACTTTACGAGTAATACTTAGCTCGATTATATTAACGATTTTAGTACAAATCTATGTATCTCACATTTGCATGATTATGCACATCAACACTTTGCGGAAAAAAGAAACTTTATTAAGAATGTTTCGAACTATACAATTTGCAAAGAATTGTTACAGAGATAGAAAATAAAAGAAAAAAGAAAAGCTAATCTAAGCTCCTAAGCTAACTGTCTATATTTACAATATCCACCTCGCCAGGAGGATCAAAGATTTGCTCGGCGTTCGGCTCGGGAGTGGCTTGAGAAGGGTCGGCAGTCGAAGGTACAGATCCTGCCCCCCCTTCAGAGACAGGCCCCGTTGAAGAGGGAGCCACTAGCTCAACTTCAGGCGCAGGAGGAACCTCCAATTCGGCTTCAGGGGCTAAAGGCGCCGCAGACTCCGCTTCGAATGGAACCTCTTGAACGGTCTCCAGAAGTGAAGGACCTTCTCCAGAAGCTCTCTCGGTTGCTTCACCCTCGGGAGCGCCCTCGTCGTCATCGTCGTTTGGAGGAGCAGGCAGTGATGCCGGATCGTCCATCCAAGCCAAATCCACCCCAGGAAAGCGCTTTCCAGCTTTATGAACTAGCCGAGACAACAGCTCCACCTGGGCGTCTGCTAACTCTTCAACCAGGCGCTCCTTTTGGCTTGCAAGCTCCACTTCCAGAATCTTCGTGAAGGAGGCCTCTCTCTCCTCTTCTGACGACCTCAAGGACTCCGCTTCCTTGCGAAGTTGCTCGCTTTCCGCCTTCAATTTGGCATTCTCAGCAGCCAACTCTCTGCACTCGGCATCCAGTCGGGTTGCGTCTGCCTCGAACCGCCTCAGCTGTGCATTCTCAGCTGAAAGCCGGGCAACTTCACCTTTCAGCTTGTCGGCCTCGCTCTGTCGAGCCTTCAGATCCTGAGACGTTTGGTGGGCCTCCTTCCTCAGGACCACCGTCTTCGACTGGGAGGCAGAATACCGCTCCTCTAGCTTAGCCACCTCGGCTCAAAGGACGGAGGTTTCTTTCTTGGCAGCCTCATAACGAGCGTTCGCCTCTGCCTTGGCCACGGCGCCTGATTCGGCCCTCCCTTTCCATACTCCGGCCATCAGGTGTAGCCGTTGTGTCCTCCTGGCAACCTGCACAAGAAGAGCAAGAGTAGATAGGTCAGGCACACGAAGATGGAAACAAGTCTCGAGAACAAAGCAACAAATCCTTACATCCATCAACTGCTGATTGATGGCATTGCATTCTCTGTTGAGCTGACTTGTGTCGCCGGCCTCTCTATGATCTTCATCCCGGAGAAGACCCCGGCAGATGAAATTAGCTACCTGGCCCATCGACCAATCTTCGCCGAAGTTCTCTCTCAGAATCTCTTTTAGAGAAACCGACTGCCGGTCAGAAGTGCATCGGGGGGACTCGCCATGATGAACAGCTTTTCCTCTGGCGGCCACCTGAGCGTCAGACTCGGCTATCAGCTCAGCAGCTCTCCTCTTAGCCGCTTCCTCGGCTTTCTTCTGGGCAGCCTCATCAGCTCTCCTCTTGGCAGCCTCCTCCGCCTCTCGGATTGTGTGAGCGATGGGTGCGGTGTCATCATCCGATTCGTCCCGGAGCCTCGGAGGCCGAGTGTTCTTCAGGTGGTGGTTAGCGGCTCCGGGCACCACAGGTCTGATGGTGAACACAGTATGAGCTGGAGGGGCAGAACAGATCGGGACAGCGTCTATCACGGCAACAGAAGCAGAAACGCCAGTAGCAGCCCGAGAGGATTGTAGCTCCGCCGAGGACACCAGTTTCCTCCTTTTCCTCTGCTCTTGGGCCCTCCGCTCGGCCTCGCGCTTTTGCTTGATCCTCTCGCCGAGCTGTTTAGACGCATCGCTCCTTCTAGCCATCTCAGCTGCAAACAGTCAATAGACAAGATAAGTCTCTCAGATTTGATAACTCACAATTAATGTTAATGACATGCAATGCATGACTGATATATGGTGATAATGTTTTCTCCCGAATCCTAATGCTCACGTTCTACGTCCTCAGCGTCTTTGGCGCCAGGAGAGCCAAACAGGGTGGTCAGGAGGAAACTGGACTGATAAGGCTCTCCTTGCCTGCTAACAGCATCCATTAACTTCTTTATGTCGCCCTCGTACATAGGCTGACCGGCGGCTAGGTCCTTCAGAATCCCGACCCTAGCCGATCGGGTGAGGCGCACCCCAAATCCACCTTTCCTCCCCACCAAGAAATATCTTTCTTTGTACCCTTTCATAGAGGTGGGGACGAACATCAACTTCCTCTTTGGGCGGCTTGTGAAGAAATACTCCGTCCCGTCGCTCCGATCCGAGATATAGAAGAAGTGAGTGAAAAGCTCCAGGGTCGGTGCTATCGCCTCTATTTTGCACATGATTTTGAAGCACGCCACCGATCTCCAGCCGTTCGGATGTAATTGGTTAGGAGCGAGACCATACCCCCTCAGTATCGCCATTTCAAAGGCGCCCAGCGGAAACCTCAGGCCTGCATCTAGGCTCGAGAGATGGCAGATGAACCATTCCCTGTTGTCTTGGCTAAAGGGCCCTTCGGTCACCGCCATTGAATCTGGGCAGGCCAACACCGATATGTCATCAGGAAGGCCGTACTTGGAGGGAATTTCAGCCACCTCCCCAGCGGTCAGTCGAGAGTGCAACTCGGCGGCTGGCTTGTTCTCATACCAATCCAGAAAGCTTGTGTCTAATGTTTCGGCGCTACTGGAGGCCATCTTCAACAAAAAAGAATGAAAGAAAGGCGCAACTCTCTAATTTCTAAATGAAATGGGTGTGGGAAGAAAGCAAAAGATGAAATCACAAAGAAAGCAAAGGGAAAAAATTACTTACTTGATGAAAGAGACTTAAGAAATTCGAGGGAGAAGAAACAAAGGATAGTTGCAGAGATCTGGGAATTCAAGAAGAGATTTTGACAGAGCTTCGCTAGGGATTTCGAAAATAAAGAGGAAATGCTTTACAAAGTCCCCTATTTATAAGCCAAAAGCTTCTGGAATACGTCAAACAGCGCGCCATTCAATAAGCGCCACGTGTCGAAAGATATTATGCCTCTGTGAAGAACGAAGCGTCGCCCTCGGTACATGCGCAGCATTAAATGAAGACAGCTGTCCAGGCAGGCGCGTCTCTTCAGAAAAGCACCTCCCAAATTCAAAAAGCGCGCCAACGCGCGTCCTCGGATCTGGAAAGTTCAGAGCTAATTCCATCCGAACGGACAGTCAAAGGCAAACTCATGCCCGATCGGACCCGCTGAGGGGGGGACAAGTGATAACACAGCAAATACCATTTGCTCTAAGGCCCATTCAGCCGGCTCACTCAACTGGCAAGGCCCAACGCCTATCAACCAAAGGTAGCAGACACGAGCTCCTAGGCAGCGTGAAAGCCCGATTGGCTGATGTGACCGCCAGTCCAATCAGCCGCCTGACACAAGGCAGCGCCCATACCTACCATCTGCTCCTTGTCATGTCGCCGAATACCTACTCTGATAGCCAGTAATCACACTCCAGGCACTCAAGTATCCCTCAACTATCTCATATAAATAGCCCAGCCAACGATGGCTACAGGTATTGAATCCAAAACACTCTCTCTCTAAAAGCACATTCTCTCTCTAAGCTACTAACTTAAGTTTCGGAGTGCTCACGCCTGATCTGACCGAACTCTTCTTATTGCAGGTATTCTCATCCGATCGGATCGCCTACTCTCTCACAGATAAAGACGTTTTTGGCTTTATCAGTAAGCTGCTTCAGTTTTGAGTAATTTTTTTTTTTTTTACATATCATATGTTCTTGAATTTATCTAACAATTATGTTTAAACTGATCTGCATTAATATTATTATTATATGAATTATGCAACTGTCAAAAATTCAACAAAACCCTATAACTACTCAGTCATATATTTTTTAATTTTTATCCAATGGTTCACGGGTACATTATCTGTTGTGCATACACACTAAATCATCACCCATTTAATAAATCTTTCTCCTTTTAATTAATTTTATGTGGATATAAATCGCGTACCAAGTACGAGTGTGCAGGCCAAGACTATTTTTTATGACTATAGATAGTGGGAGATGAAGCTTCCATTTATGGAAAATGGCAATATTAATTTTTTTTTTTTAATTATGAAATTGGCAATACCATCTAGTGAGAAAATTGTTCTTTTCTTATTATTTTTTAGTTTAGTACAAAACAGAAGATTAATTATATCATTTGTTGGGACACATCTTATTCACAATCGCAACTGCCCTTTAACGTTTTCGGGAACCAAAAATAATTAAACATTAACGGGATGATGATATTTTAATGCTGAATATTAAATTTGTAATTTTCTGTTAAAGAACATGTTAACAATATTATTTTGTTTGGGCTACCTATTTACCCTTCAAATCTACGTCCATATAAAAAATAAAATAAAAAAAAATGATGGAAGACATTATGCATGCATTTTTCTCTTTATGCTTTTCCAGACGTGGGAGACAAAAAGGGTGATAGTGGTTTAGAATATCAGAAGCAGACATTACACATAAATCATTGGGAAACATTAATTTTCTTTATCACAATAAGTTTTTTGTCTCCAAGTCGTCATTTCAATATATATTTTATTTTTGAAGATCTTACAAAACATTTGGGTTTTAGGCATTCAAACTTGACCTAGTCCGGTAGAACGAAACAAATATATATATATATATAGAGGAAAAAGTAGGGCAAATAAAGACATGGAAGGCAAGAACAAGGACGACAATTACATGACTGCTATTGCTTCAACTAACATTAATTCCCTAATACCAAATCATTCGTCTTTTAGTTTCCTAATCTTCCTTTACTTAATATTTTCATCTCTATTTTTTTATGCAATAGGTGAAAAGAATTCCAACTTTTAACATTTCTTTCTTTTTAAATATTTTAAAGATGAGTTCTAAATTTTTAGACATTCAAATCACTTATTAATTTTGATTGATTTAATTGAGCCGGCACTTCTTAATAAGGTTTCGAGTTTCAGTCTTACAGATAAAACAAATTAGTGACAGAAATTTGTTTTTAGAGTGTGCCACTTGGATCGAATCAAATCAATCAAGAGTTCAAGACCTGTGAGCTTTCAAATGGCTGTGGCTCGGAAAAATATGAATAAGCAGTATTCAAAATCTGGAGATGGGCCTTATTATAGTTGTGGTTGTCTTAGTCATAAATCGTTTTTAACTCATTTCATACCTAAAATGCAACCAGCTTATTTAGACTTATGGGCTCAAAATGGGCTTAGTCCATGCCATTTAGCCCAAGTCCATGAGATCTTTTTTTTTTTTTTGAAATCCCAAGTCCATGAGATCTTATTTAAAAACAAAAAGGCACAAGGAAGCCAATATAAAAGTGTTAATCTGGTGTGCCGTGCGATACATATCGTTCAATTGAACGATTAAAAATAAAATATATTATTATTATTATAAGATCAGATGGTGTGCAGTGCTCGACAAACTTACATAACGCGTACGGAATCGTCTCTCCCAAATATTTATGGAGTTTCAACAATAAAATAAAATGAAATGAAATTACATAAAGAAACAAAAAATTGACATGATCTTAATTTGTTTGTTATTTTTATTCTCTATTACTTCCGGTGCAAATCTAAATTAATCTAGCCAAAATAAATAAAATTCAAATATAAAATAGTTATAAAAAGAATGTTATACATGGCATACTGAAGAGTTAATTTGTTTATGCTGTAGATTTTAATTTGCCTCGTGAAATAAATATTCTTGTTTTCTTTTAATTTGCTCTAAATCCATCAATATCTGTAGATCAAATTATCAGTCTCAGAAAAACAAATTTTAATTTGTCGATAGCTCTATAATACTAATATATGATATCTCTTAATTAACAGTGATCCTTCCTACGTACAGACAGAGATGTGAGATACCATAATTTAGCCTTTTGTACACATCAATCCCATTGAAATTGTAAAACGTCACCATCTAAAATGACGTGTACATCAATCCCAGCGTTAATAATATGATTGGAATCCTAAAATATGGTGACTATTTAAAATTACAGCGTTACAGTGTGCAACTCTTGTCTACTTTCATGAAATTCTAATACTATCTATTAAATTTATATTTTTATTTATAAATTAAGTTGCCACAGAAGATATTAATTTTACTTCGTAAACATAAAACTGATCTTGAGAACTAATATGATACTTTATTATGTATTCAATCCATATATATATATATATATTTAAGTAAAATATTTACTAATTTACAGTTAAAATTAGCTAATGGAGTAATATTGTTTCTTAATTAATTAAATTAAATCCATGGTATAAAGAGTAATGAAGAATAAGGATAAGAGAGGAAAAAAAAAAGGTGAGGATGGTGACGTCCGCCGGCTACCTTCAATTCAGAAATCAGACCATAATTCTCTTCACACTTTCACTAAAATATGCAGTTAAGCAGCTTCTACTGTATCTATAATTTATATGGTCAGATATGATTATATATATATATATTCGATGGATCTGCTGAGTTTGAGTGACCTCGTTGTACAGTATTAATTTTAATTTCACAGTCCAGTCCTTAAGAGAAGAAAGAGATTGATGGGAACTAAATTGTGTTGTTTTGATAAACACATAGCAAACAAAGGGTTTCTTAATAAGGAAATGCCATCATGTTACTGACACCAGACATTGTGGGGAACATGCATAAGGTCAGATTTGTTGGGAAACCCAGTCTCCCTATTTTCATTCATTTTATTCAATTAATTTCTTCTCTGTCTCCACAAGACAATCGAATACTCCAAACATTTTTGTACACCAATATCTCATCTTAGTTCCATCCCTGCATCCAATCATGCATATATTTATTTGATACCTATTCTATTTCAATGTGCATATATATAACTTATAATGTTCATTTTGAATTTAAGTGATGATCTATTTTTTTTATATATATTAAGATTTAACGTGATTTTCGATCATTTTCTTTTAATAAAAAGTCTCTTATTAATTTTGAAAATAAAACATTTTCAAATACTATTTTATCCTCCATTTGTATATGATCGGATGTGAATTTGAATTAGTTAGATCAATAAATTTCGAATATCAGATGATTATATATATAAAAAAAACTTATTGAAATCATATTTTAAGGAAATTAAATTATTGATTTTTCACATTTGGTTGTGATGGTATAACCAATAATCGTTTTGGGATGTTTTTTCTGCTTTATTTAGCCATATTTAATTATATATCTTCTTCTATCAACAAAAAAAAAAAAAAAAATTATATATCTTCTGAAGTTGAACATTGCTTTCACATCGAATTAAATTAGCTCAAAACTTAATTGATAAACTTTGAAGTACTGGATTATTAATTAATCTTATGTTCACATCACTCTCACCTACATTTGAATTGTTTAAAGCTTAAAACAGCAAAATATAGGAGCTATGGATATTTCAAGAAGTTGATGATGAAAACTGATTAAGGAGACCGACAAAACTAATTGTGCTAATCCTTAGTTTATGGGCAAAGAAAAGCACACAAAGGACAGGGACTATACATCTTTTGCCATTCACAAGTAATTAATTTGATCTTAATTAAGAAAACGATAATTAATTAACTAGAAAGCATTTTCATTTTTCATCTAAAACAATCTTCATCTTCTTAAGTACCATGTAGAGATATGAATAGTGATATTCCAACAACTCGCATCTTCAACTAATGTTACACTTAACCTAATTAACGGGGACCATACCACCCAAAAACTAATCATAACATTAAGAACTGGAAAATGGACAATTAAAGACTAAACTGATAATTAAAAACATCCCTAAACAGGATTACACATTAATTAATCATAGATTATATAAACAAAGAAAAAAAAAATTACAAAATTAATTAATTAAAAAGTGTACTCAGCTGGTTGAGCAGTGACAAATCTTCATTTTTTCCACTCTTGATATTCGCTTCGATCTTTAATCACCTCTTAATATGAATTAAGTTCTCTAAACCAGCTCATATCCATGGATTTGGAGTCTGAGAATGCAAATAGAAGAAGCTAAAAATACATATATAAGGAAAAAAAGAAAAAGATGAGCTAAGAAATATAATTTGATAATGTGCAATTTTAGACTAACTAAAAGCAACCGAGTCGGAGCTCCAAATCCAAAACCTCCTTTGGATCTTTGCACCCAATCTCCAAGTCCAAGCTAATAAATTCATTTTTGTTCAAAACTTCATTATAATTCTCTGCAAAACCCTTGTCAAATTCTTCAACTTCAACTACACTTTTCTTTGATGAATCTTCATATAAAGGAGTAGAAGTGAATTTGATATTGTCTTTGTAAGATGATGAAGAGAGAGAAGTGGATGGGGATGAGAGAAAGTGGTATGGCAACAATGTAGAAGTTGAAGATGGAAAATTAGGGTTGGGGTGAGATTTAGTATTAGGGTTCGGAGCTTGATCAAAAACCCAAGAAGGTAACTGTATCAACATTGCTCTATCTCTCCTATGAACATTCATGTGACCACCAAGAGCTTGAGCAGAGTTAAACTGCCTCTTGCAGAAGCTACATGTGTAGTTCCTTTGAGGCCATAAGAAACCACTTGAATGCTCTCCTTCACTGCCCAAACAACTCCTCTCCATGTTTAACCTAAGAGCAAGAGATAAAGGGGGAGAGAGAGAGAGAGAGAGAGAGAAGGAAAAGGGCAAAGTTAAGTTGGAAGAAGGGTTTGCTTGATAATGAAGCTGAAAGCCAGAAACTGAAGATCCAATCAAGTGTGTGTACTAACCTGCAAATGTCTGCTACCATATATGGATATTGCTTAACTTTATGTAATATAAAAACGTAGTGTGTTAGTGTTGTTGCTTTTTGCTAAATGGAGGGGAGATCTAGTGGATGTTAGCTAGCAGCAAATTTCACATTTACATGTCAAGTAACTTTTATCAAGACAAAGGGAACTAAGAGTATATATGTCTTGTTGTTGATGGGATATCCAATCCCATGATACTTAATAATTATAATACCAAAAAACAGAAAAAAAAAAAAAAACTCCACTTACCAATAACAAGTTAATTTAACATTTAATTATATAACTCAAATTTTTAATCTTTTTAAATTTGATTATTGTGAAAAATTAAATGCATCTTTAGTTAATTTCTTTTTATGTTTATAGTTTGAGAAAATTCCAAAATATAGTTAATTAGAAAACTAGAAGATTGGATTTAATTAGGGTGGTTGGTCAGAAGTCAGCCTCTTTAATTAACACACGGCATAAAAAAACCTCACTAACTCTCTCAAAATGGCTCAACAAAATTCTGTGACGGGGATGATATGGGTGAAAGGCTCAGATAGGAACTTTGAAAGCATGCTTTTTAGCACCAAAAAGTACATAGATACCAACTAGAAGAACCACTCAATTTAATTTTTATAATCATTATTAATTATCTTAATTCCTTATCAATCATCCCGATGAATACGATAAAAATGTAGAAAAATTCAAATTGAAGTTTTGAGTAGAAAATGAGGGATTGTTATCCTAAACCTAATACGGTAACATTGAGTTCATGTATTGTTCACCTTAATTAGAAGCCAATTTTAAGATTTGAGGCGTCCTCTTAGTCAAATGGCATTGATACACCAAGTAACTAAACAAAAGTGATTTAGATGCCACTTTTCCAAAATGCCACAATCTATCAATTAAGGTCACAAAGTCGAAAGAAAAAGCAACAGGATTAAGTATAATTATCAATCGTTGGGATTTTTCAGTTTTAACACAGAAAGTTTCAGTGAAAAATTCGAAGGAAATAAGATGTAAATGCATAGGTAAGTTGTCCAATTAATGCGACATTATGTCAAATACATTTCACCCCATAACGCTCTGTTAGCTTTTTAACCGTATTACATGGATACCACCAAATTTTGGTTGTATATTAATAATTTCAAAATGTATTATCAGATTTTGCAGTTAAGTAATTAACACCCACCTTAATAGTTACAGAACTTCAAGGCAATTTATAATAAAGGTTCCAAAAAGAATGAAAAGCTTTTGCTGTGTTAGAAAGGAATTACATTTTTATCATTGATTACAACATACTGATTGTAATACAAAGTGAAAGCAGAGCAAAAAAGACTTGTATATAGCTTTTGCATTTTTCCCATTTTCAGTGACAATAATGTTAATTAGTGAGCTGGTGAGTAATTTACAGTTGATTAAATTAATATTTTGGGAGGATCACCTGACTAATTGGGAATACTTTGCTATGCATGATGTAATGGTTCAAGTGTGGAAGCCTACTTTATAAATGCCAACAAGCTCGTGTCGAATTACAACAGCTAAACTATGCAGAAATTATACAAGTAGTTACATCAGAAGTAGTCATCGAATGGTCCCAGTTTATCTCCATTCATCTTCGCGAAATCTGCATAAAGCAATCACAGAGAGAAAGTATGTAAGACATAATTACAATCCTGCACCTTATTGAAGTGAAACTGACAAAATTTGGAAATTTAAATAATCTTTATCTGCAAAGCAAGCTGTTATAATTAGGGAATGAATGAATTGCTGGATCATGTGATTATTTTCCAGAAATGCTGAATGCAAGGACTGTGTGCTTAGTTTCAGGAAAATATTAATGGCAAACAAAGTTAAGACAGACCTGAAATTTCTGTTGCCGAAAGATCCTGAACTATCAATTGGAAATTATCATCTCCATTTGGTGCTGGAAAAGAGAAGTCGGAGTCACAGGATGAAACATCATCGGAATTATCTGGGGTAACATCAACCAGCACATCTGAGGCAATGTGCTGAGAAGAAGTCGAGTTCAAGGAATTGTGCAGGACCATTTTCAGCTCAGCAAATTGGTCTGACATGGAGTATAACATCCTGGGAAACTAGATCAATTCAGTTAAACATATACGAGACTATTGGACACATTGGCATGGTTTGGCTATGTACTTCTGCGTATAACTAAAAACAACATACAGATGGGTTGTATTATATGGGCATTTAAAAGCATGTTGAACTATAAAACCGACAACCATGTAAAAATTGAAAATAAGGAAGCCGAAGGTTAAATTTTTGCCAAGTTTTCCTGGCTATTCGTTACCTGTTCAAAGAATCTTCAAGTTGTGAAACTTTCTTTTCAGTTTCCTTCAACTTCTTACGTCTTTTCTCGTTTATTTGCTGGGCTTCAGCATATTTCCTTTCAGAAATGTCAGCTCTATGATTTGCTTCCCTCAGTAATTCCTGTGTAACATAAAAATTAAGCCTACTGCATAATATAACAAAACAGTTTGAGTTCAGGAATCATAAAACTGTGAGAATCATCTAAAATGAGAATGTCAATTCAAATGACAAGTAAAATTAGAAAAAGAAAATTATTATAAAGAGCTAAACATAAATTCTCTTGACATGTCACGGTCCCCACTGGTGCAGTCTTACAAGCTGTTAGTAGACCAGTTTTCTTGCTCTATTTAACCGCACTGCTCTGAAAGAGGAAAAGGAAAGAACATTTTAAGCATGAGATTTCAAAAAGTGCAGCTGCAACTAATTTTGTCATTTCTAGAATCTACCTTTATTGGGTAAACTAATCAAAGAAATGCAAAATTAGAACAGAGCTGCATGTCACCAAGAGGTGGTGCCTACTAAGAAAGTCCTTATAATACTTCTTGATGTATTTCCTGTCAGAAACCAAAGGTGAATTTTTGTCCTCAAGGGTTGTGGACTCGTTGCAACTACAGCTAGAATTTTGTATTTTATCCACGTTCAAGCACTACAGCCATTCTTCTAATTGGTAAACAATCATTTAACTACCAAAATCATATTTTACATTGCTCACTATATTTTCAGTCAGTCAATCTAAATATACTACAAACAGTAAAATCTGAAGGCTGATTCGATATCTCAAGAGGATAAGGCATTTATCATTATCACCTTGAGGTTCTTCACTTCTACACTGAGAGACTCAATTTTCATGGCATCACCGTTGGCAGTCAAGGTATCTACAATAGTGGCATGCGCATCACTTTCTTCACGTGCAGCCTCACGTTCCTTGAGGAGCACTTCATTCGTTTCATCAATTTGGTTTTGCATCATTCTCAGGGAATGCAACAATGCTGTTATCTCTCGCCCGCTGTCTTCTACCATATCAATCTAGAATATATGACTAACATTGGTCAGAGGCAGTCGTGCATATATTGGCATAAATATAATCAAAGGCATGTCGTCTGAAGTAATAAATCAATTTTAGTTTTATACTTGTCGATGTCAACAAGGATACCATTAGCATCATCTAAACAAACCAAGACGCAATGGCAAATTGCCAGTCCATATTTTTCCCACATTCTTTAAGAGAAGTAGAAAGCCAAAGGGTATATGCCTTGTATACTTTAAAAATAAATGTTGATCCATGAAATATTAAATCTTACCCTCAATTGTTTCTCCAACTGTAAAGAAAATGTGAGTTCCTCCACTTGTTTTTCAAAATAGCTACATTTTTCCAGGATCAACTCTCTTTCTCCTGCTTCCTAATAGAATTGAAGATGTGAATTAGCATTTAGTAACTGAAGGGAATGAGGAAAAAGAGTCGAACTTAAGGAAGTTCATATTCCCCCTAGTCACCTGTAAACATTACAGCAAAATTTACAATGTTTATATCAAAATGCTAATGAGTGTTGAATGCAATCCGTTCAAGATGAAAACAACGAAATTATAAGCGAACAACTTAATAAGAGACTGCTGATGCACAACTCAAATAGAAGAGCCTAGCAACGCACCTTTTGGTGCACCACTTTGCACTTGATTAAAAAATGTGTCTCAAAGATAAAGTGATACTTGGATTTTTTCATTAATAATCTTCACAAGAAATCACATCGTAACTTCTCTTTTGCTTCCACTCGGATACAACATAGGAATATATTAGATCAATAACCCTGATAACGGAAGAAGGTGCGATTCAGTGCTTAAACTTTATGGCAATGGACAATTGTTCAAAAATCAATTTTTGGGTCAAATCAGAACACAACTTCTACTTGCCATTATTTTGGGCCATTTCATCTCAATTTTTTTTTTTTCGCAGAATCCTTTTTCTTCAAGAATTTCTTTTGCAATCATTTAATGGATGAAGAAATAATAAATAAAATATGAGGAAAAGGAGTGATGTTTTAGATGAAATGGGTCAAAATGACTGTAAACTGAAATTTGTGTGCTAATTTTGATCCAAAAGTTAATTTTGGGGCCACTGCCAAACAAATTTAAGGACAGAATTGCACCTTGTTCCGCTCGATAATGCACAAGATCAAAGTCCAATTTCTGCCTTTAGATATATGCTGCAGCAAGAGAAGATCCGGAAGGAGATTTCAAGAAACCAGTGGAAGCAAACCCAACCATCAACTGAAGAGACCACCAGCATACAAACACGCATGCTCACAAATGGCATCATGTGTTTGTAATAACGATTGAGAATACTATTATTGACGCACAAACGCATGAAAAAGCTCCTGCAAACTTTTGTATATGATTTTCATTTTTTTGGAAATACCATAGTTCTTTTAACATACAATATTCACTTTGCTATGGGAAATTGAAAAGCAACAAGTGTGGTATGTTTTAGACTTTAACTAGGTGCATTTGATCGCAAATAGTGCTCTATGCTTTTAAAAGACACATGAATAAAATAGGGACAAGAAAAAAGAAAACAAAAGAATTTGTTGATGTCGCTAGTGTTAGAGAAACATGTATTACGCACTACTGAAAAGAGATATTTTGTAAGTGTGGACAAAAAGACAATAATAGAATAATGACATATGACGAGCCATTAATATCTTACGAACTCTTATTGGGACATACCAAACTTAAGTTTCTGAGCTCTCTTTCTGCAATTTCTGCACTACGTTGTGATTCAGCTTCTGCTTCTTTCATTTTCTTCTGGCTTAAAGCTGCTTTACGAGAGCGCCAAAAGGACTGCAATTATTTCTGTTAGGTGACAATCATTGCTAGGAATAAAGAGTAACTGGATATGTCATTGTAAGGGGAAACGGGTCAGCTAGGTATTAACCTGAGCAATACATGCTGCCTTGCTTTGCTCTCTAAATCTGTATTCACTACGTGCAGCCATTCCACGTAAGCCTGTTTGCAAGACAACTGCAGAGGACTTAATCCCATTGTATGACCTAGTGCCCAATTGTCTACGCAAATTCTTCTGAATCTTGACTGCAGCTACCTCCCGTACCTTCTTCTTGTACAATTCAAGAGTGAGTTTTCCTGGAGTAACAGTGATATGAATGTGCAATAAAAAATAAGCATTTGATGACTTGCTGCACAAAGCACCGAATAAAGATGCATTCATGCAAAAGAAAGATAATCGTGAAAGAAAACTAAATTCCTACAGCATGTATCCACCACGAATTTCAGCTTCACCTCAACATATACACCTACATTTTCCAGAAAAGGTCTTTGCGATTGTAACTACACTCACCTCTCCATCGAGATTGTATACGAACAGAAGCCTGCCGCATAAGTTTATAATTTTTACGAGCATTAAAAGCCCTCGTCTCCCTCTGGATAACTATAGCTGAGCAGCGAAGCACTCTTCCTCTATGCGCATCTAGCTCAGCCATGTGACCAGCTCTTAGAAAAACCTTAGTTTTCCCCATCTGCAAATCCATTCATGGTTGGTTAGACATACATAGGCAGGATGTAGGGGACATAAAACGATAGAAGAAATTCAAAAGCATGTATGTTTTCCAAGTATTTGGATGTTTTTTTTCTATTTGAAAAAAAAAAACATAAACAAATAAATTTGACAAAAGCAGTAGTCTTAATACCTGATATCCAGTAATCCCCATCTTTTGCAAAATGCATTTGCATGCTACCTGGTCTTCATAGCTGATGATACATGAAGTGATTTCAGTAGCGCAAACCAACATATCTCAACAGAATGCTGAAGTTGGCAAGCAAAAATATGAAATTTGTTGAATTTATTATAGTGCTTAATCTATTACTTACTTCGCTCTCTTAACCTCGGGTGCAAGCATTCTATATCTCTGAAGGAAGCCATGATAAGTCTTATAAGCTGGGAATCCAGCACATTTGATTTTGATTGCCTCCAAGACTCCCTGCAAAAAACATACCCATAAATGGAAAAACAATTTGCTCAAAAGGAAACAGTTAAACAAATTTCCCAATTTTACTGACACCAGAGCGAAGTTGCTGCATGACATTCATACTATCAAATACAAAAGGTTCTCGTGAATCGTTTGGCTTCACACATCTAATGTAGTGGGGCTCCGTTGAATTTAGTATATCCATCAGCTGCTGCAGTTGTAGCTGCACAGACATAGGCTGTTTACTTTCCAGCGTTTACTGTGCTAAAATTGCTGATCAAGGTTGTAAAATTGAGGATACCTTAAAACGGGTGCCAATAGATGAAAACTTTGATGATTTGCTACAATCCTCAGATAAAGAAGGAAAGAGGCCTGCTACAAAAGAGCATTTGGAAGCACTTAACAAATCCTGATGTTCAGGAACAACATAGTCTTTGTTTTTGTCTAAAAATTGATCAGACTGATATTGAACCTGAAATGCGTGAAATAATAGTATTGAAATGCAGAGCAAACAGAAATATGAATAATAAATGATGCAATGAATCATAGGAACAATAGCTTACTTCTCCTGCATAATGAACAATTGTAAAATCTGTGCGAGTCAGTTTTGGCTTGATGAACCGCTTGTGATCTTTGAAAGTCTGATAAAGCTTATTTGAAAAAGTCTCATGAGTTGATTTTGGAAACATACTGCAAAGCAGAAATATTAATCTCATGATCAGTCAACAGAAGCCAAAAGATTTTCTAGAGAAAACATATAAACTGGAAAATTTCCAAGGCTATTTATAAACCCTGAAATTCAAAGTCCTCTTATATCAGAGCCCAGTCATAAAGAAATTCATCATACCATTGCTCATCAAGCAGGGCAATTATCCCCCCTGGTTTCTGCAGAAGAACATTGAATTAGAGATATGTGAATGAAAACAATTCAGCAGATGATCCAGTAAAGTTGAATAGACATCAAAATGGTGGAGCAATAAATTACAAAAAATTCACGTGGACAATTCACCATTTCAGGGTAAATATAAATGATTCATACCTCTGCACTCTGAAAAATGTCGATGCTCTAAGTACAGCAAAGTATAATAATAATATTTACAAAGGAAAGAACACATAATTTCACAATCTTATAGCAGAACCAAACCAAGGTTGCAGCAGAAATCAGGTCCTGGGAGAAAATCTGGAAGAAGTCCTAACCTTCTACAATTTTGGAGAGGTGGCTACCATCAAGAGTTTAACCTACACCCTTGCAATTGCAAGTTTATGACTTTACAAAAAAGAAATTGCCCCTATTGTTGAATGTATACAAAGTATATTTTACATTATGCAGCTAAAAGGGTCACCATGCCAAAATACATTTGAAAGTGCACTTCACATACAGAACGGTTGCCAACCAGAATAAAGTTTCAGTCAAAGAACCCTTCCTTCAGTTAGAAGGATAAATATTAACGCAGTGATATTTATGTTTGTGCCACCTATTGCTCTAGACTGTTGTATAACAACCAAGGAAAATTGGAACTGGAACAATGTAGGGATAGATTAGTTAACAAGTTGCAATAAGAACTCTGGGATGAATGGACAGAAGAATGCAGTTGAATACCTTCTCAATAAGGTCTAGAACGTCTTGATTATCAACAAAATCTATGTAGCTCCAATTGATTTGCTCTTTTGTGTACTCTTTTTGATCCATCTTGAAAACATGCTGAAAGATCATATAGAATTCAGATTATAGGATGAAAAGATGAGCATTTACGGAGCAGTCAAACATGACTGACCTCATACCTGGTTGAAATGTTGTTGCAGCTTTTCATTCGTGAAATTAATGCAGAACTGTTCAAAACTGTTAAGGATTTAATCAAGTTAGAATTATAAATTTAGCTTGAAAATAATAGATTTGGATATTCTTATATCAGTAACTAGTCATGGTCGTATCTCAGGGTCCCAGTTTCCATCAACTGATGAAGACAGAAGCTGAAAACACTCCATCACATGTTGGGTGACAAAAAAGGTTGTTGCTGGATTTCAGTGACTGCAGTTCGACTGTCTAATTTCCTATTATTATTGATAATCAATATAGAGTGGCAGTAAGATTTTATTGAAGATTTTTGTGAATAAAAATTTTATTAATTCTCTCATTTTAAAAATTCTAAAAATGTACAAACTGTTTATAGAGAAAATAAAAAGAGTTTTAGTCCTATTTTAATAAGGAAAAATAAAAAATTAACTAAAAAATATAAAGATAAACTCTAATAACGAATATAAAATAGAATCTAACTAGGAAATCCAACACTTATACAAGCACTACCTGTTTGTAGTAAAGCTTTCAAAGCCATAAATGTCAAGGACTCCAATCAAACATTTTGAGTTAGGATCTTGCCCAATGGAAACATTGATCTTATCCACAAGCCTGCAAAAAGAACATTAGATCCATTTTAAAAGCACAATGAAACTATAAGAAACTAAATTTATTGGAAGTTATATAGAGAAAATCTGAAATCCAGATAGTAGGCCTAACCAATTAAACAACCGAGAATATATCGTCTTAGCTAAACCATCTCTGCTAACTGTTGCACCATAAGGATCAAGACTTCTCTTGATAACTTCTTCTGGAGTGACCATTACACGTTTACATAATGCATCTTCCAATGAACGAGGACAACACCTGAAATACGTATAAGATTTATAAATTCCACAAGTGATATACAAATGGGATTAAGACTCCAGCCTTACATGAGAAGCTCCGCCGTCATTTGAAGATGAAACTTGGATTCCTCATCTTTTATTACTGATGAATCAATGTCTTCACCCTTTTTAAAATCAATATTTCCAAGATGAAGAATTGCAGCCACAACTCTGAAAATAGCCTCCTGAGAGAGAGAGAGAGAGTTAATCCTAGCTCTTGTTACATTAAGATGTTCAGAATTTTTTCCTTATATTTTTGTTCAGGAGTTCTATCAAGATTTACCTAAAAAGCAAAAAAACATGTAATTGTTCCCTCATAGACATCTTAGCATTCACAGAATGAAAAAAGTATAAGACGACAAAAGAAGCAACAGGAACATTAATGCATAAAAAACCTATAAATTATTTTGCAGAACAAAAGGCCTGACCTGTTCCTCCTTATTTATTCCAACAATGTCCATAGCTCTCCTAGTGGCAAGATAATCATGGGCATCATCAACATCGTCGAGCTCATAGCAATTGGATTGATTAAGATAATGAAATGATCTAGGATTTCCCAATTTATACTTTTCAGTTTCCTGAAAGCACTTAAATTAATTAGCTGAGTGAAGTGACTAAAGTGCTTAATCGAGATTATAAAATAAATAAGTGATATCAAGGCAGGATAATTCACCTCTTGTGGTGCAGCACACAAAAGGTAAAAACAGTGATAGTTGCGTTCAGTATCTGAAATTTGACAAACTCGAGATCTCTCGAGAAGATAAGTTCTGATGGCTGCCCCTGAAATTCTTCCAAGCTCATCAAATTGAATTTCAACAAATTTCCCAAAGCGGCTGAGCATACATAGTAGAACACAAATAGTTACAGATAGCTAACTACTAATGAGGAAAAGAATTTAAAAAAATAAAAAAAAAAAATTCTATCATGGCCTCTTGACTGAAATAAGAAAGTTTAAAACATAGGTATTGACACTTTTGAAGCCTGACCTTGTCCAGTAATAATCTTGCAACTTCACTAGAAAGCTAGAAATTTACAAAGTTACAGTGTTTAAGGCCATGTTAGTTCTTTTGCATGCACAAGTACGTGCACACGAGCATGTTTGTATTTCCTTGTTGCGCATGTAACAAATTATTTAATTACCCAACTGAAAAAGTTAGCATGTTTTTCTTTAACATGGAAATGAAAGTTGAGATTACGTGGAAAAGAAAAACATAATGGGTAACTGACAGACAAAATACGATAAAGAGAAAAAACACGAAAAAATTGCCAAGGAAGATATTTCCTCACCTGGAATTGTTATTCCTAACAGTCTTTGCATTGCCAAATGCTTCAAGAACTGGATTTGACTGCACAGCATTAGTTAGTGCAAATGCTTCAAATTTGCCAACCAAATTATATAACTCAGGAAAATACACAGAATCTTTGCTTCAGATTCAAGATTTTACAGAAAAAAGGTATTTGACATCTTTCCGAAATAGGTATTAAGAAAGAGATACGTACACAATCATATTTCATATATTGAAAATGTAAAGTATTGATAAAAGTTTTAGCGATATTTTGTCCTAGCTTCCTTTGCCGTGTACTTATATAAAGCCCAAATGATAAAGAGGACTCAAACAATCTACTTGGTCAAAACACACTGAATAATGAAAAAACTGAGCTACATTATCTAGGATGTTAAATCCACCAACCATGTCCAAGGTGTTGTCCCTACTAATCTGCTTCTCATGTCTACTACAAGATGGAACAAGGATGACTCACATAATACCGAATGTGATCCTAGCCCTTGACTTCTAGTCATTCTCTATGTTATAATCAGGAGTTTCCAAATTATCAAATCATGACTTGACAATACATTAGTAAACAAGATAATTAAATTTAAGCCAATTAAACTTGAACAATTAGAGTACCATAAGTCCACTGTCAATAACTCAATAATATTCAATCATTTATCTACATACTGGAAAATGTAACATGTTTCTAACTCATAAAAAAAGCTGGGGCTTCTGGGATAGCAAAATTGCAGACTCTTGTGATGGTGTTGTTAAGTCTGGATATATTGTACCTCAAAGCATAACATTACATTTCTGATCATTGTAACTATGTCGATATACTTAACTATACAAGCACCTATGTTGGTCATTTCTTCAAAACTTCTATGCATTTCATAGACTGAACTGTGTACTCTATCAATTAAACGACTTCCCAATGTTCAGAAACGTCAAGCTCCACAAAATTAATACTCATTGCTGACCTATATACAGAAAAAGCTCCATAAACTTATTTAAGCTCTAGAACAATTGGAGAATTAGATACTTCAAACTACATACTTCTAGAACTTGTTGTTCAACACTCCATCCTTCAGCAGCACTAGCAGCATTATGACCACCCAAATATGCAAGGTATCGCATAAGCATTTTAGTTGTTTCAGTTTTACCAGCCCCACTTTCACCACTGACGAGAATTGAGTTGCTTTTACCCTCATTTACCATTGCCCTGGTTTAAGAAAGTTATGCAATTTAGCATTCTACCATACAATCAAAGAAACAAAGAACAGACGTATATAGTAGATACATAATCACCTGTATGCAACATCAGCAACTGCGAACACATGAGGACTTAGTCCCCCTAGTTGTGCTCCCTTGTATCGCTCCATCATATGATCATCATACAAGTGCGGGAGCCTTTGGAATGGGTTGACAGCAATAAGAATGTTTCCAGTATAAGTCTGCCCAGATGTGAAAATATTATAACAGAGCCGCCCTTAGCTGCAGTAATTAATTGCTTTATCTCACAATGGGAACACCAATAAACTTAAAACTGTAGGTGAGGATGTACTTACGTAGATTTCATTGATCTCATATCTGGTTGCCAAATTGTACAAAACTGCTGGCTCATGTAAATATTGCAGCTTAGTCATGTCATCAACCCCACCAGCAGGGGCTTCCACATCTCGTGGATATACTCTTGACAAGTTGGCGACAATCTGTTTGGTATGAGAGGCAGAATACAGTTGGAATGGAGCAAATTACCCAAAATACTAAGGAAAAAATGAAATTCGGTATTAGTCCAATTACAGTTTTTCCATCACTGGTTTGAATTTCAGCATCCTCTCCTTTAATGTTAAACACAATTCCTTCTAACCATGCTACTTCAGGATCTCCAACCCAAATATGGGTACCGATATCAACCTCCAGTGGCATTACCTTCATCGGTTAATCAGTTAAATTTTAATATCATTAGCTTTCAAAACAGCAAAAGATGGAGATCTTTAAGCATGAAACCATTCCATTTCTTATTCTATTTTCTCATGTCAACGGTCAAGCTTGAAAACAAATTTATTAGCAAGAAAAGAAGGGAAATTATGAGCTTTCAGATACTAGTAAATGTATAACCAGAACCTCATCTACTTTAACTACGTTCTGGTTTATAAGTTTACAATCATATAACCACATTTGTCAAATTTAATACACACACACACATATATATATAATGGCCAGATACTTGAGCAGCCATAGTTTCCCATTTCATTAGAAAAAATAATGTTTCTTGCATGAAGCACATCCATATTCTTATTCCTAAGAAAAAAGAAATATACATTTTTTTAATCAAAGATAAGAAATTAATATGATTTTGACCCACATTTTGATGAAGAAAATTAAAGTTGAAGATTACTTTACCAATGAAACTAATTCAAAAACCATCAAATTCAAATCCTATGAACATAGCAAGCAAGCAGATGCAGAGGAAAAAGTGTATTTCACCAAGTTAATGAAAATTACCGATAGAAGCTTCCGTAATTTTGCAGTTTTCCAAAAAATTGATGCAACAAGAGAGTAACGGTATGTTAGCTGGAATTGAAACGGAAAAAGGAGGAATTGAGAGGAACAAGAAAAAGGAAGAGAATGCTGAGTTTTGTGTTTTTTTCCTTTTCTTTGCCTACTTTGCTTGGAGAGATTTGTGGAGCAGCCCTGCTTTGATCTTTGAATAATTTCCTTCCATTTCGCTATTTTGTGGTATGTTTCAATCATTGTTTTTGGCGTTCAAATGAAAATAACGAAATCTGTTTTCTTTTTGTATATAAAAATAACTATATTACTTATTTTCTTATCTTTCTTTAGTATAAAAAAAAGTACATAATTCATTGCATGAAAGAATATGAATGGTATAAGTGAATTCTCTATATGTCCTTCAATAATATATATACATTAAATTCATAATTTAAGAATTTTTGCTCTACTATTTGCATGCACATCTACATATTTATATCATATAATCTAAATCAAACTTTCATCAGAATAATATACGTCATGGTAATGTTCAAATCTACATTAAAAAACCAAAATATTATTACTTACAATTGCAATGCCATCCATTACAGCTAGATCACATACTAGTTTTACCAAGTGTTGGTTTGGTTCAGCTTTGTTGAAATCAATCACCGTTGCGCTTATCTACCAACAAGATTCCTTTAGTTAGACTAAAACAACAATCAATCCTTGAAAATCTCAGCATTCTTATTCTGCTGTTGATACCTTTTATGAACAAAAATCCACCAGTTCTCTTCTTTATGTTACGTTCTCAATTGTCAGGGGCATTTCTATTCAAGCAGAGCATCGATATCAATACCTACAAATCTTCTTTCATTCTTTATAATAAAAATCATTGAATGGCCATCATTACATATGATGGCTGAAACATGTATCAGATTCAATCAATGAACAGAATATCCTCTATGATGGTCCATAGAACCCATAGCTGAGAGAAAGCTAAATCACAATTAGATAAATGCTACGAGATACAGGTTCAACTTTACAAATTCTACACTGTGGATTGTATTATTTAATTAGCAAAATATACCAATTGCACTAACATCTATTTAAAATCAACTGTTGCAGCAAGTAAAACGGCCTTACTATATCCTCATCAATCTGTACATTGACCTATACCAAATTCTATAAGAAATGAACCCGGTTCCCGTAACTTGCAGGGTCATCCTATATATTGAGTAACTATTTAGGTGAGATGATCTCCAGTACTTGGAAGATTCTACAAACAAATGGTACACATAACTGGAGTGTTGAAATCCAAAGGCGCATGAGATGGTGGCTTTGTAATGAGCAATCTCCACGTCTTCTTCATAGGATGATAGATTTGGATCAAACAGGAATTACAATCTATGTAGCAAACAGGCATTGTTTAGGACATTGTTGAGTAATATCTGGTCCTTACAAAATCTTATATGTCTATTCATTCAAGAAATTAGCAGCTGGTCCTGTATAATAAAGATTTTATGGGCAGGAAAATTTAATAGTTATTTAACAAAATAGTACCCAAAAAAAATTTCACAATTAGTATATTAAATAAAAAAAAAACTATTTACTTAAAATCAGAATAAAAAAGGAAAGAAAAAAAAAAGCAAAATAAACCCCTCGTGATTTTGTAAGAATTTTTTTTTTTTTTGACGAAAATCAAATTCTCAATTACTATCATTACAAAAAATGTGTTAAGAGAATTGGACTGGTTGGTTCAAGAGTTGGGGTGGCAAAGACCCTTTGAGAACTGAGGATCTTGTTTTTGCTGTTGCTAGATTCTATTCTACCAAATTAGGGGAACTTTCCAAAATTTCAACATGGTTAGTGTTTAATAATTAATATTCTTCATTTTGTAATTATTCAATTAAAAATAATTATATATGAATTTTATTTTATTTTTAATTCAATTTCAGTATTCTGAAGGTAATTATTTTGAAAGAACGGTCTGATGGTCTATACATCACTACCGTATATAATTATGACGGACCTTTCAATGAATATGGTGTATATAATTATTTTTTAATTAATTATAAATCTCGTTGATCATATAATTTGCAGTTTTTCCATCACTGGTTTGAATTTCAGCATCCTCTGCTTTAATGTTAAACACAATTCCTTCTAACCATGTTACTTCAGGATCTCTAAACCAAATATGGGTACCAATATCAACCTCCAGTGGCATTACCTTCATCCAAAAGATGGAGATCTTTAAGCTTACCTTACCATCTCCACTAGAGATATTGATTTAAATATTAACTTTTTGACTTTTTATTATTATTATTCTTATTTTATTGATGATACCTTCTATAAACAAAAATACCAGTCCTTCACTTTATGTTACCTTTTCAATTGTCAGGGGCATTTCTATTCAAGCATAGCATCGATATCAATACCTACAAATCTTCCGTCATTCTTTATAATAAAAATCATTGAATGACCATCATCACATATGATGCCTTAAACATGTATCAGATCAATCAATGAACCGAATACAGAATATCATCTATGATGGCCCATAGAACCCATAGCTGAGAGAAAGCTAAATCACAATTAGATAAATGCCAAGAGATACAAGTTCAACATTACAAATTCTACACTGTGGATCATATTATTCGAGTAGCAAAATATACAAATTGCACAAACGTCTATTTAAAATCAACTGTTGCAGCAAGTAAAATGGTCTTACTATATCCTCATCAATCTGTACATTGACCTATACCAAATTCTATAAGAAAAGAACACGGTTCCTGTAACTTGCAGGGTGATCGTATATATTAACTATTTAGGTAAGATGATCTCCAGAACTTGGAAGATTCTACAACCGAATGGTACACATAACTGCAGTGTTGAAATCCAAAGGCGCATGAAATGGTGGCTTTGTAATGAGCAATCTCCACGTCTTCTTCCTAGGATGATAGATTTGGATCAAAAGTGATCCTGCCCTCTTCTGCTGTCTTGGCCTTCGAGTTTCTGTTGAATCGCCTGCTTTCAGAAGAGTCATTACATGCAGCTCCCCATCCAACACAACAAAGCCACATGCTGAGTTGCAAGGAGCTTTTCTTGGTATGGTAGACTCTTTTCCCCAAGAGTTGGAAACCATGTCATATCTGTAGTGAAGAAAATTTGTGATCCAAAAAGGTCATCAGACCATATTGGCTGAAGCATAATTAATATACTTCAACGCCTTGCTTAGTTAATGGGCCACATGTCCATAGAACAGACACAAGCATGTAAACGGCAAGGAACAAATTAAAATGCTAGTATATGCGCCCATAAGCAGCATCCAATCGAAAAGTGGCATATCAGAAACTAATTTAGAACCCAAACAAATGCAGATTAACTACCCATAAATTTACACCTCTCTTTTTCCTTTTATTAACAAGTACGAGTAAATAGCACAAAGCTGGACTGAAGACTTGCTTCAAAATTGGAAACTACAGTCTATGTAGCAAACAGCAATTACTTAGGACATTGTTGCGTAATTTCTGGTCCTTACAAAATCTTATATGTCTATTCATTCAAGAAATTAGCTGCTGGTCCTGTATAATAAAGTTTTTATGGGCAGGAAAATTTGATAGTTATTAACCTGCTAGAATGGCTGCACTCGTAAGCTAAATATTTAATCTACTTCGTTTGTATTTAAAATTCTTAGTCTCAAGTTGGTTGTTACATAATCTGTGATCTCCTTCACTATCAGCTAATCAATAGTTGGAGAAAAATCCTTCAAACCTAGGTGTGGCACTTGATACCACATCTGATTATAACGTGCAACAATTCCATGAGCGATACTTCTCATTTTCAGTTTCCCAGATAATTTTGATTGCAATTCAAATCTGAATTTTCTCCGTCAACCTAGAATTCAGCAACTGAGAAACTCAATTGCCTACATGAAGTTTCTAACTACCCGACATCAATGCAACAAAATATTTTTACCATAGCATTTGACACAATCCCACAAATTATGTACAACTTAAGACATTTGAAGACAGGTTTAGTGTATCTTGCCACCACAAAGATACAAAGTTACAATCAAATTAACCAGAACATAATCTCAAGCTCTGCATTCTACTATGTGAGCAAAGACCTTCACATCATTCCAAAAAACACAAATCAGAAAAAAACATATCTAGCAGTCCATATAAATAGCAAAAGCTTCCCACCCCATGACCCATCCTCTATTCCATCCCTTGCCAAGAAGAACAAGAAAGAAGTAATGCGAAGTAAAATCATACTTTTATAAATGGCAACAACATAGTGAGAACACAATCTGGGCACCAAATCCAAAGGTGGAACAGGGAGCTGACTTTAAAATCTACGGCCAAGGTCAATACGTAATCAATTTGCATCAATGTGCTAACACCCTTATGAAAGATGATCTACTTAAATTCATGCCAATAGTTCTAATTGAAACTCCTGCATAGAGAATTTTGTTCTAGAAAATTTGATGTCACAAGAATTTAAACTTGAAAAAAGCAGAGGGCAGATAATTTTTTAATTTTGACCAAGTATACCAAGAAACAAAGAAACTCTTTTCTCTTTATCTTTTATATGAAAAAAATAAAAAATTAAGGTTTCACAGATGTGAGCCAGAACAAAATTGGAAAGAGTGCAAATATTGGCCTGCAAGGGACATTAAGGACAACAGGACAAAGCTTGGAAATCAAAAGTTAGGAGTTGTATTGGAATAAATAGGAGGCATGTGACAAATTAATATATCAAATGGATAGAGATCAGAAAATTGTTTTAGAATTTGTTGAGCTGCCATATACAAAGGCTATCTATTCCAATACTATGAATAGATAGCCACTAAGAAATAAGAATTAAAGGAGAGAGGGAGAGAACTGCGCAACAGAACTATGAATACCACCTCAGCAGACATAACCAAGTCCCAATGGGATTGGCCAACACTTAAAAATGTTAATCCCCACTTTATTACAACTGAAAAAATGAACTCCAGAACAGCCATCCTCCCTGAATAGAAGAAAATGTAAACCATTCTCCATCTAGAGTTTTTGGATCCTATAATTAGACATTCTTGATTAATGCAATTTGTTAGACAATGCTAGAAGCATACAATCTAGATCATCCTCGGTAACATTCTTCACTACTAAGAAACTATAGAGAATCAACTCATAAGAATACAACATGAATGATTGAGCAAGAACTCAAAGCAACAGAGTACTGAAAACAGCTATCACTTGACATTACTTCCATATGAAAGATAACAGATTGAAAGCAATAACAGCAAGAAATAAAGACAACTAAGAAGATGACACATTTCAGTTGGATGTAATTTAGAATTAGAAAAATGCTAATGAAGACTTAAACACCTAAGCAAGCAAGCACATCCAGCAATCAATCATAGGACCAGCATGGCACCAAGGAAACAAACATAACATTTCATCACACTCTGCTTACTTTAAACAGACTTATTGCGTATAGCACAGAATTTAACGAGTATGGCCCCGATCAAATAAAACACACCAGCAAGCACAATGCAGAAAATCAAACTTCATAGTAGAAGTAAAATAGTAAATTAAACTTACTTTTGCAAAATAAAGAGCAGCTATTGCTTATAATCATCATATTAACAACATGCTCGACAGAGGCCTACTCAAAACCAAGAAACTCACCTTAAAATGTCATTATTGTCGAGCATAAAAATACCAGGCCTATCCCGATCATAGTCCTCAACAACCACAATCTTCCCAAGCCTCGCTCTTTCCCCTTCCTGCCACATATCCCCAATTTCCCTCCATTTTCCAATCCCATTATTCTTCAGATCCATCACCACAGCATCCTTATAATATTCATCTACAGGAAACACACCAGAAACAATCCTAGACTCCCCATATCCCCCCATGACCCATAACTCCTTCTCCTCTCCACTTCCGACCAGAAACCCAACACAACCCGCCCTATACCTTGGCAACCCATCAATCGCCACCCACTCATCTCTGCCAACATCATACAACTCCACCGAACTCATCCTACTCCCCGCCGCACCAAATAATGTGTGCCTGGAGCCACCGCCAGCCACAATAATCTGCCCCGAATTCGGAATTGCAGCGCAAGCAAAGGAACCGCGAGGGGTGAGCATCGGAGAGAGCTGGTCCCAGGAGGAGTCGGCGAAATTAAACCGGAAGGCGGCGGAGGACGGAGAAGGGCGATCCATGGGGAAAGATCGGGTATCGAAGTGGGACCCACCAAGGACGTAAAGAGTGGGACCCAGAGAAATTGAGGTGAAATTACAGAGTCCATACACATGAGGGTTACAGGGCATGGGCGGGAGAGGACTCCAAGCGAGATTGTGTGGGTCAAATAGGTAAGGAGATGAAATTGAAGGGTCCTGAGGGAAAATACATAGGAGATGGGTGAGATGGGATAAGTGATGGCGAAGAGATATTAGGGTTTTTGAGGTCAGAAAAGCGTACCAGGACTTGCAAGTGGATTTGATACGGGAATGGTGAGAATAGGGGACCATGGAGAGTATTTGTGCTGCGATGTCGTTTGGTAGTGCAGGAATTAGCAACAGAGATTCATCAATTGGAAACAGTGGCGATGATGGTGAAGACGACGATGAAGGAAATGAAGCCATTTCAATTTCTTCAAAATCAACGAAATTCAGAATCAATTATAAGCTATTTACCAATATGATGAATTATACATGTAATCTGTACAGTGGCGAGAGATTGAAGATCTCAAAGTACTTGACCAATTCAACTGATAATCTGCACAAAATAAAATCTCTTCCTCTCTCTCTCCTTATGCGAAAGAGAGGATGAATCTATGCTATATGATTTATCAGTAAGTAAACGAAGCTTTCTCTGTTCTTCAGATCAAAATCAATATCAGTAATTCTCTTCGGATGCTATGAAATCGTTGCAGTTTTCGAACTATCAAGCGTCTATTGCACTTTCCAGAAATGAGGGAAAGGAATGCCTTTTTGTCCTTTCGGGTTTTTTTTTTTAAATAGTATTTTTAAAATTAAACTAGTGCTCTTTTACGGGCCGGACAAAAAAAATTGACAATGTAAATAGGAGCAAACTCGGAGTAAACTCGATAAGCTAACTGAATTACGAGTTAATTGATTATATCAAATTGATCGGGTGTTTTTATTTTTTTTTAATATAATTATTTATAAAATATATAAAAAATAATTATTAAATATCAATATATTAATTAATTTATTTTATTTTACAAGAAAAATATGTTTTAAAATTGTAAAATTTATTTTTATGACGTTATCTAAAGATATTTTTTTATAATTATTATGTTTATCTTTATTTTCTTCTTAATATTTTATTACATCTAATTTATGTAGTTACTCAATTAGGGCGGTGCAAACCAAAAATCGAACCGAACTGAATAAATTTTGGTCCATTTGGTTCGATTTTTTTAATTTTTGGTTCGTTCAGTTCTGATCCGAAGTTAAATTTCGGTTATATCGGTTCGATTCTTATAATTGTAAAACCGAACTAACCGAAATTTGTTAAACTCACCATTTTGCTTATATATATATATATATAACCTAAACCTAAATATACATTATAATTATATTTATTTACATGTATGTTTTTTTTTAATTAAAATACATTGAATGTATTACTAATAAAAACTTATATTATATTCATTTTTAATGTATATTTTTTTAGTATAATTTTACTTAGTATTTATTATGAACATAATATAAAAAATTTATGTATGCTTTTTACTTTTAGTTATTTTAAATGGTTTTATTTTATTGAATATAAGTTAATTTAACTTATGGACCTATATAAGTTTAAAATCTAAAAAAAAAGCCTATATTTGTGAAAAACCGATTGGACTGAACCGAACCAATCAAAATTATTTTGGTTTATTCGGTTTCGGTTCTAAAAACTTTGTTCCGCGATTCGATTCTAAAAATTTCTCAAGTTTGATTTTCGGATCGGTCCAAAATCGAACTGAACCGACCATGTGCACACTCCTATACTCAATATCTAAAAAATATAAAATAAAAATATAGTGTAAACAATTTCATATAATTTTCAATTTTATCAAGCTTAATATTAATATAAATTAATTTTATCACCAAATATAAATTTTTGATTGAACAATATTCAACAGATATTAACTCGGATTATAAAAATATATTTTATAAAAATATAATTTAGGATATATTAGATTTTTTCGGTCTAACCAAATTTTTCCGGTTTAACCCGATTTTTTTCAGTGTGCAATTCGATTTTCTGCATAATCCGGTTTTTTATTTGATCGAATCGATTTTTTGGCCGGTTCGTGGTTAAACCGGTCCGATTTTCAAAACATTGTGAATTGAATAAATTTGGATACGAGTCCCTTCGAATCGGTATTTTTTTATTTTTTATTTTTCTTATCCTTATTTTTTGAATCGAATCATTATTTTTTATATGGAATTGGATTGGATCTAGAGTTACTGTTGAATTAAAACTAAAAAATTGAATCAAAATTGAAAATTAAATACTAAGAGTGTGTTTGATAAAGTTATAGGTTTTTAGTTTTTTATTTTTAAAATCAAAAAATTATTTTTTATTTATTTTTTAGAAAACCGTTTTATATATTTAAAAACTTTATCATATTTTTTAATTAATCATGTATATTTTTTTAATTATTCATGTATATTGTATTAATGATTTTGGTGGTAACAGTGGCAGCAGCAGCAGCGGTGTGGTGGTGGTGATAGTGGTCGAGATGGTGGTGGTGTGGTAGTGGTGGAGGCAGCAACAGTTTGGTTGTGGCGTAGTGGCGACGAAGTGGGTGGGGGCGTGGTGGTTGTGGAGGCGGCAGCGGTGTGGTGGTGGCGGCTGCGTGATTGTGGTGGTAGAGGCGACAACGGTGTGGTGGTGTGATAGGAGCGGCGGTGGCGGCGTGGTGGAGGCGGCAGTAGTGTGGTTGTGGTGGTGGAGGCGGTGGCGGTGTGGTTGTGGTGGTAGCAGCAGCGGTGGTGTGGTGGTGGTGGTAGTAGCGACAGCGGCAGCGGCAGCAATGATGGTGGCGGTGTAGTGGTGGTGACAGTTATGGTGATAATAAAAGTAAAATAGTAAAATCCTAAAAATCACATTTTAAAAATTTTTATTTTATGTTTTATAAGTGAAAATCATTTCTTTAAAATTTTGCAAAAATCGAAACGGAAAAAAATTTGACGAACGTGTTTTGGTTTTATTTTTGAAAAAAAAAAACTAAAAACAAAAATTTCGCCGAACGCACCCTCAGCAATTCTGCTTAGTTTGAAAATAAAAATTCAATTATATCAATTTGGTTTTATATCATTTTGTACCTTTTATAAAATTATTTATATAAAAATTATTAATTTTTTATTTTTTCTACTTATGTGTCACATCTCTCTTTCCATCAGTAAATGCGAAAATGAATTAAATTAAATTTTAAAATTTTAATTACAATAGAAAATTTTACCAAAAAAAAAATAAATGGGAATCATTTATGGAATACCTTTTATTTGAATAGTTGAGACTAAACCAATAGTCATAATTGGATGTGTTACTATTTAGTATAAAAGTTCTAAAAAATTATCATTTTTCTTTCTTATAATATAAATTTCTTTTTAAATAAATTATTACATAATTAACAAATTTTCTATCTACTTCAAATAAATAATTAATATTATATATAGCCAATCATATCATTTTGACTTTTTGAATGTCTCGAATCTACTTTAAATGAACTTATTTTTGCCTCAAATTTAATCATCGAATTTGTCTCGAATGACACTATCGATAACCAAAAAAATACTATTTATGTGCTAGATGATAAATTCTATTCACAGCCTTGAATGTACTATTCAAAAATTCGAAATTTTTGGACGTTACACTCTCTTTTAAATTTGAGATGTTATAATTTGATGAGAGAAAATCAAAAGAGCACAACTAAGCAACAACATCGGTGTACGATGATGGATGAACCATGAGCAATAGAACAGTGGTAGATTAGGGTATGGAATGAAAAAATATCAAAAAAATTATGCAAATAATAAAAATTTATTTTATTATTTATTTTATTATTTATTTTATTATTTTTATTTTTCAGACAGATTTGAGTTTGATCCTAAAATTTACGAATCATTTAGATTTCTTTTGGATTTGAGTCACTATTTTCATATCAATTTTCAAGTTGGGTTAAAAATTATCAGGTCTAATTTTTAATATATTATATGCCGACTCGTCCGACTAATTCAAATTTACTTTAGACATATTCATAATTGGGTTAAAGCATTCATTTTCAAATATTTAGATATGCTTAATTTTTAGAACTCAAATATGAAATTTCTAATAAATATGATGTAAAATAAAATTTAATAACAAAATTCTTGTCACGGATTTGGATTTTAGGTATTTTCGAACAGATTCAAGTTCGATCATAAAATTTACTGATCATTTATATTTCTTTTGGATTTGAGTCGCTATTTTCGGATCAATTTTCGGGCCGAGTTAAAAATTATCAGGTCTAATTTTTAATACATTATCTGCCGACTCGTCCGACTAATTCAAATTTGCTTTAGACATATTCATAATTGGGATAAAGTATTCATTTTCAAATATTTAGATATGATTAATTTTTAGAACTCAAATGTGAAATTTCTAATAAATACAATGTAAAATAAAATTTAATAACAAAATTACGGTCACGGATGTAGATTTGGATTTTAGGTATTTTGGGACAAATTCGAGTTCGATCCTAAAATTTACGTATCGTTTAGATTTTTTTTGGATTGAATCACTATTTTCGGATAAATTTTCAAGTCGGGTTAAAAATTATATGGTCTTAATTTTAATATATTATCTGCCGACTCGTCCGATTAATTCAAATTTACCTTAGACATATCCATAATTGGGATAAAGCATTCATTTTCAAATATTTAGATATACTTAGTTTGTAGAACTCAAATATGAAATTTCTAATTGAGATAAAATTCACGTATATCATTCCATATCATTTTTTTAAGATAGTAAATTAGTTTTTTTAATTAACATTAAACTCATGACATTTGTACTCTGTAAACAACCTATGGAACTTTTGCACCAATGTTATTAAATTTGGACCGAATTAATAGATATGGAGTTGTTAATGGCGTTCTTAACATTTGATCTACTGAAGATATGTTAAATTTGGAAAACAATGAGACTGTCAATGAATTAAAAAAGATTATTGTGAGATAAGGATGACATAGGACATGACATGGTGATCTTTTTTTTATTTTTTATTTTTTTAATGACACTATGAGTTATTAATTAGTTTTTATTTGATTTTCATATTTTAATTGTATTTTTAAATTATTGTGGACAGAAATTTAGTATTATGATCTGTTGTTTGGTTGAAAGTAATTCCCTTATACGGATTTAATTATGTTGAACATTTATAGTTTTGGATTGTATTGGGATATTATTTATACAAGTTTAAATTTTCTTATAATTTACAATTAACTTGGCATTTTCATAAATTCAAGCATTGCAATTTATGAATTTACGTTATCAAAAAATATATATAAAAGGTAAAAGCAGTGTTTTTGCACTTCACTTTTAAGCTTTATTTTTTTAGGCAATTAAGGTTTTTAGTTAAAATTTCGCTTTTGTCAACTTTTCTTGTAACAATGTTATCAATTTGAACCGGATCAAACTTTTTTTTATCGCAAATTGACCACTAATTCAAGCCGATTCAATCTAAAAATTGAAAGCACATGTTATCAAAATTGGACAGATTAATCGGCTCGAACCGATTTAATAGCAAACAACCAATGATCTGGTATGGAGTAAAAATGGTAGTGAGCAATCCCTTGAGTTTTAAATGTCAGGTTCTTCCAATTCAACCATTTATTTTTATCATTTTTAATATCTTTCCGTTTCATTTAAAATAGTCGCTTTCTCTATTTTGCCTTATTCCACTTTAAGTATCATTCGAGGAATTTGAATAATAAATTTGCATGTGTACTTTTATTTATTATATACTATTATATTTAATAGAGTAATAAATTTAATTTTGATCATGTAAAAATTAAATATTATACTTAAAATTAAAAAATGATAAATTAATCCATTACTAATATTTTTTTATAAAATTAAAATTTTTCAATTATTTTCTTAATTATCACGTTAAAGTGAAAATAACCACTAAATTGATCCATCCGCTCATACTTATTAGCTGATTGGAAATTTGCTGCACTTTATATATAATATATAGTACATGTTTTGCGGCTCCTTTTTTCTAACTCCTTCCCGCTAGCACACGCCATTTAGCCATTTAATATATATATATATATATATGAAGTAGACAATCCAATTAATTAACAATCTACGTTTTTTTTCCTTACTATTTTATTTGTTAGGTACAAATGCATTCATCAGCTAGCCCTCGGAAAATTCAGCCTAAATGCTGCAGAGTTAGCAATGGACCAAGCATACAAAACGATTGATTACCAGTGCATGAATGATAAAGAATGATCTATAATGGGTGAGAAAAGGCACGGGATGATCCAAAAATATTATTTCGATACTTATATTAGTCCAAAAATTAAAGGATGGTCCAAAAATATAATTTCGATACTTAAATTAGTGTAGAAAGTAAGTATATATAAAGAGAGAACGTAGAAAAAAATTACAACATTTGACGTGTTAAAAGTCTTCTACTTGTAGACATTGAATGCTTTTGGTTCCCATGGTTAACCATGATTTGGTTTTAGTTTTTTTATTTTATTTTATTTTTTGTGATTAGGATTAGTATTTGAATTTTAAGAAATTATTTATCAGCCCATCTTCCGAAAAAAGATTAATTTGGCGTTATCAGTCAGTAGCATAGAAATTTGCAATGTCAATCCAACAAAAAAATATTACTACTACTATTAAAATAAAAGTTGCTTTTTGTTTCAGAGGATGTGTCATTAAACCCGAAATGAGATGAAACCAGCACTATTAAATTAAAACAATTTAGTTACTTAAATTTGAAGTTAAAATTTTAATTACCTAATAACTAAAATTTATAGAATTAAAATTAGCTAATGAATGTAAGAGGAATTAATACTTCATACATTAGCTTTGAATTTCAAACATTGGACCAAAATAAAACCAGAGAATTTAAGAAAAAACTTTGAATATATATATATATATATATATATATATATATATAAGTAGTAATTCTGGAATTCTATGCGCCCGAAATACAAGCCAAGCATAAAAAGCATAATTTTTTAGAAGATAAAAGTCATTGAGTTTGACATACAAATGTTCACGCCAAAGACGATGACTGATCATGAGATTGAATTTCAGAGCAGACCTAAATTTTGTTTCTTCCTTGAAAGTCCACAATTAAAAAATATATATATATATATCATTTATTGTTATTAATAATTAAAAAAATAAGAAAATCAAGCCCTAACATATTCATATAAATAGACCAAATGTGTGTGAGCATATGATATACATTTTTCATAAAATATCTTATCGATATCTAATCTTAAGCTTTATGAAAAACAATGAAGTATCTACGAACTCTTATTATAGTTACTATTATGGTTATTATTATAAGCATGGAAGGTGAGGAGGCAATTAGGATTCCAGTTAGTATTGGAGAAGGAGAAAGATCAAGAGGATGGATAGAGAAAGTTTTAGGGTTAGAGTCATTGGAAAGGGGCAGTGTTGGTCCTTCTGATCCCAGTGGGTGCACTAATATTCCTGAATCCGGTGGTCCTCCTTGTGTTTAACCAGAACAGACTTTTGCTGTTCGTCTTCAACCGCTCCACCACCTTTAATGGAGCTTTTTCCGGCGGCCGATATCATCCCGACCACCATATATGTTTACTTTCTATTGTTAGCATTCATTCATTTTTTTTTTCTAGAAATATTCCCAGTTCAGTAATGTTATATTTTCTTAATTTCTTGTCATAATTAAATTAACTTCCAAAGTTTTTGCCCTCCTTTCATTTGGAGTGTTGAACAGCCAGCTTAGTGGTCTTATTCTTCTTCTTCTTCTTCTTCTTATTCTTCTTTTATATGTATGGGGAAGCGCAGCGGGATTTGAACTTAAAATCTCCTATTATATTAGAATCAGTATTTATGTCCTCTCAAGAATTTAGTAGTATTTTTCTAATAATGAAAATCTGAAATTTCAATTTTCAACCCTACTATTCGTAAAAAAAAAAAAAAAAAACTCATTTACCAAAACAAAAATAAGAAATAAGTGAATCACATATAATTTCAAATGATTGAAAGTTTCACTACTATTTCCATTGATGAGAGTTTGAATTTCACTCTTCCATCTTCAATAATATAATTATATAAAAAAAAATTAGACCACTAATTCTCGATGATAAGATCAACTTAGTATCAAAAATTAAAAAAGATAATATTTTAAATTATAATTAATTATCTATAATAAGATTAGTCTATTTAATTAACCCTAAAGCTGGCGTAGCAATTAATTAACAATATTCACCTACCGAATTTCGCCTATACCAAGCAGTAAGCACCACATGTCTCTTTCCATGAACCATTTTTATTTTAATAAAAAGGGTAAAAAGAAGAAAAAAATTTAAAAGAGATGTAGTGGAGCAAATCTTTTACGCCAAAAGTCGATCGGGTCTTGCGTCTTAGGCTAAATAACATGCATGTGTTTATCTCTTGCTGGAAAATTGGGTCTTATTATATACCTATACATAAGCATTAATTTGGTAGAATAGTCCTCCTCCAAGAATCTCCATTTTGTGTCACATTTAGAAACGGGCCATATATATCTACTTCTTTTTGTTCTTCTTCTTCTTCTAATAATAATAATAATGATAATACTAATAATAATAATAATCGTGCATGTATTTTCATGTACATGATTTTAAGTCATTTGCGTAACAGAAAATCTTTGTATTTGTGCTTTTGTATCGAGTAAAAGAAAAGAAAATAAATTGTTAAATGAAAAAGAAATGGACGTGAATTGCCGGCGACCGGGGGAAAAGAAAAGTCTGGAGAGGTGGTTCTGTTCTGTCAATGAAATAATAAACAGTACACGTGATTAGATTAACATCATTCTTTAATTTATCGTTTCTCACTGCTAAGAATTTTCGTGTAATCTTCTATTTCTGCTCTGTGGTGCAATTAATTTCCATTTTCTCTCCTACAGCTGCACTACTTGTCAGTTGTATCTCTTATACGGATTGATAATAAATTTGATCTGCCACTCTCTTCATTTCTTTTTAGGACTTTCTTTTAGAAAGTTAATTTTAATTTATACAGGTATTTTTGAGGAAAAAAAGGTAATATTTTAAATTTAATTTAATTAATTTAATATAAAATAAACAAACTAGTTTGTAAAAAGGATAATAAAAAAAGTTATTAAATGATTTTCTTAAATCTCAATGCACATGATATATGGGGAATGAAATTAGTAATTATAATATAAGATTATTACAGCCACATAAAATAAGATATTACTTTAATTTACATTGATACGTAATCTACTTTTTTTTTTTACATAATTGCATTTTTGAGGGCGGGTTGATAATGGAATTTTGATCGATTGAAAAAAATTATCAGACTGATTTTAACTATTTGAATTACATGTAATTTTTAATATTTAATTTATTTCTTTACCGCACAAATAAGTTTTATTTTGTTTTGGTTCTTATATTGCAATGCTAATATTAATTGACACATTCAAATTACTCTATTGTCTTAATTAGACGTTTATTTAGGGGAGAGTTGATTTCAACTTCTGCGTGCTAAAACAAAAGCAAAGGCAACATGGTTCACGATAAGTTTTCAAGGCAGCCACGCAACGGTCAAGAATTAATTCCATTCAATTTAAACCTAAGGTTAATGTCAAGTGTCAACAATCCAAATGAAACCCCCAAAGAAATTTCAAATCTCAAAATTAGCCCTACATTATAAGTTTCAATGCGTATAGATGCACCCCAATATTCTCTATATAGCACTCATATACTAACTCTATATTATTCTTAAACAAAAAAATACTAATCCTAATTATTAAAAAAATAATAATTACATTAGTGATATTTGTTGCTATAAGCATTGAAATGCATGAGGCTGCTAGAATATTAATAAATCATAAAAAATGGATCATGGAAAAAAGATATAGAGCTGAAAAATTCTCTGCATAAGGGAACTGTTCCTCCTTCTTATTCAAGTGGGTGCACCACATCCCCTCCGGTGGTCCTCCATGCATCAATCAAAAGACCTTCCCCCTGCATACTAGCTCTGTCACTCCTCCACCGCCTGAACCATACCCTGATGTTGTGGTTCCACCCACTATTAAAAGCATATTGTAATATATGCATTATGCTATAGTGTTTGGTCGTCCTTACCTCTATTTTTAATCATTGCTAAAACCAATACATAATAATAATTAAAAAAATCGTAATTGTAAGATTAATTAAAAAATAATAACAACAAAAAGAATTTAGAAATTGAAAGATTAAATTAAAAAATTATATTAACAAAAAAAAAATGAAATTGTAAGTTAAAATTAAACGAGCTGTTCCAGCTGCTTGGTTCAGTTTTCACTAAACATTTATATATAATACTAACAACAAATTAAAAAGAGGCTAAACATTAAACTGATTGTTAAATGATGGAAGTTAGGCACGGTAAAATTTGTGAATTAGTTTTTATAGGACTCATTGATTATCATCCATATTAATACTTACAATCATGGTATTCAAACTTTGTAGATAGATAAATAAAAATAACCCATGAAAATAGAGATTGTGTTATTATTGAAATTGAATTCATTAAAATATAACTTTTTACATTCTCATAACATAATATTAATAAAAATTTTAAGATATTGATATTTATAAATATTGTTTATATTAATAGAGTAATCATGTTTTAAGAAATAATACAAATATATACATCATCATTTTTTAAAATTTTAGGCATTAAAATAAATAAAAGCATAAAATCTCTTCTTACTTTGAAACCATTATAATTTATAACTAATTAAGTTTGATTCACAATTGTACTGACAGTATAAATGAATTTTTATGATATTTACTCCATTCCATTTTATGTGTTACTTTTAAGTAAAATTCAAATTATATTTATATGACACTTTTAGACATTTAATGGAATTTATTTTTTTTTTTGCAATTTATTTTTTTTTTCAATTAAAATTGATCAATTAAATTTAAATTTGTGCATTAAATTATTTAATTTTATTTTAAATTTAAAGTTAATTAATATTTTTTAATTTTAGTAAAACTAATAAAAGTAACACATAACACGAAATAGAGAGAGTATTAAATAAATAATTTTCTAGCGAAATGGTAAATCATAACTTCTGTCACATAAAAGATCATGCCGTGTTACCAACAGGGCAACTAGTCATATTTTGTGTTGTGTAGAGAGAGAGCATTGATCGATTTTCATTTTGTCATATTGTTTCCCAACTTATACAAATGTGGGTTTATTTTTAATAATCCATCGGGTATCCGGTATGCAAAGTCATTACATGAGTTGATACCTTGAAATGGCAATTACGAGTCAATCAAATGCATATATACACCTATTCAAATTATCAATTAATTAAGACTTTAAAAAAAAGAAATAAAAAAAGATTTTGTTATTGATGATATTTAAATGCTACATAACACCATTTAGAAAATTACAATAGAATAGAGATATTAAATTAAATATTATTTTTATACAATTACCATAATTAAGTACAGTAATTGAAATAATTTCATCATATTTTTGTTGTTTTCCTGTATGATTTCCTAGTTGCCAGCCAAGGCACTCTTGAACTTCATTTATATTAATATTCAATTCCAAAAATCCAAAATATATATATATATATATCCTATTTGACCAATTCTGTTGTAATATTTTTAAGCAAATATTAGTCAATAGTCAGAAACACGTCTCCAAAAACAAAATCAAAATTGAAAGATTCAAGTCATAGAAGTTGATCGCTTTGATTTCACTAAATCACACATATAAATACATAAGCATTCTCTTAAACCCCACAACCCAGCAATCTCTCTATATTATTTATTTTCTTCTCTTTACATAAATATTCTATTATTCTCCATAGTTATTTATTTTTCTTCTCTTTACATAAGAATGGCGAGATTCTTAAATCTTGTTGTGATAGTGGCAATTATGATCTTGGCAATCAACATGAATTTGAATATTGAGGCCACTAGAATCCTCGACGAAGAACAACAAAATATCTTCATAAATAAGAAAGATTTTATTTTTCAGTCTCTACAAAAAGGCACTGTTCCTAAACCGGGACCCAACGGTTGCACCAACATCCCCGGCCAGGGCGGCAGCCCCTGCACCAGCTCCAGAGCCTTTGCCGGTCAGCGTTTGGCTCCTCCGCACCATGTCTACCCTACTCATGTGGTTTCATTTGGAGTGGCTACCGCTAATAAGCCTCAATGAACCACAAATTAATTACTAAAAAACTGTAGAAATTTTATTTCTCATTTTGCTTATACAGATTTTTTAAAAAAAAAAATTCTTTTGTTGTTTTACATGTATTGAAATTAATCTTGTGAATTGTTTAGCCAAATTATATCAAAACTGAATTATTGATCAGCCAGTTGATTATCTCAATGATTAAATTATTGTCGTTTTTTATCGTTTTATGCACTTAGAATTTAATATAATCTATTAATTAGTCTATTCATTTTTCACTTTTTCATTTTTTAACTATTTATAAGCTTTGACTTAATTAGTAATAGTGATTCCACCGATAGAAAAATCTGTTAAAAAATAAATAAAATCCGTCCATAAATATATTTTCCGATGGATTGAAATCCATCTAAAAAATGCTGGTATATAAGCCCAACCGACATATTTCTATCAATAAAATCTTGAATATTGAGTATTTTTTAAATATTTAGAAGCATTTTATTCTTTTCTGAAGATCCATTAGACATAAATCGAAATTAATTGGATCAATAATTCAAATATAATTTGATTCTATAGATTCTATATCATATTTAAATTTTGTTTTATAGTCTTTTTATTATATCTTACGTCTATTTTTATGAATAGATTTCAGATACCACAGAATTATTGTTAAAAAACACAGATTTATATGAAAAAGGGAATATTTAAAATGGTTTTGCTTAAAAAAGGAGAGCACAAACTCATAACGATTCCAAGACTTGGTGAAAGAGAGAACAAGCCAATGCCATTATAAATTTATGCGGCCAAATTGAAGTAATCTAGGATTTAAGGTTGAGGCAGGATGATGTACTCCAGTTTACAGAAAGATCAATGTAATTTAAGATTAATCATAATACGTATTCGTCCTCTAAATTCTTAAGTTGAGATTGGAAGAAAACATGTTATATTTTCATTAACGTACGTTTATACAAGTTTAATTACTCTTTTTTCTTTTTTGAGGCTAATGTGTCTCCTCCTGTGGACGCAAAACAATTTTAACAAAATTAATTATTATGGATTGTATTGAATTCAATGCTTCAACTGAAAATTTATTTATTTATTTATTTATTTTGTTAACTTGACCTGAATAATTTAGCAAATAGCTAGAAAAGAAAAAAAAAATATTAAAACCTCCAGCAGGTACGCCACATTACTTGACCTGATTCTTGACTTGCATGCTATGTTTATTTATTATTCAAATTCTAAGAGCGTTATAATTATAAATATTTTCCAAAAACTTTCTTAAATTTAATTTTCATTTTCAAATAAAAGATTGAAAAAACAAAAAAAAAAAAGCAAAATTCATGAATCATGAATCGAATATGACCCAGTTTAGAAGCAAAAGTCTTAAATATACTATATTTATTCAAGACAGAGAGAATGTTGAATTGCGATTTGAGATTGACTGAAATTTAATTAAAAAGTAATAACAGATTTAATATTTGACTTGAAATTGTTTCTGCGTAACCATTTTACACTCTTTCTCAGTTTTTATGTATTTGGCCTGCATATATATAGTCAAGTTCAATGTTAGAATATTAATTCCTTCTAACTTTCCTTTCAAATTTCCCTTTCATTACTGCAACCAAATCTTTTTATTTGTAGTTATCGGTCTCCCTCTCCCTTAAATTTTAACTTAATGTTCTTATATTGACTGAGGACTTGGTATATTTTTTATAGCCATTACACTATTTCCCTGCCCTGCATGGAGGGGCGTATCCACTTTATAAGAATTTTTTTTTTTTTTTTAACTTGAAACTCTTGCCGGTGTCTTTTTTCTTTTACCCTATTGAAAGAGATGATTAATTCGGTACACGTATGTATATACGTTGTTCGATTGAATAATTTTTTTTTCTCTTTCATTTGATTGGATAGTGCGTATGCATGCGTACCGAATTATGTACATGCATTGTAACACATCCACCAAAAAAACATTATAAATCACTCAACTACAAATTAGAAACTAAAAATACTCGCGCAAATTCTTAAAGTTAGTTAACTTGATGGTTTGATACAGTTATAAGGACAAAAAAAACACAATATAAGATATAATCTGTGAATTAATCCTCTTTCTATAATCTTAATGTGAAAGCTAATCCTTATATTAACCAATAAAAGAAACAAAGTCGGTCTAATCTTCTTTTTTTTTTTGATAAACGGGTGGATTTTATTAAGAGAGAAAGCAATATCAAGGTACACAAACAGGGCTGCACGTGAAGCATCCTGTTTGTGTACCTTTGATATTGCTTTCTCTCTTAATAAAATTCACCCGTTTATCAAAAAATTCACCCGGTCTAATCTTCGTTTATGATTTTATTTCAAGTTACTAAGTCACACGAAACTGAATTTTCGAGTTCGAGCCTCAAAGGTAGAGTCTTAATCGTAGGATCCCTTGTTTATATATAGAGTACACAAGAATATTTTAATTCAATAGTGAATTATATATATAGCTATAATTAAATTTGGTGTGTATGCGTGCATAGAAAATCGTTGGATGAAACATATATATAAAAAAAAAAGTTGGAATTTGTTTTACCATTTTATTAGAATAGCTGATTTGCTTCTAATATATATTTTTTAATTTAATTTAATGATAACGTTTCAACTTTTATCTATAAAATGCTCTTACTTTTTTTCTTTGATTTTTCATAATTATATTTTTATTCCAAAATTAATATTTTTATTATAACTTTTTTTTAAAAAAAAAATCATTCAAAATTTATAAAATTACTTTAAAATATTTCTAATGAAATTCTAATACCATATAAGCCTATTAAAGCCCTTCAAAATGGTAATAGAGTCCCGTTAAAAATATTTTTGAGTAATTTTATATTTGAATGAAATTTAAAAGAAAAATAAATTCCGCAGTAAAAATTAAATTTAAAAAAATTAAGAAAATATGGAAAAACATTTTATAGCTAAAAGTTGAAACTTTCATATCCCATGATGAATGGACCAGTTTTAAGAAGAAAAGATTTAAATTCAAGTTGATTTTTTTGATCCCAAAAATTATGCACGACAGGTTATTTCTTAAAAAAAAAAAAAAAAAAAATTGAAATATCAAAGGTAAATTATATAAAAGAAATAATAAGTTTTTAATATTATTGTCTTTACGCATTGGATACATTCGCATACGGAATCGGAAGGAACACTCATCAATTAATATTATTATATATAAAAAAAAATCTTTACCAATATTATTATTAGATTACTGTGAACCTACAAGATACGTACATATAATGACATACAATTTTATATTTGTTTTTGTTTTATTAAAAAAATTATATTTGTTAGTGATAAAGCAATTTCTGACTTTATCGGGAGTATCGGGCTCTATACGATATTATCCGCTTTGAGCCGAAACTCTCACGGTTTTAAAAGGTCTCGTACAGGGAGGTGTCATTGGCACTTATAAAATCCAATTCCAAATTATCTCCAGTCGATATGGGATTGGGTGATAACATTGCCATCAGTTAGTTTATTTGTGAATTGGTTTGTAACATGTAAAATAATAAATTTTATGATTTAACTTATCACGTCCAATTGATCCAACCATTTGCCATGTATACATTTTTCACGCTTTAATGAATAATAAAAAGGACAATATATTTTATTAGTTAATTAATTCTCGTTCATATATATGTATAAGAAATTAACAGAACAATTTTATTGATTCTTCTTTTTTCTGAGTAAAACGTTAACATTAATTGAGAATTACTTGAATGAGGACAATAATAGAAAAACAAAATAAACTAGAACTTGTTTATTCATGAAACTCCATAGTTCAAGAACTTGGATGACGTTGATGAGCCCCAGTGGCAATGGAACCCACTCCCACATCAATAACAGGTTTAGGAGTCAAAGCTACGATAGCATGGCCGGCGAAATTCTTAGTACAAATTCCCGGGGCCCCGCGTGGGATATTTGTGCATGGATTGTCGTGGGGTGGAGTCACTGTTTCTTTAAGCACCTCAAGTACTAATCCACCATTTTTTTCCACCCATTTCTCTCCTAATAATGGCCTCATGTCCCCAATTTGTAGAGAAGCTAAGAAAATTGATAACAATATCAATACATTACTGCTCATCTTTTTCTTAATTCCACTAATTTTGAAGTTTTAGGCAGAAAAACTTAAAGAGTGAAATATGGGATTTAATTAAATGTTGGATTGATATTTGATAATGAATATCATATGCATATATATAGAGAGAGGTAGCGAAGGTGGCATGTGTTTTGACCAGAGCTTAATTTTATTATGGGTATATCTAGTAAAAATATTCTATAGTTTTGACTAAGCCAATATTTTGAGTTTGAAGTTGAAAATTGAACCATACATTTAAAGTATACGTGGAATTGATCAACACGTTAAGAGTGCATATTGCTTGGACCCTATGTTTACATTGGGTACTTAAAATTACGTACTAATATTGTCTTATAATTATTATTTATAGGTTTCTAATAACTAACAACAGTAAAATCCAATACATGTTATAAATGGAGAAGTTTAGTTTTCTATATAATTAGTTATATATTAACTCTCCAAATTACCATCTTATTTATTTTTCCAATTAGAAACTAATTATCTGACTTAAGTATCGAAGCTTAGTATAGAGATGAGTGCGATATTTACTTTTTGCAGATATAGAATCAAAGGCAGTTTCCTTTCAAAACCTATCGATCATATATTAATTTCATAAAATTAACAAATGTATATGTTTAAGATTATAACCACCGTAGTCCGTTATTAAAATGAAATTTCTTAGTATGGACTTGGTTGCCGTCACCCATCAATAAAATAATTTTCTTTTGCATGGGAAAAAGGTATGATTTAAGTTTGTTATACATTTTTGTTTAAAAATATTGAATTTCGAAATACTTCTGCCTTTAACAATATTTTTACTTTACTTTATTTTATTTATTTATTTATTATTTTACCACCATATTAAAGTTATTTTTTTGAAAAATATATTATCTTTATGATTTTTGTGTTAATTAGTTGGCAATAAATTTAGTGACAATTATCTCGCTAGACAATTGATTGCTATAAATATATTTCATCGTACAAATTTTATTTTATAAAGTCAAAATGCATATGAACTTTAGCATAATCAATGTATTATTTCTTTTTCAATATAACAAAAAAAAAAATCTAAATCTAAAACATTATTTTCAGTATTTATGAAAATAGAAAAGTCTGGCGTGTCAGCTTGGAGTTGACCTTGATCTCCGAGGAGATACGTTTAAGAAAGAAAACGAGCGAGCCTAGTCGGACTTGATGGTTGGTACCCAATAGAATAGACTGTAGAGGGTCTTCACGCCACCAAGAAAACTGAGTGAGAAGGGGTATGGAATATAGATATTAAATTAATATTATGATTCCCTTCTAAATTCCTACCTTTTACTTGTATGCTGGTGCTACATTTATTTCATTTCTTCATTTCTTGTTTTTTGTATTAAATTATCACCTGCCATGTAGTAATTGTAAGCTTTATTTCTCATATACTATTTAGTTTTTCTTTTTTAGTATTGAGGTATGAATTTAAATCTTAATGAATTAAATACAATTAATACTACTAAATTAATGTTTGTATCGAATTGAATTGAAACTTAATAAAAATTATAAACCGAATCAATGGAACTTATTAACAATTTTAAAATTTTATTAAGCAAAAAGACACCATTTAAAAATGTTCAATTTTTTATATTTTATTTTTATTTGTTAACTGAATTGATAAATCAAAATTTATATTTTGACGATTAGCTGCTATTGTAATGGCCTTAAGGAATAATAATTTCTTCTGTGTGTTCATTTTTAACTATTTCAATGAAGGATTTAGTGCCCTATTTAGGATGACAAATTCGACCTAATTTTAGGGGCCAAAAAGAAAAATCTAGGAAAATCAGAGGAAAGTAGTAAGAATATCATACAAAGTTTCCTCTTTAGAAATTATCATACAAACTTGTAAGCTTGATGAATGGGGTAACTTATTATCTTTTTTTTTCCTCTTTTTATGGAAAATAAGTTATTAATTTCATAATTTATAGAATATTTTTAAGAAAACGTTTCCGTATTTTAAAAATTATTAACAATTACATATTGCAATGGAAAATTAACTTTTAACTTTTAATTATAATAATATAATTTTTGAAAAATGAAAATAAAGAAAAATGGGTTGAAGGGGCCAAACCGCATAAACTATTCCATCAACTCCATCACAAGTCCACAGACAATACTCTTCCATTTCAAGACATGAACTTGGCTCATCATAAAATCCAATATGATATTAGAATCCAATGGCCTTGTGGTCCATGATTATGACGGGCTGGGCTGATTAACTTGCAAGCTAAGACCTACAAATGTTGAAGACCTACGGTCTAAGATTTGAAGTCTAAGAAAGAATGTTGGTTGAGAAAGATTCAGACAACTTGTGGCCTCTGATGAGATTTAAAAGAGTACAAGTCCAAACGAAAAATGAACAGTATCCTACATATGGCCTTTGAGATTCAAAAGAGCACAAGTCCAAGATGAAAAATTGGAAAATGAAAATTACGAAATAGGAAAAACAATGACACAATCTCACATCCATAATAATAATAAGTTAAAGAGGATTGAAGGCAACAAACCAAAATTAGAAATGGACCAAAGGATTCAACCATCTTCCTTCAATACTAAAGTAAAAAAATTAAAATAAAACTTATATGAATCTATTAAAGTTAGTCTAATTTATTAATAAAATATATATTTTCGTATACCTTAATTAATTAGAATTCCATTTCATTGCAACATTAATGCATCACAATCACAGAAAATTTTAATTTCCTTGTAAAACTTTATATCACTTACTTTAAAATTATATTTATGACTCAACTAATTTGACTTACAAAATAATTCGATCCAACTTGATGCGCTTATTATTTGTTTGTAATTTATTTATAACCATTTATATTATTTGTAATTTCGATGCAATATAAAAGTACAGTTTTTATAGGTCATATTTGGATTATCATTTATTTTTAACAGTGTTTTTAAAAAATATAATTGTTTATGATCCGATTTATTTATAATTTAATTTATGAGTTATGATTTAATATGATCCGATTCCAATCTATTTTCATGATGTGGATCTAACTGCCCGCTTACCACCACTTGATGCCATTATTTTATCCAGAAATTATTAATATTGACTAATTATTTTAATTAATTTGGCTCTTGGTGCTTCCACATCTTTGGGAGTTTTGATTGGAAGAATTATTCTAAAAGAAATCCCTTTTAAGAAAAATAATATTTATTTTCCTCCATGCAATATCCAAGTGAACACTATAAGTTGAAGCTATGTAAAATATTATATACTCTGTGATCCGTTTCCACCTATAGTTTAATTAATTAACTAAGATTATGTAGTGACTTGATTCGTCCACTCACTACACCCATCCGGAAATGGAAGAGAAATGATAAAAAAGTAAAGTTTATGGTGCTTAATATTTCCTAATTTAATTAGTTTCTTAATAATGCTGATGTCTTCTGTCATATATGCTATCTCCACTGAAATTTCGATAGCGAGTGCATTAACCTTATCTCTAAAACAGTCATCACTGATGAGATTTGTTGACTTTGAGAACAGTGAGAAGGTTCCTAGGAACTTGGGGAAGAAAGTGAAGGAGTTAATGTCAGCCTATCATTAGAACTCAATTTTCTTTCTCCTTTTGCTGCTAATATACTGATGCACGGCAAATGGGTCAAATTATAGAGTCATAAATAAAATAGGCCGGATTATGTTTTAAATTGATCAATATTAGGTCATTCGGATCCCACATCGCTTGGTGATTGTGGTGTGTGTGGATATAAGGATTAGCATGCTTTGTTAAAATCGCCATTGTTTTAATAAAGGGTGTGTTCCTTCCTTGTCCCTTCCCTGTCCGTGTGTGTGTCACTTTCAAAAAAACTAAATGGGCTTTGGCCCGGTTCCAGTTGTGGTGTGGCTGTCGCCTTCTGCGGAAGTGGGGCCTGGTCTTTCGGAATCCCACATCGCTTGGTGATTGTGGTGTGTGTGTGGATATAAGGATTAGCATGCTTTGTTAAAATCGCCATGATTTTAATAAAGTGTGTGTTCCTTCCCTGTCCGTGTGTGTGTCACTTTCAAAAAAAAATTGATCAATATTAAATGGAATGGCTAGTAAATGAATTAAATTTTATGATAATATTTTTTTATCGATTTAATTTTTTCATTAAAATAAACAGTCATGCATGTATGTATGAACTATAAATAAAAATGCAATTTATATGAATCAATATTCTGGATTAAATCAAATTTTGACAAATTTAATTTTATGGGATGAAATTTATATTATTATTAAAATGATTTTCATCACAAACATTTATTTGAACGGCTAAAATAAGAATAATCACCGAATCGGGTAGAATTCGGTGGGAGGATAATCATCTGGTGAGATAATCATCGGAAGATACACATACAATTACAAGGAAGAAGAAAGGAAAGTTCAGTGAGGTGGGAGGCATTTTTTTTTACTAATATACTGATTGATTCTATATAGATGTCAAATTCAAGTTGATTTTTGATCCCAAAAATTATGCACGACGGTTGATTTATAAGTTAAATTGCTTATATTGGGTTGGTTAGTTTATAACTATATTACATGTGTTACATTAATTGTTCATGATGTATTATAAATATTTAAATTATAAATTATCCATATTTATATATTTTAAGTATAAAACATTAATTTTATTTTTGTAAACATTTTTTTAGATAATGCATGTATATTTTATTTTTTTAAAAAAAGTTCAAAAAAAATTAATAGTGTTATAATACTTACATTGAAATAAAATCTCAATTAAGGTATATTTTTCTCGTTACGATTTTTTTTTTTTTTTAATTTTAGTGTTATTTAGTTAAAAAAATGACTTTGTGAAATTAATCTTGGTACCATTTTCAATTAATTATAATAATTTGTGGACGAAATCATCAAATAAATTTGCAAAATATGAATATGAAATAATTCCTTAATAAAGAGTAATTTAGTAATTAAAAGAAAAGTCCACTGGACAAATTAGTTCAATACGATGAAAGTGAGGAAAATATCATATCAACAAATTCGTAATTTTTTTAGTAATATAAAAATTAGAAAAAAGTCCTTTCAAAAAAAATTAGAAAAAAGTTGAAAAAAAAATAAAAAGAAGAAAATGTGGACGGACAAGTGAGAAAATCATTATTTTGAAATTCCTGATTTTGATTTTTGATTTTAAAAACGCTTTTGTTTAGGCCTGTCAAACTTGGCCCAGACCCAAAAACCCCACCCAACCCGCCCAAAAAAAACTGACCCAAACCCAACCCAACTAAAATTCTACCCATCTGGACCCGCCCAAAACTAACCCACTAAAATCTTAACCCGTTCGGGTTTGCCTTCAATGCCCAACGGGCCTATAGGATCTGCCCAAAATTAGTGGTTTTGTTTTTGCCTCTCTCCGTCTCCATCCAGTCCTCCCTGCCCCTTTCCACTCTCTTCACCTCTCTCCCTCTCCACCATCCACTCGTCGCCGGCCACCAACTCGTTAGTCACCATTTGGGATCATGTACTGTACAATCCATCCCCTTCCAATTCGTATCCCTGTCTTTCAGTATCCAATCTCCGAAACATAATCTGCAGAAGAGTAGGCAGAGTACATCACCGGCGATGAAGACGAGGTTGCTAGAGACTGACCGGTGGAATATTTTCCAGAAATCTCTAATCTCTTCAAATCCCATGGAACCCTTGTTGTTGACGCCGATATTATCTCGTGTATGCTCACTTTTCTTTTTTTACCTGTATTTCCATTTCCATTTCTATTGATTCTGTTGAGTTGGCATCTCCTTTTAGATTTCCGTTAGGGAGCAGGCAGTGAGTTTGTTCTTGATCTTATGTCATACGGGTTCTATTTGGGATCTGGATACAGAGTTCAATCTTCCATTGATTGAATTAATTTAGAGTTCGTTCTTCAATTAATTGATTGAATAGCTTAGTAATTTCTTATATATATATATATATAGGCCTGTGATGAAAAAACTTTGTAGGTGCCACAGCAAAGAAATGGTAATTATCTTCATATGAGGCAGATTTGGATTTCATTGTAATTATATTACTGGTGGGTGGTGTAGGTGAAAGGACAAGTCTTTTGTTTTTGTTGTTTTGAGGACTCCTGGCTGCTCACTTTTAGGATATATAGTTAATTGTATAAACTTATACTAAGGATCTGGTAGAATGAAATGGGGACAAAAATGGTTCTGATTCAGCAGATTGTGATGCATCTTTCATATTTTCTGATGATGAATGCTGGAAGATTTTTAGCTAGCAGAAGTTTGTGCATTCATGATTATCTTTGGTGGTATTGGGAGGATTAGGTTGTGGAGTAGTCCTAATCCTTTCCTCAACCGCCTTTCCTGGCTGTGTAAATATGGATATAGGTCTGGCTATGGCTACAGGATAACCAAATGAATCGTGTCGTAAATCCTGTTTTTGATCCCAATGTTTTGTGCTTTAACTGCAATTCTTGTAAGGCTGGGCTGCTGGATAACCTCAAGCGTGACCGGAAAAAAACTGATGTTGTAAACATTATCTTCCTTGTGTTCCTTATTATTGTTTACTCTGTTGGATGCTGTGCTTTCAGGAACAACAGAAGGGATAATGCTTACTTTTCTGGATGGAAACAGCAGCCTTGAAATATATATCTGGTATTATTTAGAGTTCAATTTTTTATCTTGTTTGATCATTCTTGATATTGTTTATTATTAGAATTGATGCAGAGATATTTTAAAGTCATGAATTGATGTAATCTATCCCTAGACTTGCAAAAGCAAAAGAAGATGACTGCAAGTTGTACTTGGTCAATGAGGAAATCTACTTCCACTTACTGCACGGCACATGGTATAGTAATTAACTTGCTGTGGACTGGTATGCATTTAATAATGCACTCTCAATCGTATGTATTCTGCTATCCAACTACTTGGCATAAGGATATTGATATATCATCACAAACTATTAAACATAAGCAAAGATGCCCATACTTAGTAGTGTGCTAGTGTCTTTTAATTGTCACTCTTCATTTGTTTGCTTTTTATATGCATTGAGCTTGAGTCATGGGCTCATGTAAAATGATTAATTTCTTGCAGGAATAGGAGAAGGAGATGGCTAGCCTAGGACTCTGTTGAAATAAAACAGTGTAAATGACAGCATGAATGATGATAACCTGGGACAGAGTTAGATGCTATGTGAATGGGTTTCCCTGGTGTATAATTTTTACATACTACTTTATTATATTGTCTCCATTTATAAATGAATACGTGTATGAATTTGTAAAATCAAATGAAGAAAAGTTTAGTCTGTTTATTTGCTCTATTCATTTATGCTTTGTAAATATCATAAATGAATACTAATTTTAATACCAAGTACATTAGTATTTTATATTAGTCATTTTAATATCATTTTATTATATCGAAAATTATTTTTCATTAAAAATGGATTAAATGGGTCAAATCACATTTCGGCCCGTTTGGGCCACTCAATCCATTTGGGCCAAATTATTTTACATTAGTCACTTTAATATCATTTTATTATATTGAAAATTATTTTTCATTAAAAATGGATTAAAAATATCAAATTACATCTCGGCCCGTTTGGGTCTCAAGCGGCCCATTTGGGCCACTCAATCCGTTTGGACCAAAATCAGTCCGTTTGGACCACCCGACTCATTTGCGTATTATTATAAATTTTTTGTATATTCAAAAAATTTTTAGCCCATGGGTTGACCCAACCCGCCCAATCCATTTGGGCATTTAGCCCATTTATGACCCATGTTTTTTTGCCCATTTGTGACCCGCCCATTAATGACCCAACCCAAACCCGCCCAACCCGCCCAATTTGCCACCTCTACTTTTGTTATAAAGTGATAAAAAAAATCAGTAACCACAACGAACGGATTTTCAAATTTTCAATGAAAATGATACCAAAAGCTCATCCAAATATATATGTACAGGTCTATAAATTAATTGGTTGGATTATAATAATAATCCATAACATATATAAATATTTTTAAAATTTTAGAATGAATTATACGAGTTATATAATAATTTAATAAAATTATAAAAAAATGGATTGGATTAAACGGTTTGGTCGGATTACGCCATTTTTTTAAAACCTCTACAACTTATCTTAATATTATTATCAAAAAAAATAAATATTAGATTACTGTGAACCTACAAGATACGTAAATATAATGATTTCATATTTGTTTTTGTTTTATTAAAAATATTTATATTTGTTAGTTTATTTGTAAATTGTAATGTTGAGTTTTCTGATTTTTTGTTGGGACTGTCAAACGTCACTTCATTCCACATTAGTATGATATTGTCCGCTTTGAGGCAAACACGCACGAATTTATTTTTGAGTTCCTCCCAAAAAATCTCATACTAATGGAGTTAGGTGAATACTTTATATTTAAGTTGTTTTTCTTTTAATTTTTCAATGTGATACTTAGATTGTAACCCCAATATAAGTAAAAAAAAATGTTTCAAATTCGATTCTATTGTTTTATAACTTATAAAATAATAAATTTTATGATTTGACTTGCCATTTCATATTGATCCAACCATTTGCGAGGTATACATTTTTCACACTTTAATTATTAATAAAAAGGACAATATATTTTATTAGTAAATTAATTTACTCACATATATATGTGTATGGGGACAATAATAATAATAATAATAATAAAAGAACTAAAACTTGTTTATTCATGAAACTCCATAATTCAAGAACTTGGATAACGTTGATGAGCCCCAGTAGCAAGTTGATTTTTTTTTTACTAATAAAATATATTGTCCTTTTATTATCTGAAAACACACATACAATGACAAGGAAGAAGAAAGGAAAGTTCAGTGAGGTGGGAGGCATTTCTTAGGATTTGGAATAGGAAGGTAGGTGCAGGGGTTTCGTGAAGAGGGCGGAACCGGACCGGCTTGAAGAACTCTGTTTCCTCCATGATCTGCCGCCTTCGTTATTGGTCTCCCTCCCGCAACCCCAAAACTTAAATAACTAATGATAATGATGATAGCAATCAGAATAAATTTAGGTTTTGATCCCATGAACATGCTTAATTTCAATCGGTTGTTTTTAAATGCTATAATGAACAAGGAATTAGGGCTGCTGGGTTCTGTCTTGGGTGGGTGGATAATGGAGAATTTTATGGGTTGTGAGGTAGATAGGGAGGCGCGTTATGCTTATATATATACACACACAACCACAAAGAAATTGCATTCAAGAATTTTCTTTGTTATGAAATAGGCAATTAATTCTCTTTTTGTGATTGAAGCTTGATAATCAAGAAACATATTTTAAGATTTTAAATAGATAAGACGAGATAGGAATGATCAATTTTTTTTTTAATTGGAGATTTCGTATTTAAATTTTAAGTATGTAAACTTTTAAAAAAATTGAGATAAATATACGATGTAAATTAATCTATTTTCTTTCACTACTTTTACGAGGAAGCTTCCTCCTCAATACTCTTTCATATTTTAGTATATTCTTAATTAAAAGGCATACCAAAACCAAATACGTATAACATAATTGGTGAAAAATTAAAATTTTATAAAAACAATAATATTAATTATGTATAAGTGGCTTTGCGCGTTTCATTTCTCATTCTATCATTTCCTTTTCTTTTCTTATTAAATAGAAAATATTAAAAAAAGTCCATCTTTTCATAGATGTGAGAGGATGATATTTAGTCAAATTATAAAATTTTTTTCTTCCTTAATTAGAAATTTTGAATATAAATTATACGCAGATTGGATTTTTTTTAGTAAAAAAAGGGTGAGTAAAAACTCACAAGAAAATAAAGTTAACGTACATAAAACGTATCAATTATATCATAATAAAATCACGTACTAATACTAACTAGTAGAGTTTCTACAACATAAAATTCAAATGAAAATTAGTACGTTAGTTTCAAAAAATAGTACGCTGAAAAATTCGCCTATCGATAAATATGGGATAGAGCAAAATATGCATTATGTGCATTGGATTTAGTGCATAATACTTTAGACAATTTGTTTAACTGTCGGCCAAGAAAAGAAATAGCATATTTAAACCAGAAATTACTAATCTGTGTCAATTCGGTTGAAAAAACGAGTTCCGCCGGTGTTACATTTGGTCTCAATACACAAATTTCCCATAAAATTGCCCTTATTTAATGCTTGAAGTTTAAATGTTCATCTTTGATGCTACCATTACAAAATTTATGAGCTCAAAAGGGAAAAATATCTATATTTATGACTCTTTTAAATCCAGTTTTATTATTCTACTTAATTATATCCTATTTTCCATAAAAAAAAAGATCTTACGATTTTTTTTAACTCAATTAAATTAAAAATTAATATGCGTAACTGATTTTACATAAATTGCTAAAGTAATTAATTGACATCAATAAAGTATAAAATACTCGAAGACTATTGTTTTTATGGTCACTCTTAGCATAACTTCTCTGAACTGAAAGTCCAAAAATTGTTCGTTTGCATTTTGTTAAAATGGGTTAAGTTAAATAATGAGCAATCAATTCCTAAAGTGTTATAAAAAGACAATAATTTTTGGATTTATTGATTAATATGATAATGTACATATACATCAACAATCGTTGCATGTTTATGGGGCCTTGCATATGTAGTGTAGTTATTGAAAAATTAAGCAATAATTTATTTTGTCAAAATTTTTAACTTGAAAAAAATGTATTGTGTTTTTTCATGCTCAATGTGATCCAATACTTAATTTAACTTAAAAAATAAATATAATGATGATGGTAAAACTAAACTATAAAAATAAACATGTTAGTTTTTTTACCTTCCCATCAACTATATATAATTTATACATTATTATGTTTGAATTATTTGTTTAAATTATGACTCTAGCTATATATTGAAATGGTTAAGTAGGATTCAGTTTCTAATTATCATATATTACATATATCAGTCAAAATTTTCATGGATCTTGATAGCCGTCCCAAGCTTTCCTTGTGACAAGGAGATTCTTCCACTGTGATATATTATATATATATATATATATATATTAGCCAAAATTTTGAGATTGATAGCCACCCAAGCTTTCCTTGGGACAAGGAGATTCTTCCACTGCGATATATATATATATATATATATGCATTAGTCAAAATTTTCATGTTGATACTGCAATCCTTTTGTGATTGCTTCATTTCTTTTGATTTTTTAAACTCTAATGTTAATATTTTGTTTTTCTTTGTCTTGTCTTTTGCTGTGGACAGTTTTTGTTAGTTAAGTATTTTTCTCCGTTTAAACACAGAAAAAAAAGAAGGAAATGGTTCATGTCTATTTCTTTAATCTAATCTTCAATTAGTGGACCTGTAAAGAAAATCAAAGAAGAAAGAAAGGCACTCTAACATAATGATGATCTGTAACATAATCGAATAATTTTCCCTGGCCAACTTAAATGGGCTCATAAAATACAGTAAATGGTCAACCTGAAAAATAATAATTGAAAAAAAAAAATACCTACGATGGGAATTTATAAAATCTATATTTTAGGTTCGCAATTAAGCACAGTAATTATAGAAAGTTCTTTATTTATAAATGATATATAAAAGTATCATGTGTTAAGAGACAAAGTTTATACTAAATTAAGACTAAAAAAAGCTATAGACTTGTAAATTATTCCATTGTTGCGGCAAATAAAGTTTAGCCTGGTACGTCTTTCTTACTCTTAGAATAATTAGCTAGTTTCTCATATATATATATATATATATATATATATTAAGCAAAGTTAAACAATTTATTTATTTCAGCATTTACACGCACAAGCTGTTGAGATTTCTTAACCACATCATCTCTATTTAGGTTTAGTATGTGGATGGAGTGGAGCCTCATCCTCATGCATGCTGCAATGGAAGAAAGGGGGCGTCACCTTTTCAAAAATATTTTTTAATTAAATTATTTAAACAGCCAAATGGAATAATGCTAATTACAAAAATAATATAAAGTATAATTGGAATGTGGTTGATTGAGGATGTTAATGTCTTAGTTTTGCCCTTTGATGGGACTCAAGAGTTGTTAGTTACTTTAGCACTTTTTCTTGTGATATATATATATATATATATTTTATGTTAAACTTAGTGGAGATTAGTTTGCTTTCTCATTCAGTTCAAATCTTGTGCTTTCTGAATAAAAATACTTCAGTTTAAACTAATTATATCAACTGTTCGAATGGTGATATATATAAAAATTGTAAATTTCTGAATAAATTATTATACAATTACAATCATAATTATTTTAAATGCACAATAATGTACTTTTAAATTTTGGAATCTGTCGAATAAAGAATATGGCCAATTATTGTGATCAATTAAAATATAAATTCACCCATAAATATTTCAATTTTATTTTTTGAATGCTTCATACACGTACAATGTAATGCTCCATAAATTGTGCATAGAACAAACTTGGGATTGTTTTACCAACACTCAACCCGTCATGATTCGACTGAACTCACATAAACCGACCCGGTTATTGTATTTGTTGGAGCATACTGGAAGTTTTTGTGTATTTTGTATATCTCGGAAGTCGTAAATAATGGCTTTTATAAGTGTGCTACAAAATAAGATAAATACAAATACGGCTAGCTTAACAGATTCACATGATTACATAACATAAGCTATTGTTATAAAAAATAGGGACCGGATTAGAGCAAAAATCGCAGCTAAAATAAAAATAGTAAGAAATAAAAAAAATTTAACGAGATTCGGCCAATATTACCTACGTTCTTGGAAACTAATTAAGACTAAAATCCTTCCTCTTTTTAATTTTTCCGATATGGGATTTTTTTTTCTGCCTATCATATTTGACTAACAGCTATGTCATAACAAATTTACAAATTTGAACAGAGGATATACTTGTTACGAGCTGAATACAGTTGCCAAATATAATATTGTATAGTTATTTAGCATATTTCAATTCATCATTCTTTTCAAAATGAGATTAAAAGTCATGAAAATATACAATTTGAAGGGACAAGGATTTGAATGGGGTTTTTTAAAAAAAATTTACAAAAGTAGGGCTATTTGAAAATTAATTCCGGGAGTAAAGTTGTGTCAGAAGCCGCAACTGACATTTGAGGTTTCTGACCATGGGACCCACAATTTGGGTCCCTTTTTCTTTGCTGATGCCGCAGGTGGCAGCTGCGGCATCAGCTTTATATATATATATACACCTTATTTTTTTTTAAAAAAATAATAATTTAATAATAAATAATATTATTTATTATAATAAAATAGAATTATAATAGAGATAAAATAAAATAGGAAATATATTTATTAAATATAATAATATAATTATGATAGAATAATATTTAAATAATATACGGAACGAAACTCTATTTTTTAATTGTACAGTTATAAATTTTACAAGAATTTTTTTTTTGATAAGCCAATGAAATTCAATTAAAATAGAAAAGTGTACAAGGAGGCAAACTGCCCAGCAGGCTACAAAAACTACAAACCAGCCAATAGCATATTTGGAATAACTAGAATCGACAGGCCCCCACATTCAGATGCATAGACTTAGACAACACTACCCTATTAAATTACCAAAATCAACATTACAAAGAAGCAGCCATACAGACAACCTGCTAGTCTAATTTCTGCAAGTTTTCAAGGACACCATATAGCGGCTGCAGAATCCCAATTGCAAGCCTCAAGAGCATAATATAGAGTTTTCACTTAAGAACCTTTTTCGTATAATTTCCAAACGAGTATTCCACAGAATCCATTTCTCTAGCCTCATTCTGTGATCAAAATCAGCCTTTTTTGATAGGCCAAAAGAAAATACAATAAAAGGAGAAGAGTACAAGAGGAAAAAATGCCCATCAGACAACAGAAGTAGCAAGCCAGCCAAATTAGCAAATCCGGAAACTTGACCAAGATACCCCACCTTCAGAATCATGGACTTGGTTCTTCAAGGACCCTATACTCACAGCACGTACCAAATCCCGATTGCATACCTCGAAAAACCATCCAACTCTGCCATAAAGCTCCAATTCTATTCCCGTGCCCTGTTCCACCAGCAACAACTGATTCCACTACCTCATCCACCTCCGATTCTCAATTGATCATCAAAAAATCCCACTTAGGATAGGATCAGTCCAAGGAAACACCTCTCGCTTCATTACAGCTATGCAATTAAGTCCTGCTCCCTAAATACACCCTGCTTTGCCAGAGAATCAGCAACATAATTACAAGACCTCGGTCTCTGGAGAAAGGAGAAGGAATATAACTGAGATAAATTATTCTCAATACTATTAAAGATAGCAGCAAATTTCCAAGGTCTAGGCTTATTTGGATTAGCCAGCCAACGGACCACATTGCTAGAGTCCAATTTAAAAACAATAGCCGAATTATTCTTCAGAAGAAAATCAAGAGAGAATGAAAGAGCTTTGTCCACAGCTCTTAATTCAGCCTCATTAGATTCCATTATGCCTAGATTACAGGAGAAAATACATATGAAGAGACCTTCCGGATTCCTCAAAACCCTGCCGGCACCAGAAGGGCCCGGCTTCCCACGAGAAGAACCATCCGTGTTCCATTTCAAAGTCGATCTAGGTGGAGGGGACCAACATGGATATGAAATTACAGACTTATGTTGAAAACAAGCTTTGATACCATCGACTGCTAGGATTAGGGGCTGGTGGTTAAAGAAATTCAGAGAGCAATTAGATTTGATCCAAAAATTAGCTCTAGCCAGAATCAGATGAAAAACTTGCTCCTTTGTGAGATGTTTCGAGCCAGTGAAAACCCTTGCATTTCTTTCAAGCCATAGTGTCCAGATGGTAGCAGAGTACAAAATGATCCAGACTTTTTGTTGTAGTTTGCCCTTACATAAGCTAACCCACTGAAGTGTCAAATCTCTGAAAGAGTTAGGAATACAGAAATCAATTACCACCAGTAGATGATCAGTGGTTTCTTCCGCCAATCCACAAAATGTACAAAAGATAGAAGAGGTGGGAATTATGCCCAATCTTGCTAAGAATGATTTAGTGCACAGTCTGTTTAGCAAGGCCATCCATAGGAATATATCAACCTTAGGAGGGACTAAATTCTTCCACAAAACATCTGAAATGAGAGAGGGATCTAGGGGGCAAGATGAGGGCCGTGATAACTCAGCACTGGCCGATTTGACTGAAAAAATGCCTTTGACATCATAAATCCAGATTTTCCGATCATCCCTATTTTTCGAGATAGGGTAGGAATTCAGGATGCTTAAGAGATCCTCCTGGATCTGGTTTTCCCAAACACGAAGTGGGCGAGCCCATTGCAAATTCCAAATCCAGTGATCATTATTCCAATGGCCACATTCTACAATTAAAGAATTTTTTTGGAGAGAAAGAGAAAAAAGTCTTTCGAAGACCAGCTTGAGGGGCAGTTGTGATATCCACGGGTCATGCCAAAAAAGACAATAATTACCGTTACCCACCTCCATTCTAAACCCATTTGACAAAGGTTGTATTTTCAAGGTATTAGAGATGTCTCTCCAAACAGCTGAGGTTGACTTGCGTGGCCCAAGTTAATATATATCAAAAAAAATCATTTTTTACTAGTAATTGATCTAAAAATCAAATAATAACACTAAATGAAACTAAAATTATCATATGTTTGTTAATATTATTAAAACATTAAATAAAAATATTTTTAATAACATTAAATAAAAATATTTAATATTTTTGTAAAATTTATTACTTGACAATTAAAAAATAAAGTTTCATTCCGTATATTATTTAAATATTATTCTATCATAATTATATTATTATATTTAATAAATATATTTCCTATTTTATTTTATTTCTATTATAATTTTATTTTATTATAATAAATAATATTAATATAATAATATTATTTATTATTAAATTATTATTTTTTTTAAAACAAAAACAAGGGCACCTGCTGCCCCTTTAATATATATATATATATATATATATATATATATATATATATATATATATATATATATATATATATATATATATATATATATATATATATATATATATATATAAAGCTGATGCAGCTGCGGCATCAGCAAAGAAAAAGGGTCCCAAATTGTGGGTCCCATGGTCAGAAGCCGCAGGTGTCAGTTGCGGCTTCTGATAAAATCCTAATCCCGGAATTAATTTTCAAATAACTCTACTTATTTTGTAAATACCTTTTTAAAAAATCCCATTCAAATCTTTGTCCCCATTTTGAAGAAGTGGGTAGTTCCACATTACATAACTATTTCAATGTTTATTTTGAATTGAAAGATAAAATATTATATTCTATGATCCGTTTTCACATATTGTTTAATTTAATTAATTAAGATTATGCAGTGAGTAGCTTGATAAAATTTCCTAAACCCAACCGGAAATGGAAAAGTAATGATAAAAAGTAAAGTTTACGGTGCTTAATATTTCCTAATTTAATTAGTTTCGTAATGCTGAAGTCTTCTCTTATATATGATATCTCCAAGAAAATTCGATAGCGTGTGCATTAAGCTTATCTCTAAAACAGTTATCACTGATGAGATTTAATTGATCAAATGCTAAAATCTTAGATTATGAAATTGCCTAGATATATACTTCTTGAATATCTATAGCCATGCATTTAGGAATTTACAAGTTAATAGTATTTCAAATTTAACTTTTATAATTAGCTTCGGAGTAAAGTTTTTCAATTTAACTCCTGCTATTTAAAAAAATAAAAATCACAAATTTCGATTAGTTCAATTTAAAATTTCTGCATTCATAAAATTTGAATTAAAAAATTTACTTAAAAAATAAATAACGACCACTAATATAGTAGAGCTCATATCTAGAAGTGTTGATGAATTGAATAAATTAAAGTCATGCTGCACAGTAAGCCTATTACATGTGTATTTTGACTTTGAGAAGGTTCCTAGCAACTTCCTGGGGAAAATGCATTTCCCTTTCCCTCATGATTTTTTGAAAACGTTCCAGTTCCAGTAAATTATCTTCAAGACTCTTAATTTGTAATTCGATATTCATTTATTTTTAATTATAATACTTAACTGAAAAAATGTAATGCAATTGAATTTCTACAATAATTAATTAATTAGTATGTTCACATAAATTCAATTAATTATCTGATTTATCAAAAGTTTGGAATACTTTTAATTTTAAAGTTGTAAATACATAAATATAATGTGTACAAATTATTACTAGTAATCTCTTGTTGTAAATAAAAAATCTGATATCATATGAAGATTTAAACGATTAAGTCACGTAAATACCTTTCAAATTATAAAAGTTTGCATTTTTACCTACTATTTTTCCGAATATTTAAAAAACATATAAATGCAAAACATTGAATACACTTAAGTGACTTAACAGTTGGAGCAACAAGTGATGCCTTTGTGTCTGATTCAGTCTAAGTGTCTGAATCCATATTTAGGAATTAATAAGGAAAGAAGGAAATAAAATAGAAATAAGAAAAAGTGAGGACATAGCGGTAGGATCAAGTGGAATGTGATCCCGAGGTGGAAATATCATCCATGGAAAGGGGTTCACCGTAGATCAATTAAAATTTACATATCTGTCGCACTTGTCCGACGACACTTTCTCCGTAAGCATAATACGCGTTAACTACAGTTTCCTCCTATATTACTTCCACTAATTGTCCATTTGCATTTCCCTTCTAAATTAATTACACCACATTTTAATTTTCACAATAATGCATGGAAGAATTTCCAGCTGCACATCTCAATACATCACTCTATTTTTTTTTTCCTTAAGCTTATTGTAAATAGTGATTAGAAATACTCTAATTATAAATTATCTTGAAGAGCCTTAACAAATTCACACAAAAATTATATAACTTTAATATTCTTATTTAACAAGAAGCCAAAATTAACAATTGCTGGGAAAAAGAATTCTTGAAATCTATCCAGTAGAGTATTAACTACATCTCCATTTTTTTTATTTGTTACTTTTAAGTGAATATAAATTACATTTATTTGTCATTTTTAAACTTTCAATAAAATTTATTTTTTTTTCAATAAAAATTTACCAATTAGATTTAAATTTGTATATTAAATCACTCAATTTTATCATAAATTTAAGTCTAATTAATACTTTTTAATTCTAATTAAAACAACAAAAGTGACAAATAAAAACGAATATAGGGAGTATATAATTTTTGTGTGATTTTTTCTCTGCTAAACAGACGTGGCCGAATCGTCACATAAGAAGAACAATAATTTTTCAGGAAAATTGTACTAAAAATTTCAATGATATTCTAGTTTTATAGTAATAAATTTACCAATTGGCTTTCTAGTTTATAGCAATGATATAAAATACCAAAATATAGAAGTTAATTAAAGCTTTGATATTCTTAGACTAATGCATGCTTTGCTTTAGATCTCTCCCTTACGTTAACTATATATACGTACTGAAAGATTATTTTGCTTTCTGATACGCATAAATTAGTAACACATTAATTACATGTAATTGTAGATTTAAGCTTAGGCGTTAAATTTCCTATCCTCTATCTATTTTTGACAAAAAATTTAGAAAACACAATTACATTCATAATCATTCATTTCGAGTACAAGCATTATATAGACAGAAGAGATTTACCGATATGCCATTAAAACATTTTTTTATAATTACTGATTTTACAAAGGAGAAGAAGATGTGAGAGAAAAGTAAAAACAAGGAATATAGGTAAGAACATTTACTGCCGATCAATCAATCTGCAACCATTTGGTGAGATAATCATCTGAAGACACACATACAATTACAAGGAAGAAGAAACGAAAGTTCAGTGAGGTGGGAGGCATTTCTTAGCATTTGGGTTTGGATTTGGGTGTGGAATGTAGGTGCAGGGGTTTGCAGAAGCGGGCGGAACCGGATACCCATCATCAGGAACTCCGTTTCCTCCATGAGTTGCCTTCACTATTGGTCTCCCAGCGGCTCCCACAAAACTTAAAGCACTAACAATAATTATCATAGCAATAACAATAAATTTGGGTTTTGATCCCATTAGCATGCTTTATAATTTATGAACACCAAAGAATTAGGGCTACTGGGTTCTGTTTTGGGTGGATAATGGACTTAAGTATATAAAGATCGGACACAAGACATGGTATTGTATAGTGGAGAAGTTAATTATGGTTATGAGGTAGCTAGGGATGGTATGCTTATTATGTGTGCGTGTATATATATATATACTGGATCACCCTCAATCACAAATTAACTAATTAAGAAATTGCGAGGAAGAATTCTCAGGCAATTAATTCTCCTTTTTTTAATATTAAATATCCTGTTGCAAGCATGATTATAAAAAAATAAAAATAAAAATAAATTTATTTGAAGATTTTAATGGGTGAGATGAAATGGTATGATCAATTCGAATCATTAAATTCTCAACTTCAAATTTCCAATATGTAACGTTTTTAAATATTTTTAGAGGCTATAACAAATTTTTTTTTATCATTTTATTGGATTATAGTAATGAAAGGCTTCAACCCACACAAATTCATCTTCCTTTCATAACTTTTATCGGGGTGGTGGATAAAAAGATTCGACCTCAATACACTTTCATGTTCTAAATTCTCAATTAAAAGACATCGAAATATCAAATCTTTTTAACATCATTGGTGAAAAGTTAAAATTGGATATAAACAATAATAGCAATCCATTTTCTTTTATTTTTTTTTTAGACAGTAATTGGATTTTCTGATGAATATGATAATTTATGAACTCGTACACATATATCAACAATTGTCACATATTGTTTATGGAGCCTTGCATGCATACTATAGTTGTTGAAAAATTAAGCAATAATGTATTTTGTCACAAGTATTTATTTATTTATAAAAAAAAAATCAAAGTAGCAAATTCACAAGATTATTAGAGAAAAAAAAATATCTAGCTTGTCAATCAAGCACATATATTTTCCATGTAGATATATAAGAAGGTACGAGGAATAATCATAGGATGCATAATAACTAATTGATTGGTTAACTATATGATGAAAGAGAAACTAATCAATGAGGGTAAATTGTATCCGAATTTCCTTCTCCAAGCTCCACTTCAGAAAGTGGGTGTTATAAGGAAATAGGTAATATTTTATTATTCTCTTCATTTTACTTTAAATGATCAATATGTATAAAAAATTAAGAAAATGATTAAAAATCTTAATAATTAAGGAAATAATTGAAAATCTTAAATTTATAAAATGGCATTAAATAACTAAATTGTCCTTTAATAATCCAAACTCTCCATTTAATAACTAACAAGATTAATCTAATTGTATTACTTCCTCCGTTCTATAATTTTCGTCTAATTTTTTTTTTTTCTGATAGATGAAAAATTATAGTTATTATGACAGAAAATTTTTCTATAACTTTCCTATTATATACATTCTAATATAGAATAAGTAATTAAATATTAATGAAACTATATAATCATAGTTAATAACATAATATGACAATTTTAAATTGCAATTAAAAAGATAAAATTAAATATGGATATAATAAACAATTTATATGTTAACCATAATGTCAATAAGAAAAGTATATTATATTTTGGGACAAATTAAAAAGAAAAGATGGATAGAAATTAAGGGATTGGTCATGAGTACTCTTAAATTTAAATGCATTAAAATTGAAGATATATGTGTGTTGTCAATAATTTAATTTTAACTAAAAATAGAAAAATGATAATAAAAGAGGAAATTATATATATTACATAATAAATATGGACAAAAATGTTTGACACTTAAAAAGTGAGTGAGAGAGAGTAAATGTATACTTTAAATAAACAATGTTGAAAAAATAATAATAAATAATTCCATTGGTGCGATGTGATAGTATGCATGTACACATGTAGTATGCGTATATCTAAATCGTTAAATTACATGCGAGCCACTGACTGCACAATCTAGATTCATGTGCATCGGATACTTCTCCCATAGGAAGTTAATTTTTCTTTAATTTAATAAAGGAATACTTTAAAGAAATAATAATAATAATAATAATAATAATAATAATAATAATAATAATAATAATAAACTTTTATCATGGATGGAAAACGTATAACATGATTATTAAAATTGATACATATTGGTTGTTCAATTTGAAATAATGTCAACCATTTGTTGGGAAAAATGACCCTTCTAATGAATGCGGAATAAATCAGGAGAAACACACAACACAAGAAATTATAGTGGAAAACTCCAAATCGGAGAAAAACCACTGCCGTTGTCAAAAGACAACCAAGAAAAATATTTACTATGTGGAAAATTGTTACAACCACATAATAACAAATACAATATTTTTCTTATACCCTCAACACAAGAAAATTACCCAGAGAGTATCCCAATGATTGTTGAACAAACCCTTAAACTCTCACTATTTTCTTATGCTCACAAACAAACTCACCCTACATGTTTGCTTGAATTTTCGAGTATTCCAATTGCAAAATAACAATGCGTATTTATAGGCATACTTCACCGCGTAAGGACAGCTAATTCATTAGCTGTCCACGCGGTCACTTTGCAATTGCAAATTTGCAATTTGCAATTGCAGCTGGCAACTTTGAAAAGTCAAAGTTGCCTCTTTTTTTTTTTAATTATTTTCTTACACCATTTATATTACAGTGTGGTAGATCATAAAGCATTTTGTACTCAAAACCATAAAAAGCCATGGAAAACGATTCACACTTAAAATATGATACAAACTTTTGCTTTCCTTTATTTTAACGCATAGAATTTTAAACAGTAATAACATATTTTTCTATTAAAACCAATTTGGTATCTCTTAAGATTTATTCTGTCTTCGATTTTTCATTTTCTTAACGTGAATACTCAAATTTATCGTAAGAAATAAATATAACGACTATGAACTTTTTTTTTTTCAAATAGGAGAATGAGATAATAAACGTTCGAATTTGAGACCTCGCACTATATTATTGAGACAATTTTTACTGTTGACATATCTCTTTGGAGACATTATGAAGAACCTAAACTATAGACAATAATAAATATTGTAATTGAAATATATTTAAATTTGTACATTTTTTATGATTTTATTTTTGATGGATTTAATTCTAATAATACCAAAGCCCAACTTTTAATTGGTGAACCTTTATCTTCATATATTCATATCAATACAGTTCTGAAAACTATAATATTTATAGACTAAAACCAAATGAATTAGATTTAAAAGTTAATTTTAAGATAATCATTAGGGCAAAACATTTACACTTGCTAGAAAATAGAAATTAATACTTGTTTTGTAGGATCAAGGCCTCATTTAAAAGTATGAAACCTTACAATTTTATGATAATTCCATTTTGCATCAAAAGAAAGAAATAAAAGCAAATCATTAACTGAATAATGACTGCCACTATATTGATTTAATTTTAAAAAATTATTGTCTAGATTCACTTTAGGAAAAATACATGAATCATGAATTAAATTAATAGTGTTTTGATATTTATACATGCTGAAAACTATTTTATTATTATTTTTTTAACTAACTTGGCATATATTTTATTTTATTATTGAGTTGGGTATATGAATTTTGTTTAGACCTAATCTAAAGAAGACTTGCCTTTAATTTAACAGCCCACAAGTATAGCTAGGTTTATTATTCTATTATTTTTATTAGGCGAACAAAGAATTTAGCTATATATAATTTAATTAGAATAGTTAAATTTAAATCTATTCGTGAAAAATGAAATTTTCTACCTTTGTTCTTCTTATACGATATTTACGTATTGATTTAGTTTAATGCAAGGTTTGTTAATTAAAAAAAAAAAGAAAAAAGAAAAAGTGAAAGTGGCGGTTGAGATGCCATGGTAGCAGTTAATATTCCTCAATTTGCCACTCTCAAAAGTCAAAAGTTTTTTTCTATATTAAAATTGCATGCGTGATTAACCAAAAAAAAAATGCAGTACTGGTTAGGTAGGACTAATAGGATTCGCTTTATCATATAAATTATACTAATATATATTATACTAGTGCAGTATTAGACAATATTTCGTGTTGATAATAGCCACCCCTTCTCCCTTGGGAATGGAGAATCTACCCATTGAACTATGAATATGCATTCATGAAAAATATATATATATTTTATTTTTAGCAATTCAGCTATAATTGTAACATCTAAAATACAATTTAATAATAAAAAAATAAACCAATACATTAAATCAGATGTATTTCATTTTTAATTCTAGCTATTTACTATTTAATTAACAAAACAAATATATAATCTACTGTAGTTAAATTTTCAAAGTCTTCTACTTCTCTCAACTCTCATTGAGTTTGAAGATTGAAACGACAAATGAAAATGGGAAAGAACAACACAATAGAGATCAAATCTCATAACGGAAATGGATTGAGCTTCTTTGTGATTTTCTCCTTAATCTTACAATTATATTCCGTTCTTGAAAGAAGATTAAAATTGATTCGTTTAAAAAAAGATAAATCAAAAGTGCTGCATAAGAGATGAACACGAGTTAGAAATTTAATCATAGTTAAATTATTTCTATTGTTAAATAATAAGTAGATAATTAAAAAATTAAAAAAAAAATCTCATATATCTTAATTTTATTGGTCTAATCCATATACGGGCACATGAATGGGTCTAGGCAACTATTTTATTTTGGTTATATATATATATATGGCACGACAAAAATTAGTGGCTGGAAGCATGCATGTCGTCTATGGAATCCAAATTCCAGTTCTACAAGAATTTCTTTTCATCATAAAATAAATGGATCGTTATCTTCATGTGATATTATTTTTAATTTTAAAAATAAAAATAAAGATATATGCATTTAAAGTCTATAAAAATTAATTATTCTCATATTTAAATGCATTATATACAGTTGTAAAATAACAAACAATACAATGGGTTATAAATGGATGGAATTATATGAATTTTATAATCAGTTGTTTTACTGTTCAAGCAATTATTAATTAATGAAATTCACAAATTGGGTCAAAATTTAGCACCATGCTTAGCATATGATGAGTTTAAATATTTTTTCTTAACGATTTAATGAGATCAAATTAACTGTATCTTCTTATTCAAAATCCATATCTTCGAAGTAATCAGGCTATTCGTTATTTTTTATATATCTACAGTTGGGCTTAGATCAATTAGTTAATATTTAAACTAAATTAATAACTAATTAGCAGGCCTTACCTCATATTAATAGCTCTATCCGAAAAGATCTCAAAAGTAATTGAGTGTGATACACTACATCTTTATATATATATATTTCTAAATATTTGAAAATATTTTATAATATTCTGAGTTTGAATTTAAAATCTTTAGTTAAATAAAGAGACCAATGCAATCCATCTTGGTGTGACATACTACATTTTGCTAGTTACAGTAGTTGAGATGCAGATAGAACCCATTAATGATGGGATTAGATTAACAATTCATTTTAGCTTATCTAAAGAGCGAAACAACAGAAAAAACTTTTACTTTTTGTGGTATACCAATTACTACTAAATTCATATCCCAAATAATCAATTACTAAGTTAAATACGTACTCCAATGATTAATTACTGAAATTAATTGTAGGAAACTTCTATGATATGAAGTGGGTTTCGCGGATTTTGCGCAGGCAGCCGCCTTAATTTCTTACGCAAGAATCAATTAGTCATCTAGTTGTAAAGCTTAGTTGCACTTCTTCTTGTCTCCACCTCCACTCTCTCAAATCAATTAAAATAAACTGACTTCTTTACCAAAAAAGTAAAATAAATCATGTTTAAAAGGAGGATATCCACACAGCCGTAAAGACTTTATATAAATTATTTATATAGAAAAGTGCATTAATTATTGCTTTATAAAAAACAAAAATAAAAGGTGTTTACTCTATGCATCCAGCCCATAATTGACCAACTAGTTAGATCTTACCAAGATAGTGCAGTCTTTTTGAGATTGCTTAATTTTCTTTTGATTTTTTAATCTCTACTATTAATTATTTTTTACATTGTCTTGTTCTTTATTATCGACAACTTTTGTTTATTCCGCTAAAATACAAGAAAAGGAAAAGGTTCATGTCTATTTGTCTAACTAATCGAATCTTCCATTAGTGGATCTTTAAAGAAAATAACAAAAAAAAATAAAGCACACTAACACAATAATTGACTGCAAGATTTAGCAAAACAAAACTAATTTGAATTTAGATTAAGATACAATATATATTTAGACGTTGTGGGAATCTTTTATCTTATTTAATTATTTATAGTGGACGATTTTTTCCCTAACGACTAATGCCTTGGTCAAGCTCTAAATATACGTAGCTGTTCATTTGTTGCCTGTCTATTATCTAATTAATTAATTAATCATATGGATTTCTGGAATTTGAAAAAAAGAAAAAGAAAAAGTAAGAGTTTTAAGTTAATCAATATAATTATCATGTGCCATTTCGTCGATCGTCCGCTAATGCTAATAGTTCGTGTGCATGTGAAAAAAAAAAAAAAAAAAAAAAAAAGAGTTTTAAGTTTTTCTAATGAACTGATAAAGTGTAATTGATCAAGTCAATGGAATATTAATTTAGAAAAAAAAAAATTATAAAATAAGGCCATATACGCATAATATTATTTTTTGTAATTTATTTTTTCTAATGAACTGATAAAACACATTAAATACTCATATATTGGGTGCACAATAAAATCCATTTCACATATTCTTCGTCTTATTCAAGTGAAAGAAACATCATTGATGGACATTTATAAAATCTATATTTCAGACCGGCAAGATCTGTGGACAATTGAAACTTTCTATGTAAGAGGAAATTCTTTATTTATAATTAAGTTAAAAAATAAAATAAAATTTGTTCACAAAAAATAAATATTCAAAGTTCAAAAATAGAAAAAAAAAATTCGTATATGACAAAGCCTAAATTAAATTTATAGTCACACATCAAACCATCACATTCAAGTTATGCTCATAGAGATGAGATGTTACTAACGGAATTAATGCACACAATCTTTAAAAGCTTCTTTTCTTTTCAGCCGTCAAATATGAATCTTTAAAAAAGAAAGAAAGAAAAAAAGCTATACGATATGAAAAAAGTATCATGTATTAAGAAAAAAATTTAAAGTTTAGACTAAATTAAGGAAAAAAAAAAGAAGGCTATAGGCTTATAATTTATTAAAATGGTGAGTCCATCATATATATTAAAACCCAGATCCAACTTTAAGGATGAGAATGGCTAAAGCACTAATAGATTAGTGTAAGCAGTATTATGGCAATTGCATTGGTTGTTGAGATATTGCGCATACAGCCAAAAGGAGTAGCCGCTAATTACAAGTAATACAACTTATAATGGGAATGTGATTGATTAATGTAAAATAATAATAAAAATAATTTGGCTTAATATATAAACCCCTGTAATTGTATTTAATTTCAAATTTCATACCCAAACTTTATTGGTTTCTAACTTACCACCTTAACTATCAAAATCTTTAATAAAATGCTACCTGAGAAACAAAACACAGATAAATCCATGTGAGTGAAAGACATGCGCGGATGATGTGTAAAGTGACAAATGAATGGATGACAAGTGGCGCACGTAAACAAAAAGTGGGAAATTAGCAGAAATTGTTCCCTCTGTTATTTACCCAAACAGAACAGTAAAGTATTTTTCCTCCAAAATCGCAAGGCCGTAGTCTCTGAATTCTCATCATCTTCGAACAGTTTGTTCAATCCATCATTATTGATTAGAATGCGGATTGTGGCAAAGTAGCAATTTCATCATGGAGGCCGGTTGGTAGCAGATCCAGAGCCAAGGTACGTGGGGGGAAAGATGGGGGTGTTTTCCATAATGATATTGATTGTGTTACAGTAATTTATTTTGACAAAATTAGTAAGGATTTAGGGGTATAATAAAGTAGATGGGTATGCATGCGAAGTTAACAAAAATGGATTTTGGTATTTGATTAAAAATGATGTGGATTTAACAGAACTATTTGGAAAGGTAAAAAATAGAGATGAGGTTAATGTTCACATTGTACATGTGAGTCCAGAAGCAAATGTCACTGAGTGTTTAAATGACAAAGAAAGTGGTGGGGAGAATGTGGTCCCTAATTTGGGTAGTGCTATTAACAATGCGATTAGTGGGGTATGCATGTCTGGAACAAAGTCCAAATCTAGAAAGGGTAAAGAAAAGGCTTCTGATAGGGTTTTAGTGGGCACATCTGATAGAGGGAAGAACATAAGAGAGGAGGTCAGTTCTGTGAGGAACTTAGATGCAGATTTACATGCAGATTTAGAAAAAGATCTAAGTTTAGATGAGGGTTTAGAAGGTGAAGAAGGTGTTGAGTTGAAATGGGAAAGCAGTGAGAGTGACGAGAGTTTATATGATGAGGATGAAGTATTCGGGGTTGATAGCCAAAATGATGAAGAGCCGAAAGTGGCAAGGGAAAAGTTGAGGAGTGAAAAATTTAATAAAAAGAAGAGGTATGTTAGAAAATTTGATAATGTACCTATAGGAGAAGCTGGAGCAGATCCTGGTTTTGATAATGTTGGGTTAGACCAGGAATATAGACATGCTGGTCAAGTGGTGGCTCTGAAGAAATTTTTGATAGTGATGACTTAAGATCCGAAGGGAGTGAAGAGGAAACGGATGGTTTTGATGAACCAGTTTTGGCACCTAGGAAACAGAACAGAAGGGTACATTATGACCCAACATCTATTGTCACATTGTTTGAAACTGTGATGATTTTTGAAAATGTGTACCAGTTTAGAGAAGCTGTTAGAAACCATGCAGTATAAAGGGGAGTGTATGTGAAGTTTAGTATAAATGATAAGAGGAGAGTTAGGGTAGTTTGTAAACAAGGGTGTGATTGGGTTATACATGCATCTGTAGCTAGTAGGTCTAATGACTTCATCATCAAAACCTACTGGCCTTTTCACAAGTGTTACAGGTCAAATAGGAAATAAACACTGTAACACAACATTTATTGTGAGGGAATATAAGGATAGGATAATTTCTCTGCCTACAATTTATTTGTGGCAAATGCAAGAGATGATTAAAGAGGATCATGATATAGATGTTGGGAAAACTATTCGTAGATTCGCAAAAATAAAAATTTTAAGGAAGTTTATGGGTGATTATAATGAAGAGTATGCAAGGCTGTTGGATTATGCATAAATGATTAGAGAAACAAATCTAGGAAGCACTTGTATAGTTAAGATGGATAGTGAGAGTGAACCAGGGAAAAACCTGTTTGTTGGTTTCTATGTATGTCTAAGTGTTTTGAAAAAAGGATGGATAGAAGGATGTAGGAATGTTATTGGGTTTGATGAGAGCTTTTTGAAAGGCATTGTCAAAGGACAAATTCTATCAGCAATATCTAAAGATGGAAATGACCAGATGTGTCCAGTAGAATGGGCAGTGGTGCGAACAGAGACCAAAGAAAGCTGGAGTTGGTTCATAAAACTTGTGCAATATAATCTATGTCTTGCAAATGGAGATGGAATAACTGTTACAAGTGATATGTAGAAGGTAAACAATTCTTTTAAATTCTGATTTGACATTTGCCATGTTATTATTATTTGAGGCTTCTATTTTGTTTATTATCAGTTAGCCATTTTGTGACAAGTTGCAGATAATTAAATATTTTTCTTAGTTCATGTTGATATGTTAAAGTTGTTTGACAAATGTTTGTGTGTTTAATTTATTGTAAGGGGCGGCTGGTCCCTGCAATTGAGGAACTGCTGTCATTGGCTGAACATAGGATGTGTGCTAGACACATCTGGAGCAATTGGAAAAAGAAGTGGAGGGGTGAAGAGAGAAGAAAAATGTTTTGGGCATGTGCTAAAACAAGTTTCCAAATTCAATTGAAGGATCGGTTGCAAGATCTTAGTAAACTGTAAGGGTGAGCAAAAAACCGATGGACTCGGTTAACCGAAAAAAAAATTCGAAACCAAACCGATAGACTGGTTAATCTATTGTAATGGACTGGTTAATGGTTAGTGTTTTGAAAAAACGGATATTAATGGACTGGTTAATAGTTTTTGACTCATGTGACTGGTTAACCGAACCGAAACTAAATTTTTAGTTAATTTATTAATTTTTTAATAATTTATAACAATTTATCCTAATTAAAAGTGATCATGTACTTTTTTTCATTATACTAATTATTTTAAAGTTTTTAAGTTTTTTTAATTGGCTATTAGTAAGTATAACAATTTATCTAATTAAAAGTGATTATAGACCGGTTAATATATTTACTTAATAAATATTAATTTTTAAAAATAAATTTGCTTATATCCACCAAATATTTTTATTTTAACAACAATAATGTTATATTATAGTGAAAAAATTTCAATTTTTAAGTATCTTGAACATTTTAATTTTATTTATGAATATATTTATAATTATAGTGGTTAACCGAAAAATATTGGATAACCGATCCAAAAATTCAAAACCGATGAACTGGTTAACCGATAGTAATGGACTGGTTAATGGACTGAAATTTCAAAAAACTGATATTAATGGACTGGTTAATGGACTGGGATTTATGGACCGGTTAACTGACCATGCTCACCCCTAGTAAACTGGGAGCTAGTATTTGTGAGGATCTTTTGAGCTATAACAAAGAAATGTGATGCAGGGCATATTTCAACATGTGCGAAGCATTTAATGGATGGATAATGGTTGATAGGCATAAATCAATAATCACAATGCTTGAGGAAATAAGGCATAAAATTATGAAGAGGATTGCAGACATGAGGAGATTTGCAGACACTTGGATCACAAATGTTTCACCTAAAGCAATGAAGACCTTTTCTGACAATAGAGATAGGGCAACCAAATGTAAATTAACATGGAATGGAGATGTGGGGTTTGAGGTTGTTGAAGGAGAGTATGGGCATACTGTTGACTTAAGTGATAAGTCATGTACTTGCAGATCATGGCAACTAAACGGAATTCTATGCCCCAATGCCATTGCTGCCATGTCTTACTTGGACATTACAGCAGAAGATCACATCTGTCATTGGTATAGGAAAAGCACTTACATGAAAGCATATTCTCATTTCATTCAACCTATTCCAAACATGAAGATGTGGCCTGAAACTTCAAATGAAGCCATAATCCCACCTCCAACTAAAAGGATGCCTGGTAGACCTAAAAAAAGTAGAAAGAAAGCACCAGAATCTCCAAAGCATAAATTTGGGAAGCTATATAGGAGAGACATAGTTATGGTCTGCACCAGTTATTATCAATCTAACCACAACAGAAGAGGCTGTAAAGACAAGGTAAATAAACAAGCATAATTTATTTATTGTATGTTCAATTTATATATACAAAAACTACAACTTTTAACCTTGAAATTTTTTTAACTGTGTCTTGAAGGACACTGTATGTAGAGATGCAATTTTGACAACAGAAGCAAAACAAGCACATAATGAAGAATCAAGGAATGAGATGCAAACAAATGTAATTTACAACCTAAGTTTACACATGTATGGATTTCTGTTTCAAATCAGACATGTTTTCATCTATTTGTTTTTTCAGGATCTGCCACAACAGAAATTAGCAAGGACTACTAACAGAGGGAGGAAGAGAAAGAGTGTTGAGGCTAAGAGGATTTATGTTGGTGATGATCCTTTGCGATCACAAGCCCATTACAGTCATCAACCCAAGTCAAGAAAGGGTGGATGTCATGCTGTTAGGGAAACAGGTGACAGTGCAACAGCGAAAGGGCCATCAACCAATGAATGTTTGCTAAATGCAGTAGAAAGACCTTCAAATGTAGGCACATCATCAAGGGGTAGAGGCTCAGTAAGAGGAAGATGCAGAGGCAAAGGCAGAGGAAGATCAATACCAACAACTCCATTGAATTATAACAAGAAGGTTTATGGACATGGATTGGTTTATAATGATAATGGTGATTTGCTGGAGAGAAGAGGACATAAGGAGACCTTAGTTTCCTCATCTCAACTTGTCCAGAAAGCTACAAAATACAACATTGAGTTGAGATTCCAGCCTCACAAAACCAAATTTCAGAAGAACTCAAATACACAACCTTAGATATTATTAGGGCATACAATGTATTTATATTTTAACTTAAGAATACTTATATTCTATCAATTGGCAGATTTCACATGAATAATATGATAATTTTCTATTTACGAGTAGGGATTTTATCCAGTTTTTTTCTTTAATCACATTTCAGGAACTGTGTTCTTTTTATTTTGTCTTGTTGCAATTTTTCTTAATGCTATACATTTATTTCATTACACAAGAATCACATGCACCATATAAACAACTTCACATTCACCGTTAAAAAACATACAACATATTGGAAACATCATTAAAATCATATAATTTCAACTTGGATTTCATTCAACAAGCTATTTCACTAGAATTACGAAAACATAACATTAACTCCCAAAATAAAGTTTATACCTAAAATAATTAAATCATCTACATTGTCAAATTATATTATACTCCCATACAATAACACATTTTCAAACCATTACAATAGTCCCAACTAAGACCAAAATCATAATCACTAAAATCAAAACCATAAACTTCAGCAGATAATGACCAACAGAAAATCTTGTTCCCTTATTTCTCCTCTGTAAGTTCATTTGTTGTTCCAAATAATTAACTCTTCTAACAAGTCCATTTATCATATATCTTGATCTCTCTCCAACGGGAGGATCCAGCCAACGGAAAAACCTGCAATCATTTTCCCCCTGTGAAAAATTACAGATATTTACTCACCATGGTTGCAAAAACACACAAGCTCAAATGTGCATCATCAATCCAATTTAAACCCTAAACCCAGCATACCCCATAATTTTGGGACCCAAAAAATCGTCTTTCTGGATTAAACTTAGTCCACGAACACTTCATCTCTGCTGCCAGTCCACACCTGCACATAGGAACACCACCGTCCCTCATCATTAGGCTTCGATTTCAGTGATATGCTACGATTAATACATGTGGAAGAACGATTATAGATGTGTGAGAGAGGGAGAAATTCGAAATGAAAAAATCCCAGAGTTACAGAAGGATAATTTGAAATTTCTAATATGCTGAAGCTAATGAAGCTACTACATTTTGTTTAGAGATTTTTTTACCGTTAAGTTTGATCTTTTTCCTCTCTCACGTTCCCTCATTGCGTGACGTTCACTCTCTACTCTACATTAGCACCATGTATCCTTTAGGTGGCATTTTATTAAGGATTTTGATAGTTAAGGTGGTAAGTTAGAAACCAATAAAGTGTGGGTATGAAATTTGAAATTAAATACAACTACATGGGGGTTTTATATATTAAGCCTAATAATTTTATATGCATAATGTACTTGTAAATTCTGGAATCTGTTGAATAAAGAATATGGCTAATTCTTTTGATCAATTAAAATTTGAATTCACCTATAAATATTTCAACTTCATTTTTTGGATATGCTTCATACAGGTATAATGTATTGCTCCATAAATTGAGCAAGGAATAAACTTATGATTGCTTTACGGGCTAATTTGACCATAAAATGTCACATTTACAAGATAATAACCATTTTAAAGTTACGGTTAATTAACTGATATATAAATGTGCACATGAATTTAATTTAAGTAAGTACTGCCAAATTTATAAATTTATTTGTTTGAAAACAAGAACCAATAAATTCGCCAAATTGAAAACTCAGTTTGCACCTTGTAAGTATAAAATTCATAAATGTCTAATTGATATGTTTAAACTTTAGCCCAGTAGTACTTTTCTATTAAGTTCTACAGTTTCACTTGAGGATGAGATCTATTCACCAATGTGTTTTGTGCAAATTTAAACCGTCAAATTAAATAAACGTCTGTAATTGAACGGTTTAAATTAGAGCTGGGCATGAACCCGTTAATTGGTATATGAGCTAAAAAAAATCAGTCCATAAATATCGGTTTTTTAAAATTTCAGTTCATTAACCAGTTCATTATACTATTAGTTAATTAATCTATCGGTTTCCGATTTTCGGACCGGTTAACCAATATTTTTCGGTTAACCACTATAATTATAAAATGCATTTATAAAAAAATTAAATTGTTGAAAATACTTAAAATTTAAAATTAGACAACAAACATAATTCAACATAATAATTCAATATGATGTTTAAACAACAAAAATAAACTAAAAATATTCAAAAATATTGTTTACATATATTAAAAATATTATTATTTTTTTGAAATTTTAGTTAATATATTAATTTTATATAACTTTTCGAATATATTTTGATTTTAATTAATGAAAAATTGATATATGAGGAAATAATAAGAAATACTAAATATGTCCATATTGAACAATTAATAAATTAATTAAAATGATTTTAAAAAAACTAAAATGAAATTAAAATATTTTAAAGTAAATGAAAATTAAAAGTATATAAATAATTAGATATGAAAATAATGAAATAAAAAATTATAATAAAAATAAAATAAAAAGTGAAATAAAATTAATAAAATATAGAGATGTTCATGTATCGGTTTCGGTTCGGTTAACTGATTCATAAACTAAAAAATAAAAATCAGTCCATTAATATCGGTTTTTGTAAAATACTAACCGTTGATCATAAAAATCGGTTCGGTTAACCTATTTTTCGGATCAATTTCGATTCGATTTCTCGAGTTTAACGATTTTTTTTTTTTATCACCTCCTCTAATTTAAATGTATGCACGTTAAATTGTTACTTTTACATTTTATCAATTTTTTTGTTTTAGAAAAAACATTCAAATGAGACCCAAAATGGAAGGATACGGCCTATACATACAGCCCACGTTTGGGATCTGCAGCTAAAACTAAAAGCCCAAGACGGGCAACCTTTTTTCTGCTTTTCTTTTCTTAAGCAAAACTATTTAGGTTTATAGGTTCTTTCTGTTCTTTATTAATGAAAAAGTAAACCGTATTTACAGTTTTTTTTTTCTTTTTTAATTGCATATTTGAAAGTAGAAAAGCATGAAGTTTGAGCCACGTCAATTACAAAAATAATCAAATTCGATTGAATTACAATTAATTTTTTGTATTTTATATATTGATGAAATAGTTTAATACAGTCATTTTCTATAATATGATCAACTGAATTTGAAATTTCTAATTTCATAGTTCTATAAGTCATTTTCTACAAATTGCGCACATGTAGTTAATGTGTGCAAAATTTCCTAAAATTTTGATCAATAATTAATATTTTTTACATCAAATACAATACACATGCTAAATTAATACTCCGTTTTAACCATGATATAATGAAATATTTTAATCAAATGACATAAACATGATAAAATTCATATACATGCCATCAAAATAGAGAAGAAAATGAAGAGGAAATCGACGTATAATAATCCGAAAAAACACACCGGAATTCAAAATCAATCTATAATAATCAACAAAAGAAGGAGAGAGAACATATATATATTATTGATATCAGAAGGAGCGATTTATTTTATTTTGACATATATAGTATTATTTTAGATTGTGTGTGAGTGTGACAATTAAGTTTATCCAACTGTGGGAACTCGAGTAACATGACCATTTTTATCGACCCAAACCCAGACCCGGCTGCACCTGAAATCCTTAGTCACCGGAGTTCCTTCCTTCAATACAATTGCATTCACATTTTCATTCTCTCTCTCTACGGTGGCCGCCGCAGCATCACCCTTCTTCCCCACCAGCTCCGGCCACGACTTCTTCCCTGTAAATTATTCATTAAACCAACCACAAATTCAAAATCAAACTCTAAAAAAATTGCATTTTTGGCCATACCTGGACACTCCATATCCATTCTTCTATGACTCAGAGATAATTGCAGTGCAGGTTTATATAGAATGAGTGAGTAGTTTCTTATTGATTGCTATATTCAAATTTCTGTGCCAACTGAATTAAAATGAAAAATGAAAGAAAAAATGTGTGGCCGAAATTTTTGAATGCCGCAGTTGACCTTTTGGCAATATTCAATAACGATAAAGTCTAAGAGTTTTTTTTTTTTTTTAATTTATAATACTTTTTCCGTTTTTTTCTATATCACTTTTCAATTAAATTCAAATTTATCTATTAATTTTAAATTTTTAATATAATTTAATTATATTTTTTTAATATAATTTTATTTTTCATTAAAAATTGATCAATTAAATTTAAATTTATATATTAAATTACTTAATTTTATTTTAAATTTAAACATAATTAATATTTTTAAATTCTATTGAAAACAACAAAAAATGACGGATAAAGTAACAATTTTCAAGTTTCTAGAAACATTAATTGTATATTTTTTTTATACTTTTATATGAAAAAAAAGTAATTAATAGGAAAATATATATTTATAAAAAAATAATAAAATAAATATTTTATTAAATTTAAATAAATATTTTTATACAATCGATGTTAATTAATAATTTTTTTTGATTTATATGAATAGCTAAAAGTTGTGTAATTGATGAGTTGAATTTAAAGAATACTTCATTATGAGTTATGACTTTAGAGTGTAGATAATTAGGATATATTATGATAAGGTCCTAACAAGAAATGAAGATATACAGTGAAATATTTGACTTTGAGGAACTAATTTTGGATTTTTGTTCATACATTGTGTATTTCCATATTAGAAGTCAATAGACGTGGATGTGTGCTTTCCCCAAACCTTCCACCCAGCGACACCATTTAAAACAATTTACTTGTTGAACACCTAATGAAGAAAAAATCCTAAAAGTTGAAAATTCATATCAACATATTTTTTTTTAAATGCCATTTTGGATAAGATTATAACCCACTGGTAGGTGCTCACGAGGATACCCTACAAGGGGTCAAGTCCTATATAACGCAATTTGAATAGGTGAGTAATGGACATTTATCAATATAAACCAATGCTTTTAACTTTATTTTTAATTAAAATAAAAGAACTATGCGTATTTAATTTATAAAAATATTTATATTAAAATAAAATAATATAAATGAACTAAAAACGAATTACAAATGATCGAATTATGTGCAAAGTATTTGCAGATAAAAAAAATAAACAGACCATTGCAAAAGATATATGTTTCTCTTTCTCAATAAATACGAAAATCCAACCATTTGAATTTGCTACTGACAAAATCATGGGTCGCTGGTTTCTCTTTATCAAGCTAGGTATTTTTAAGTTATAATTTGAACTTACTGTTGAAACACTTAAGTTGATATCTATATGTTGATTTCTCAATCTTCTGCTCTAAAAATGTGTTTACTTTTCTTGTTTGTTTTGCTCTGATTTAGCAGTGATTAGATTGTTAGCTCAATGGCTTGTTTTCAAATTGGTATAACTCAATAACATAATATCATATAAGTAAAATAATTGGTACGATATATAAGATTTACTTATAAATTTTGTCTATTAAGTTTAGATCAAGTTTATATAACAAAAATGCTAAAAAAATAATAACAATTCTGTAAAGTCATAAAATTCTCATACATCTTATTATAATGAAGATTAAATTTTATTATTATTATTATTAATTAAACACAAATTCATCAACCTATATATAAATAATTAACCAATATGAGGAATTTCTTTCACAATTCCACATTTATCAACCCAAACCCGAACCCGATCACAACGAAAATCCATAGTGACCATCATTCCTTCCTTCACTATCACAGCACCAACTTTTTTATTTTCTCTTCCGATTATTTCTACTGCTACTTCTCCTTTCACTCCTACCAGCTCCGGCCACGAGCTCTTTCCAGTTTCTGCATTTGATTTTTATTTATTTTAATATTTTTTGATTTGGAGAAAAATGAAATGAAATGAAATATTTAATATTTCAAGATAAAGATAAAATATAAGATATTCTTGCATAAAAATTAAAAATCAATATAATGCTTACCACTGCAATATTCTGCCATGGCTATCTCTTCTAGCTATTCTCTCTTGGCTGTGATACGAATTTTCTTTACTATATATCTTCTAGTTCTGTGTGTGAGGGAAAGGAAAAATTGGAGGAGGGAAATTTATAGAGGAGGTTTGCTTGCTTATGTGATATATTTTAATAGTTTATTTGGCAATTAATAAAAAGATGAAATGAAAGAGTTGAATGGACATTTGGCGATGAGCTGTGATTTTTGAAGCTTTTACTTTGCATAAATTCAACGTATGTCAAGCTTTTGGATTTGGATAAACATGTCAACCATACTACGTACTCCTTATAAGATTTTTAAACAATTATTTATTTCTCCTTATTTCCCTGTGTAAAGGTTATATATATATATGGAAAATTAAAATTGAGAAAAAGAGAGAGGAAAGAAAAAAAGAAACTCCAAGAATTATTTTCTTTATAAATAAAATTATAAATTTAAAATTAAGATATTTCAATCACAAGCATATCTCAGTTTGGACTATTGATAAATTTATAAATATAAAATGCTCCTTAAATAATAATAAATAGAACAATTTAGAAATTAGTTAGAGCTAGGTTTCACTTTCTCCCACAATAATATTGACAGTAAACTTTTCATTCAACAAATTAGATAACTTTACTTAAAAGGAAAATAAGTTAATTAAAGTCTTAAATTTGGCACGTTTAATGTCTAATTAAGTAGTCCGGTCAAATTAAACAGTTAAGAACCAAGTTGGGGTTGCGGTTGCTTCTTTTAAAACAAATGTCACGTATCCACAGGATATTTTAAATATTAAAAGTCAAATTAGATTTTGCTTCAAATCCACAGTTTTTTAATAACGGTATGCGAATATTTTTCATTTTTCATACAATTGCTTAGATTTTTTCATTTACCATATATTATACGTACTGAATCATCATTTTCGAAAATTTAATATTTAGTTATTTTAAATTATATAACTATTTATCTAATTTATGGAGTTGAAAAAATTTAATTAAAGTGAATTTTAAGTTAAATTTTATTTTATTTGCTATTTGTTGTGAATTTCATATTTTTATTGTTTCTTATAATTTATAAATTAAGTGGTATGTGAAGAAATCGAAGACCAAAAATGGAGGCATTTATTCTAGGAAAAAAGTTCAATTTGAGTTTGGATAATTATTTTTATTGTTTTTAGTGGTTTAATTATTATGTATGTATATATGTTTGAAGAATTTTTAAATTGTTAGTTTGTTGTAATTTTTGAATTTGTTATGATGGTGAATATGAATATTTCTATCTTATTGTTCATGTGAATTTTAATTCAATATTAATTTTTGGCGTGTAAATTTAAAGAGAAAAAATAATTTTTATTTCAAAAACTTGAACTTTGGGTTAAAAAAATTGTTTGGGTTGAGCACAAAAATTTTCAGGTTGATCGATTCGGCCCCGAAATGTAGTTAGGGTTGGGTCGATTTAAGGATACACCTATATTAAATCCGATTCATGAATTTTCCATAAATCAATCCAATAATACACATAAAACTAGTACCCACCTATCTACTACATTTTCATTTTATTTATCCTATATGTAGTTCTCCTATTAACTTGATCTATAAATTTATTCATGGACTCAAATTGAGAAAATCTAGTTGCAATTGGGTTCAAAGGCCTTTTTTACAGTCCATTACATTAGGTCTGTTAAGACTTATAGCCCAAATGTTATTTTTAAGTCTTGAATGATCTTGAGGCCCAAAGGGAAAATGAGCCCAGAGGTTATCTTTCCTTTAATTATTTTTTACTTAATTACTTTTGCTTTCCTTTTTTTTTTTCCTTTTTCTTTTGAAAGGCAATATTTGTATTTTATTTATTATTAGGAGCCAATTGCAAATAAAACATAGTGCATAAATAAAATCTAAGTTAAAGAATTTCAAAACTTATATATTTATTTTACAGTAATTAATGACAATATTATGAGTGATTTTTATCTAGTTATCTGTAAATATAAGTCGGATTTAGATCCAATCATGGTCTTTTTTTATTTTTTATTTTTTATTTTACTGATACAAACATTTATTAAATCAAAAGCATGTCCTCAAATTAAGATTTACAGGTGGTAAGAATAAGGTAGGTAACTAAACAAGAACTTGTAACCAGTTTAAATCTATACTTAACATCATGAATTTGATTAATAACATGATTCCACTTAATTGTAACTACTGGTACTGGACATTACATAAGAACTTTTATTAATGTGACAGCATATTGTGGTGGAATTCCATGAATCGAAATATGCGTACATGGAATTTCCGTAAAAATTAGCACAAAATATCTATTCATCAGCAGTACCAACAAAATAAAAAATCCCCCATGCCTGAATTTCATTTCATGCACCAACAACAACCCTATAACTACCACATGAGAAAGCACCCCATCACCCAACCAGTATATATTTATGATTAACCACCCACCAGTAGCAATGGACCACCTCTATTATTCACTGCATTTCCATAATTCCACCATGTCTAATCTTTCCAAAAATCATCTCTCTCTTTTTTTTTCCTATTTCAATTCGCTATTAATTTTATTAAATTATCAAACTTTTTTTAAATACGTGATACACCGGGCATTATAAATATTGTCCGCTTTAAACCGGATTTCTGACAGCTTTAAAACGCGTCGTATAGGGGAAGGTGTCCATGGCCTTATTTGAGGTTCTCTTTCAGCTTTTCGCTAGCCGATGTGGGATAGGAGAATAGCGATGCTATCACTATTCCTCCTTCCGAGGAGAGGTTTTCGGGACTGGCCGATTGGCCGCTGCCCTCGTCTCTCAATGAAAGCACCAAATGATAAGATTGAGAATATCTTTATCTAAAAGAGAGAGAAGCCGATTGGAAGTATCAAGTAGTAGAGAGTGAGAGCCGATCGGATGGTTGAGACCTGCAATAAAGAATATCCGGTCGGATCAGGTGTAAATACTCCGAAACTTAAATTAATAGTTTTCTAGACAAAGAATGTTTAGAAAAAAAGTTTTAGAAATTCGATACCTGCTGTCACTGTTTATTGGGCTATTTATATGAGATGTGCACTTGAGTGCCTGGTGAGTGATAACTGGCAGTCAGAGTATGTGAGCGACGAAACGATAGAGAGCAGGTGAAGGGCATGGCGCTGCCTTATGTCACTGGGCTGATTGGACGCGTTGTCATATCAGTTCGATCGGACGTGTCGCTATTTTCATGCTCGAGTTTTGTGTTATTTTCTGATGAATTTTGGGGTCTGTCAAGTGAATTGGGCCGACTGAATGAACATTTTTAAGTATGTCATTTATGGTGTTATCAATACGCATTAATATTCAGTCAAAACAAGGACTAATAGATTAACCAGACATAGCAATACATTGATTTTTGAAAAGCAAAAGTAAGGCATTATACGTGGAATACCTGAAATCGAGATATTAATATGAATATATATAGTAAGTTTTATTTGGCATGAATACATTGCATCACAACTCACCAATCTAATACAAAAAAGTTTTATTATTTGAAGAGACCATTCTAGAATGCCGACAAAATTCCTAAAAAAAACAAAAGAAATGCTGACTTAATTAACATTAAATATGTTTTTTTTTTTTTACTTTTTACTTCATTCGTTCCTTAATATCTGTCACTTTTGACAAAAATTCAAATTCCATTTATCTTTCACTTTTAGATTTTCAATACAATTTAATTTTCTCTTTCCAATTTAATTTTCATTTTCAATAAAAATTGACCAATTAAATTCATTTTTTTGCATTGAATTACTCAATTTACATTGAGTCACTCAATTTTTTTCTAAATTCAAAATTAATTAATATTTTTTAATTGTTGTGAAAATAATAAAAGTGACAAGTATTTAGGAACGGAGGGAGTATTAGTTAATAATATACTATATATATGTAATATTTTTTTTTTTACTATTAGCTTGAATTATTAATGAAAACATGAATCCAATTTGAGTTAGTAGCTTTTAGGGTAGGCTGATGAAATAATTCTTTTTTTTTTTTTCTCTCTTTAAAGTAAGGTGATGCAATGTCTTGAATAACCCAAACAATAAGACGAGTTCTTGTTTTGTGGTTTGGTGGGTAGATACGTTGGCCCAACATTGCAAATGTCGATTTTGAAAACTGAATAAATATTAGATTGACTTGGGCATAATCCATATTACGAGAATAAATTTATTATAAATTCCCAATCTTACTTATACGTAATATCACTATAGAAGTTGTCGGTTGACCACGAAGGGGGAAAAAATTACTAAAACTGTCGTCATTTACGTGCTATGCGTTCAATACACTTAATCTGGCCCCATCAAACGCATTACTATTCAATATTCATATTATAAGCTCAGTCTTCATTCCTTTTATGTCAGTTTGAATCTTTGCTTAATAAACCGAACCAAAGAAAAAAGTATGAGAAACCCTAATTTTCCAATGCTTGATTGGAATGAAAAAGAAAAATTGGTACGGAGGAAAAAACAGATGGCAGAATATACTTTAATGGTCGTCTTATTAGATTTGTTTGGAGAGATTTGCCATGTGCCAACTCGAGATTTGGGCATAGATGTAGATCAAAAATTTAATTTTAGTGGGAGCAAATATAGATATGGACCAAATTAATTATTAATATAAGTATGGAGACAAATCAGTATTAGTTTTTTGAGTGAGGGCAAAAAAAAATATTTATATAGAGTTCTCTTTGTAAGTTTACAAATATAATGAGACGGAAATTAATTTTAGGTGAAATAGGTTAAATTATTCTTTCAATTAATTAGGATTTGAATTTTATATTTTTCGGTTATAATGGTATAATTATAGAAAAAAAAAGGTAAAATTCTTCAGTAGGATAGATGCCCTACAGTCCTATGGTTGCAGCACGTTGGGGATGCACCAGAAGGCATTGTGAAAATATGGACCGTGGTATGAATAAAGCGTCTCATTATTTATTTTACAGATTCAACTGACATTTTTATCTCCTATTTTAATGATGATAGTTGTATTCACTTTGAAAAGCAAGAAATTCTTGAAATTGTTTTAAATTTTGATTCAATTAAATAAACAAAAATGTGCATATATAGTTTGATTTTCAATTGCTTATTTGTGTCATTTAGTATATATAAGGTTCAACTTTAAGTTAATCCATATACACTTATTGAAATTGTTTGCAACTTATAATTGCGATAAAAAAAGATATCCTGGCAGTTGCATACATAGATAAGATCGATGTTTGATCCTCAAGGATAACACCAACATATAATATCTCAAATTCTGATCTTGTATTTGACCAGTGGGCTCAGTTATTATTATTTGTTTTCCTACATAAAAGCGAGCACAGTTCACAATAAACTAACAAAAATAGTAAGTCCCAACAGCTAGGCATCATGAGTAATCGAAGCCGAAATGCCATCTGCAGCGTAATTAGCTTCTATGTGAACGTTCTTGAAGGTGCAAGACGTGAAAGAAGCAGCCAATTCTCTCATTCCATATCCCTATATATGATCACCAAGCAATCAACATTGGTGTTGAAACACGCATGAATCATACTAACCACACTATGTGAATGTCACACCCAACTATAATTAATATCTTATGTATTTTTGTGATTCATGCAATGATATCTTTTATTGCTAACATCTCCATCTTCATTACATTATTTTTTTAATAAAAAAAAAGCTAATTACATAAAATATTTTATAGTTGTAATTAAGTATTGATTATCAGACTAAGGCTATGTTTGAAATTAATATCTTATTTGTTAATATAAAATTTTTATATTGTAATGTAATGCTAAATACATTGGTAATTTTTAATACTTATACTAATGTATTTTTTAATCTTTAAAATTAGTTGGTATTTCTCATTACATGTGATTTAGTTTTTTGGATTTTGAACTCTTAACTATCCCATTCAAATGTTTCTCTTTAGATTTGAATTCTCCCCTACTCGTAATCTCCATTTTTTTTTTCAAATAAAGAATTATACTGAAATTTAAATTCGATATTATTATTTAAATTTTCATATCAATTTTACTAAATTAAAATCTATTCATATTTTTTTAAATTGTGGTTTAATTTTAAATCCAACAGTGTATACTAATAAGCACTATTGCACTAGAGTAATATTTTTTTTTATTTTTTTTATGAAATATATATATGGGAAAAACAATGTTACAATTTAGTATAGTTGTATTTTTATATGAGATCATAATATAATAAATATATAAATATATAAAATAATCATATAAAAAATTAGTTGATAATTATAAATATAATTATATTTCAATACATATATATAATATAACTAAATATAAAAATTTATTAATATTTACATTATATTAACAATGCGACCAAATATAGTAAAGTAATTATAATTACATTTCATTACATTACATTTTTTAATTCATTACATTTCTCATTCCATTACACTTAGAGGTGAGACCGGTCCATGACCCAAAAAAAAATCAGTCCATTAATATCGATTTTTTCAAAATACTATTCATTAACCAGTCCGTTACTATCGGTTAACCAGTCCATCGATTTCGAATTTTCGGATCGGTTATCCAATACTTTTCAGTTAACCATTATAGTTATAAAATGTATTTATAAATAAAATTAAAATGTTCAAAATACTTAAAAATTAAATTTTTTTCATTATAATATAACATTATTGTTGTTAAAATAAAAATGTTTGGTGGATATAAGCAAATTTGTTTTTAAAAATTAATATTTAATAAGTAAATAAATTAACCGGTCCATAATCACTTTTAATTAGATAAATTGTTATACTTACTAATAGCCAATTAAGAAAACTTAAAAACTTTAAAATAATTAGTATAATGAAAAAAAAAGTACATGATTACCTTTAATTATAATCTAATTTTCATTATTTAAAATTTGATAAATCAAGAAATAATAAAAAATAATAAATATGGACATATTAAATAATTAATAAATTAACTAAAAATTCGATTTCGGTTCGGTTAACCGGTCACATGAGTCAAAAACCATTAATCAGTCCATTAATATTGATTTTTTCAAAACACTAACCATTAACAAGTCCATTACAATTGGTTAACCAGTTCATCGGTTCGGTTTCGAATTTTTTTTTCGGTTAACCAATTCCATCGGTTTTTTTGCTCACCCCTAATTACACTCTATTACAACTTACCAAACATAACCTAAGTGATGATTTCATTACTTGGAGTCCTCAACTATATATGATTTTAAGAGGATTTCAATTGACATGTGAATACGAAAAAGGACGTTTGGAAAATACAGGCAATTGCATTGCAGTGTAATTCAATAACTTCATATCGTATACTTGAAATTACACTTTAAAATCTAACCAGTCTAATAATATCTTACAATATTCCACCAACGGAATCTAAATTCATGGATACATGATTGATTCTTTCTTCAATCCAGCGCTCGTTAATCGACAACTTTATTGATCATCCTTAACCAATCAATCACCAATTAATTACCACCACTCCTTTCTTCAATTCTTACAGGGAAACCGCCCTTCATTTTAGTGGTGAGAAACGCAATAAACTCCGGCTCCGCCGCCGGTACCACCTTAAACCTACTTAAAACTTCCGCAACCACCCTCTTCATCTGCAAAAACGCCATTTCTTTCCCCAAGCAAATCCTTGGCCCGGCTTGAAAAACCGGGTACGTGAATGGGTCTCTAGCCACAAAATTCCATTTTTTCATGCTCTCTCCATCCCTAACTAGCCATCTTTCTGGGTTAAAATCAGCCCAGTCTCTGCCCCACAGAGCCTCTAGCCTTCCCATGGCGTAAGGATGGTACGTCACTCTAGTCCCCTTCTTCACTGGAGTCCCGTCGGGCAAAACGTTGTCGTATTTAGCCCTTTTGGAGTCTACTGGTACAGGAGGGTACAGTCTCATTGTCTCGCATAATGAGGCATGAGTATATACCATATTTTTGACTTCTTCGAAAATGGCTACTTCTGGTTTTTTCTCCTTTATTTCTTTCAGAATTTCTGATTCAACTTCTGGGTGTTTAGAGATCAACCAGAAAAACCATGACAAAGCTACTGAAGTTGTATCGCGACCAGCTAATATAAAACTGATCACAATATCAATCACGAATCCCTCATCAGAAATGCCTGAGTTCAAGAACCTTGATAGGATATCAAACGATTCAAGACATGATTTTTCTTTAAGTTCTTGCTTTTTTTCTTTGACAAGGCTCAAGGCAAAGTCACGGACTTGGGACATGGTTTGTTTAAGGCGTTTTTCAGATCCAACACCCAGAAATTTCTTCACTTTCCATACTATAGGAAAAGCGCAATTGAACCTGTCACTGATTATTCTTATACTCTCTTCAAAAGCTTCTGCGAATGGAGAAGGTGCAAGAGAAGGTAATAGATATGCAGGATCGTAGCCGAAAGCGATTTTACAAATATTATCGAAGGCAAATCTTTGTAAAATGTCCTGCAAATCCAGCACTGTTTTATTTGCAGCAGCTGAAGAAAGAATTGGAATCAATCGTTGAGAGAGCTCGGTATTCACTACTCTGTCGACGAATTTACGAAGTGATTTGGTGCTAAATTCGTGACTGGCAATTTGCCTCTGAAATTTCCAAGTTTCGCCATCAGCATTGAAGATGCCATTGCCAAGAAAATCAAAGAGAGTGTAATGAGTTACAGGGCCTTTGTGATAGAGATGAAAGTTAGTCTTGAGGATGTATTGAACGTTGGCCGGGTTCCCGGTGAAGATTTGGCGGTCACCGAAAGGGCGGTGGAGGACAAATGTTGCAGAAGGCAAGGTTTGGAGAATATCAGATGTCCATTGAATTCTTGTGTGGAAGTGTTGTTTAATGGCTAAGGAAGAGCCAATTATTGGGTATGATTTTGGGAGATCAGTAGAGATTGTTTTCTTGGATTTTGTGGTTTTGCGGGTAAAGATAATGAATGTTAACAAGAAAATGAAAAGAGAAATTGAGATTTGAAGATCAAGTATAGACATGGTGTTAAAAATCATGAAATGAAAGAAATAAGTTTCTTTTACGTCTGTTTTGATAAACAATAGGAGGGTATTTATAAACTGGCTAGACCACTTCATTTTGTCATAATTTGTAAATATTCTCATGAGTTATAATCATTTTCTTTTTTTAAAACATAAAAACTGATGGATGAACGGTCACTTTCTAATTTTCTATACTTTTTTAAGGATGAATTCATCCATTAAAATTATAATTTGACGTTATTAGCATAAAAAAGTTTTGTATTAATTTAGTTATTAGTGGCCTTATTTTGGATAAATTAATTAATTAATGAACTTATTAGTATAAATAAACCATTTCATGCTCAAAAACACTATCTAGCTTTTGCATTGCAAAATCTGTATGATATCAATGCAAAATCTGTATCATAAATATCAGATATGATGTTAGGTTAATTGTGCACGAAAAGTGTTGCCATCAATGCAAAAATGAGAAAAAAAAAAACAAATATTTTAAAAATTAAAGAAAAATAAGGTAATTATGTATATTTTTTTCTCTTTCAAATTTCGTTAAAAATTTAGATTTTCTACGGTTTTAATAATTGAAAATTTAGCTATTTTTTCAATTTATCAGAGTTAAAATTTTATTCTTTTTTTTTTTCAGTTTTAATATTTGAGCTGTAGCTGTGTCTGTGTGAATAGTGAAAACAGAACAATATGAATACACAGTGCCGTATGCGATAAAAACAAAAAAAAAAACATTTTGGAATATGGAGTACAGAACTTGAGGTCAACCTTTTCTTGCCAAAAACCTAAGGTGGGGGACCAATGTTACAAAAACCAGACCGCAACCGGAAGCAGGATGCTGGTCTGGTTCAATGTGAAAACCCGGAAGTACAAAATACTAGCAATTGGGGTCGAATATGCAACCCTTTCGTAAGGGAAGCACATTTTTACCAATTGAACACTTTCTCTAATTTGTAAACATGTATCATAAAATATATACATATTAATTAATTGCTTTTGATTTAATTTTTTTATTTATAAAATAGAATCTAAATTACACTCTACTCTATTATTAATTTGTTGCATACAATTTCCAAATTAATTAACACAATAATATATTTTCCTACGATACAATTAATGTTTTTGCATTGATATTTCATGATAAATAGAATTCTTAAATTCTTAAATTTTCTAAAATGCAGTCGAATCAATTAAACTATGATCTGGTTGGTAATACTGTTTCATGTATATGGAAGATGTACTCCAAAACATTTTACACGTGATACATATTCAACAACTAGGTTTACGTGGCCTTTTCTTTTTCACTTGGCTAGATTTGGATACGAAAGCTATTTTATTCCAAATAAATTTTGAATTTATAATAATTTAACATAATATAGTAATCCAATATATGAAGGGAGGTTATGCATCTCTTTCACTTAAAACAAAAATAATAGTGGTGAAGATTGATGTATTATTGCTAAGATTTTTATGGAAATCAATTCTTTTATACTCCCTCCGTTAAGGGCTGGAAAAAAATTGAAAACGATTAAATTAAATTCAAACCGATTTATAAAGTTAATAAGTTCATTTGTACGTGGATAGGAGCTTTAATTTTTAAAAATTATGGTTAAAAGACTTGAATTGATACTTTAAATTTAATGTCCGGTTAACCAGTTAGTTGACGATTAACCAGTTCATACATATAAATTTATATATATTGATAGAGTCTGGATACGCCCATAACTTCTGATGTAAACTCGAATCCATATCTATATGAGAATTACACAGATATGAAAAATGTTATATATTAGGTCTTTTAATTAAATGTTATTTCCCTTAATTAAATGGATTAAATAAGCTAAGTTACATATTAATTTCTTAATTAATAGTTGTAACTGCCCATTTAATTCTCATTAATTTTGTAACTGCCATTTCTTATTAATTATATTAATTAATAGCCCTCCTAATTAAAAATATAAGGCTTTCTATAAATAGGTTTAAGGTAAAAATAAGAGAGGAGAAAAAAAAGTTTTTATACCGAAACTCTATCAGTTTTTCCTCTCGCTCGTTTTTTCACTTCAAGTGGCTTTTAGACTATGGTTTAGTTACCGTTATCCTACTCATGGATATCAGTCAGACCAATGACGCCAGAAGAGATTCTTGCTAACCCTTTTTCTAAATATCTGCGTTACAAGAAATAGGTAGCCTATATAACCCGATTATATTACCTCTATATATACATATGGTATGTTATTTTCACTTCATATATATATATATATATATATATATATATATATATATATATATATATATGGTGTATAAGGATCTATTTTACTCTTTATAAATATGATTAATTTTATACTTTAGTAAGCGAAAATTATTCATTTATTAATATTGATGAGTGATAAATTAATATTATTTTTTTTTTGTCATTTAGGGTGTTTATGCAATTTCTTTTCTTATATTAATATTAAATTTTAATAATTTTTATTTTTACAATTTTTTGAGAATTGTATTTTTATGTCTAAAAGTTATAAAATTTATATTTAATTTTATGGAGGCATTATTGTTTTCTAAAAAAAAGTATAGGATAACTTATAAGCAATATAAACACATTTCTAAAAGAAACGTGGGAGGGTGAGTCTCTAAGTAATAAAAATGTGATTAATGTTAGATAAGATTGTGAAAATATATGAACAATTATATATGTTTATTAACTGATACAGGTCACTGAAATCAAATTAGAGATTCGTCAAATTTAAATGAGACTGTACGCAATCTTTTCCTTTCCCATGGCAAATGTCAAACTCTAGCAAAATTGGAAATGTCGGTATTCTTTTTTCCATTAATTTTCTTTTTTCACGTCAACTAACATGTGTTTTATTGAATAATAATAATGAAAATGAAATATATTTTAAACAGATCTTTTCACATGATCGACTGAATATTTCCAAAATATCTACTATTTTCAAGAAATATATATATATATATATATATAAAGCTAAACGTCTAAAGAAAAATATGCATGAAAATTATATAAACTAGCCATCCCATATCACATGGAAATTAAATTAGCATTACTGGAGACGTCGTTTTCATGTGAAAATTAAATTCGTATTAATATAATGGATTTCTTCCATGAAAGGATTTGTATAGTGATTACTCTTGAATTTTCTAAAAAAAAAAAGACTGATATTGCCTTGTCATCGACTTTCCACATTAACCAATTCTTTATAAATTGTTGCATCAGAAATCCTCATTAACATAATCTCTATTCTCACGTTATTTTATTAGTCAGTTTTTAAAGATTTATTTTGGATTATTATGGGATGTGTTGCTGTATGCATGGATGTACCATAATGAGTGGTACTCACCCTTAGATCACATGTGGGAATATATTAATATCCAGTTTAACAAATCTTATGAAAATAAATTTTTTAATTCAAAAAAATTGTATTCGGAAAAACTGTATTTTAAAAAAATAAGTAACTGTTTGGTAAATAAAATTTAAAATAACTTATAAATTTAAAAACAGTTGTCAACTATTCGGTAAATTATACTATTAAAAATAATTTTTTAGAATAAAAAGACAAAAAATGACATATATAAATTTTAATATATTATATTCAAAATTTCACTAAAAATAATAATAATTCTCACTTATTTGCACTTTTTTGTTTCACTAAACTATTAAAATCATATATTTTTATATATAATTAAATAAAAATAAATATAACATAAAAAAATTAAAAATATATATATTATATTCATAATTAATCATACATATTATTTTAGGTAACAAAAAAAAAAGAAAAAAAAGTGAAGTCGTTTTTAACGTCAAATGATTTTGGGTGGTAGGATAAAAAAAAATAGCAACATAATTTTTTTGTATTAGATATGACTGTCATTATAAAATAAAATAAGAGATATTTTTGTCTAAATATCTGAATCCACACACTATCTGAATCACCACTTCAAGGTCCACAATGTTCATTAATGGGTCTCAACTATAGTTGTCAAACAATTTAGTGGATTGGATCTCATTATAAACGGCTCAAAAATTTACGCGAGTTAAATAGAATAAAATCAAAATATCACTGAAATAAATCACTGTTAAATAGATAATAAATATATTAAATTATATATAAATTAAATTTTTTAACATTATTTTTTATTTTATTTTAAAATTTAATAAAAATAAAAAAATGCATGTACAAAATATAAAAATATTATTTTTATATTTATATTATATAAAAAAAAAATTATAAAATCAATATCTCTCATGATGGATTAAACAGTCACGTCCTTAAACAAATTAAGACTTCATCAAGTTGATGGGCTTTAAGCCTTTAGGCTTCGGGTGGGTCTTTCCCTCTGTTTTTTTAAAAAAGAAGCTTTGAGGTTTGATTCCTTTTTAACACCTTATTGAACTTATACATAATAATAGAAAATGAATATATAGAGATGGATATGTCAATGTAAATAAATGAAAACAATAAGAAAAGTATTAAAAAACAACATAAATACCAACAAGAGCGCTACAGTTCTATTCAATGGTAAATTTTTTTATTATGAAAAGTATAATACTGGCAAAAAATGACAAAAAAAAAAAAAGAAAATTATAGTTTTCACTTCGTCTTATTGTTTGCTCAAGTTAATGAATATTGATAACACAGCAACCTGTGGTGTGCAACCCTTATAGCTGCTTAACTATATTGATAAATGAAATTGAGAAAGAGACATCATCCACATTTTTATCAAATGTTGACCATTGATCCAAATTTTGACGGTTATTACTTATTAGGTGATTCCAATTTAATGTATAGTATAATAAGTTAATGTACATGATAATACATATAAAACTTGCGAGATTTTGATTATTTTAAGATAAAAGTTTAATCGACAATATACTAAAAAGAGAATTGGCATATTCTATAATTATTTTTAAAGAATGTAAATATTATAAATGCCGAATATTTATTCAATGAAACGATTTCTAGATGAAAAACAATCCATAAAAAGAATTACACAATCACTTCATATGATTTATGGATACAATGGATTTATTTGTATATCATCTTTCATTTTTATTCCATTGATAATCAAAATTTATAATTTTTCTTCATGCCCGGCCCCACGTCTCTTAAGCTTCTTTAAACTGTTACCTTTGATCATACCCTTACCTCCGGTCACAACTTTGGCATTTCTTTTACCGTGACGTGCTCTACGTTCTTCTTCTTCTGCATCATCATCGATTCCCCTACCAGATGGAGTGCGGCATTTTTCAGCTCTAATACAGCCTCTTCCGTATGGATTTGCTCTTGGAAGCGGACAGTCCTTTGGGTTCGGGCATAGCTTATTTTGTTTCATAGCTGGAGTTCCGATAACTTTACCTGTTGCTTCTCTCGTCAATAATGTATAAACCATAATGGTTAAATAAATAACAATGACGAGAGTTTTAGATATTGTCATATTTGATAATTAATACGACAAATCTACAACTCCGGTAAAGTTACGCAACTCCGAGCTAGATTCACCTCTTCTACAATCAGGAATATTTATGTTTTTAAGGTCTAGACAATGTAAATATATTTATATGTGCTCTGCATTAGCTATAATTAGGTTATACATTATTACTTGTGGTATAAATTAAATCAGTGAAAAAAGAACCGAATGAAAGCATAAACATTAATTAGTGGCTGTCATTCTTCTCTATATATTGCATTTTCCATTTTTAATACTCATTATCAATTTTCTACCATCTAAAAATTAATGGAAAAATTAATTAATTGTCCAATTAATGGAAAAAAAAAAGATAAATAATTTTTTCAAATGAGAAATTCTCCTAAACTCTCTTCAAAAATCTAAATTTTATTCTATATAGAAATAAAGGCAATTTTACCCCTAAGCTATTTAAAATGCAGCGGAATTTACCTTTATTAGTTTTGTTTTTTTTTGTTGTTTTTTTTCTGTTATCCAACCGAAGGAAATTGTCTAATTTTACTTTTTTACGAGATAAAAAGTCATGGGTACAAGAGATTTGATTCTTTTATTATGAGTTTTGTATACAACAAGCTAAATGCAGACACTTGTGTATATTTCAAGAGATTTGGTGAAAATAATGTCATTATCTTTCTGTTTTATGTAGATGACATGTTGGTAGCAAGTCCAAACAAAGATCGTTTCAAGGAGTTAAACACTCAGTTGGCTAGAAAATTTGATATGAAGGATTTGAGACCAGCAAGCAAGATTCTAGGGATGCAAATTCACCGAGACAAAAATAATAGGAAGATTTAGCTTTCTCAAAAGAATTATTTGAAGAAAATCTTGCGACGTTTGAACATGCAAGATTGTAAGCCAATTTCTACCCCACTTCCTATTAATTTCAAGTTATCCTCAAAAATGAGTCCTAACAATGAAAAAGAGAGAATGGAGATGTCTTGAGTATCGTATGCATCAAAAGTGGAGAGTTTAATGTTCGCTATGATATGTACAAGACCAGATATTGCACATGAAGTGGGAATGGTTAGTCGATACATGGCGAATCCTGGTAGAGAGCATTGGAATTATGTTAAGAGGATCCTAAGATACATTAAGGAAACCTCAGATGTTGCATTATGTTATGTAGGATCAGACTTTATTGTCAGCGGATATGTTGATTTAGATTATGCAAGTGATCTTAATAAAAACAAATCTACTACAAGTTATGTGTTTAAACTTGCTAGTGGAACTGTAAGATGGGCTTCAAAACTGCAATCAGTTGTGGCCACATCAACAAAAGAAGCAGAATATGTAGCAGCTATACAAGCCAGTAAAGAAGCAGTATGGTTGAAAATGCTATTGGAGGAACTCGGTCACAAGCAAGAGAAAATTTCTTTATTTTGTAACAGTCAGAATGCCTTGCATCTTTCAAGAAATCCAGCATTTTATTCGAAGACCAAACATGTAAGGGTGCAGTACCACTTCATTCGTGAGAAAGTAGAAGAAGAAATAGTAGATATGCAAAAAATTCATACCAAAGAAAACATAACAGATTTTATGACGAATGCAGTTAATACTGACAAGTTTGTTTGGTAGGATTGGCAAGAGAGAAAAAATAATGTGAAGATGTAATTGATACTAAATCAAATCTTCAAGTGGGAGATTATTAGTCAAATATGGTATACAGAAAAAAAAAAAGAATCCCACATCGGAAAACTTAGAAAGAGGAAGGGTTTTTGATAGCTATAAATATAGCCCCATAGTTGTAGGTTTAATCATCCCTTATTACTTAGTTTGTCAATTAGTTAAGCATATTTCTTCTCTCTTATATTATTTCATTTTTCAGTTTTCGTGAAATAATATTCTTAGTCTTCAAGGACGTAGGCAATATTGGCCAAAACTCGTTAAAATCTTTTGTTCCTTACTATCTTTATTTCAGCTGCGATTTCAGCTCTAATCCGGTCCTTATTTTTCACAACAGAAACCAGTTAACCCATACCGGTCCAATCCCAAATCTCCCTTATCCGCATTGTTGCTTCTCGACAGGTTGACTGTTTTTCTTTCACTACAAAAAAAGCAGCTATTAGCGACGGCCATTTTAGTCGCTAATTTGAGAAATTTCGTTGCTAATTGATTTTAGCGACAAAACGACTAACTGTCGCAAATAGCGCCGTCGCAAAAAATTTTGCGACTAAAACCTAAAACCGTCGCTAAAAATAGCGACGGAAAAAACCGTCGCTAAATGTGAAAAATTCCGTCGCTAAATTAACCTGAGACTGACCGGCCAAAATGTTAAAAAATAATTAGCGACAAAAAATTCAGTCGCTAAAAATATTATATATTTTTTAATTTTTTACATTAATTTTTTTTATTTTTTTAATTTAATTTATTATTATTATTACATCCAAAATTTAATTTACATAAATAATAATTATACAATATTATTAACAATACTATTAATTTAAAAAATATAATATTATAGAAATATATTAAATTATACAATTAGGAGTGCAAATAATCGGTTCGATTTTAGACCGAACTAAATAGACTAAAAATTGAACTTATATTCAACAAAATAAAATTATTTAAAATAACTGAAAGAAAATTTACATAAACTTTTCATATTATGTCCCTAATAAATACTAAACAAAATTACATTAAAAAAACATACATTAAAAATAAATAAAACATAAAATTTGATTAATAATACATTCTGATATCGTAACTTGATTGGTCTTGGAAAGAGAGTTTGAGTCTCATCTTGAATAAAAGCCTAAAATAAAAAAAAATTAAAATAAGCAATTCCAATACCAATTTATTAAATACAAGATACTCTTTTCAATAATAAAAATAATACAACAATAATAAACCGATTTAGTGTATAAGCAGAAGAAGAATGTTACCAACTAATAAACTCAGAAAGAGGTGATGTGGAGCTAGTTTAGGTTCACTACGTTATGGAAAAGCAAAGGTTTTAATTTAACTGCGATAAATGACACATGCCACATATAGTCATCATAATCATAGATTAAATAAAGAGCAATAGCTTAGCAATAGTAGAAAATAATTAGCCAATTAATAGGAACGCAAACTCATATTTAATGATTATAATAACAATAAAAAGAAAGATGGTTGATCATATATAGTTATGGTTACAACTCAATTGAGAACCAAGGCTGCAACCTATATATAAAGTTGTTTATTTTATTATATATTTTTAACTTTTAATTTATTATTTTTTAAATTAAGTTTAAAATTTTAATCAAGCAAGACGTGTAATTTTATTAATGTTCAAGTTCGGCTAGCAATGTTTTGAACAATATCCAACCAAATAGTGCAATTTATGAAGTTTTCAAATGAGAGAAAAAAAGAGCTCAATCTATGCATGCTGAAAAAATCTTGGCAAAAATTAATTAATGACATACTATCAATTGATAATGACAAAATAAAACTCAAACCACCACAGACTACTAATAAAAACAATGTAGTGAGCTCAGGATTCAACATACAAAAACTAGAATAGGAATCCAACTACAAAAACACAATATACTCACTCTCTTAATTTTCCACCATGAAGACAGTTTGGCAGCTCGGCAATGTTCTATTTTATGCTGCAAAGGCCAAGTAATTTGTAAGCATTTGTTGTTCAAGTTAACCTCAATATTAAGATTCAGAGAGAAAGAGACACACCAAAAATTAAACAAAGGGAAGATGACAATATGAAATGGCAAGAAGCACTAAAAAACACCAACCTGTGTGTATATATTTGCCTTAATATTTCAGACCACGAAAAAGCTGTGTGTATATCAACCATTTGTACCATCCACTTAGAGGGGCATTAAAGAGTTTCCAAGTACTACCATCAGGTTCTAACTAGACAATTATGATAGAAAAGAAGACCTAATAATAAGATATTCCAAAACATCAGTTCCCATAACCAAGGGCAGATCTCTAAAACAACACTGGCAGCACTCCATTAGCATAAAACTCAAACAGCACAAGCAGTAGGCAATTTTAAACATACAAACCATCAAAGAACTAGCAACAGAGCTTTTAGAAACTACCAATAAACGAAACAGATCAAAGCAGCAATGAACTTTATCAGAAACACTACTCGTATCAAAACCGAGAAACTCATAATTCAACTCCAAGTACGACTAAATTAATCTTTGAAATGAACATCATAGCATATTCACCAAAAACTTCTTAAAGAACAAACTTTTTTACCTGAGCTAACTCTATTAACATGGTAAGACTGAGCAACAGAACTTTCTTTGACCGAATCCTTCTTGGCCACTTCTTTGACGGCAACACCACCTCTACCACTGCCCTCAGTGTTTGATGATCCAAAACAAGGAAAACACTCACCTATATCAAATCCAAATCAAACCCCGACCCACAAACCTCAAAATAGATACACTCAAAACCCAAAATTTCAAAATTGAAAATAAACGAAGAGAAATTTCAAAGTTTGAGTCTTTAGCAATCAGCTCCTTAAATGATGATGAAATAAAACAAAAATAAATAAACAAATAAATAAAAACTTAAGACGGCAAATGGAGAACACTAACCGGTGCGAGAGAGGGCGGAGTCGAGATCGAGTGGCAATGACGACGGGCCATGGCGGCGAACTGACAGTGTACGAGGGAGACGGTCCGCTAGGCAGCGGCAACGGCGAGATCGGATCTGCAACGGCGGGGTGGTGGGGAGTGGCGGCGGGGTGGGGGGCGACGCCGGATCTGGCGTCTGGTGGCTCGCGATGGAGGGGGCTACGCGAGGGAGAGGAGTAGAGAGTTGAAGAAGTTCAGTAGATGGGAGAATGCATTTTTGTGATTTTAGGTTATTTTTGGAGGTAAATGGTTTAGAAGTCCCTGTCCCTCACTCACTCGTTTTCTATCTTCACTCTTTCCTGCATTTTACCTTTCTTTATTTTAATTCCGCGTTCTTCTTATTTTTTAAGTATTTATTTATTTATGATTTAATTATTTAATCAAAGTCGACACTTAATTTTCGGGTCTAAATTTAACATTCAATAAATTTTTTTCTACCGGATTATTTTTAATTTTTTTTATCTATATATACACAAACATATATTAATTTAGTCAAAGTTATTAATATTAATTTAATTTTACCCATCTAATTAATATTTTCATTAAATTTTTAAATAATTGATTAATAGAAAATTTATTTTAGACAAATTAAAAATAAAATTCATAATATAAAATGATTACAAGCTAAAAAAAATACAATTTAAAAATTTATTTTAATTAATGAATGTACTAAAAAAATTTTAAAATTTTGTCCACAATTGTTTTAATTATATAATTTCAAAATTAAATGTTAATTTCATGGAGATTAATAAAATGACTGAATTCCAATATAATTTAATTTCTAAAGCAAAAATATTAAAAATAATTAATAAACATAAGCATGTGTGCATATTTTTTATTATTATAATACTTAGTAAAATCAATAATAAAAATTTTAAAATTTTTAAAAATTTAATTTAAAATAGCGACGGATAATTTGTCGTCATTCCGTCGCTAAACTATCACTAACAATTAAAAAATTTGAAAACTTTTTAGCGACGGAACAATCCGTCGCTATTTCGTCGCTAAAATTAATGAAAATTTGCATGTCGCTAATCCGTCGCTAATCAGTCGCTAATTAGAGACTAAAAACTTTCGTCGCTAAATTCAGTCGCAAAAAAAAGACGCCACTTACTGCCGCCAAAAAATAGCGACGGTTTACTTATTGCCGTCGCTATTTAGTCGCTAAAATCGAAAAAAATGATTTTTGCGACTAATTTTCCAAATAGTCGCTAATTAGTCGCTAATTAGCGACGAATATTTATCCGTCGCTAATTTGTGTTTTTTTTGTAGTGTTTCCTTCCTTCTTTTTCACTTTGCAAACAATTTTTCTTTTTCATACCGCCATATACATCTTGATACCTAAACTTTTTCTTCAACTTATTATTTTAGTAATGTGTTCTTTTAAATTTATCAATTATTAAATTTTAGTCTATAAATATTAAATATTATTACATTTTAATTCATTTTGGATTTAATTTTATCATATTTAGCCAATTGAACTTTAATATTGTATTTTATTAATTATACTATATCCATTTAAATTCAAATTGAATTTATATATATAACAAGAGGAAGCTAGCCAAGTCTAAGGAAATAATTGATAAATTATTTCTTTCTAGCACCTTTTGAAAACTAAACGGAAAAAAAAAAGAATGCTGCCAATTATCAACATACGTACATACATACAACATATATTTGTGTGACCTTTCTACTTTCAACCGGCAAATCCGTTGACAATGTCACGCTTAGTTAGTGTTAACCAAAAGCTTTTGCAAGTACTGCAGTAAAAGAGGAAGAAAATATGAATTGAACTCCCCTTTTATTCATCAGATAATAGCTTTATAATGGCAATTACGATAACGGGAAAATAACAAATTCCTAAATAGTAGGAAATTGTATAACAAGTTGTATAAAATTAGGAATTATAAAGCCATAAAACTAAAAGCACTAAACCCATAAAGTCACGATTAGCTATTTCAAAGGACCACAACTTAACACCCTCCCTTAAACTGAATTCTACAAAAAACAGTTTAGGAACAATAACATCTATAAGGTCCACCAATCAACAGGTACAACTTCCTTTGAAGAGCAAACTCCAAGCATTTTTTTGAGTTTTTCAAACACAGCTTGCTTCGATAGTTTTGTTAAAGTATCAGCTACTTGATTTTCACTCTTACAAAATATCAAATCAATTATACAATCATTACACATATTACGCAAGAAATGGTATCTGACATCTATATGTTTGCTTTTTCCATGAAGAGTTGGATTTTTTGAGATCTTGATTGTTGAGACATTATCATAATATATAGGTGTTGCTTCCTTTTGCTGAAACTGCAGTGTCTCAGGTAATCTTCTCAACCAAATAGCTTGACATGAGGATAAAGTTGTTGCAACAAATTCAACCTCGGTGGGTGACAAAGTCACAATTTGTTGTTTTTTCGATGACCATGAAACAGCTCCAAAGCCCACCATAAATACAAATCCTGATGTGCTTTTTCTATCCTCAATGTCTCCTGCATAATCACTATTAGAAAAGCCACATAAAATTTCTTTCGCTTCTGCCTTATAACAAATGCCAAAATCAGTCGTGCCCTTAAGATAACAAAAAATTCTTTTAGCAGCAAATAAATGATTTTCACTTGGATTCTCCATATAACGGCTAATCAGACTAATACCATACATGATGTCAGGTCTTGTTGACGTTATGTACATTAAACTTCCAACCATCTGCTTAAACAAAGCAGCATTTATCTTTTTAGCTCCATCTTCTTTCTTTAGCTTTATGCCATACTCCGTTGGAGTAGAGGTTGGATTGCAGCCCTGCATTCTAAATATGTTAAAAACGTCAAGAACATATTTCTTTTGTGAAATAAATATACCAGCAGATGATTGCACAACTTCAATTCCAAGAAAGCAGTGCATTAATCCCAAATTTGTCATTTTAAATTCAGCCATCGTATTTTGCTTAAAGCTTTCAATCATCATGAAATCATTTCTAGTGCAAATCAAATCATCAACATAAAGACATATTACAAGTAATTTGCCATTACTTTCATCTTTTGTGTAAAGTGTGTGTTCATGAGAACATTTTTGAAAGCCTTCTTTAGTAAAATAAGCATCATTATGGCTATACTAAGCTCTTGGTGCTTGGTTTAGCCCGTATAATGCCTTTTTTAATTTATATACCTTGCTTTCACTGCCTTGCTTCACATATCCAGGAGGCTGATCAATGTACACTTCTTTTTGCAATTCTCCATGTAGAAATGCTAACTTTACGTCTAATTGATAAACTTTCCACAAATTCTGAGCAACTATTGAAAGAATGACACGAACAGTATCTAACCTTGCAACTGGAGCAAAAATTTCTTTGTAATCTACTCTAAACTACCACTCATATGGTTGCTGCAACCGGTGTCCACATACTAAACTTCTGAATCATGCTTTGTCTCGCTTTTATGAATCGCCATCAGCAATGTTTCTTCTTCTTCTTTTTGTTCAACAAAATTTGATCTCAACTTCTCTTTATCTTGAGATAGCCTGGTATGACATTCGGATCGGTAATGTCCAAGTTTGTGACATCTGTAACACTCCACTTTGGATTTGTCAAATTGATGAGAATCTCTCTGTAAAATCAACTCCTTCAATTTGGTTATACCCTTTAGCTACCAATTGGGCTTTGTGTCTCTCTATTGTACCATCAGGCTTCATTTTCAGTTTATAGACCCACTTGGATCCGATGGCCTGCTTCTCTGGTGGTAGAGAAGTGATTTCCCAAGTCTGATTTTCTTCTAAAGCCTTCAATTATTATTGAATTGCAGTAACCCAATGTGTGTCTGACTTAGCCTGTTTATAAGATTTTAGTTCCTGAAAAGTTAATAACTGTGCAAAAAATGACATATGTTCGGGTGAGAAAGAAATAGTGCTAAGATTAGTGTGCGATTCAAGTGTAGGGAAGGAAGAGTAAGACCTGTAGAGGTGATTAGCACTACAAATATCATTTATAACTTTTCCCCCTCTAACACTAGAGACAAAATCATTTAACCAAGCAGGTTTGTGAGTGACTCTGCTACTTTTCCTCAATGGCTGGGAGTGGGAAGAATCCAATTCAACCGATTCATAGGGAAGGTTAGGATCTATTTGGACAATTCCATTTTCTGGTAAAATAAATGTTTCATTTTCAGGATCAGACTGAAAGGGCATGCTTTCATCAAATGCCAAAATAGGAGGGGCAGAAATAGCTGGCAAACAGGTGTCAAGTTGAGGCTTGGTTTGTGTGTTAATGGATTGGTAAGGAAAAATATGTTTATGAAATATGACATCTCTGGAAATTATGATGGTTCTATCATCAAGATTGTAAAGTTTGTAAGCTTTCTTTCCAGATACATATCCAATGAAAATGTATTTAAAGGCTCTAGATTCAAATTTTCTTTTCTTTGGCATGGTTTTTGTAGCATAGCATAGGCAACTAAAAACCTTTAAATTATCATAAGATGGTGGTTTATTGAAAAACATTTCATATAGTGTTTTTCAATTAAGAATAGGTGTGGGCAGTCTATTGATGATGTATGTAGCAGTTAGAATGGATTCTCCCCAAAATTTTTGTGGTAATTTTGCTTCAAATATCAGGGCTCTAGCTACTTGTAACAGGTGCTTATGTTTTCTCTCAACCAACCCATTTTGTTGAGGTGTGTAAATACAACTCCTTTAATGAACAATGCCCATTTCATTAAACAAATCTTGATAATTACTTCCTAAAAATTCTATCCCATTATCAGTCCTAATTATCTTAATAGTTGTATTGAATTGATTAGTGATCATTTTGTAGATTTTTCTTAAGATGCTAGCAACCTGCAATTTATTCTGCATTAAATATGTCTACGTTCCCCTGCTATAATCCTCAACAATAGTAAGAATATAAGATCCCCCTGTTATATTGTGATGATTATATGGTCTCCAAACATCTATATGCAATAACTCAAAAATACGATTAGTGTGAGTATCACTCAAAGAAAAACAAAGTCTTTGCTGTTTAGTTAGGGGAAAATATCACAAGTTTCATCAAAATTATGAACTTCATTCATAATATCTGGAATATGTTTCAAGACATTAATGGGAGAATGACCGAGTCTGTTGTGCCAAACAGAACAAGCAATATTATTTCTAGACCTATCTGAATCTATGGTTAACAAAGGAAATTTAAGAAAAACTGTGTGTTTCTTAATAACATCTCTACTAAAAGAGCATTTGCCAAGAACATATAACTCTCTCATGACCTTTCCTACTGCCAATACCTCCCTAGTCTTCAGGTCCTTCAAAATACAGTGTAAGGAATAAAATTCAAATTTGACATGGGCTGAACTGGTTAACTTGTTAACAGACAATAGGTTGAATTTAAAAGAAGGAGTTGATTTTACAGAGAGATTCTCACCAATGGCTAAAGTTTTTTATAAATTGTTGCATTACAAATCGTCATTAACATAATCTCTATTCTCATGTTATTATATTAGTCAGTTTTTAAAGATTTATTTTGGATTATTATGGGATGTGCTGCCATATGCATGGATGTACCACATGGATGTACCACAATGAGTGGTAGTCACCCTTAAATCACATATGTGAATATATTAAGTGACAATTTGACAAAAATTATGAAAATAGTTTTTTCAATTGAAAAAATAGTATTTCAAAAAGCTGTGTCTAAAAAATAGTAGGTAAATGTTTTGGTAAATAAAATTCAAATTAACTTATAAATTTAAAAATAGTTATCAACTATTTGATAAATTATACGATTAAAAATAACTTTTTAGAATAAAAATACAAAAAAATAGCATATATAAATTTTAATATATTATATTCAAAATCTCACTAAAAAAATAATAATAATTCTCACTTATTTGTACATTTTTATTTCACTAAACTATTAAAATCATATATTTTCATATATAATTAAATAAAAATAAATATAACATAAAAATAATATATATATATATATATATATATATATATTATCTTCATAATTAATCATACATATTATTTTAGGTAGTAAAGAAAAAGAAGAGAAAAAAAAAGTAGATTCGTTTTTAACGCCAGATGATTTTGGGTGATAGAATAAAGAGAAGATAACAATAGAGTTTTTTTTTATAATAAATATAATTGTCATTATAAAATAAAATAAGAGATATTTTTGTTTTAAAAAAATTATTAAATCAGCTTCTTTTAAAAATGGAAATTCATTTTTTCTAAAAATCTTCAATTGCTAACTTTTTTTTATAGAAAGTTTTTTTATTTTTTACAAAATTAATTTTTCTAAAATTATCATTTACAAAATACTTTTTTTATTTTATAATCAATTTTTTTTTTTCAATAATCATCTTGTGAATATATTAAAGATCAATTTGACAAAATTTATTAAAACAGTTTTTTCAATTGAAAAAAGTTATATTTCAAAAATCTGTATCTCAAAAAGTAGGTTACTATTTGATAAATAAAATTCAAAATGACTTATAAAATCAAAAATAACTTTCAACTGTTTGGTAAATTATATGATTAAAATGAATTTTTAGAATAAAAAGATAAAAAATGATATATATAAATTTTAATATATTATATTCAAAATCGCACTAAAAATTAATAATAATTCCCACTTATTTGAATTTTTTTATTTCACTAGCATATGAACAACATTTATTTTCATATATAATTAAATAAAAATAAATATAACATAAAAAAAATTAAAAATATATATATTGTCTTCATAATTAATCGTACATATTATTTTGGATGACAATAAAAGAAAAGAGAGAAAAAAGAATATAATTATTTTTAAAGTTAGATGATATTGGGTGGTAGGGTAAGAGAATAGAGCATAAAATTTTTTTTAAATTAAATATAATTGTAATTATGAAATAAAATAAGTGATATTTTTGTCTAAAAAAAATATTAAATTTGCTGTCCTTAAAAGGTGAAAATCAAATTTTCTGACAAATTTCAATTTCTATCTTTTTCCTAATAAAAGGTATTTTCACTTTTCACAAAATTAATTTTTTCTAAAATCAGCATTTACCAAAATTTTTTTTTATTCCATAATCAGTTTTTTATCCAATAAATAGTTTTTTGTCCTTCTAAAAGTAATACTAAATACAGTCTGAATCAGTTTAGCAAAATTTATGAAAACAGGTTTTTCAATTGAAAAAAAATTGTATTCCAAAAAAAATATTCCAAAAAGTAGATAACTGTTCGATAAGGGTGGGCAAAACCCGAACCGGCCCGAATTACCCGAACAAACCGACCCGAAATATTCATTCGGATAGGATTATTCGGATTATATGGGTCAGGTTGGTTATGAATATTTAGGATATTTCAGGTCGGGTCGGTTAAAACTTTGCCCAACCCGAACCCGACCGACATACTATAAATACCTTTTTTTTTTCTTTTTTTCATCCTTACCCATACCCACCAGCCACCAATCTGCATCTCATCTCACGCTCTTCTTCTCTCTCACGATCTCCTTCTCTGTCTTTCCTTCTCAACCAAATCTCTTCCTCTTCTTTTCAAGCACATCGATCTCAAGCAAATCTCTCCCTCTCCCTCTCAAGCAAGTCTCTTTCTCTCAAGCAAATCGTTTTCTCTCAAGCAAATCTCTCTCTCTCTGCGAACCAAATATCTCTCTCTGCGAATCAAATTTGTCTCTTTCGATCGAGATCGAGATCGATCTATTGTTCCGGCGTTTTCCTAGCAGCGAGAAGCACTCCGAAGCAGAGAAGCAAGCCAATCTCGATCTAGCAGATCTGTTTTCTTTCTCTCTTTTTTTTTGAGATCTGTTTTTGCTTTAGTTAAATTAGTTTATGATATTTCATATTTTGCTTGATGATGCTTTCGAGATGTACTTTGATATTTTTTTGGCATTAAATCTTTGTTGTGTGTTGGATGTTAATGGTGGGATGAATTCTAAATTTTTTCCTGGTATTGAATCTGTGTTTGGTGTATTGAATCTGTGTTGGGTGTGAATAGATTCTGAATTTTGGGTTGATCGGGTTTTTCGGTTCGGGCCCCTATATTTTTCGGGTTTTTCGGTTCGGGCCCCTGCTAGTAGTTAGGGTCTGTTCGGGGTTGGATTTTACCCATAATTCGAGTGTCGGGTTATTCGGGTTCGGTTCGGGTTGGCCCGAACCCGCCCGATGCACACCCCTACTGTTTTGTAAATAAAATTCAAAATGATTTATAAAATAAAAAATATTTGTCAACCGTTCGGTAAATGATATTATTAAAAATAAATTTTTAGAATAAAAAGACAAAAAATGACATATATAAATTTTAATATATTATATTCAAAATCTCACTAAAAATAATAATAATTTTCACTTATTTGTACTTTTTTTATTTTATTAAACTGTTAAGACCATATATTTTTATATATAATTAAATAAAAACAAATATTACATAAAAAATTAAAAATATATATATTTATATTATTTTTATAATTTATCATATATATTATTTTTGGTAATAAGAAAAGAGAAAAGAAATATCAAATCTACTGCTCTTAAAAACTGAAAATCAGTACTTTTAAAAAATTTCAATTTTTAATTTTTTTTAATACAAGATTTTTTCACTTTTCACAAAATTGATTTTTCTAAAATTAGCATTTACTAAACATCTATTTTTATTTTATAATCAGTTTTTTATCAAGTAAGCAGGTTTTTGGCCTTCCAAAAAAAATGCAAAACGCTATTTAGAAAAGCATAAATATAAAATATATTATTGTAAACATCTTCTTTTATCGTTTTTAGTTGAATTTAACCTTATCTTCACATTTGGGATAACTATCAGCAATTTCGCACAACAGCTTCAACTCAAGACATTTTCTGATGATTTTGCAAACATCAATTTGAATGAAATACTCCACGCACTATCTGAATCACCACTTCAAGGCCCACAATGTTCATTAATGGGCCTCAACTATAGTTGTCAAACAATTTAGTGGATTGGATTTCATTATAAACAGCTCAAAAATTTACGCGAGTTGAATAGAATAAAATCAAAATATCACTGAAATAAATCACTGTTAAATAGATAATAAATATATTAAATTATATATAAATTAAATTTTTTAACATTATTTTTTATTTTATTTTAAAATTTAATAAAAATAAAAAAATGCATGTACAAAATATAAAAATATTATTTTTATATTTATATTATATAAAAAAAAATTATAAAATCAATATCTCTCATGATGGATTAAACAATCACGTCCTTAAACAAATTAAGACTTCATCAAGTTGATGGGCTTTAAGCCTTTAGGCTTCGGGTGGGTCTTTCCCTCTGTTTTTTTAAAAAAGAAGCTTTGAGGTTTGATTCCTTTTTAACACCTTATTGAACTTATACATAATAATAGAAAATGAATATATAGAGATGGATATGTCAATGTAAATAAATGAAAACAATAAGAAAAGTATTAAAAAACAACATAAATACCAACAAGAGCGCTACAGTTCTATTCAATGGTAAATTTTTTTATTATGAAAAGTATAATACTGGCAAAAAATGACAAAAAAAAAAAAAAGAAAATTATAGTTTTCACTTCGTCTTATTGTTTGCTCAAGTTAATGAATATTGATAACACAGCAACCTGTGGTGTGCAACCCTTATAGCTGCTTAACTATTCATTAGGCGATTGATAAATGAAATTGAGAAAGAGACATCATCCACATTTTTATCAAATGTTGACCATTGATCCAAATTTTGACGGTTATTACTTATTAGGTGATTCCAATTTAATGTATAGTATAATAAGTTAATGTACATGATAATACATATAAAACTTGCGAGATTTTGATTATTTTAAGATAAAAGTTTAATCCACAATATACTAAAAAGAGAATTGGCATATTCTATAATTATTTTTAAAGAATGTAAATATTATAAATGCCGAATATTTATTCAATGAAACGATTTCTAGATGAAAAACAATCCATAAAAAGAATTACACAATCACTTCATATGATTTATGGATACAATGGATTTATTTGTATATCATCTTTCATTTTTATTCCATTGATAATCAAAATTTATAATTTTTCTTCATGCCCGGCCCCACGTCTCTTAAGCTTCTTTAAACTGTTACCTTTGATCATACCCTTACCTCCGGTCACAACTTTGGCATTTCTTTTACCGTGACGTGCTCTACGTTCTTCTTCTTCTGCATCATCATCGATTCCCCTACCAGATGGAGTGCGGCATTTTTCAGCTCTAATACAGCCTCTTCCGTATGGATTTGCTCTTGGAAGCGGACAGTCCTTTGGGTTCGGGCATAGCTTATTTTGTTTCATAGCTGGAGTTCCGATAACTTTACCTGTTGCTTCTCTCGTCAATAATGTATAAACCATAATGGTTAAATAAATAACAATGACGAGAGTTTTAGATATTGTCATATTTGATAATTAATACGACAAATCTACAACTCCGGTAAAGTTACGCAACTCCGAGCTAGATTCACCTCTTCTACAATCAGGAATATTTATGTTTTTAAGGTCTAGACAATGTAAATATATTTATATGTGCTCTGCATTAGCTATAATTAGGTTATACATTATTACTTGTGGTATAAATTAAATCAGTGAAAAAAGAACCGAATGAAAGCATAAACATTAATTAGTGGCTGTCATTCTTCTCTATATATTGCATTTTCCATTTTTAATACTCACTATCAATTTTCTACCATCTAAAAAATTAATGTAAAAATTAATTAATTGTCCAATTAATGGAAAAAAAAAAGATAAATAATTTTTTCAAATGAGAAATTCTCCTAAACTCTCTTCAAAAATCTAAATTTTATTCTATATAGAAACAAAGGCAATTTTACCCCTAAGCTATTTAAAATACAGCAGAATTTACCTTTATTAGTTTTGTTTTTTTGTTGTTGTTTTTTTTAAATTATCCAACCTAAGGAAATTGTCTAATTTTACTTTTTTACGAGATAAAAAGTCATTCTCACAAACAGATTTAAGGGTTTTTTTTTTGGGTGCGAAAAATGAAAAAATTTAGAAAAGTTGGGCTAAAGTAAAAGAATTTAGGATAATAGAGTGTCAGAAAATGGCACACGCACATTAGGTCTAGAAAACATCAACCAAGATTGCCGTTTTCTGGCTTATTTATTTATTTTTTGTTCCAAGAACAAAACGGTGTCGTTTTGTGCCTGGTTTCGGAGACCGGGCAGTGAGACCCGTTGTCAGAAAACGGCAACCAACGTCGCTACATTTAACCCTCGAACCCGAGGGAAAATTCATTTCTACTTGCCCTCTAAACTCTCTTATTGGACTTGCTTGTATAGTTTTCAAATTATCAACTCCTTCACATTGTGCTGGATCGTCAAACTGTGTACCAAAATCGGTCCAACTTCCGCTTGCAAAATTCAAATTATCGAGAAATATATTTCTCTCGTCCACCATCGGTATGGAATTTCCAGCAATATTGGTATTCAACTGATCAACATTATTCAACACATTTTTTTCGTCTCCAATTACAATTTGTTTAGTATCAATAATTAGCTCCGCAACAGTATATCCAGTAAATATAACAAAATTTTCATATATTTGATCAATGTTATCATCATCAGTTACATCTATAAGTGCCCAAGAATACGATCCTGTTAGGATTTATGGACAAATACATTATATATATTTAGATTATAATAATTATATGTCATAATTATCAGTTAAAAGACTTGGCCTAAGTATTAAAGTGATTTAATTTAATTGAAATTGAAGTGGGCCATAATAATAATATTATAAGTATGGGTTAAATGTATAGATACTCTTTTATAATTTCTAATTTTATGATTGGTTAAATTAGAAATAAAGGAAAATGAAAACTTTTTCAGATAAAAGGGTTATGGTCCCCAAATTATAGGTACAAAGATATCGTTTTCTGAATTCCCATCTGCAGAAAACAATTTTCATCCTACCTATCAATTTGGAAGATCATAGGCCGCGAAACTTCAGTATTCTCAACCGAAATCATGAATTCAGGTACGCTTCCGCTACAGATTTTATTTTCTTGATGATTTAACATGAATATTATTGCCTAGATAAATTCTAGGGTTTCCTACATTTGGTTTCAGAGCCAATTTCATGTTGAATCATTAGGAATTGATTAAATTTTCATGATTTTAGAGTCGATTTCATTAAGGTCTTTATTTTTTTTTTCCGCTGCTTTGATCGATTTTTGGGCAATTGGTTAATCCTCTTCGGCAAAAATTTATTTATTATTTTGCCTAAATCGTAAGTTGTTTTTTATGGCTTTATGACTTTATGGTTTCGTCTGCATGTGGCTTTGGGTTTTTTGGCATAATTTTCTTTTTATTCCAATATATGTTTTGCGGCGATCATGAATTTAGGTGTTCATGGAGTACTGTTATTTGGATTCTATGTATATATAATGATTTTGGGTTTCATGTTTTTGTCCTTTACTGCAGTGGACATCATTCACGTTTTTGCTTTTGTTATTGGTAATTGATATTAACATGGCTACTTGGGTACTGTTCTCACTAGTAATAATGATTTTATATTGGCAATTATAATTATTATTATTATAGTTGATTTAAAGATATTTTATTCTTGATTTCATTTGTTAAATTTTATGTAATTTAAATTTAAATTACAATATGGCTATATACATATTGAGATGGGTTAATTGAACCAATATGTTGCCAAAGTGACCTCTATGGAAGTCAATTGATTTGTTTTAATATATATAATTGGTATGTATATGTAATTACATAAATATTGATTGGCCCAAAGGAAAATTGATGTTTAATATGATTACATATACATTTGTGGCAATTAGCATGTGATAATTATTTGGTTTTACATGTGAATAATAAATCAGCCCAAAGGAAGAATTATTATTTGACATGTTTTTTTATTATTTGTGTTTAATTGCTACACCAAGATATCACTTACAAGTTAATATTTTGTCCAAAGATAAAGTATTAATGGAGTGTCAGATGTCTTGAGATGGGATTTAACTGTATTTAAATTTATTATTCAGTTTTGGTAGTATGTTGATACTTATGTGAGTTTGTTTTATGTGTTTTGTTCAAAATTCAGTTTCTGCTCCTGCTGCTAATATTACTGTTAGTATCAACTCTATTCCTATGCTGACTGGCATGAATTTTAAGTCATGGCAAGAGAGTGTATTGATCACTCTCGGAGTCATGGACCTAGACCTTGCATTAAGGGAACCTAAACCTGCTAATCTTACTGCTGAGAGTACCTCTGAACAAAAGAGAGAGATGGAAAAGTGGGAAAGGTCTAATCGCATAAGTCTTATGGTCATTAAGCGCGCCATTCCTGAAGCTTTTAGGGGCACAACGTCCGATCAGGTGGAAACAACTAAAGTTTTCCTTGAGGACCTTGAGAAAAGGTTTGCTAAGAATGAAAAGGCTGAAACAAGTACAATCTTAGCAAAACTCATCTCTATGAGGTATACATGCAAAGGAAATGTAAGGAAATATATTATGAAAATGTCTAATCTTGCTTCAAGTTTAAGCACCACAAAAGAAACAACCTAAAGGACAAACTAAAGATGGTTGCTTCTTTTGTGGAGCTACAGGACACCAGAAGAAGCAGTGTACCAAAAAAAAAAAGAGAAAGTTGAAAAACGGCAAAAAAAAAAAAAAAGACATGGGGGGGATTGGTTTAAAGGAGGAAGGAAATTTTTTCTGAGGGGGAAAAAGAAAGGAATGATTTAGGTTTTGATCTTCTAAAAAAAACATATTTTTTTTCTACCAGATTTTTCCAGTCTCGGTTTTTGAATTGACATTCCAAGAAAAGCCAAGAGGAAACTAGAGCTTCTGCATTTTTGCAACTTAAACGTCAATCTGAGGGTAAATACGGGGTTTACATTTTTCCTCTTCTTTTTCTTTTCTTTATTTTTCTCATTGGTTTTACCAGTCATCTCTTCTTCCTTGTATACATTATTTGTTTAATGTTGTTAGTTTGTTGATTGTATGTTTGTTATTGTTAGTCATCAGGTATAATCTTTAAATAGTTATTGTAATTAAATTAGTATGGTAATTGCTGTGTTATGCATGTTTTGATCTCATTTTTTTATATTATTTAACTTGTTCTTCAAATCTCTGCTACCCTCTGTTTTCTATTCCTTTAAATCGTGATTTCATTTTGCTCGAACTATGGTTCTCGATCAGATTTTTGCCTTGTTTTTGCTTGACTCTTTCTGGGCTGATCGTGTTTAATATCTCTCAGTCGGATTTTGGCCGCTATCTTCCTCTGATCAGTTGTGCATGTTACCCGATCATTTGATGAAACGCGTGAAGTCTAACTTGTGCCTGCTGTATTTTCCATCTTCTATTTTAACTTATAAATCTTCCCGGTTACTGGTGTTCGTTCACATGCTGGTTTGTGTTTTAAGCATTTAGTTTAATCTATTTATGCTTGTTATTGCATGCTATGAGAGTTGCAATCCTGTTGGTTTGAAGTTTTAAAAATTAAAAGTTAAAAGTCAGTGTTTTTTTTGTGGAGAGGGGGCTATTTTTGGCATAACAGAAACACATACACGAAGTCGTGCACTGATACTCTTTTTGACCTTTTCACATTTCCTTCTTTTCCCACTTTACCTTTTACCTTCTTTTACATTTCAATTTGCATTTCCATGTCTTTTGGCCAACTTTTGTCATTTAGCTAATGTTAACCACGTGAACACTTTAATTCTCCCATTCTTAATTTCACTTTTTAGGTATGTGATCCTCTTTCATCTTATTATTTTATATTATTTTAATTTACTATTATTATTTATATATATTATTTTTTTCCTCTTTTGTTTATTGTTTTATTTATTTTAGTTTACTATTATTATTTATCTAGCCTAATCATATTTATCATTTCATATTAATAGACTTTAAATGTTATTATTAATATTATTTTATTAATATATGTCTTGGTATTGTTATTATTTGATTAATTTATTAATCGCTTCAATTAATTATCTTTATTAAGCTAATTTTAGTTAATTAATTAATTAATTTATTATATCAATTATCTAATTTATTTTACTAACATCTTTAATTCATCTTTTTGTTTTATGACTTAAATGTTCGTTTGATCGTGCGAGTTGCATGCATGCTCGGATTGGGATTTCGGAGGACCGGTGAATTAAACCAAATTTAGAATTTGCAATTTAAATTTCGTATTTTCTTTTATTGTATTTTTTATGTGTTGTATGTAAAATATATATTTTAATTATCCGCGTTATAGAAAATCACGTTTTTTAGATAATTAATAATTTGAATTTTTTTCTTAATAAAATGGACCAATGTCCTATTTTTAGCCAATAAAATTTCACCTTCAAATGGAGAACTAGGTTTTCATAAAATGAGATCACTCATCTCGATTTTTCTCAATCAATACTCAAAAACGGTTCTCCAATTTTTTTTAAGTTAATAAAAGGAACCAATGTTCCTAAAGTTCAATAAAAGATCCTATTTATGTATGTTGCGTTTTAGTTTCTTTCATGTGTTTATTTATTTAGATTTTCTTATTTTTGGGGGATTGTTCTGTCCCTTTTTATTTTATTTTTTAATTATTTACGGTTTTGTTTATCGCTTTTCAATGTGAATGATATGCGCTTTAACAAACTGCATTAATTGTGTGAGATGAAAAATGAAATTTTATAATTTAAAAACTCATTTATAATTAACCAAGGCACCAATAAGTGTGAAGTTCCGGACACCATCTCTGGTTTAGACCGATAAGAGGTTAAACTTTCCCAATTTCTTGTAAATTGGGTGGCGACTCCAAAATATTTCAAAAGTGCCTAAAGGTGTTATGGCGATGGATGGTCCTTTTCAATGTTCTATTGTGAAAGGAGGTGCCGAAAATATTTCATAACACCTAAGATCGGAAAAGACGCGAACCAATCTCTCGAATCCTAAAAGCGAATTTCGGATGAGGGCCTTGCTGGTTCAGGAGCGCGTCACAATGGGTTAAATTAGAAATAAAGGAAAATGAAAACTTTTTCAGATAAAAGGGTTATGGTCCCCAAATTATAGGTACAGAGATATCGTTTTCTGAATTCCCATCTGCAGAAGACAGTTTTCATCCTACCTATCAATTTGGAAGATCATAGGCCGCGAAACTTCAGTATTCTCAACCGAAATCATGAATTCAGGTACGCTTCCGCTACATATTTTATTTTCTTGATGATTTAACATGAACATTATTGCCTAGATAAATTCTAGGGTTTCCTACAGATCCCTGACTGTTTACAGGACACTTATATATTACTTTACTAACTCTGACATCCACAAATAAATTCAATTTAACTGATATTTTATGAATAAGTTCTGCAAATGTCGGTTTGTTTCTGAGTTTCAATCTTCTCGAACGTCCTGAGGAGTTTGAAATATCATACTGATAACCGGCTATACCCCATATTGACTGTCCTCCAGTATGAATTATAAATATTGTTGGAATCGATATTTTCTTACTCCTACATTTAATGTAAATATTTTATAATTAATGCATAATTTTAATATTATCGAAATTTACATACTTTCCACAAATTTTAAATCTTTCGTAAATTAAAACATTTCATGCAACTATTTTTAAAAATTTTTAATCATTTAACAAATTTATTTCATGTAAATACTATTTCTCCAAATTAAAATTTTATTTCAATTCTTAACTCCTTAAAAATAATTTTTCCCTTCCAGGTTTACAATATAATATTCTATATATTATATACAAATTTACTTATTCACAAATATTTTAACTTTTTAAACTTATTACTCTTTTAATTTACTAGATTAATATTTTAATTAATTCACTTCTAAAAATTAATTTAAATTCACTAGTTAAATCTATAAATAGTACATTCACATACCTATATTTTTCTATATATTCATATACATCAGAAAATTACACTATAAAGTTAAATAAATATAACTAAATTCTGACACCTAATAACTCCACAAATATTGACGATTATAATTTATCTAAATTAACTATAAAAAAACATGTGCTCAATAATTATCTTAACTTATTTAAACAAAATTTATTTTTCATAAATAAAATAAATACTAATAACTTACTTCTTCAAATATTGGTCGTAATTATATTACAAATTTAATAACACCTGTAATTTAAAAATGACAAAAAAAAAGTTGGCTACACATTCAAATCTTATTAACAAAATTAATTTATACTTCATTTACATAACAATACATTTTTTTCCCGTAAAGACAACAACAAGATATTGTCTAATTTATATAATAAATAAAATAAAAATTAATATGTAAAAGATTACAACTAAGGAGTGAAAAGAAAATGAGAGAGTTGAAAGTAAAAAAGAAAAGGAAATATAAGCTGATGACAAAGAAAATGAAAGAGAAGAAATAAAATGGCCCGGATGTATGCCATTTTAAAGAAAAAAAAAGAAAAAAAAAATTAAATTTTTAGAATGTAGATCCGTGCTGGGCTGCAGCGCACAGCCTTTGAAAGATATTAAACAAATAATAAATTGGTCAGAAAATGGCAATCTAGGTTGCCTTTTTTGACAAGCGGGCCCCACTGCCCAGTCTCTCAACCCAGCAACGTTTTGCGCTTGGAAAAAAAATAAAAATAAAAAATGTCAGAAAACGGCAATCTTGGCAACCCAGAGTCCAATCTGGGTGGGATCCACCCGGTCAGAAAACGGCAACCTAGGTTGCCGTTTTCTGACACCCTATTTTGGTTAACGGCATCCAATTAATCAAAAAGTAACAAATCATATGCATCATGTGTTTTTTCTCTCCTAATTAGCATAATTTTTAAAATTAAAAATTAAAACGTACTTAGCACCCTCATATTAAATAATTAAAAATTAGTTTTCTTCTTCAAAACAGAAAAAATCGCTCTCTCTATTTTCTTTTTATATAAAATCCATCAAAACCATATTTTTCATTTGCCCAAATCCAAAATCTACCAATTACCGGTTATTTCTCCATTTCTATTTTCTCTCTCTAACTCTAATTTTCAAATCGCTCTCTCTCTCTAAATCTGTAAATAATGCAACAATAATTGTTTCTTGATAATTGCTATATATATATATATATATATATATATATATATATACTCTGATCGAAACAATGCGACTATTTCTAATTTTATTTTTTAAAAAAATTGACCGAATCGCCTCTGTGGATTTGATGTGAATGATGGTGTTTCTGCACTTGAAAAAGAGTTCAAACATTAAAGAAGAGATTCAAAAACTCATCAAGTCTAAGAAAAGATAGAAATTATTTTCGAAAAGATTCAGTTTCAGCAGAAGCTACACTCTAGCAATCTTAAGAAATCACGCCATTTAAAGGAACATTTTCGATCTACGAATGAGCTATAGAATCATGAGAATAATGATAATTTTGCTCAACAAATTAATGTTTCTAATGTAAACTAGTGGATATTTTGTTTATTTCTGATAACACAGCAAATATCGTCTGCCTTTAGACCCATGAAGTCGGCCCAAACTTTGGCAAGGTTCAAGGTCCACAAAGCGAAGCAAATAGGCACAGGCCCAAAAGAGGACCGATCGGACGACGTGACATCCCGTCCCATCAGCCGCCTGATACAAGGCAGTGCTCACCTCAACCTCCTGCTCGCTGTCACTTCGCCGGATACCTACTCTAACAGCCAGAGATCACTCCCCTAGGCACTCAAGTGCCCCTCAACATCTCTTATAAATAGCCCAGACAGCGATGGCCTCAGGTATTGAACCCTGAGCACTCTCTCTCTGCAAGCTTTCTCTCTCTAAAGTTACTGACTTAAGTTTCGGAGTAGTTACGCCCGGTCCGACTGGGCATTCTTCCTTTCTGGTCGCTCTCACCCGATCGGTTGTTCCCTCCCTTCCAGATAAAGACAATTCAAGGCTTTATCAATTCCCATTCCATTTTAATCTTTTTTCCTTGCGGATTACATATATAATGACCGAATTTATTTAGGAGATGTATTAGAGATTATCATTTTTTTATTATTCGACAACTTTTAACTTTCTTATTATTAATTAGCATAAATTTTATAAAATTTTAATTCTAATTTACTAAAATATCATTTTATCAATTATAATAGTATGAAATTGTACCGGAGCAACCGATCTGACCGAAAAAATCTATAAAATTATTAAAACAGAAAACTCTAAAAAATCATTGAACCACGAAACCAGTTAACCCGTACCGGTCCAATCCTAATCTCCCTTATCCGCATTGTTGCTTCTCGACAGGTTGACTGTTTTTCTTTCCTTCCTTCTTTTTCACTTTGCAAACAATTTTTCTTTTTCATCCCGCCATATACATCTTGATACCTAAACTTGTTCTTCAACTTATTATTTTAGTAATGTGTTCTTTTAAATTTATCAATTGTTAAATTTTAGTCTATAAATATTAAATATTATTACATTTTAATTCATTTTGGATTTAATTTTATCATATTTAGCCAATTGAACTTTAATATTGTATTTTATTAATTATACTATATCCATTTAAATTCAAATTGAATTTATATATATAACAAGAGGAAGCTAGCCAAGTCCAGCACCTTTTGAAAACTAAATGGAAAAAAAAAAAGGAACGCTGCCAATTATCAACATACGTACATATATACAAAATATATTTGTGTGACCTTTCTACTTTCAACCGGCAAATCCATTGACAATGTCACGCCTAGTTAGCAGTTAGTGTTAAAAATAAAGAACAATTAACACAATAACAAGTAGAATTTTATGAGAAATTTAATCAAACAGAAACAAGGAAATGAAAGTGAGCTGAAAGTATATCTTTATTCTCTGCATCAGCAGCCTTTAAATAGCAAGAAAGAAATAACAAACCATCAGAGATTTTAATAACAAATGCCTCTGATGTGACTCCTAAAAAATAGCAACTACAACTCGGTTGAAAGACCAATTCTTTATTTGACTAATTCTAACTAGACAACTACTTGAATTTAAATTACTCTAACAGTAAAAATATTTCTACATTAATCTTTAACACCCTCCCTTAATGTAGACATCTCCAACGCCTAATAACAGGTCTCTTAATTCCATAAACTTCTTCAATGGAAGTGGCTTGGTGAATACATTTGCAACTTGGTCATTGGTAGTGCAATATTCCATCTTGATATCTCCTTTGGCAACCAGCTCTCTTATGAAATGATGATGTGTCTCAATGTGCCTTGTTCTGCTATGATAGACTGGATTCTTAGTCATTGCAATTGCGGATTGATTATCACAGTAAATAGTAGTCACCTCCACTTGAGTTTGCTTTATGTCATCCAAGATTCTTCGTAACCAAACTGCTTGACATGCTACTGCTGTTACAGCCATATATTCAGCTTTCGAAGATGATAAAGCTGTAGATGGTTGTTTCTTTGAGCTCCAACAAATAGCTCCATTGCCCATGGTGAAAACATAACCAGTTGTACTCTTCCGATCATCAATACAGCCTTCCCAATCGCTGTTAGAAAAACCATACAACTTGAAGTTGTCATTGTGTTTGTACCATATTCCAAATGAGCTTGTCCCCTTCAGGTATCTCAGAATTCGTTTGGCAGCTCCCAAGTGGTGTTTGCTTGGACTTTGCATAAACCTGGACAAAAGACTTGTTGCTTGCAAAATATCTGGCCTCTATTCGTGAGATACAATAGACTACCAACAAGGCTTCGATAAACCTGAACATCAATTTTTTCTACACCATCATCCAAGTTGAACTTTTAATTTGTGCACATGGGGGTACTCACAGGATTACAATCCTTTAAGTTAAACCCTTCAAGAAGATCTTTGACATATTTCTCTTGTGACATAAAAATCCCATTATCACATTGTTTAATTTCCAGACCCAAAAAGAAATTCATCACTCCCAAATCAGTCATATCAAACTCATTTTGCATCAGTTGCTTGAACTCGTTCAATAGAGCACCACAATTGCTTGTGTAAATTAGGTCATCAACGTAACGGCAAACAATGAGAGTATCACATGTACCTCTATTTTTGATGTACAAGGTTGGCTCACTTGGACTTTTATGAAACCCATTGTTGCTGAAATGTCCATCAATTCTCCCATACCAAGCATGTGGTGTTTGTTTTAAGCCGTAAAGCGCTTTCCTTAAACGGTACACTTTATCTTCTTGACCTGTAATCTCATAACCTTTTGGCTGTTGTACATACACTTCTTCTTCTAAAGTTTCATTCAAGAATGCGGACTTCACATTAAACTGATAAACTTTCTAGTTAAAATGAGCACCAATAGATAGAACATTACGTATAGTATCAAACCTTGCTACTAGAGAGAAGGTTTCTTCGAAGTCTATCCCCTCTCGTTGCATGCACCCACGTGCAACAAGCCTTGCTTTATATTTTTGAACAGAACCATCAGCTTGGTACTTGATCTTGGAGACCCATTTCAGCCCCACAACCTCCTTTCCCTCTGGAATGTCAAGCAGCTCCCATGTTTTGTTTCTTTCTAAAGATCTCATTTCTTCATCCATTGCTGCACGCCATTCTTTGGACTTGATAGCTTCTTCAAAGACAATTGGTTCATCAATTTGGGTAATTTGACATGGTTCCGTGCTATCTTGAATTTCCTGCAATGATATACATTTTCTTGGAGGTGTATCTGATGAAGATGAGCTTGGTGAAAGTAAGCCTGAGACCAGTGATTAACTAGTTGCTGGTGTAGAGCAACCAAAACCTCCATTCTCATTTTCTCGTCTTATAGGAGAATTAAGGAACTCGCCATCTTCTAATATTGGATCTGATTGCAAAAATTCCCAATTCCATGCACTCTTCTCATCAAATACAATATCACGGCTTATTAGCAACTTTTTGGTGATAGGGTCATAGAGACGATACCCTTTTGTTTTAGTACTATAGCCGACAAGTATACATTTAACACTGTTATCATCTAACTTTCCTCTCTTTTGAGATGGGACACGCACATGAGCAATACATCCAAAGATTCCGAGATGTGTTACCTTAGGCTTCCACCCATACCATGCTTTAAATGGTGTCTCTTGACTCAAGGCTGTTGTTGAAGATCTATTGAGAAGGTAGGCTATTGTATGAATTGCTTCTGCCCAAAAATTCTTTAGAAGACTTCGAGCCTTCAGCATGCTTTTCGCCATTTCTACAAGACTCCGATTCTTCCACTCAGCTACTCCGTTTTGTTGTGGAGTGTAGCTAGATGTTAACTGCCTCTCGATGCCAAACTCTTCACAAAAACTATCAAATTCTCCTGATAGAAACTCTCCACACGATCTGTCCTTAAAACCTTTAGTTGCTGCTCACTTTGCTTTTCAATATAGGCCTTAAACTTCTTGAATACAGAGAATGCTTCTGATTTTTCTTTCAGAAAATACACTCACGTCATTCGGCTAAAATCATTAACAAAGACTAGGAAATACTTGTTGTTGTTGAGAGAATATGTTGTCAAGGGTCCACACACATCCGCATGAATTAGTTCAGCAGGCTTAGAAGCTCTTCTTGCTTTGCTTGTCGGAAAAGTGTCGCGATGCTACTTTCCAACTACACAGCTCTCACAAACATCATCAACATTTTTAATCATGGGCAAACCATCAACAAAATTCTATTCATACATAAGAGCCAAACTTCTGAAATTAAGATGCCCATATCTATTATGCCAAAGCCAAGTTTCGTCACCCACAAATGCTTTCAAAACATGCTGATCAGTAGAGATGATAGTGTAAAGAAAAAGCTTGTTTTTTGACATGGGTACTTCAGCTAATAAATGCTTCTTCGATTTGTCTTTAAACACTAAGCAATTGGAATCTTCAAATACAAGAGAATACCCATCTAACATAAATTGCCCAACACTCAACAAATTTGAATTCAGATGAGGGACATACAATACATTCTGAATGCATTTCAGTCCAAGAGAGTTCAATAGTATAGTACCTTTTCCTTGTGCCTCACGTACCGTTCCATCACCCATCGTAATCTGACTAGTCATGGATTCATCTAGATCAGTAAAGAGATGCAACTCACTTGTCATGTGATTGCTACAGCCACTATCAATGTACCAAGCTTTTGGGGGACATTTTTTGGCATAGAAGCATGCAAGAAAAAGACCCTTTCTCTTATGCTAGATTAGCTTGTTGTTCCTTACGCCAACAGTATTTCTCTATGTGGCCATACTTCTTGTAGTAGTAACACTGCTTTGTACTTCGATTCTCTGCTCTATCGTAGCTTCTTGAACCTTGATCTTGTTCATTAGAACGACCACCACTTATGCCTCCTCTTCTTCCTCGAGATGAAAAACCACCATGTGACCTGTAATTGCTTTGATTGCTTTGTTCACCTTGCGAGAGCTGCATCTTACTGTAAAAAGCATTCTCAACAGAAACATCATCATATCTCTTCATATTATCTTCATGAGAAAAAAGAGAACCCTGAAACTTATCAAGAGTTAACACACTTAAGTCGTTTGATTCTTCTATTGCAGCCACAACATGATATATTTCTTAGGCAGACTCCTAAGAATTTTCTCAACTAACTTTTTCTCACTTAAATCTTCACCATATTTTCTAATTTGATTCACAACATCAATCACATTGGAGATATAATCAGATAAAATATCTCCATCTTTCATAAGCAAACTTTCAAATTTCCTATGAAGAGTTTGGAGTTTAACAGTTACCACTTTTGCAGTGCCTTGGTATGTTGTATACAATCCATCCCAAGCTTCTTTTGACCTTGTTGCAGTAGAGATACGTCGGAAAATCAAATCATCCACGGCTTGTTGGATGAAAAATAAAGCTTTGGCATCTTTCTTTCGGAGGTCTACACCATCTTCTCTATAGCCTTTCTCCACCAAATCCCAGAGTTCTTGGGACAGAAATAAGGTCTTCATCTTCGTACTCCATACATCATAATTGCTTCCTTGGAAAATTGGAATTGAAGGTTGTGATAGGTTCACTCCAACGTGATTATTGGCCATCTGGATTAAAAATTGAAGGCAGAGCTCTGATACCAGATATTAAAAACAAAGAACAATGAACACAATAACAAGTAGAATTTTATGAGAAATTTAATCAATCAGAAACAAGAAAAAGAAAGTGAACTGAAAGCATATATTTATTCTCTGCATCAGCAGCCTTTAAATAGCAAGAAAGAAATAACAAACCATCCGAGATTTCAATAACAAATGCCTCTGATGTGACTCTAAAAAATAGCAACTACAACTCAGTTGAAAGACCAAGTCTTTATTTGACTAATTCTAACTAGATTACTACTTCAATTTAAATTACTCAACAGTAAAATTATTTCTACATTAATCTTTAACAGTTAGCACTCACACTTACTCCGTACCTCAATTCTCACCGGAAAACCACCCTTCATCTTTGCAGTCAAATCAGAAATATACTCCGGCTCAGAACCATCCTCCGCCACCGGCACCACCTTAAATCTACTCACAACTCCGGCCACCACCCTCTTCATTTGCAAGAATGCCATTTCTTTCCCCATACAAATCCTTGGCCCAGCCTGAAACACTGGGTAACTATAAGCATCTCTCCCTACAAAATTCCATTTCTCATTGACCATATCTTTCTCCAGCCACCGCTCCGGCTTGTACTCCGCCCAGTCTGGGCCCCACAGAGTTTCTAGCCTCCCCATTGCATACGGATGATAAGTAACTCTATACCCCTTCTTCACCTGAGTTCCATCCGGCAGAACGTCGTCGTCTACGGCTAGTTTTGTGTCCATTGGAACCGGAGGATATAGCCTCATGCTTTCGCATAAAGAAGCATGTGTGTAAACCATGTCCTTTACTTCTTCAAAAATCGGCATTTCTGATTTTTCATGGATTTCTTCAAGAATTTTAGTTTCAACATCTGCGTGTTTTGACAATAACCAGAAAAACCATGTTAAGGCCGCCGAAGTGGTGTCGCGGCCGGCTAAAATAAAGCTTATGACTATGTCCGTTACGAAGGTCTCATCAGAATGGCCGGAGCTCAAGAATCTTGATAGAAGATCAACGGATTCTACTGATGAGTTTTCTTTTAATTCTTGCTTCTTGTCTTGTATTAATTTTACGGCAAAATCGCGTACTAAAGACCTGGCTTCAAGGAGCCTTTTTTCGTTGCCAATCTTAAAAGCTCTTTTGATTTTCCAGAACAAAGAATTGGACCTGCCGACGCTTATTCTAACACCATCTTCATAAGCTTGAGCAAATTCTCCTTGCGGGAGAGAGGGCAAAAGATAAGCAGGATCATACCCAAAAGCAATTTTACAAATGTTATCAAAAGCAAATCGTTGGAGAATATCCTGAAAATCAAGAACTGTTCCGTTTTGGGCGGCGGAGTAGAGAAACGGGATCAGGCGTTCTGATAATTCAGTATCAACAACAGTTTCAACAAACTTGCGCAGAGATTTGGTGTTGAATTCATGGCTAGCAACTTTCCTCTGGAATTTCCAAGAATCTCCATCAACATTGAAAATTCCATTTCCGAGAAAATCAAAGACAGTGCTTCGAAAAGCTTCGCCTTTTTGATAGACATTGAAATGGGATTTAAGAATGTGGTGGACATTGGCCGGATTCCCAGTGATGATTCCGCGGACACCGAGCGGTCGATTGATGACATAAGTTGCAGAAGGTGAGTTTCGGAGAAGATCAGATGTCCACTGAACACGCCGATGCCAGTTGGATCTTAGATCAAAATAGTGGCCTATTAAAGGGTATGATTTAGCGAGATGGAGTGAATTTGGGGATGATTTTTTTGATTTGCGGACAGAGAAGATGAAGATTAGAGAAACAAGTAGAAGGAGAAACGAGTGTAAAAGTTCAACTAACATTGACATGATTATTGTTTTGTGCTTTGACAAGTGGATTAATAATATGGGATATGTATGAAAAAAATAAAAAGATCAGATGTAATCTTTTATATATAAAACAGTATGATGAAATTGAGAAGTTGGGTAGTTTAGTATTGAAATAAAAGGATATTTATAGATAATTTGAGCTTAGATTGATGTTCGAAGTGGCATACGTTTGATGCTTGGGGGACAAGCATAAAATGTTCTGTGCCACCGCTTTCTTACGTTAGCTTTGGAAATTTCTTGTATTGACTGATCCGCTATACGTAATAATTCATTAGTTGCCATATATATATAATGCATATGAATAATATAACCACTAATTATATAACTTTCTTTTTTTTGACAATATACCATTATTTTAATTTATGAGTAATTTTATAGACTCTATTTAAATAAAAATTCTCCATAAATTTTTTACCTTGTCCTCTAAAAGGGCAAAAAAAAAAATGCAATTTGACTTTTTATAGAAAAAACAAAAAAGAATTAATAATAAGTTTTGATATTTTATTTTTTTTAAAAAAAAAAGGAAGGCATAATATATGTGAAAATAATAATTTAATGTGTTAGACATTAAATGTACTGATATCAGTGATATGCACTATTGAATGAAAAATAAAAAAGTAATTTTTTTTTTAATCAAAAGTTACAGATTCACTAATATATGGTATTTCATACCTACTACTGAATTTACATTCCATGTTCACCCAATGCTCTATTTAGTTTTTGTCTTATTTACTTCTTATATATCTTTTTCTTTTTCCACTAAGCTTCTAAAAAAATGATTTTTTTTTATTGGGCTATAATAAAATGGTTTGGGTAATTAGTTTTCATTTTTTATTAGCTGAAGGTTCAAATAAATCTCTTAAATTTACATTTATGGTCAAATAAGTTTCTCATGATCGTCTTAATTTGACCCTTAACAAATAGATCTTAATTTAGCAGCTCATAAAACTTGAATGCCAAATACTCAGCTATTGACTTTGTAATATATAAAAAATTATAATTATGAAAAGAAAAATCGTGATATAAGCATATTAATACGGCGAAAATAGATAAAATGCTTTTTTTTTTTAACGTAACTAGGGCTTATATTGTTTAGTTTTGATTTTTTAAAAAGTTTATGTGGCCTGATTTTAATTCTTTAAGGTAAAGTTGACACAATCTGAAACATAAGAAATTTAATAGACAATTAAAATAAATTTAATTGGACCTGATTAACTCTTAAATCTTTTTTTTTTCCCTTTTAGCGTGGGCAGTTTGTGGACAAAACAAAAGAGAGGCCCGTGTCTTTTTTTGGAAGAAAGAGCGACCCAAGTCTTAGTTTAGTTTTGGTGGCTGGATGTTCGAAGCAAGAACAACGTGCGTTGAAAAGGCATAGCAGAAGGGCATTTGGTATCTGTCGTTCTAGATGCCTTTTCCTACACGAAATCAAGGGTTTGCTCTCAGTTCCCTCTGAATTTTCTAATTTATATTATACTTTTACCTTAATCATTTTGTAATATTATAAAATCCCACATTCTGGTGACTTATTTAAGAATGGGACCAACAATGAAAATTATATTTTATGTAGCCAATTTGCAAATTAGATCGAAAATCACAATTGTATAAACTATAACACAATGGGAGAAAAAAAAGTATTTAATCATAATTACTGTACTAATTTTCTCAGCTGCTTCATATAATTATATCAGACTAACTTCTGACAATTCTTAAAAAAAAATGACTTTTGACAAATTGTTTGCTTGATGTTCAAGGCAATAATCTTATTACTAGTCAATAACGTGTACTTAATTGGTCTCTCTACTTTCTTTCATACATTCAATATGTCATATATTAATAAACACCAAAAAGTTGGTATAGTAGCCAATATTCAATAAAATATGCAGTTAATTAGTTTCGAATTTAATTCCTTTCTAATAATATTTTTATAATTAAATATTATATTTCTCTTATAACTAAAAATTTATATTATTCACTTTAAGATAAAAAAAAGTACGTCATATATATATTAGTAACTGATGATGGGATTCAAACAATTAACATTTGTTAACTATTACTCAACCGTCCTACTAAATTATCACTTCTTAAATAAATTACTAATTGATTTTGCTAATTTAGATAAAAAAAATTATATTAAATAGACTAAAATACTCAATTTTAATTTAGATTATTATAATAAAATGTGTATAAAAAATATTAATTAAATTATTAAATATTTTGTTAATATTATATGAAGAATAAAACTGAAAAGTATGCATTAAATGTATACATGTCAAAATTAACCCAAACCCAACAATTCACCCAAACCCACAAAAAAAAAATTGACCCAAACCCAACCCAACTAAAAAATTGACCCATTTAAACCCATCCAAAATCTACCTACATAAAATACAATCCATTTTGGTCATTCTTCCTTGACCCAATAGGTGTTTTTTTTTCATTATTTTTTGAATATTAAAAATTTTTGTTTTAATTAACAAGATTTTTTGATTATACTGTCCCGCTATATTATTATTATGTAATGTGTATGCATATTTTGTTGGTTAGATTTGTAATGGCCGAGTTATCGGGTTAGTCGTGAATAGTATTTTTTGATGGTAAATAGTGTACTAGGAACAAAAATTACACCCGGAGGTAAAAAATATTTTATTTGACCATCGGAAAATACTAGTCATAAGTAGTCCGACGGTAAAATTTGGAGAAAAAATGAGGTCAAATAGATCTCCAAAAGTTAAAAATAAAAACAAAGCCCGGCTCGTTTTAAAGTGTAGTCGATTTAACCAAAGTTTGACTAGACCTCTAAAAATAGCAAATGACCTCTAAAAATTGTTTTAATGGTATATATAGATTTACATTAATATTTAGAAATTTTTGACAGTAAAAAATTAATTTTTTTGTAACACTGAAAATTATCGAAACGGACTGATTTAAATATACCAGATCGAGAAACAGACTCTGTTTAAACTGAAATTTTGCAAGGAAACTAATTTATATATTTTAAGAATTATAAAATTAATTTTGGGAGAAATTGAGCTTAGAAAGTAAGTGAAATAATTTAGGATTACATAATTGGTTTAAAAATGAAAAAAGAGTCACTTGGTTTATGAATTATTGTGTTGTTGTGCCCCTGTGTGTGACTGTAGATTCTTTGAATTGCAGGAAAAGTATGTTATATATATAGCCATTATGCTGCCAAAATTTTTACCAAATGAATAGTAAATTGGACAGCTATAATTCAACCGATATCCCGATCCGTTTGGATTTCCACCGACCCATTTGAACCAATATTTTTATAATAATTTTTTTAGTATCCCGTTATTATATCGATAATTATTTTTCATTAAAAAAATATCAAATGGGTCGACCCAAACCCATCCAACCCATTTATGATCCACCCATTTATGATCCAACCCATTTATGACCCAACCCAAACCCGTCCAACCCACCCATTTGCCACCTATAATTAAATGTTATCTTAAATTAACCAAAGTGATAATTTAATTAAGGGAATAATATTTTTTTTAAAGAGTGACAATTTGATAGTACTGAAGAGTGTTAAAATGGTTTCTTTTATAAATAATGGTTTATTTTATAAATAATCAATGATAATTCAAACCAACGTATTACTTTTCTAAGATACGTATTTGATATACGACATTTCATTTGAATATGGCATAGATTTTTATATACTAAAATGAAATCTCTATAATCTAAGCTATGATTTATTAAAATAAAGGTAATTAAAAGGCTATAAAATCATAATTTATCAATATTTATTTTATATTGTCCTCGGAAGATGAATAATTGTACGTAAGATGTTGGATAAGTTTGATTTTCGTGGGTGGGTGTACTGTCGATGTCAATGGCGTTTTGAAACATTTCTATTTTTTTTTTTTTGGTTTATAACCGTGCGGTATCCTGAAAGGGCCCCAACTGTGGGAAAGGCACATTTAAGCCCGTAATCACATCCAGACTAATCCTCACTCGAGCCGGGCAGGACCACAAGGGCGGTAAAGCTCTCCCTCAAGAGTTTTAACACTGCTGCGTTCCCAGGGACTCGAACTCGAGACCTCTGGTTAAGCTGGAACAACCCCAAACCAGTTGATCCAAGTTGTCAATATACTATTAATTTAATTTAATTTATACAATTCATCTAAATTAAATCTAGATAAAAATTTGTCGAATAAAAAGTAAATTGTTTCTTCGATGTGTGGTCTTGATGATGAGGACCAAGATTACTTCTATGTCCCCTAACTGTATTTACTCCGTTCCTTAATATCTGTCATTTTTTCTGTTTTTGCTAGAATTAATAAACATTAATTAGGTCTAAATTTAGAATTAAATATAGAAGATAATAACTAAATTACCCTTATTTTTATTATTTTGAAAATTGTAAATTAAATTTAATTGGTTGAATAATATTGAAAATGTAATATAAAATTTATATCATATTGAAAATTGAAAAGAAAAATTAATATTACATTAGAAATTTAAAAATAATATCTAAAATAGAATATAAAACTCTCTAAAAAGTGACAATTATTAAGGAACGGATGAAGTAATTAAGAGCTAGTAAGCAACTTTTGAAAACTAAACACAAACTACAAAAAAATAAAAAATAAATAAAAAGAAATTATTACGTACATACAACATAATATATACATATATGCACAAGACAGGAATATATATATGTAAATATGTCGTGACCTGTCTACCTAAGTATCTAACCAATTTCACTTACTCCGTGCCTCAATTCTCACCAGAAAACCATCCTTCATCTTTGCAGTCAAATAAGAAATAAACACCGGCTCAAAACCATCCTCCGCCACCGGCACCAGCTTAAATCTACTTAAAACTCCGGCGACCACCCTCTTCATTTGCAAGAATGCCATTTCTTTCCCCAAACAAATCCTTGGCCCAGCCTGAAACACTGGATAACTATAAGCATCTCTCCCTACAAAATTCCATTTCTCATGAACCATATCTCTCTCCAGCCACCGTTCCGGCTTGTACTCCGCCCAGTCTGGGCCCCACAGAGTTTCTAGCCTCCCCATTGCATACGGATGATAAGTAACTCTGTACCCTTTCTTCACCTGAGTTCCATCTGGCAAAACGTCGTCCTCTCCAGCTAATTTGGTGTCCGTTGGAACCGGAGGATATAGCCTCATGCTTTCGCATAAAGAAGCATGGGTGTAAACCATGTCCTTTACTTCTTCAAAAATTGGCATTTCTGATTTTTCTTGGATTTCTTCAAGAACTTTAGTTTCAACCTCTGGATGTTTTGATAGTAACCAGAAAAACCATGTTAAGGCCGCCGAAGTGGTGTCGCGGCCGGCTAAAATAAAGCTGATCACAATGTCCGTTACAAAGGTCTCATCAGAATGGCCGGAGCTCAAGAATCTTGATAGAAGATCAACGGATTCTACTGATGATTTTTCTTTTAATTCTTGCTTCTTTTCTTTAACTAATTTTAACGCAAAATCGCGTACTGAAGATCTGGCTTCAAGGAGTTTCTTTTCGGAGCCAATTTTCAAAGCTCTTTTGATTTTCCAGATCATGGAATTGAACCTGCCGCTGGTTATTCTAACACCATCTTCAAAAGCTTGAGCAAATTCTGCTTGCGGGAGAGAGGGCAGAAGATAAGCAGGATCATACCCAAAAGCAATTTTACAAATGTTATCAAAAGCAAATCGCTGGAGAATATCCTGAAAATCAAGAACTGTTCCGTTTTGGGCGGCGGAGGAGAGAAACGGGATCAAGCGTTCTGATAATTCAGTATCAACAACAGTTTCAACAAACTTGCGCAGAGATTTGGTGTTGAATTCATGGCTAGCAACTTGCCTCTGGAATTTCCAAGAATCACCATCAACATTGAAAATCCCATGTCCAAGAAAATCAAAGAGAGTGCTTCGAGAAACTTCGCCTTTTTGATAGACATTGAAACGGGATTTGAGAATGTGCTGGACGTTGGCCGGATTCCCTGTGAAGATAGCGCGGACGCCGAGCGGTCGATGGAGGACAAATGTTGCAGAAGGTGAGTTCTGGAGAAGTTCAGATGTCCACTGAACACGCCGATGCCAGTTGGATATTAGATCAAGATAGTGGCCAATTAAAGGGTATGATTTAGGGAGATGGGGTGAGTTTGGGGATGACATTTTGGGTTTGGAGAAGGAAAAGATGAAGATTAAAGAAACAAGTAGAAGGAGAGAAAAAAGTAGAAGTTCAACTAACATGGACATGACGCTAGATTTGTGCTTTGACAAGTGGATTAATGATAAAGGATATCTATGAATATGATGAATATATATATAAAACCAGTACGATGAAACTGAGAAGCTGGGAAGGTGAGTGGCGAAAGAAGCGTATTTATAGATAAGTTAAGCGTAGGTTGATGTTTGGGGGGCCAGCATAACATATTCTGTGTTTCCGGGTTCTTCTGTAAGCTTTCTAGCAAACGACAAAAAAGAAAAATAAAAGAAGGTAAGCTTCCTGCCTTTCCTCCTTTTGGATTGAGGAACTTTATATTAAAAAAAAAAACCAGAGAGAGAGAGAGAAAAATAAAATGAAAAGCAACTCCGTCGGCCGGATGTACTGAATCGGGACCCACAATAGCGTGGGTAATTTGTCGACAAGTATTACTTGGATTTTGGTGCTTAACGCTCCACGTGCGTTGAAAAGGCCGAGTGGGCCATTTGGTCTCAGTCCTTTCAGAAAATAATGTTATACTGTCCTCTGCATGGCTTTTCCTCATTTTTTATTTATACAATTTATATGGTACTATAACATTCTAATTTGCCATTAAGGTTTTTTTAGGAACTATAATATTTATTTTGAAACTAATTTGTTTATGATATTTTAATATTGGATACTAATTTTTTAATTTTATGTTTTTATCTCAATTTAATTTTTTTCAAAACTTTTTTTTAAAAATTAATTTTGAAATCTATAAAATTACTCCAAAATATATTTATCTGGACTCAAATACAAATCAAATCGACCATACTCTATACTAAAAATTTTCTAACAATCCTAAGCAGAATTATAGAGCTACTAGGGATAATTAGAAAATAATTTTAAGATTTTTGAGTTGTTCTATAATTTCGTTTAGAATACTTAAATTTTTTTTGGTATATAGCAAGTTTACTTTGATTGATATAAAAGGTTTGATATAAGTATTTTGGAGTAAGTTTATAAATTCTGTACATAATTTAAAAATAAAAAAGTTTTGAAAAAAAAAAGAAAATTGAATTGGAATAAGAATGTAGAATTAAAAAATTAAGAGAGCATTAATTAAGAAGCATTTTAGTCCCAAATCAAAACTTTAAACGCAAATCAATTTTAAAATAAATGTTAAGAGCAATTAAACATAACAAAACACCGGAGGAAAATGATATTCTACATCTTACATACAGCTTTCCTACACCAAATCTAGGACTTACTCTCACTTTCCCATGAATTTGCTAATTTATATTATACTTTTTAACTTAATCATTTTGTAATATTATAAAATCACACATTCTGATGATTCAATTAAAAATGGAACCAGCAATGATGACAAATATATTTCATGTACGTTACCCAATATTGAAGATAAAAGCTTCCTTATTAAGTAACCTTCCTTATTACTTTCATAAGTAACCTTCCTTATTAAGAGCAGTAGGCTCTATAAATAAGGAAAAGGTAAATCAAATGATGAAGATAAGAAAAATTTTTTATATGAAACTCTATCGATTTTTTCTCTCCCTTACTTTTCACTCCAAGGAAATTTTTAGACTGTAATTTAGTTGTCGTTATCGCGCTCGTATATATCAGCCAGACCAGTAACGTTAGATAGGGAAATCCTTGTATTCGCTTCCGCTTGAAATTCTGCACTACAAGAAATAACCATCATAATCTGATTATGTTATCTCCCTATATATGCATATAGCATATTTTTCTCCTTTCAGTTCAAATCATCTAAAAAGTATTATATTTTTTTATAGTTAATCGATATGAAATATTTAACATATATTTTTTATATTTAAAGTCGAACACATGTAAAAAAAATGAAGTATAAATTTTGTGGAATTCAATATTTACTAATAGTTTAGTATTGTAAAGCGGATTTGATAACATAAAAAAATCTAATTAGATTTTACTTAACTCCAAAAGTTAAATTATAAATAATTAGATTTTACTACCTATTGAATACTTAACATAAAATACAATGGGGGAAAAAAGATTTAATCATAATCCGTGAACTAATTTTCTGACAATTCTTTAAAAAAAAGAAAGAAAAGTTGACTTTTGACAAATAGTTTGGTTGTTCAAGGCAATAATCTCATTAGCCTTTACCTCTCTACTTTGTTCATGGGGTTTTTTCTAAGTTGGTGTTAAAATGTAAAAAATTTGTAAAAATAGTGCTACAGTAAAGATAATTAGGGAAATGGGGTGTTGAAAACCGGCACACTGTTGGCCGGTTTTTGCCAAGTGTTAACAGGGGCTGGAGTGCCAGAAACCGGCACAGTATGTGCCGGTTTCTGGCACTGAAATGACCCAACTACAGTGCAGTTGGCAAAGTAAAAACAATTAAAATATGTTTTCCTCTGTTCCCGTGCATAGTTGTATTACCCATCCCCTCACATCCATGCACTTTCATTTTATACCCACACTTTCATTTCTTTTTCCTTTTCTTTTCTTTCTTTTTCCCTCTCATTCTTTCTCTCTTTCAATTCATTTAGTTTGTTAACAAAATTTGCATTCAGATGTCAAAGAAAAAGGGTATTAAACCTCAAATTTATAGACATATAATTAAAATTATTACAATTCTTTTTAGTCAGTTTGAATTTTGGTTCCTGATGTAATTGCTTTTATAAATAGTCAACCAGAATTAAAACCAATATATACTTATCATCTTTTTTTTTAGAATGGCAGCGGGTAGAGTTTTTTTTTTTTTTTTTTTTTTCCAGTAGCTGACTCTATCCTATCATAATAGAATATATTATGAGAATTAATAAATGAGTTTGGAACGGATTTAAATAATTTTTACTATACGTGATGGGTATGGATTGAATTCAAATTTAATTATTTGGATATCCGTTACTCGAATCCAAATATAAAATATGTAATTTTTTTAGTTATTTTTTAATGGATATTGATTTTTATTATTATTATAATATTTAATTTTATTTATCTTTATATTTAGATTTAATTTAATTTATTTTTATGTTTATATATGGATATGATTTGATAATAAATTTATTGTTTGTATTTTTTTTGATTTTGTATTATTTTGTTGTTTATTTTTTGAAGGATATTAATAAATGGGTATGATATAGCATATGAGTATTAATAATCGGATTTGGAACGGATACGAATAGTGTAATTTTAATTTTAAACAAATATAAATAGAATTTAAGTATCGTAACTAATAAACGGATTCAGATATATATATATGATAATTTTTCAGGTATGTTACAGTTACGAACACTAAGGGCCTGTTTACTTACAGAAAACTACTCCAGTTTTCCAAAAAAATTTTTCACAGAAAACAGAAAACAGAGATCATGTTTATTTTAGTCAATTTTCTAAAATAGAAAATAGAAAATAGATTTTCCAGTTTTCTAAAATAAAGAAGAAATTGAAAAACTAATAAAATATGTTTTCTAAATTTTCTAATTCATTTTAATACATATATACATGTGTATATATATTTACACACATACATATACATGTATGTGCATACATACATATGTATATGTATATGTATATGTATGCATAGACATGTATGTATGTACATGCATACTTATATACATACATATACATATATGTATGTACTTATATACATATATATGTATATACATACATATACATATATATGCATGTACGTAGACATACACATACATATGTGTGTATATATATACGTATGTATATATATATATATACATGAACATGCACATACTTATACATACATATACATACATATATATATGTGTGTGTCCGCGCGCGCATATGCATATACATATACACATACATGCATATGCATATACATATACACATACATGCATGTCACATGCATATGCATATATATATACATATGCACATGCGCATGCGCATGCATATGCATACACACACACACACATACACACACACGCATACATATATATATATATATATATACACACACACAAACACATATATTTATATGCATATGCATGTGCATGCTATGCATATATATATATTTATATGTCTATGTACATACATACACATATATATAGAATATAAATACTCTAATTTAGTATTTATTGATATATATGTGCATATGCATATGCATCTATGTGTATGTATGTACATACATATACATATATATAAAAAATAATTACTCTAATTTTCCATTTATTGATATGCATATGTATATGTATATGTACATACGTACACATATATATAGAAAATAAATACTCTAATTTTTTATTTTTTGATAAATAAACGCATTTTCTAAATTTTCTACAGAAAATAAATACTCCAATTTTCTAAGAAAATAGAATACAGAAAACAGAAAACTGTTTTCTGTAAATAAACAGGCCCTAATATTTTCTTAATTTTCTAACATTTTTATTTTTTGGTCAGATACTTTTCTGAGATATACTTATTTGATATATCGTTTGAATATACTGTGAGTTTGTGGATTTCTCAATTTTAGTCAATCCACTAAAATTAAATAGCCATAACCTACTAAAATAAAGGTCATTAAAAGGCTATAAAATTAAAAGTATCATTTCTTTTTCTTTTTTTTTCTAACGTCATCAGAACATGAATTTAATTTTTCTTCTCCAATGATAATTTTCTTTTAACCAGGCAGGCTAGCGGGGAAACTGACAGGACAATGCATGAAACGTAAGGGAGATCGTCACATGAAATTGGATATACAGTTAAAAGTTTGATTTCACATTAATTAATTGTCAATGTCAATGTTAAGAAGGTTCCATATTCTTAGCAAGATTAATTATACACCAAACTGTTTTGATATTATTCACAACTAAATCAGTATCTTAATTTTATCTGCATAATCAATCAAACTTCTTTCTTTATATCACCAGAGAATTAAGCAAAATTTAGGCATCAAATTGAATCGAAATCTAATTAAATAAGAATATATATGTTAATTAAGTAACAACAAAAAAATATTATATATTAAAAAGAATGACTTGCTTATATTTAAATTGGTATGAAAAAATTTGCTTTTTCCAATGTAAAATTAAAAAAGTAAATTAAACTAGTAATTTGATGTTAAATTATTTACTTGATTATATAATATTTATATTTTAAGCCGTATATAAAAATTAATTAAGATTTAAGACAGGGGGAAGATGGGGATATTTTTACAAATAATGTGCTTTTAAGAAAAAATTGAAAAATTGTGTGAAAGCACAAATATTTAAAAAAATAGTGTGTTTTGATCAAAATTGTGCTAATTTGACCCTTAACAAATAAATCTTAATTTAGTAGCTCATAAAACTTAAATGGCAAAATACTCCGCGATTGGCTTTGTATGATATTAAAAATGCTAATTATGAGAAAAATCTCGTGATATAAGCATATTAAATTATTAATGAGGCGAAAATAAGTAAACACTTTTGTCAATGTAATTAGGACGTATATTGTTTAGTTTTGATTTTTTAAAAAGTTTATTTGGCCTAATTTTGATTCTTTAGGGTAAAGTTGATGCAATCTGAAACATAAGAAATTTAATTGGACCTAATTAACTCTTAATAGCTTTTCCTTTTCTTTTTTTTTTTATATATATATTTCTTTTAAATTTTTAGAGGAAATTACACCAAATATCACTTTTTTAAATTTTATTTCAAAAATACAACTTTTTTACATATTTTCATAAATATCACTTTTTAAATTTTTATTTTCAGAAATACAACTATTTTTATTTCACTCTCTGCTATCCTCTTGCCATTCTCAGTCTCCTTATCCTACACTTTCTACTTCCATGTCACCGGAAAGAAAGCAGAAAACAACGGGGCCTCTGTGCATGTGATCAGCAACATCACCCGATCCCTTTTGATTTGGTACAAAAAAGATAGGGCTGGATACTATATGTATGTAAAATATAATGGCACAAATTGAGAAAACTCAACACGACAATCATCATCCTCAATCACAGGAAAAGTCCAATTTCTCGCTCCGCGTTTGGCCGCCGTCGCAGCAGACTCGCGACGTCGTGATTAAGCACCTCATCGACACTCTCTCTTCTCTATCATCGCTTATTAACCGCTCCAGCAAATTTCCTCCTAATGAGGCTTTCGCCACTGCCAAAATCATCGAGAAAAAGTCTTTCAATGCAGCGGCTGCACAAATGGCGTTGAGGTAGATGCTGGTCGTGGTATCGAGATCCTCCAAGTGTATTCTAAGGAGATCAGCAAAAAGATGCTTGAGACTCTTAAAAGCAAGGCAAGTATGGAACAAGATGGTGCCATTTGTAGTGAGGCGAATTCTCCATCTTAACAATGTGATTTTTGGATTAAATTTTTCCATTTTCAACTGTGATCTTGAGCTTGTGAAATAATTAATAATGGAATTCCATGTTGTGGATCTGTTATGATAATTGTATGATAAGTCTGATTAATTTTGCATTTTGGGAACTTTTTATTTTGGATGCTTAAAAATGAATTATTGATATTTATTATTAATTGTATTCAATTAGAGGTTATACCAGTGCAGCATTTCTGTGATAACTAAGTAGGGAGATTGTATGAAATGTAAGAGACACCTCATAGCTTTGCTACTTGGAATTAATTTAATTAATTATATGAAGTGAAAGGTCCACCATCCATAATACATCATTAGTTGTTGTATTGGCACGACCACACTAATAGAGAACTACTTCCCAATATATTCTCCATATACTTAGGTGTAGCAACGAGATTTGACTATCTGTTATAGTCAGTTGGGTATTTGAATTTGTATTTTATATTTTCAAATGTATATATCATAAGTTTAGGAAATAGTTGTAACAGTCCATGTTTTTAGGCTTTCTTATCATTCTATATGTATTTATATACAATTGATTAATGAATGACAGATGTGGGGAAATTGTTCAAAGTTATATCACAAGTTCTACATCTGTCATGGTATCAGAGCATTAATTTTTCTTTCTTTCAATCTCATCTTCTCCTCTCATCATGACAACCAATGATCCTCTGACAACATCAGACCCAACAATTCACAATACCAATGATCCTCACAATACTCTTATCACCATCAATGTTGCTGCTCAAACTCCTCTAAAACTCACTTCTATTAACTATACCTCTTGGAAGCTTCAATTTCATACCTTATTCATTGGGTATGATCTTTTAGGATACGTAGATGGTTCAAAACCTTGTCCACCACCCACCAGAAATCAAAATGGCACCACTGTACCAAATCCCGCTCATAACATTTGGATTCGCCAAGATCAACTAATCTTAAATGCCATCATTGGCTCCATCTCACCCACCATAATTCCTTTCATTGCACAAGCCAAAAACTCTAAAGAAGCCTGGACCATCCTTGCAAACACTTACGCTAAACCTTCTCGAGGCCGCATCAAACAAGTTAAAAACCAACTCAAGAATCTCACAAAAGGTTCTGCATCAATCACTGAATTTATGCAGAATATGAAAGCAAGGGCTGATGAATTATCTCTTCTTGGAGCACCAATTGATGAAGAAGATCTCACTGACAAAATACTTGATGGACTCAATGATGATTACAGAGAACTAGTACGGGCTGTCCAAGCAAGAGATGCTTCTATATCCTTTGACGAACTTCACGAGAAATTACTCAATTTTGAAGCATCTCTACTTGTCACAAAACCGGAGCAAACTTTCTTTCCATCAACTGCTAATCCCACAAATCGAAGATCGACACCTTGGCGACCATCCACCACCAACTCCAACAACAACACATCAGCCAAGCAAAATCCTGCAGCCACTACAGGGAGTTCAAACTCAACACGAAGTGATCGTCCATCCCGTCCATATCTTGGGTATTGCCAACTATGCAGAATTCAAGGTCATACAGCAAAAAGATGCCCCTCATATCGCCTACAACCACTTCACTCAAGCAACAATAGCTACAATACTTCCTCACCCTGGCAACCAAGAGCTCTTCATGCAAAACACACTCCAGACAATCCATCGTGGCTTTTGGATAGTGGTGCTTCTCATCATGTAACATCTGACTTAAGGAATTTATCCTTACATACTCCCTACAATGGCAACGATGACATCATGATCGGAGATGGCTCGGGTCTACCAATTACGCATACTGGTTCTACTTGTCTCAAAACCCCTCAAAATACTTTTCAATTAAATGATGTTCTTTGTGTCCCTGATATGAAAAAGAATCTAATCTCAATATCTAAGTTTTGTTCTTCAAATAATGTTTCCATTGAATTCTTACCTACTGCTTTCTTTGTGAAGGAACTTCGCACGGGAGCAACGCTTCTGAAGGGCCAAACTAAAGATGGAGTATATGAGTGGCCAATATCCTCCCCATTACTTGCTTTTTCTACTTCTAAGACTTCCTCATTTGACTGGCATCATAGATTAGGTCATCCAGCTTTTTCAATTCTCAAGCACATTGTGTCAACCAATAATCTTGATTTATCATCTTCTTTGTCATCTGAATTCTCATGTAATGCATGTTTGTGCAATAAAAGCCACAAATTATCCTTCTCAAAATCAACAATTGTCTCCTCGCAGCCTCTTCAAATTATATTTTCTGATGTATGGACTTCTCCTATAGTTTCACATGATGGCTTTAAATACTATGTGATATTTGTTGATCATTTTACAAAATATATTTGGTTTTATCCCATTAAGCATAAATCTGATGTGAAAGATATCTTCATAAGATATAAAGCCATTGTTGAAAAGTATTTTAATAAAACCATTAAAACTCTATACACAGATAATGGTGGTGAGTATCTTTCTCTTGCTACTTTTCTTTCAAACCATGGCATATCTCATCTCACTACACCACCACATACACCAGAGCACAATGGTTTTTCTGAAAGGAGACATCTTCATATTGTTGAAACAGGCTTAGCTTTGTTATCCCATGCTTCTCTTCCTTTAATTTATTGGTCTCATGCATTTTCCACAGCTGTATACTTGATAAATCGTATGCCAACACCCACTCTGCAGCTCACTTCTCCATATAAAAAAAATCTTTGGTACCAATCCAAACTACTCCAAATTAAAAATATTTGGTTCTCTCTGTTATCCTTGGCTTCGACCTTATACATCCCACAAGCTTGAATCCAATTCCAAACCATGTGTCTTTCTTGGTTATTCTTTAACACAAAGTGCTTATTACTGTCTTGATCCTTCCACTTCAAGAATTTATGTCTCCCGACATGTAAGATTTGTTGAATCTGTCTTCCCTTTTCTTCAGCTTTCCAAACAAGAATCTCGTCCACAGCTAGACACTATCACCACATGGTTTCCTCGTCCACTTCGAGTCTCTTCGTCATCTGAGATACCGCCACTCAATACACCATCTACAGTGGAAGCTCAACAGCAGCTCTCTTGTGAAGCACCGACCATACCCTGTCTCCACCCTATCTCACCTGAATTATCAACCAATGACCCCACCTCTCAATCCCAATCCCAAAACCCTCTCTCAACCAATCATACAACCATACCAAATCCACCACCCAATCATATAATGACCACTAGAGCCAAAAACAACATCCATAAGCCACTTAAAAAGATGAACCTTCACATCCAATTATCCCACTGCAATAATCTTGAGCCCACAACGGTGACCCAGGCCCTCAAAGATCATAATTGGCGGCAAGCTATGTCTGAAGAGTATGATGCTTTAGTCAAAAATGGAACATGGGAGTTAGTTCCACCCAATCCATGTTATAACCTTGTTGGATGCAAGTGGATTTTTAGAATTAAACGAAAATCTGATGGTTCTATTGACAGGTACAAAGCTCGTTTGGTAGCCAAAGGCTTTCACCAACGTCCTGGAATAGATTATCATGACACTTTCAGTCCAGTTGTCAAGCCGACTACCGTTCGTACTGTTCTTAGTATAGCTGTTAGTCGTGGTTGGTCCCTTCGACAACTTGATATAAATAATGCATTTTTACAAGGTAATCTTACTGAGGATGTTTACATGGTTCAACCACATGGATTTATTGATCAAGATCATCCTTCATATGTGTGTAAACTTAGAAAAGCTATCTATGGTCTGAAACAAGCTCCGCGTGCATGGTATTATGAACTTCGAACTTTTCTCATACACTCTGGTTTCACGAA